>JASAOG010000011.1:6857500-7585343 GCA_030265305.1 Biomphalaria pfeifferi
TGGATACAACTCTGGTGATCTGTGCGTGTGTGTGTGCTTGTGTGATGTGACTTTTTTAACCCCACGAATTGAGTCAGCTTACCCAAACCTCAACCTAAATACTTAACTCACTCCGTCAGTCTGTCTGTCTGGGAGCATTCTTTTACACGTTTATTTCCCCTTTCCCATTCTAGGATCACGTTTAACTTTAGCACAGTTAAATAAATAAATAAATCATAGCTTTTATATAGCGCTACTTTCATGCTTACAGCATGCTCAAAGCGCTAGGGTTCAATTTGATTTGTGGACCAGTGGGTATCTGGAAGTAGGTTATCCTTGCTGCCTTTAGGCGCTCAGTAAACATAACTTTGCTCGAGTCGGGTGTCGAACCTCAAGCCTTCTTTATAGGTAGCCAAGCCAAGTTCAAGCGTACTTAGCCTCTCGAACACGCCTGCCACAATTATACGTAGTTGATGACAATGCATGAAACAAGCAATAAATTAACGATTTAGTTAATCAATTTGTGGTAATTTATGCAATTTTGTATTGAAAAAGGAGGGGTAAACCTTGCAGTATTGAGAGATATGGCAGTGATTGTGCGGTTCTTCTCATTATATACCTCTCTATTTTATTTTGCAAGGTTTGAGCTAGGGTGTGATATCTTCTATTCTGAAGGCTCATTTAAAACATGTATAACTTAAAAACAAGTAATAAACAGAAATCTTTGAATTAGTCACGGTCCTGGGCACAACGAACCCTTCTACGTCATTATTTCTCTAACACTGCATATGGTACATGCCTTTACCATTCATCAAATAATCTGAAACATACGAATGCTATACTTTTGATAGCGTCGATCCACCCACACAAATGACCGTCAACGGCATGCTGTCAAATCTTATTGTAGCCAGTGTAGCTAATGTTGTTTACCATGGTACTTGCTGCCCATAATGCACTCGTCTCTCGATCTGTCTATCTTCCTGTAACTATCTGTCTGGGACTTCCTCTCCTGCCTCTGTTGTCTTTGATTTGTTCACCTCTCTTTCCACAGTATCCCGGCGCTGTAATTCCCTAATTAAGTCAGATAATGGCGAGCGTCACGCGAGCGCACAGCGCTGTCGATCTTTTGAGATGGCTGGGAATATTACTTCTACATCGGTGATGGTGCGACCCCTGTCTATCACGTAGCGACACTGTTAAACGAATGCCGCTCTACTCACAGACTGACCCTTCTTCTGTCTTACTGAAAGCTCTTCATGGAACCCACCACCAGACCATCGCATGAAATCCAAAAATAGCTCCCTTCATTGTTGTGGTCTTTCGTGGACTAGTAGCGTAAGATTGCTAATAATTAACTGAACCGATGTATTTTAAATTATAGAGCTTGAAATAACTTGAATAAACTTCTTTTGTCAACAAAACTAGATATAACTTTTATTAGAATGTAGACTAATTCAACTTGAGATTAAATAAAGAGATAATTTAAACAAATCTAACTCACAATAAAATACTCGTCATTACACTCTGGCAACCTTGATTCGTCTCTCGATCTATAACAGTCTCTTATCTTGCATCATTCTACAAGACCAACAATTAATGCTCCTTTTCTTCATCATCCAACAATTTATGCTCCCTTACTTCACCTTAGATGAGAAACAAACACACATTCCACACATCGCCAAATCTGTACAAATGTAAGATTTGTATTTAACGCAAAACCATAGTCCAAAATTAAATGGCTTCCCTGAAACGACAGCATTGATTTGTTCTCTTGGAAAGTGTAATCGAATTTCAAATTGACAAACATCATTTAGCGACCTAAACAAGCTCGATGTTTCAAGTAAGTCGGTCATTAAATAATCAACTTTTGTGTGTGTGTGTATCCTACATCTCTTCATTTTACAGAGATTGCGTAGTTTGTTTATTTGTTTTTATGTTTCAGTAATGTAGTGGTGATTATTATAACAGTTGTTATTTTTAATTTAAATCATTTTGCTTCATTTTATTTATTTATTTTGAAATTTTCAAAAAAGACAATCTTCTCAAGCCTTAAGTGGCTCACTAGCAGAGTGGTTAGCACGTCGGAGATTTCCAGGACCTTTGGGTATATATTTGCGATTTCAGGATATTTCCAGCAGCTCCTGCAAAATCAGGAGGTTATTGGAGCCGTGTTATAAGTTATAATGGTTTAATTTAATAATTTACACCTAGAATTAAAGCGGGGCCTACAGCGGCTGCAAAGGTTGCAGTGGACATGGGCGCCCGCAGAATTTTTTGCAAAGAGTGCAAGTTGCCACCTATGGCTAAAAGTCGTAGTCTCAACTTTTTATTACAGAGAATATTAAAGAAAAGAACAGTTGCCCTCTCCCATCCCTGCCTATGCTATATTTAGTTCACTGTAAATATTTGTTGCATGAAATTAAAAAAATAAATAAAACGTGACCAAACTATTAACTTACCATTTTGGTCAGTTTATCCATGCAACATAACGGTCAATCAAACGAGAAAAAAATGCAAAAGCGTTGTGAAAAATTAACTACACTATACAACTACATCGCTTCTCGTCGCGATGAACGTTTATTTGGCAATTATGATATTCTTGAATCGTTTTGTTGTGTAAACAAAACAGGTTAAACTGAGCATTAGTATTGCTTGAAAAGCGAGACGTTAATGAAGAAACTAGCGAATTAAGATACGAAATGTAAAGACGTGTTCTGTGATAATCGGTGTGTTTGTCGACTCCTCATTCTCGGCAGCGCCAACTCAATGCAAAGTTTGTCTGCCAGCATTCTCACCTTCCTCAAAATGCCATCCCTGAAGTGTTCCTCAGCATGGTCAAGTTGGTTTTTGATAATCATTAATGTGACAGCTGATGTGCTTTTAAGCAGCCACTTATGCTAAGATGGATAGACTGCAACATCAAGGAAACTGGTTCAAGAACAGATGAATAATGGACGGTAATTAAAAGACAAATCAGAAAAACACGAGAAGCCGGCACTGATTACACATAGGCAGTTTTTTTGGCTTCACTTACAACCAAAATTTTTAAAATACGCCAAACGGACAAAGATCCTCTCAAAGTTGTGACTTAAAGCGCGAATGAATTCGGATTTTTCAGTCCCTCGTGTCTCCCACAAAAGTTGTTAATTTAGCAGGCACCGTTCTGGCTTTGGACTGTAAACGGAAGAAGTAGATAATCTTCTGGATGACACCCAGCAGCATTACGTATGTCTGAAACGTCATTCAGGTCAATGATATAAAGTTTAAGTCTTTGGGACGCTCAACGGACAAGGTCTACTTTTAGATATTTTTTTTTTTTTGCACGAATCTTTGCCTGAACACAGTTTGTCCATGTGAAAAATTGACATAATGTATTCGCTGACAATGACGTTAGATACAGGCAGTGCGTCTCTCTTAACGACAGTGACAAAACCAATGAATTCCTATCGCTTGAATGCAAAAATGTTTTTAACCAGATGTTTATGTAGTTGTGTTTCTGCTGTCCACCATGTGTGACGGACGAGCTGTTGGACGAAAAACAAAATCGTTTCAGCCTTGTTTGTGGGCCAGTTTGTGAGGCTTGTTTGTGTACATTGTGAGAACATGTTGACGTGTTTGTGGACATGTTTCTGGACTTGTTGAATGAAAAAAAAAACCCACATTGACAAATGGTAAAACACTAACAGCGTTGACATCAGACACAGGCACAGGTTTACTAAGGAAACGCCCACTTTATTGACAAATGATTGATTTCAGTATCGGCTTAAGTTCCTTGTTATTTTTTTTTCTTTGAACAATAATTGAATGTATTTTTTTCATGCTTTCTATTAATATTTAAATTCTTAGTAAACTAATATTGTTAACCCTCCCTCTCTCTCTCTTTCTCTCTAGTTCTCTCTCTCTCCCTCTCTCTCTCAAAGACACTCAATCTCAAATCTCTCTTTCTGATTCTCTCTCTCACTCAAAGACACTCAATCTCTCTCCATCTCAAATCTTTCTCTCTTTCTGTTTGTCTCTCTCTTTCTCTCTCTCGTCTGTATGTGTGTCTGTCAGTCTGTCTGTCTCTGTCTCTTGTTTTTCTCTTTCTCTCAGATTTACTTCTCTCTTTCTCTCTCTCTCTTTCTCTCTCGTCTCTGTTTCTCTTTCCACATAAGGCGCACTCCTGACACACAATAAGCCTAATTAATGTACTTGATCGAGTTGCCAAGGGAAACCTCACATAATTTTTTTTTCAGGCTGTGAATAGCAAATGTCGACAGTTCAATGTTACTAAAATGTATTATTTCTAATACCAGCATCAAATTGATCCGCATCGTTTTTCTTTCTTGACTTCCAATAGAACAGATAGAAAACCTTCCGATATTTCATTGCTTGTTAACCCTAACCATAACTCTGTACCTATTTAAATGAATGTTAACTCTATTAACCCTAACAACGCTAAGCCTCAAGATGTGATCAAAATGTAGGCATTGCTGACAATCAGTATATAAAGAGTTAACGTTATAAGCTGCAGACTTCCTACAGGAAGGCAGCGAATGAAAGTAAGTAGGGTTTAGAACGCGGGACCATTGTGATAGCAGTCCCAAGCAGTTACCACATGATCAAACAGCAATCCACTTTAAGTCCAAATGCATTAACTTCCACCTACACACACACACACAAACAAATAGTTTTTTTTTCCTGAGCTGCTTGGGCGTGTGTGTCTGTGAGCGCAATCTCTTGGGAAGTTCATTTTTTTTTTTTCATCATTGGCCTTTTTCAGTCGTAGAACGACTATGGTTCATCTCAGAGCATACTTCCTCATGTGGCTGTGGAGCCCTATTTTGGAGAGACACTCCCGTCCACAGATAGCGCAGGTTAAGGTGGCTTTTGCTTCGGTGGTAGAGGAGCTGGCCGTTTTTCGGATTGTGCGTTTTTCTTCCTGGGCTGAGACCCATGTACTTTCACTGTCCATAGCTTTCTTGGTCACTGTCTCTCTCCACCTGTTGCGGTCTAGAGCTATGTCTTCCCAATTGTCAGTATTGATGTTCACTGATTTGAGGTCACGTTTTATTACATCTATGTAACGGAGGTGGGGGCGACCAGTTTTTCTTGTGCCAGTTGCGAGTTGACCATAGAGGATGACTTTCGGGATTGCTTGTCCTCCATCCGGCGAACATGTCCAAGCCAGCGCAAACGGCGTTGTCTGAGGGCTGTAAAGATGCTGGGCATACCTGATCGCGCAAGGATCTCAGTATTGCACACTTTTTCTTTCCATTTGACATTCAAGATCCTACGGAGACATCTCAAATGGAATGAGTTCAGTTTTCTCTCTTGCTTTGCGTAAGTGGTCCATGATTCACTGCCATACAGTAGTGTACTCATAATGCATGCCTTGTAGACTTCCATTTTGGTCACTGTAGTGAGCTTATGGTTTTCCCAAACTCTTGGTCTGAGTCTAGCAAATGTCGAGGCAGCCTTCCCTATGCGTTTTTTCATCTCCTCTTCTAGAGACAGGTCATCTGTAATTGTGAATCCCAGATAGCAGAATTCGTTTACGGCGTCCAGCTTGTTATCGTCTATGAGGATGGAGGGTGGTGTTGTAGCAGGTGGTCCCATAACATTTGTTTTCTTCGTGCTAATAGTCAAGCCATATTCTTTACAGGCCTAAGAGAAGCGGGACATTAGTGACTGAAGTTCCTCTTGTGTGTGTGCCACTACCGCTGCGTCATCCGCGAATAGCATATCTCTTACGAGGGTGGCTCTGATTTTAGTTTTGGAAGTTCATATAGCTAAATACATATATGTTGATGTACATGCAATAACAGAGAGAGACAGGGAGAGAAAGAGAGAGAGAGAGAGAGAGAGAGGAAAGAAGAAAGATAAGATAAATAATATATAAAAAATAGCATGAGAAAGAGAGAATGAAAGAAATAAAGAGAGAGAGAGAGAGAGAGAGAGTGAGAAAGGCGATTCAACAGTATCTGTGTTTGAGGAGAAGAAACTCATGATCCCTCTCTTGCCTTCCCTAGCCCCTAACCTTGACATCTCTAGATCCAAGTGACAAAACGAGTATAGAGATTGTGGGCGGGCCTTGTGCAGGTCATGTGACCACATCACCACTTTTGGTGAATGAAGGACAAGTTTAATCAGAATCGAAGGTCATTTTGTGACCGGAAAAAAGGGGGGAGGGACAAATATAGTCTTGTCCAATTTTAGCTTATTTCTAGTAAAGTGGAAAAGTTTGTTGTTCTACTCCTAATTTATGCGTGTCTTTGTTTCGCTATTACTTCTACTTTATTTCTTCCCAAGCAAATGTATTCTAGCTCTAGTATTCTAGGAAAAATATTTGTATGCGCATTTCTCAGCCACTTAAATCGCTTTGACTGCACGGGGGAAAAAAAACAACTAGCTTTAAAAGTATTAAAAAGCGCATGGGTAATTTCACATTACACCGTAACCGTAAAATGACGGTACGGAGCTTTCACATTAGGCCAAACAAGAGAGAGAGAGAGACAGACAGACAGACAGACAGACAGATACATACATACATACATACATACATACATACATACATACATACATACATATATACATACATACAATACATACAATACATACATAAATACATACATACATACATACATACATACATACATACATACGTACATACATACATACATACATACATACATACATACATACATACATACATACATACATACATACATACATACATACATAAAACATAAAAAGATCCAAATCTAAAAGCAATTTGCATCTTAAAGTCCGCCTAGTTTGACCTAGACACACAGCACTGAAAGATATTTATTTTCGCACTTATCCAAACGTCTAAGCCAGGTCTCGACATGTCAATATATTTATTGATATTAATGGAATTTCTCTCCAATTAGAAGTGAGGGTGAAACGAGGAAAAACAAAAAATGCCAACATTTATTTCCCGATTGGCTCCCAGCTTTGCCAGATTTTCACTTCTGCCCAACATTCATAGATCTCAGGGAGCCAATTTTTCATCGAGACCAATCAATCAGCGTTTCGTGTTCTGCTTTTATAAGAACTTGTGTAATATAAGAGTAGACCGAGTCGAAAGTTATAGCAATATCTAAATTGGCAGCAAGGAAGTTTAACTTGGCGGGAGGATGCTGGGTAAAATGGATGTGGGAATGCATTGGCGTATCCGGTCGTGAGACAACATTCTTAACTCTTTCTCTCCGTAATTATTTACCACATTCTGGTGGAATCAACGCTGGTATCGTCAGTTAGGAGAAAAAAGAGTTAACGTCTTTATTTGAGTACAGATATTAAGCCGTTGTTAAATACCTAGCTTAAGAAAAGCCATTTTATACAAAACACTAGAAATGTAAGTAAATCAGTGGGATAAGTTTTACAATAATCAAAAATTGATAATTACTAAAGAGATACACGGAAATTATCAGCGTGTTAGTTTTAGCTCAGTAAACCTTATTCTACCAAGGCCGGCCTTGAATAATGGACCTTTCACCAATCGTAAATCGTATTATGTAATCCATAAAGGCTGTCACGTGATACGTATTTTTCATTGTTTTATCAATATTATGACGTATCTAAATGTGTTTATTTACGATTGGTGAATGGTGCATTGGAGGTCCTTACTTACTTGGACTTAGATTAAGATTCTCCCGCGCCGTTCGGCGCATTGGGCGGCAAGCTGTCTCCACAAAGATCTGTCACTAGCAATGTCTGAAGCCTCCTCCCACCTGGTGTCCACTGTTCTAGGCGAAGAGAATTTTTGTGGTCCCAAATGAAATTTAAAAAATATAAAGAAACAGCGAAAAAAATAAAATTACGCATTTTATTAAAAACCTGCCTGTCTATATCTAAAGTGACTAATAACTGAAATTCATATATCGCAGAGTTAGACTTGTAAACAGTTATAGTGCTCTACTATCATTGAGATCTGATCAAAGTTCTGCCATTTTTTTTTTCTATATTTTTTTTCGTCCTGTGTGAGACCCCAACAATTTGAGACCCTAGCGGCTGCCTAGTTTTGCCTATGCCTAAGGCCGGCCCTGATTCTACTCTCAAAGTGATTGTTACAAATACCCCCAGCGTGGACTTAAAATACCTAGATCCGCCTCTGTAATTTGTTAAGCTTATAAGTAGAATAAGAAAAAAAAGCAGACAAAAAAAAAAAGTGTCGTCTGACCACTATTTCTCAAGGGAAATAACGCAACTAATCTAACTAAAGGGAGATAAGCAGTCGTGTAGTTATGACTGTTCCGGTCAAATGTGTTCGATAACGCGGTAATAAAGAAAGGTCGTGTCTGCTTACAACTATGTATGTGCATTAGAATCATTTTGTCTGCTGGCGGGCTGCTATCCCCTCCCTTGGTCTGACAAAATATCTCTACGATTTCAGATTTTTACAAAGCTCTGTCTGTCTGTCTGGAAAATGCTTTATGCAAGTTATTTTTCATACACCCAATCTTGGATCAAGCTGAAATTTTGCACATTTATTTCTTTTACCCGTCAATACAAGAATCAATTTACAAAAAATAACCAAATGGTTTATTGATTATCGGTAATTAATTATTTTGTTTGGCATTTCAAACAAGGGAAAGAATTTGTACTTGATTGAAGTGGACGTGGTGGTATTAGCTGAATTAGTCCCCGTTAAAGGTCGTCGTCCGAGTCTTAGTGAACACTGAAAAATAGGACGAGACTGTAGAAACAATAGATAACTATACAATCTTCCATGTTCATTAACTCTTCACTAGCAGAGTGGTTTCCGTGTTGGCATGAGAAAGCTTGTGGTATGAGTTCAGGTCGTTCCCCCTTTTTTATATTTTTATAAATGCTTTTTTATTGTAGTCTAGATCTATTGCAAATCTAATTACATGACTGACGCAAACTAATTGATACAACTACACTTAATATAAGTTTTTTTTTTTTTTTTTTTAAATTTTAAAAATATTTTCTCGTTCTGTATACTATCAGTCGTAAAAGCGTTAGTAGAAATGGAGATAGAGACTTAGTAGAAATAGTGGAGAAAAGTCGAGAGGTAGTGGGGAAAAGTGAGAAAGAAAGAAAAAACATGACAGAGAGAGAGAGAGAGAGAGAGAGAGACAAGGATAGAGACATTGAGAAGGAGAGAAAAGTAGAGAAACAGAGTGAAAAGGAGAGAGATTGAAGGAGAGGGGACGAAATGGGAGAGAGAGTGGGAGAGAGTGGGAGAGAGAGTGAGTGTTAAAGACAGAGAATAGAAGTGAGTGAAATAGAAAGAGAGAGTGAGAGATGAGAGAGATAATGAAAGAGATAATGAGAGAGAGAATGAGAGAGAGATAATGAGACAATGAAAGAAAGGTTGAGAGAGAGAGAAGGGGAGAAATGGAGAGAAATACAGAGAGAGAGAAAGAGAACAAAGGATGTATATGTATATATACATTCCTAAAATGCTACTCATTCATGCATTCATCTATGAATGTATTAAGAGATCTCATCAACTGCTGCACGGATTCCTACACAGGTTTATTTTACCTCTTAGGTACCCGATAAGACATGGCTTTGACAGATTCGCACCTGAACGCGCAATTACAAAAAAAAACAACCAAAGCACAACAACAAATTCATATGGTATTGCAGGTATTTCGTTCAAATTTGAGTCATTAAAAACTATTCGATTCAAAATAATGGCTGAAATTTCACTCCATAAAAGTGACGTATTTTTTTTTAATAAATATTTTTTTTTATACTTAACGATGTTATATTCTCAATAAAAACACTGACCAAAAGGGGAAAGAGTCAGATGTAGGTCACGTGGTCTTGTGGTCTTGCCACCGTCCTGATACTATAGACTGTTCTATCAGGACATTCTCTTTTTTTTTATGTTTTCTTTTAACAGCACTTCCGTGTTGACCAGTCTTTTCTAATAGGTCATCATTTTGAGCAATTTTGTTCTATAGGACATCGATCTAAGCAATCTTATTCTATAGAACATCAATCTTAGGCTAACTAATCTTGTTCTAATTAGTCTTGACTAGTGCTCTTCAGACATTGCATCAGTTTTAAAACTCCACTACTGTAGCAAACCAAAACCTAGATTTCCGGATAATGTCAAAGCTACTCGGAAATACTTTCAACCTTCGTTTAACACAAGACTCTCTCTGTTACATCGTCAAGAAAATGTTTCGCAATTTCGATTGAAAAAAAAATTATTAAAAATTGATGAATAGTACATGGTCGTTGATATCTTTGAGATGCTTCAAACGCTTTTCAAAATTTTGGATACATTTTTGTTCGAACTACAAATTGCAAGTTATGACGTGCTTTGATTGAAAAACTTTATATTAAACTAGCCGGACATTACCCGCGGCCTGCGGGCCTTAGTTTGTGTTTACTAATCTAGTGGATTGGATTTAGATGTATGTTAAACTTAGCTAATGATCCTTTCAAGTTTTTTTCTTTCGCTACGAAAATAAAAGTAGTTTTGCGAAAATGGGTTTACCCGAAGCCAATACATTCATATCTATTATAAATAAACATTTTGCATGATTTCAGAGCTGTCAAAATGGCAAGGGGTGTATTACGTTCATGTGTATGCGCGCTAAGATGTTACACGACTGCTGTTGCCTGTTACTAAATTAGATCTTTATTATTATTTCTTAACGTTGTCTTGCACTGTCTTTTATGGCTCGACTTTGATCTTGTTTTATATAATACAGACGTTACTTCAAATAAGAAGATGATTACTTTCTACGCGTCATGCATCTAGCAATACATATTAACAAATGACTTAAATTCTGCCAAGGTACTGGTTTTCCTGGCTAGACAACCCAATCCATGCTCTAATACACTGGGGAAGAAGGAGTATTTGTACAAATTTGTCCTAGCATATGGAACGAGGAATGTGCCTTTACCTTTGTGTCTTTCTGTGTATTTTATTAGATTTTGTTTTTGTATTTGAAGATTATGGTTCAGTGTTTTATGATTTAACATTCAATCAGTTATCAATTCCATGTTGAACACACGGTTCCCTATAGCTTCACCAACACAATACTGTATTTAAAACACTGGATCTATATAATGTGAAGAGAGCTCTTTTGACAAACTTTACTCTACAATAAATATTACCTTACAAAGTCTCTTGCCCTAAGAGATCCCCGTTGAAGATTTTCAAACATGGTGGAAAAAGTATAAATAGCCAACCTTTTGGTGTATCCGGTGTATATAATAAAGGAAAAGCTGTTAAACTATGTTTTTTTAACTCGAATGATTAAAAAAAATATTATTCTCTTTCATTTGTAACTATTGTTTTAGTGGGCAACCTTGAAGTTCGAGTTTGCGTCCTTGACATTGCTTAGTTTGAAAATCTCCAATCTTATCTTATCTTATATAATACAGACGTTATTTCAAAAAAGAAGATCATTGCGTCCTACGCGTCATGCATCTAGTCATGCATATTAACCAATGACTTAAATTCTGTCAAGTCACTGGTTTTCCTGGCTGACTCAGGCAACCCATTCCACCGTACTCTAATAACGCTAGGGAAGAAGGAGCAATAATGAAAGGAAGTCTACTCCTGGTATATTTTTAAACTAGATTTTTGTATTGACCAACTCTTTTTTTTTTGTTTCTGCTTAGAAGGTATTTTTCTAAATTGCTCCTATCTTGTCCCTAACATTAATGTACTTAAATTTCAGGAAAAGAAATACATTGATAGTAGAAAATAACATGGCTGTATCTATTTATTCATTTCTGAGAGGGAAATTATTTCCAACGAAGGTGAACTCTGTGAAACTCCATCAATGACCAGTGCAAGAATATTAAGTTCGTGATAAGATTATTATCGATTCCGGAAAGATGCCTTTTTTTTCTATTAGCCTACATCAGATGGCTTCTGGCTGTGCGTTAAAAGAACTGAAGACACTCGGAGAGCTGGAGTCATTATTTAGTTCAGTAAGGGTTTTTTAATTTTTATTTCCTGCTCGCTGTCTCTTACAGTGAATGCATTCTGTATGGTTAGTGGCGTAGCATCCATGGCGCGAAGGGGTTCAATGAACCCGGGCCCATGACCAATAGGGACCCATGAGAGCACAAAACGTTGAATACAAAATGTATTGAATGTTATAATTTAAATTTAAGTTGTGGTATACAAAACCGTTTAGTGTCATGGAACAATTTAATTAGGGCTTCCTGTCAAAAGTTGTAAATTAATTAACAATTATTACACCATCACTTTCAGAAGGTAGTAACCCTACCCATATAGAAATGACGTTTTTAAAATGTACTGATGTATTCGAGACCACCAAATATGCTTTTGTCATAATCTTTGGGAGGGGAGTGGTGGCCCACTCTCATATTCCTGAACCCGGGCCCACGAGTATCTTGCTACGCTCCTGGCTTACATGTCTACCTATGTCTATTGTTACTTCTTAAATATTTCTGCGTCTATTGCTACGTGTGTTTCCTGGTACCTCCATGTTATTTGCATCACAAAATGTGGTCATTATTAAATGTCGAAAACGTCTCGGTGTCGTCTTAAACAATGGAATGTCAAACTTTAGGATGTCAAACTCTAAAGTACCAAACTCAAAAGTGCACTAAAACTTAAGAATGTCAGACTTAAAAGTACCAAACTTTAGGATGTTAAACTCTAAAGTGCCAAACTTACCAGTGTAAAACTTTAGGATGTTAAACTCTAAAGTGCCAAACTTACGTTTGTTAAACTTAAGAATGTCAAACTCTAAAAAGTGCCAAACTTATAAATGTCAAACCTTAGGGTGGCATGTCATTCTTAAGAGTGCATACATATAAACTGTGGTGCATACTATTAAATACGTCACCTGATTAGACAATCGGATCTAAATAAAGGTTGAAATGCGTGTGTCCTTGCGTGTTTGTGTGTGTTAATACTTTAAGGGTGATGTGTGCAATCAGTATGCTTGAAAGTTGTTTACTGACATCTTGCATTACTTTGTAATACTGACAGGTAACAATCGTGTTGTCAGTGACACGACACTCTCTTGCTGACCTGACCCCTACACACACACATACACACAACTAGTGCGACCCAGAGACACGCGACCTGATCTCCATGTCTGTAATCTGGTGAAATCACGTCATTGTTGAAAAGGTCAAGTGTAGACTCAATAGGTCATAGGTGTAGTAGACTCAGCTTACGTTATAGACGTAGTGGACTTCACGTATATCAAAGGTGTAGTCGAATCAAAGTAGGTTTTGAAGTCCGAAGATTTAAAATAAGTGCAGTATTTTCACAGGACCACGTAGACTCAGTTCCTACCTGCATGTTTTGTCACTTTTCACGAAAGTGTAGACTTAAAGCATTGGTCAGTATTATTAATGAATCGCTTCGTACAATTACATATACATCTTTTTTGGCAATAAATAATGATCTTTATCATCTATAAGAAAATTTGGCATACTGTCTGTGCATTACACCCAACAAGACATTATAACTATAGAAAACTGAAATATACATTCACACCAGACCCACTTATTGATGCGAGTATTCGTTTTTGATGCACTTTACATTTGTGAACAGGTACGAATGGTAAAGCGCTTGGCTTACGAACCGGGAGTCCCGGGTTCGAATCCTGGTGAAGGCTGGGGGTGTTTTTTTTTCGGGATCTTTGGGCGCCTCTGAATCCCCCCAGCTCTAAGGGGTACCTAACATTAGTTGGGAAAATGTGAAGGCGGGTGGTCGTTGTGCTGGTCACATGACACCAACGTTAACCGTAGACCACAGAAACAGATGACCTTTACATCATCTGCCCTATAGACCACAAGGTCTGAAAGTGGAACTTTTTACGAATGGATGGTCAAAAAAAGGCGCGCAATTTTCGGCCTGATTGTGTAGTAATTCCGGGGCCGATTCTCACACCTTGTCCATCCCTGTCAGACACTGAAACCAAATAAACCAAAATAGTTGAATCAATAAACTAGGTCAGTTAAACAGAATGAAGGAGGCAGTTAAAACATGAGCAAAAAAGACAGTTAATCAATCAATCAAGACAGCCAAATCAAAATCGAATTACTCAAGTCACTGAAATCCAATGCACTAAGAGAGTACAATTAAAATAGAACAAACAAAATAGTCACATCAATCTCGCTACAACTGACAGATCGATACTGCCCTATGTTTCCATTTTAGAAGACAGTCACTTCGATCTCAATGATTGTGAGATGACTTATGCATAGATCGATACTGCCCTGTTTCCATTTGAAAATACAGTCACTTCGATCTTAATGATTGTGAAATGGCTTATGCAGAGATCGATACTGCCGTATGTTTCCTTTTGAAAAGACAGTCACTTCAATTTTAGTGATTGTGAAATGACTTATAAAATGCAGAGATCGATACTGCTCTATGTTTCCCTTCGAAAAGACAGTCACTTCGATCTCAAAAACACATGCTGAATTCCCTATAATTTTTCCGTTTAAGAAACTAGATGAGTTATATTAAACAAGTATAAACGTGTCAAATTTGTTTCGCTTTTTTAAAAAACAATACAAATTTCAAAATTAAAATGTGTGTCTCGGCTGAATAAACCGCCTGACTACCTATCAGGGTTGTTTGCAGCACCGAAAGCTTCTCCTGGACTAGCAGAAGTGAGAGGCCGGTCCATTTTCAGGTTGGGCGCATTAACATGTGTATGTACTAGAGCGTGGATCGAAATGTTTCTCCACCTAAAAACGTGTTCTACTGGTTGTTGTAAACAAAAACAAAATTTAAAAAAAAACTCCAACTCCTCTAATTAACTTTTTTATTATTACTTATTCAAATGAACTTTAACCTTAGTAAAACTGCAAAACTCATTCATGCCCACCAATTAATGTATATAAATTGCCACTTACGCTGTGTAACCAGGAGATCATAGCAGTTGTAACATCTCTGGCTTAGGTAAGTTTTGACTTGGTCCTTCTATAGTAGTGAAGTTAAGTCTTTTGTTTCAAAATCCTTTTACATTTTTTTAAAAATTATTGAAGCTAAACTAACTATTCTGCATTCA
The DNA here is from genome assembly GCA_030265305.1 of Biomphalaria pfeifferi. Lineage (NCBI taxonomy): Eukaryota > Metazoa > Mollusca > Gastropoda > Planorbidae > Biomphalaria > Biomphalaria pfeifferi. Next base: position 6,872,488 of record JASAOG010000011.1, read on the forward strand.
TTATAACACATTTGTATTCTTTTCCAGTAGAATTTATAAATCAACTATTGTTTAACTATAGCAATAGTTTTATTTGGTACAAATGACGAAGATGGGGGAAAATGTTTTTATGATGACTTTGATTGTTAAGCCATTTTAATTTGTTGTGTAAGGATTGTGATGGAGTTGTTATCGTCAGTCAAATGCTTACGTAGTGACAGCACCGGCTGCAACTATCTGGTTGTATTTTTACGCGTGCATATTTTGTTTTGGCGTAGGGTTTTACATTTGAGTGATGTGGTTATCTTGTCATTCATTTAAAGGAAAATTCAATCATGGTGCTTTTGTCTATCATAATCTGGATATATATATATGAGACAGAAACAGAGCGAGAGAGAGTAGCAGAAAGAGAGAGAGAGAGAAGCACACACACACACACAGAAAGAAGAAGGAAGATAGGTAGAGAGAGAGAGAGAGAGGCAGAGATTAAGAAGAAGAGAGAAAAGGCAGATAAAAAGAGAGGCAGAGAGAGACAGACACGTACACACACATAGAGAAAGAAGAAGAGAGATCACACAGAGAGAGAGGCAGATGGAGAGGGAAAGAAGAAAAGAGAGAGGCATGGAGTAGAAACTAGTACATAGTAGAAAGAAAAATGAATACAGGCACACATATACTGAAGTATTTTTGCGACCTCCTATAAGTGTGTCAACTTACAAGGAAGTAATATGCAAAGTAGCCAACACTTCAACTAGATAGTAGGCATAACCCATCATTCATAGGCCTGCTTATTCATCAATGACACAAGCCGTGGATAGCACTTTTCAATAGCCACTTTGAAATGACCTATTGAAGTGTTGCTCAGGCCTCACAGATTAACAATCCCTACAACTAATTAAAATGGCTTTTACAACAGCGACAACAAAATACTTGCAGAAAACAGGACTTGGAATAGGTCTATATATTTATATATTGTTTCGAGTACAAAATGCTAGTTTAAATCGGGAATCTACTTGGTAACTTTGTACTTTGTATTAACTCAGAGAAAGTAAAACAATCAGTTTCCGGACTTGACTAGCGGCTTTCCGCTGTGGCCAGGTTTTTATTCTCGAGAGGTTGAGTAAACTTGAAAGAAGTGAGAGAGAGCTTCAATTTCTTATCTTATCTTATCTTATAAAATACTGACATAACTTCAACTTGACATAAATTCTACTGGAAAAGAATACAAATGTGTTATAATGACGATAATTCTGTCTTCTGTCCTGAAATATTTCTAAATTTGGTGATGTTACTAATGATGTTAATCTAATTAAATGTCAGTATTCCCTGTTGTAAATCTCACGACTCTATATTTTGCGTTTCTTCTTATATCTTAATGTTTTCTTGAGTTAGGGAATGCCAAACAGAGGATACATATTCTAATTTTGGCCTACCAGGGTGTAATAGCATTATAGTTGTTCAAATTTTTCATAATTTTATCAATATCGAGGTTCCTTCATAATTTTTCCTTTATTAAAACACCTAGATATTCTCTGTCTGCGTAACTGGTTGAACTGGCCATTTAAGGTTAATAATATAAGTAGCTGTTTTTTTTTTTTTTTTTGTTACTCTTAATAAAAGGCATTTTTATGGGTACTAAGTCTGGTAAGACATGCTCCAATTTGATTCCCATTTCTGCAATTCTTCTAATTCTCTTTGTAAAATTTTAGTATCGTCTGTTGTTTTCTTGTTCTATATATTAGGCGCGGTGGATGAGCGGTACAGCGCTTGGCTTCCGAATCGTGGACCGGGGTTCGAATCCTGGGATTTTTAATTTCGGGATCTTCGGGCGCCTCTGAGTCCACCCAGCTCTAATCTGACATTAGTTAGGGAAAAGTAAAGGCGGTTGGTCGTTGTGCTGGCCACATGACACCCTTGTTAACCAGAAACAGATGACCTTTACATCTTCTGCCCTATAGACCACAAGGTCTGAAAGGGGAACTTTACTTTACTTTTACTATATATTATGCAATCGTCTGCAGGTAATCTAACTTTTGTTCCTGAACTAATGCAATCGTCTGCAGGTAATCTAATTTTTGTTACTGAACTAATGCAATCGTCTGCAGGTAATCTAACTTTTATTCCTGAACTAATGCAATCGTCTGCAGGTAATCTAACTTTTGTTCCTGAACTAATGCAATCGTCTGCAGGTTATTTATGTCAACAATACTAAGAGTGTTTAAAAGAAAAAATAATTTATTAGAGATTGTTTTTACTTTAATAAAAGATGTTTTATCTCTGAGGGAAAACTAAATCCTTGGTGCCTGGTGTTTAGAATAAAGAAAGTGTGTATAGGATGTATTTAAAAAAAAAGAATGTATTATTTAAGTTTGTGTACACCGTTTGGAACTGTAGAATCCATTTTTTTAAGCTCGTTCATTTGTAGCACAAAATAATTTTAAAATGGAGGAAGTGTAATGACAATGATGTGTTGAGAGTAATTAAAAACAAAGAGGAAACTATTAGTGGTAAAAACAACAACAACAACAACAGAATTACAACGAATATCAGCTGCAACTATTTTAGCTTTTTATTTGGCAAAATATTTTCATTTAGTGTCCTTGACCTTTTTTTTTTCTTTTTTTTTCATTTAATTATTTTTTTTTTAAAGGTTTCTCTTGAAGTTTGCTTATATCGCCTCAACATTGTCCCACCATGCTTTCTCTTCTTTTTCTTTGTCATCGCGTCCAGGTCCGAAATGTGTTTTTATTATTTCTTCAAACTTTTTAGGACGCATTCATTCGACAGAAGAATCTTTTTTTAGGATGATATTTCCACAATCAGAGGGCTGGGGGTGGCTGAGTGGTAAAGCGCTTTTGCTTCCTAGCCAAGAGGTCTCGGGTTTTTAACTCGATGAAGACTAGGATTTTGAATTTCTGGACTTTTTGGACACACAATTCTGATGGCTAACTGACATTAGTGAAGGAAAGTAAAGCCGGTTGGTCGTAGTGCTGGCAGGCAAAGTAAGATAAAATAACTTTTATTGATCCAATCAAATGGACATTCGATTTGACTACAATTGACAACCTCAGCCCAACCGTATGCCGTAGAAACAGATGATGTTTACATCGTCTGCCCTATAGATCGCAAGGTCTGAAATTCTGAATGGGTTACAAATTTCCACACAGCGTCATGGGGCAAGTATGTTTCAAATAAGAGATTAAAAAAAAAACATTGCCCCTCAGGGCTTATACTTTGTCTGTTCTTAAATATTTTCTTTTTCTATCCTCTGTGGGTGAATCGTTAATAGCCGTGGAGTTTGGAGACGTTTAAGAACGCTTGTCTAGACTAATAAAGTGATATTGATTTACTTCTTCATAGAAAATGGTTCCCGACTGTTTCGAGATTATTGCGGTGGGACTCCAAGCATCCTGGCCACTGCCAGTGAAAGTATGCTTCAGACCTTTGCGATCTATCGGGCAAATAAAGTGACGCTCATCTGTTTCTACGGCCGAAGGTCTACGATGGTGTCATGGGGCCAACACAATGACGAGTTTATGTCAGGAACTTATCAGAGTTGATTAGAATTGTGTGAGCTCATGGTAATCCTAATAATCCCGAAGTTCGACATTTCAGTCTTCACTGAGATTCGAACACAAGACTGTCGAGTTGGAAGCCTCCCAACGTGGTCGCCAAACGTGTCCAGTTATTCTGACGTGAATGGAAGGTGGTTCTGTACCACCGTGACCACTCGTTAAAGAGGGCCTGATCACTGACCTGAAACGTCACAACCTGTGGGCAGTTTACGCCAATAGCTTGTTTCCATGTCGTACAGACCTCTCAGCCTCTGTCTGCAGTTTTTCTCTGTCTTGCATTCCTTTTGTCTCCCCTTTTTAATCTACCTTTGTCATTATCTCCCTTTTTCTCCGTTTCACTCTTTCTGTCTTATTTTGTCTATCTCGTTCCTTTTCACTCTTTGTGTTTCATACTGTCTTTTACGCACATACACGAACTACAGCTGTAGACTTACATACGCATAAATCAAGATATTACATTTTCTCCCCTTCACTTAAGAAATGGATATAATCAAATAAAGAAGACGTTTGCAATGAACTCAAGATCGCTCTATAAGGCTTGGAATAAGCCGGCACCGCAACTCAGTGTCCGGGAAAATCCAATGATTTATTCATGTATTCTACTTACAATCTTACAACCCCATACCTTCCACCCCCCCCCCCCCCCCTTCAAAGCTATTTCCATAATGCCAGTTAATGCAACATCCAGCCGTGAGCCCGTCTTTGCCTTCCTGTCTTTCGGTACAAACAAATGTTTTGTTTTGTTTTGTTTTTTCTTTCTCCCCATTTGCTTTTCTGGGTTTTTTTTGTTTGTTTCTGAACTTTCAGAATATGTTGTGATGTTTTTCTATGTATATTTTTTTTTAAAATGTAGATTTCTCTAGAAATAGGAATACATACATTAAGATGTCTGTGTCTTGAAGTTTTATCTTAGCAGTCGTGGCATCGCCAAGTGGGTGACAGCCTTGGGGCCAAGCTCTGAGGTGGAAGGTTATTAAGTCTTTGAGAGATCCCTGTTTTGTTTACCTTTTTCTAGTTTAAAAAAAAAAAGCAATTCTAATTTTTTAATGTTCTTATTTCAATAGTTGGGACAAAAAATAACAAAACAACAAAACAAACAACACATCTAAGTTATCCTTAGTCGTAAGTGTTATTTAGGGAATATTTTATAGATAAGACCAAGTCACATCCAAGGAAACTGCCAAAGCACATTTACATGTCAACTGTGCTCAACCGAGACTATTCGTTATAGAGAGCTTCAACACTGACCTGCGACGTCGCAACCTGTGGGGAGTGGAGACCAATAGCTCGTTGCCACGTGTACAGACCTGTGACGTGTACAGGCCTGTGACGTGTACATCTGACCTGTGACGTGTACATCTGACCTGTGACGTGTACAGACCTGTGACGTGTACAGACCTGTGACGTGTACAGACCTGTGACGTGTACAGACCGATGACGTGCATAGACCTGTGACGCGGCAACGAGCTATAGGTCTCTACTGACTACAGGTTTGCAGGTCAGTGTTCAGGCCTTCTTTCAGTGGCGTAGAGATTTGGAGGGGGGGGGGGGGAATAATTGGTCTCATTAGGGTTTTAACATTCGAAATCATGACATGAGACAATTTGGGTTGCAATCGTCCCACCCGTGGGATAATTGTCCCGTCGAATGGTCAGTAGTGCTTCTATACTGCCCACACCGGCCTCCAGCGGAACATGGTTATTTGTAAGGTAGTCCTGCCAGCGTAGGCCCATTATAGAGGCGAATACACCTTTTATACGTTCTATACAAAAGTGCATTTAACAAGAAAAATATTTTAAAAACTTTTAGGGGAAAAAAAAGACAATGCCTCCGCTATTTAACTTATAGAGATATGTTTTTCTCTTAAAAATTAATGAATGTTACAGGGGCGTAGCTAGGAATTTTTCATCATTTGGTGGCCCGGGGGGATTTTGCTTTCTGCATTTTGCCTATTATTAAATTTTCAATGTAAAAAAACACATATTTGAGGGCCACCTCAAGTTGGGGCCGGGGTCAATTTTCAAATTCTCACCCCTCCTCCCCCACCCTAGCTACGCCACTGGAATGTTAGTTTATAAAACAATAGAACATATTTTTACCCCGATCCCCCCCTTCTCCCCAAGAAAGAATCCTGGTTAAGAGAATGTGTAGATGTTGTACACTTTTTAATATTCCAATGATAAGCATTTCGATCTAGACTTAGAACACGATGCGCACAATTTTTCCTGAATATTAATTAATAAACTCTTGAATCAATCACACACTACATTGGGAAACTCCCGAAAGTGATAGTCTTTTTCAAGAACGCGATAGTCCTTTCAAAACCCCATGTTGGATCTAGACCTAGATGTAGTCTCTAGCCAAATTTACATTTACCTTTTTTTTTACTTTGAAAAAAAATATAAAGGTCAAACTAGATTTTTTTCCCCGTGAGGTCGATCACATTACACATAATGCATGGACTTCTGCTAAAAAAAATAATGTGCAACTATCTTTGAAAGACCCCCCCCCCCCAAAATAAAAAAGGAAAACAAATTCTTTTGATCTTGCAAACTATGGAGCAGACGATGTTAAGATCATCTATTTTCTGTGGTTCACGGTTTACGAGGGTGTCATGTGCCCAGCACAACGACCGACTGATACTTTTTCAACAACAAAAGTCAGGTACCCATTAGAGTTGGGTGGACTCAGGGACGGCTTAAAAATCTCAAATTTCATTATCTGAGATTCGAACCTGGATACTATCGGTTCGGCACCCAAGCACTCTACCTCTCAGACACCACGCATCCCTTCAATGATCTCTGTGGGCCCATTTGAGTCATGAGCCCTGAAGCAATGCATCCCTCCTTGGCGCCTTGGTTACTACGCCACTGCTCGTGACGCGAAAGTGTAATAAAGTCAAAATGAGTAAAGACTCGCACTCTTGGCCAGCCACAGAGAAATAGCAATTTTAAAACCCAAATGTGAAATAACATTATTTACCTGTTGTTGTTGGTTGGTGTTTTCGTTGTGTTGTTATGTATTCTCGTGACGAACTTTGACCTAACCCTAACCAGAAGGAATAATTTTTTTTAAAAAGACAGAATCGATGTTGTTTGCTGCAAGATATTAGCATAATTTAAAAAGGTAGGGTGGTAGAGTAAAGTTTCTTTTCAGACTGTGTGGTCTATAGGGCAGATGATGTAAATGCCATCCGTTTCTGTGGCTACGGTTTACGAGGGTGTCATGTGGCCAGCACAACGACCGACCGCCTTTAGTTCCCTAACTAGAGTCAGGCACCCATTAGATTTGGGTGGACTCTGGAGCCCTCAAGAATCCCGAGATTAAAATCCCAGTCTTCACCACGATTCAAACCTGGAACCCCCGGTTCGGAAGCCCTGCGCTTTACCTCTCAGCCGCCGCGCCTCGGGTGGGGGGTGGGGGGGGGGGGGGGGAAGAGGGTTTAATTCAAATAATAGATAGGAATTTCAAAAGTAAAGTATAATTTCCATTTCAGACCTTGCGATCTATGGGGCAGATGATGTTAAGGTTATCTGTTTCTATGGCCGACGGTTAATGAACAGGATGTCATGAGGCCAACGCAACGACCAACCGCCTTTACTTTCCCTAACTAGAGTTGGGTGGACTCTGGAGCATCCTAAAACTCCCGAAATTAACATCCCAATCTTCACTGAGATTCGAATCTAGGACCCCAGGTTCGGAAACCAGGCGCTAAGCCACTTAGCCATCGAGCTCCCCCATAGGAATTTTCTTTTATAATCAAAGATGTATGATTGTTAAGGGAGACTATTCACATTGGAGACTCCATTACGTTTTTTCGTTTAATCGGATACATTAGGAATTGGTAAAATCGATTATAGCTTCGATTCTTGTGTATACATTTTGAACAGCCTCTTAGTGAATGTGATATAAACTATTTAATAACTGTTTTTCAAAAATACAACTCAAAAACCTGTGTCTGGTTACATTAGTTTGAAAGCATTTTCATGGGTTAAATAACCTAGGTCCACTAAAGCCGCAAAGTTCATTTAGAAGAAATATTATTTTTTAACTGTTTATATGTCCTCTAGTTCTAATATGAAATTGTGGCTTTTTTTCAATTAGGTTTTTTTCTTCGCTAGGCACATGAAATTTTGTTTTAAAAAGTTATTTGCATTTTGGAATCAAGTGTACATATAGATATAACATAAGATACAGCGAAGGGCCTTCACACCCAAAATTGATTCCATGATTATTTTCGATCATTTTGAAGAATCAAGCAAAGAAAAAAAATTGCCATATGGTAATTACAAGGGACCCTATATTTAAAATAACTTAGGTCATCAAAGACGAAAAGCTATAAGGATTCTTATCAAGTCTAGATCCGGTCCTGGTCAAGATTGTTCCTGATTATTTCAATGTTGAAATGTTCGTAAAGGTTTGCTACCAGCAGAGACCTAGATCAAGACACATCTAATAAGGCGACGTCTTTGAGAGTCGTATAGAATCTGCAACAAGCCTTGACACCGACATGACGTAAGGGCGTTTGTTTAGGACTGTGTCTATGTATGCGTTGGCTGGTGTGTGTGTGTGTGTGTGTTTTGGTGTTGACTTTATGTAGTGACAAAGTGCATCCTGTTTGTTTTTGCATTCTCTGAGATAATGTCTTTGTTCTAGTGTCTTTCTGTCTTTAAAAAATGTTGTTGTTTTTTTATCTCTATAGAAAATTAATTTGTTGTTTATGTTTGGCTCTGTCCTACTTTCAACTTTCACGGGATTTATTTTCCCTTCATTTTTCTTGAGACTACTCACACTGAACAATTAAGTGTTTCATGCTCCGTGGTCTCGCGCTCTCCATCGACATCAATCTCTCTCTTTCTCTCTCTCTTTCTCTCTCTTTCTTTCTCTCTCTCTTTCTCTCTCTTTCTCTCTCTCTTTCTCTCTTTCTCTTTCTCTCTCTTTCTCTTTCTCTTACCCTCTCTCTTTCTTACTTTCTCTCTCTCTTTCTTTCTCTCTCTTTCTCTCTCTCTCTTTCTCTCTCTCTTTCTTTCTTTCTCTCTCTTTCTCTTTCTCTTACCCTCTCTCTTTCTTACTTTCTCTCTCTTTCTCTTTCTCTTACCCTCTCTCTTTCTTACTTTCTCTCTCTCTTTCTTTCTCTCTCTTTCTCTCTCTCTCTTACCCTCTCTCTTTCTTACTTTCTCTCTCTTTCTCTTTCTCTTACCCTCTCTCTTTCTTACTTTCTCTCTCTCTTTCTTTCTCTCTCTTTCTCTCTCTCTCTTTCTCTCTCTCTTTCTTACTTTCTCTCTCTTTCTCTTTCTCTTACCCTCTCTCTTTCTTACTTTCTCTCTCTTTCTCTCTCTCTCTTTCTCTCTCTCTTTCTTACTTTCTCTCTCTTTCTCTTACCCTCTCTCTTTCTTTCTTTCTCTCTCTTTCTCTCTCTCTCTTTCTCTCTCTCTTTCTTACTTTCTCTCTCTTTCTCTTTCTCTTACCCTCTCTCTTTCTTACTTTCTCTCTCTTTCTCTCTCTCTCTTTCTCTCTCTCTTTCTTACTTTCTCTCTCTTTCTCTCTCTCTCTTTCTCTCTCTCTTTCTTACTTTCTCTCTCTTTCTCTTACCCTCTCTCTTTCTTTCTTTCTCTCTCTTTCTCTCTCTCTCTTTCTCTCTCTCTTTCTTACTTTCTCTCTCTTTCTCTTTCTCTTACCCTCTCTCTTTCTTTCTTTCTCTCTCTTTCTCTCTCTCTCTTTCTCTCTCTCTTTCTTACTTTCTCTCTCTTTCTCTTTCTTTTACCCTCTCTCTTTCTTACTTTCTCTCTCTCTTTCTTTCTCTCTCTTTCTCTCTCTCTTTCTCTCTCTCTCTCTCTTCTCTCTCTCTTTCTCTCTCTTTCTTTCTCTCCCTCTTTCTCTCTCTTTCTCTCTCTCTTTCTCTCTCTCTCTTTCTCTCTATCTTTCCCCCTCTCTCTTTCTCTCTTTCTCTCTCTCTCTTCCCCCCCCCCTCTCTCTTTCTCTCTCTCTCTTTTCTCTCTCTCTCTTTTTCTCTCTCTCTCTTTCTCTCTCTTTTCCTTTCTCTTTCTGTCTGACTCTCTCTCGACATCTTTCTCTTTTACTTTATATTTCGTATTATTGACTCTTCTCTCTCACCATTTCTCCAGGGCCTTACCTTTCTTTATCTTGTTACTCCACTACAACATGTAACTTCTCCATCTTTGTTTTTACTTCTCTTAATCATTCTCTACCCAAGGTAAAATTCTCTCAGGTATTTATATTATTTCTATGTCCCTTATCATGGATTTAATTCTATATTAATATCTATAACTATATCTATATCTACATTATATAGTTCCTGTCAGGGTTCCATTCTTGTCTAAATTCCAATTAATTAAAACTTGCTTGGCTCATTAATGGTTATACAAATATGAACAATTACTATTAGATACATTTAAATCCAACTCAGATATCCGTGGAAATGCAAATAACACTTTAATACTCAATAAGCACACAATGATATCAACTCAATAAATATTAATACAAAACCACCAGTCCAGGAAACAACCGTCCAACCTTCATGGACCGGGGACAAGACCTCACTGACTAACACACTCTCTCTCACATTCAACGAAGGCTAAATCATCCAGTTCATAACTTTTGCAAGACTATTCACATTCATAACCCGGGAGTACTTAAACAAGGGGATATCACTATCATACCAAAATATCAAAGTAACATATTCACTCTCGCCATACCTCCCTCTGTCAGTTCCCCTTTCAGACCTTGCAATGTATGGGGCAGACAATACAATATAAGTGTCGTCTGTCCAGCACAACTAACAGCCGCCTTTACTTTTCCGTAACTAACGTCAGGTACCCATTAGAGCTGGGTGGATTCAGAGGCGCCCGAAGATCCCGAAATTAAAAATCTCAGTATTTACCAGGATTCGAACCCGTAACCCCTCGTTTCGTAAGCCAGGAACCAGATGATTTAAAAAAGTGAAGAAGACTGAAAGAGAGCATTGGAGAGAGGGAGAGAAAGACACAAAGAGAAATGAAGAAAGAGAGATGTGGAGAGAAAGAGAAGAAAAAGATCATCAAAAGCGAAAAACTTTAAGGATCCAAACTATTTTGTTACATCTTAGAATATTACGGAAGAGTTCTTAATACAACACAATACACCGTCAAAAATAAATACACCGTCAAAAATAAATACACCGTCAAAATAAATACATAAATACACCGTCAAAATAAATACATAAATACACCGTCAAAATAAATACATAAATACACCGTCAAAATAAATACACCTTCAAAATAAACGCACTGATAACTTTGTTAACCTTGATCTGTCATAACCTACATGCACACTCAATGAATTTAAAATTTCATCAGACGATTTGTGAATCACGTGATCAGCAGCTTCTACATTTCAGCTCTTTAAAGAGCTGGATGAATTATTTCCCAACACCCCTATCTTCAAGTATCTAGGTCTCAACATGTGTGATGTCTATTTGTGTGGATGTGTATCATATCAGCGTATGTGTGTCTGCTAGAAGGCGTATATCAAAGCTTCGGGGCTGTGTGTGTGTGTTTGTTGCGTACTTCTTTGGCGTGTGCCCAGTTTCTAGAACCAATCAATAGATCACTCTTTGATGGAGAGATATCCATCCTGAAATCAATTACTATCTCCGCAAGTGGGGATTGGGGAGAACCTAGACACTGTACGCTTTTTTTTTTGGTAAAATTCTGTGTCTAGATCTGTTTCAACATACACGCATGTGTTACAAATACTGTTGTATAGCTTTTACCAGCGGTCATTGGTGGACTCCAAATGGACATTCGGTGGGTCGGTACCCATATGTGCTGGTAGGGTCGCCACAAATGGACCACTTTGAAGGACAGAAAGGCCCTTAGAATTTTCCGTTAAAAGGCCCAACTGGGCGAATAAACGTTTTGTAAACGATCTTATTCTGACTTTGCAAAGTAATAGGTAGTCTACCTCCTTTTCCGTAATGCTGGAAGATATATGGCATTGTTTTTTATTCCAAATTTAAGGATAAGAGCAGTATTTCACATGATCACGCAAACTCAGTTGCGACCTTCATATTTTAAGACTAAGACTAAGACTGCTTTATTGATCCTTAAGGAAATTTGTTGTAATTACAAGGACTCTTTTCTCATATAAGAGAAAGAAAAACAGAAAAATACACATAAATACAACAGACACAACATAAAGAGTTCATTCAGCGACTACACACAGGCATCTTGGTGCTTTTCATGTTCCTTGATCAACGAGTGGCGGTGATATAGTTTGACCGAGTGAGGTACGAACGAGTTTTTGTATCGCTCTGTTCTTGTGTTGATTGACAGTAGTCGCCCACTTCGCGACGACCTGACGTAGTACTGATGGAGCGGGTGGCCGTTGTCTTCCAAGATTTTTTTGATTTTCCTTAAATACTTTTGTTTAAAAAGTTCTATAAATATGGAAATGTTGTGAGTGTAATTTTTGATGCCCTTTTATGATGTTTTCTAGACGTCGCAACAGTTTAGATGAAGCGTTGCCTTGCCAAGTTATTCCGTTGTTAGCAGATTTTGTATATTTGCGCCGTAAAAAAGTATCTAGGATCTTCTTATTTAGTTTAAAGCTATTGAGTTTGTATAGAAAAAGAGTCGCTGGGCTGTTTTCTTTGTCAGAGTTCCAAGGTGGTCTTCCCATGAAAGCTTGTTGTTGATGATAACGCCTAGATATTTATTTAGGAAGACAATGCCGTTATTCTCCGGGGCTCTATTTAAGTTTTCGTCGTCTGCTAATGTCTTTGACAAGGTCTCTTCTTCTGGTCTCAAATATATGTTAATTGAATCTCTTGTGAGCTCTCCAGCTGCCTCTTTCTTAATGCAAGTGCAGGCAAAATGGCGCCTAATTTGATCTTTATTGCGCTTCTGGTGGAAGGGGGGACTTCTCTTTAACACTGTCCAAAAGGCTAAGACTAAGACTGCTTTATTGATCCTTATGGAAATTTGTTGTGATTACAAGCACAATGTAATAATCTTCTTGTGAGCTTCTACTATTTAAACTTTATGATAAGCGAACATTAGAATGTCGATTAACGAACATCAGAATGTTGATTTGCGAACATGAGATTGTCGATACTTAAGATCCAAAAGATCGTCACTCAGTCCTACATTGACCACTGGCAGACGACAGTAAGCAGAATATTGTCCAGATGGTCCAGTAATGCCAGGGTCGATTTTGACACGTAATACTTCCCCGCCAGTGGTCAAAGAGATATTTAGGCCTACTGTCCATGCCTAAATTCTGTGTGAGAAAAAAAGAAAATAACTTTCGATATTAAGCTGTCACTATCAGTGTTCAGAGAAACATAGGCTGTTAAAAAATGTGGGTCACTTGGAACTGAACGAAAAACCCTGACAATGACATATTTAAACGTTTAATGTCCATTGCACTTTTATTTAGATGGAACTTTATACTTATGACATATAAGTCAAATTCTAGACTTAACGGATATAAACTTGTTTTTTTTTACATTTAAATTTATTGGATAAAGTGATCATTATATTTCCATCATCATTTGACAACATAAGATCATATCTTACTTTAACCTTAAAATGCATTCTTATCGAGCTTAAAATTGTAGTTAATTATTTTTGTTTTCTATAGAAAAGGGAGATAAATCTTGCGAAAATTAATTAATGCGGCAGTGATTGTGCGGTTCTTTTCCCAGATATAAACTTTTTTTTTTTTAAGGTAATTTTTTAAAAATATTTTGCTTGTTTCTACGCTGTTACCAAATGTCATCGAGGTGCTTTGTAAGCGTCTTTAGTTTACGTCACAAAGGAAAAGGATTACAGATAAATTTAATTTTAATTACACAGTAATGGTATGGTAATAAATAGTGTAATGAACTAATTCAGTTACTCCCAGCTACCAGCTATAAATGTGTGTGTGTGTGGGGGGGATATCGGGTAGCTGGAGGGGGCTCCAATCACTAGAAACTGGGCTATTTAAATGTGTATTTTTTCTGATTGCCTACAGAATCAATATACAGACGAGACTATGTACCCAACAACCAGTGGGCCACAAATCTGATGTAGCTACAAGACAGACAATATCAGTGTATAGCTTCTTTGAGTGTTGTCTACTCACTTACAAAAAAATATTAAATTCACTGAAGTCTTTTTATACATCTAAACATTGCGCTATACGAGTGAGGTGTGGTGGCTTCGACTTCGTTTTTTTGTAGTCGCTTCTTGATAAAGTGGTTTTATATTCTGAGTCGGGACACTTTGGACATGAATCCACAACCCTCGGCTCACTTTTTGTCCTTCGTTGTAAATAACATGTTTCGGAAATTGCAAGTCATACAGTGTACATGTGACCGTTATTTTTCAAAGTATAACTTGTAATCTCTTATTTATTGGTAACTATAAAATATAAATGGTAAACAGATCATTGAATAAAATGGTTTTAATCTGCATGTTATTGAAGATTAAAGTCATTGCTTTCAAACAATTTTATCGATAAGAACGTTGCGGAAAACTGAAGCGATGGTTGAATTCCCCGAGATGGAAGACCTACGGCTATAGTCAATATCTACGGCGAATCGATCTTAAACTTTCGTTTGTTTGTAAAATGTTTTACATGTTTCGGATGTTCCTTCAGAGTTGAAGATAGTTTACTTCCTAGTCCAAACCTCCCGCAGGACGACGGGGGATGGGAGCGGGCAGGATTTGAACCCTCGACCGTCGATAAATCCGAACGACAGTCCAGCGCGCAAACCGCACGACCAGGCAGCCATCCTTTGATGGCCTATATATTAAGCCGATGCCGGGGATGGGACAGCTTCTGGGAAATTTCGTCGCCCCATCGGCTAAAAACAAGAAATTTCGACTCCACAGTTTTATGTTTTATGTAGTAGCTGCTTTCAGTTTTCACTGCTGTCACATTGGGGAAAAGAGGCTTTGGATTAAAGAAACACAAACTTGTCAACAAGATAGTAAAATTCTGTCCATGTCTGGATGGATTCCGTTTCGATCTTTCAGAGAAGTCACATTTCTATTGGACTGTATGGTGCAATTAATCTACACACTTTACGAACAGGCACATCCAAGGCTTTTGGAAGAGAGGCTTTTGGAAGAGAGGCTTTTGGAAGAGAGGCTTTGGAAGCAGAGGCGTAGTGAGGGGGCACCACTAGCAGCCTTTATTTCTATGTGATGTTCATGGAAAATGGGAAGGGGGCGCCAATAAAGTACCTCGTCCCGGAAAAGAGGCTTGTGGAAATGAGGTTTTTGGAAGAGAGGCTTTGAGCTTCTCAAGCTCTCCTTCGTATAGAGTTTGATAATAATAATGATGATGATGATTGATATACAAAAAAGGCGATAAAGTATACGTTGGTCTGTCGTATAATTGGCATCTGGGCATCGTCTTTCTTAAAATTTTGATGGAACCTTGTCCATTTTTGGCTCATCCTACCCATTATTATTGGCTTCAGTTCTTCTGAATAGAGAGAAGTTTTAGCTTCTTCTTCTCCCCTATTGAGCAAGTGTATCAGCTTTTTCATTTCCTTCAATTTCAATGTGGTATGAGAACCATTAGAGAACATTCTCTTTGCTGTCGTTGTTAAGGTTGACAAGAGCTTCCAGAGTTGTTTTATATAGGAAGGATCAGTGTTTGTTCAAGCTTTGAAGAACTGCTTTGGAAACGCTCACGAAGACTGGCCTACTTGAGTGGTTTAATAGCCTGGACTCTGCTAGTTCTAGTGCTCCCCTTTCTGCTCTGTGTCTGTCCGACAGATGGCCAGTTGCATTGGACTTCATTTGTTTTTACCGCCATTGTGTCTAAGCAACTAAGTGCAAGCTTATACCGGGAGTCAAACTCAAGACTATCATGTTGACAGTCTAGGAGCTAGCCACTTAAACTTTTGTTTTTTCTTTTAGACTGTTCTTTTTTTCTTTGATTGTTCCAATGAATTTGATTGATTTGTTCCTGTTGTATCTGGTAAGATCAATACCTCTATCTAATCACTAATGGCTAGTTCAGGGATCGGTGTTTACCCATAGATGGAAATCATCGAATTACTTTTCTTTCTGATCACGTGACCCTGTAAAAAGTGTATAGACACACTTTCTTAGAAAAACAAAATCTTTGAGTTATATACATATATATATATATATCATGGGCGTAGCCAGGGAGAGTTGGGGTTCAAACCCCCGAAATGAAATCCCCCCCTCAAGGGGGTAACGGAATTAAGTGACTGATTTTTGCTTTCATTTTGTTTATTTTAGGTGACATTTTAATGCTAAATCATCACTTACCACAGCACAGCCGAGGGGGTTTTGAGTTAAAAACCCTCTACCAGGGGATTTTGAGTTTAAAACCCCCTACAGGGGGTTTAGAATTTTAAACCCCTAACCAGAGGTTTTTTGCAGTTAAATCCCCTTGTTCTATAAAACAAAAGAAAAAAATGCAATCAACAATCCCCAAATTCCAACTGCACAGTTAAGGAAGATTTTGATTTTAAAACCCCCTCCAAAATTTACGATAAACCCCCTATTCAATATTAAAAAAAGCAAATTACACACTATAAAATCTATGAGCGTAGCCAAAGGGGTTATGAGTTTAAATCTCCCTCCTCCAGATGGCTTTTTCTTTACAGTTTAAAACCCCTCCAGATGGTTTTGAGTTTAAAATTCCCCTACAGAGCGTTTAGAGTTGAAAACATCTCTCTTCAATATTATTTTAAAGCAAACTACAGTCACCAAATTCTATGATCGTAGCTAAATGGGGTTTTTAATTTAAAATAAAAATAAAAAAAACTCCAGAGATTTTTTAGTTTAAAACCCCTCAGATGATTTTGACGAAAAAACTTTCCTTTTCGATATAAAATCTAAAGCGAAATACAGGCATGTAATTCCAAGAGCGTAGTCAAGAAAGGTTACAAATTTCTACCAGTGGCTTGGGCTCCATTAATAAAGTGTGAATAATCTTCTACCAAAATTGAAAAACACTAAATGTGGCTGGGATGGCTAAGACAGATTTTAGGAGTCAGTTATAGAGATCGGTCTAAATCAAAGAAATCATATTCCGAACTGGGAGTCGAACCCTTAGTAAGGTTTTGACAGAGCGTCGCATGAGGTTTTGCGGGACATGTTCTCCGACAAAATGAATTATATTTTTTTTCCGCGGGGGGGCGGGGGAGGGGAATCCCCCCCAATCCCCCCCCCCCCCCGAAAAAAATCCTGGCTACACCCATGATATATATATATACAGAATCAGAGAGAGAGAATAAATGTTTCATATAAAACATGACCTTAAAATATAGGGCTCACTGAACTTTAGCCTCAGGGCTGCAATCGTGATCTTTACAATCTAATCTATTAACGCATTTGGAACTCTAGTTCAAACGAAAGTTTGCTATTGGGACTACGGTAAGCACTGCGCGTATATCGGTAGAGTTAAATACACTTTCAGCAATTTAAATTATACTATAAATGAAGAAATCGCTTCTGCCATGTTTGAATAGTTGGCTTAAGTTAACTTTTACTTTGTACAAGACACCTCATCAAGGAATGCCAAGTCCTGATCGATGTTCTCAGTTGAAAATAAATGTGTCAATGAACAAGTCGTCTCAATTATCTTTATTTTGAAATTCAGTCTCATTGAATAAAAAAAAAAGGGCATGAGAATTCTCTCCCTTTCATTCTCTATTTTTACGTGTGACCTCCCTTGTCTAACTATAATGACAGCTAATCGCCTTTGAGAAAACTATTTGGTACTCATTTGGCATTATGCGGCATGCTCAGATAACCCCTTGGAGAACTGATCCGTCAAAGGAATGAAGCTTCAGTGCCGCTGACATTTAACGTTTGCAATAGGATAGAGAGAATGGCGGAGAACCCTCGTGCTCTCGGGGAAAGGGGTCAATCCTCTTAGTGGACGATGAATGCGGCGGATCGTTCACGTGCGTCACGCATGCTATGGGCGTCTGTGGTTTATGTCTTACGCTTCTTGGCATTTGTGTAGTGATGACTAGATTTTGTAATGGTTGGTAAAATAGGAAGTGGACTTTGAGAATAGGAGACAGACAGACAGGGAGACAGACAGACAGGGAGGCATACAGACAGACAGGGAGACAGACAGAGAGAAAGAAGAGGAAATAAAAGAAACAGAGAGAGACACGCACATTGACTTTAAGCAAAACAAATAGAAAGAGGGAAAGGAGAAATTAGAGAGGGAGAGAGAGACAGAGACAGAATTAGAGAGACAGACAGAGACAGAGAGAGACAGAAAGGGACAGAGAGAAAGACAGAGAGAGAGAGACAGAGACAGAGAGAGAGGGACAGAGAGAGACAGAGAGAGAGAGACAGAGAGACAGACAGACAGAGAGAGACAGATAGAGAGACAGATAGAGAGAGACAGAGACAGAGACAGAGAGACAGACAGAGAGAGACAGACAGAGACAGACAGAGACAGAGAGATAGAGAGACAGAGACAGACAGAGACAGAGAGAGAGAGGGACAAAGAGAGAGACAGATAGAGAGAGACAGAGAGAGAGACAGAGACAGAGAGAGACAGAGAGAGACAGAAACAGAGAGAGACAGAGAGACAGAGAGACAGAGACAGAGAGAGAGGCAGAGAGAGACAGAGAGAGAGAGAGGCAGAGAGAGACAGACAGAGAGAGAGGGACAGAGAGAGAGACAGAGAGAGATAGAGAGAGACAGAGAGAGAGACAGAGAGGGAGAAGCAGAAAGAAAGTGAAAGAGAAAGTCTGTGCGTTTGTGTGAAAGAGAGAGAGAAAGGGGAAGATTGGCTAATAGAGAAACAGAAAGAAAGAAAGAGAGAAATAGAAAAGAGACAGAAAGAGATAGAGAAGCAGAAAGAAAGTGAAAGAGAAAGAGTGAGATTGACTGAAGCAGTAACAGAAAGAAAGGGGAAGATTAACACAGAGAAACAGAAAGAAAGAAAAAAAGAAAGGGGAAGATTGACTGAGAGAGAAACAGAAAGAAAGAAAGAAAAATAAATGAAAGGAAGAAAGAGAGAGAGAGAGAGCAGAAAATAAAAGAGAAAGTTCATTAGCTTAGGCAAACTATGCAGCTGCCAGGGCCTACGATTGTAAGGGGGCCAATCATAAACTAGTAAAGGGAAAGCTTACACAAAGCTGCATTGAATATTAGTTAAACGATAAATCGTAAGTAGAACACTATTTGCATAGGGCCGATCATTAGCATAGGCAAACTATGCAGCTGCCCAGGGCCTACCATTGTTGGGGGGCCTCGTACAACGACTTCTATTTTATTACTTTAGAGAAGAAATAGCTAAAAAGCCAATTTTTACTGTTATTGTTGAAGTCCACTAGGTTTTTAATAAATTGCTTACTTTAAGATTTTTCGCAGTTAGCTTATATTTTTCTATTTATTGGGTGCTATCAAATTCACTTTGCCTAGGGCCTCCAAGTATCTAAGGCAGGCCCTGACTGGCCATTCCGAAAAGTAATGGAAGATTTGGAAACTAAACATTCCGATGTTCGGTAACAGAGTAGCATCCACTAGCCTAGCATTAGAATAATATGGAATCTCAATGAAAAATTGTTAGGTTTCTTGAAGGACATTGACTGTGACTTTGTCACTAATATTTGTAATGAAGAGTTAGTTGAAGACAGACTTCATGTTTATCATCGAAAGCATTGCATTCAGTCATGCATATTAACCAATGACTTAAATTCAGCCAAGTCACTGGTTTTCCTGGCTAGCTCAGGCAACCCATTCCATGCTCTAATAGCACTAGGGAAGAAGGAGTATTTGTACAATTTGTCCTAGCATATGGGACGAGAATGTGCCTTTATCCTTGTGTCTTTCAGAGTATTTTATTAAATTTTGTTTTTGTATTTGAAGATTATGGTTCAGTTTTTTATGTATAATTGCTACTTTACTTTTGAGTCTTCTGTCCTGAAGGCTTTCTAAATTTAATGATTTTAACAAAGGTGTTACTCTAGTCAAATGCAAATATTCGTTTGTTATGAATCTCACTGCTCTATTTTGTGTCTGCTCCAGTACTAAGTATTAAGTACTACTTAACATTTGTGGTGAAATTTTGTGATGTAAACTGTCAGCAGATAGATAAAAAAAATCGTTCGTAAAATTAGTTCAAGAAATTGCTAACTCTTGTTGTAATTCCTCAATTGTAGTGCAGTTTATATTAATGCAGCCCCCCCCCCCCCCGTCCCCAAATTTTTTTAATGCGGCCCTCGGTAGAAAAAGGTTGCCCACCCCTGGTTTATTGTACATTTATCGACTTTGTTATATGATGGAATGCTTCATTTTCTGTTTATCTTCATTTCGTTTTGCATTGCGACTTTAGTATAAGATCTGGTTGATCTACATTAACAATACACTGTTACATATTCTAGCTCTTTTAGTGATGATTCACATTCCTGCAGATGACCGTGAACTGTAACTTATGTAAGTATGTCATTATCATCATTTGAACCTAATTCTACGTTAAGAACGTGCTGAGACAGTAGGCGCATTCCACGCGCTCCACTCAGCCATAATAAAGGCCAATCAACTCCTTTGTTTCTAAGCTCTTTAACACTGTAAAGCGACACAAACCAGGCCTGGTATGGGGCTCCACTAGCCCGGTGTCACTAGTCAATTCAGCGAGAGTTAAGCTTTTTTCAATACCGTGATTTATTGGCTAAGAATGCCCTTCAGAATAAAAAATTGGTTGGCCAAAGCGAAGTATGCAAGATCACCGGAAGTCAGCTAGTAAAAGGAATGTCTATACTTTTGGTGCTAAAAGTGCGATAGTGGAATAAATCAAAGAAATGTGGATTACTACGCCCTATTGCACACTTTCCACGGACGTTCCTCCAGAGGAAGATTATTACGTCATATTACACACTTCTTACGGAAGTTATTCCAAAGATGAACATAATTGCGTGCTATTGCACACTTTCTATGTATATTTCTCCTGAGATGAAGATTTTTACCCAATATCGCACACTTTCTACAGTAGCTCCACCAGAGATGAAGATTTTTACCCAATATCGCAAACTTTCTGCAGTAGCTCCACCAGCGATGAAGATTATTACTTCCTATTGAAAACGTCTTGCTTGACGTCTGGAAGATGGAATCTGACAGGATTCAAACTCCGGATCATCTTGATAACAGTCCGAAGTTCGATCCTACGACCAGCAACCATTCGAATGTTTAGATGAAATACAACACTTGATTTTGGTACAATGCCTAAGTTTATATTGTCTTGCACTGCAGTTGGTGTGTATGATCAAAAAAACTTTCTTTTTTTACTTGATAAACAAATATATTTACTCCAGAAATTATTCCTTAAGCTCATTTCTATAGATCCAACCCCACTCTATGTGTTATATGTATATCTAAAGCAATGTCTTTGTCTTCGATAACGAAGATTGAGGATGAGTGCAGTATTTAATCTGGTTGGTCCATAAATTCTAACCCCATAAATCTTGTTTCAATCTTATTGGACTCTTGACAAATTTTTTGGGAACAACAGTAAACCTGACCAGGACATCTTGGTGTACTTTTATAGGTCCAAAACAATGTTAAAATCGATTACACAAGCCAATAAAATACTTCCAGCACAAACGAAAAAAAAAATGTTCGAAATCTTTTTTTTTCCTTTGCCCTGCTAAGCAAGTATTTATTTTGTTGACAACTAGTGCATCAATTACTTCCCTTCTTTTTACGACATCACCACAGGCCTTCCAGTGATGTTAGATTCCAGTATTGTTAGAATCGATTCCATTAACAATCTTAAAGTTATTTGAAAACCCCGATTCTTTGCGGAATCCGATTCTTTTATCGGTCTAACATTTCAAGAGATTGTAATTTTAAAAAGTATAAACCTTTTATTTTTTTAAATTAAATTAAATTATAGCTTTTATATAGCGCTACTTTCATGCTTATAGCATGCTCAGAGCGCTTTGGTCCAATCTCATTTGTGGACCAGTGAAGGGGGAAGGAGGGGGGTATCTGGGAGAAGGTAAACAGTAAACAGTAAACACAACTCTGCTCGGGTTTCAAACCTCTAGCCCCCTTCATATCAAGCCAAGCCAAGTTCAAGCGTACTTAGCCTCTAGACCACCCATCCCACATAAAACATACAAAGACATCAAATACACAAAAAAGGGACAGATTGGAAAGATAGGGAACAGTTGTTTATTGCACTATATTATCACCGTGGACTTATTCATTCATATTTTATTATTTATATATTAATTATTATTTTTGTATGTTGATATCATCTTTACCATCTTTCCTTTGCGTTCCTCGTGGAACATAGGGCCTCAGTAAAAGCACGCCACTCTCCACCAGTCTCTTGCTAGTTGTTGTTTTTTTATGGCTTCCCAGCTCTTTCCATGGCTAGTGTGGTACAGAAAGGTGAACTCCCTAGCCTTGCATCTAGCCCTAGCGCCATGGCACACTAAATGTACGTCTGTTTGCATCACTCCCAGAGCAATGGTTAAGACAGGGCGATGGAGGCACACTTCCATGGCGCTCCAGTTCCAAAAGTTTTTTTTTCCTTAGGACAGCGTTAGAGCAACACATACAACAGCATTACACTTATCACAATTATCACACGTATTACACTTATCACACGTATTACACTTATCACACGTATTACACTTATCACACGTATTACACTTATCACACGTATCACACGTATTACACTTATCACACTTATCACACGTATTACACTTATCACACGTATTACACTTATCCCAGTATCACATTTATCACACTTATTTCACTTATCACACGTATCACATTTATCACACTTATCACACGTATTTCACGTATCACACTTATCACACATATTACACTTTCAAAAGGGTGGGCTTATTTTTTTTAAGAATTACAAGTATGGCACTTATCACACGTATTACGCTTATCACGCTTATCTTTAAAACATATCTGTGAACTCCAGACTTACTTCTTTCTGCTATTTTCTATTTGATTATTTTTTACTCACTTGTTTCATGTTTTCCACTCTTGAAGTCTTACTATGTTTCACTTTAAATGGAAATTCCGATGGTTTTTCAAATTTGAGTTATTGACATATTTAAATTCTGCGTAAAAAGTTGTAATTTTACAATTTTTTATTTCAATACTTCGAAACATTTATATTTAATAAATTAGACAGTAAATTCTTGACATCTCAAAAAACCGGGTTCTTTGAGATTTTGTTTTTAGGTTAGGCATACGTCACTTCCTTCAACGATACTGAAAGGGAAACTAGATTTGACCAATCGTATCGTTTCATTCTTACAGAAACTGTTGGGCTTAGTCAAGCGCTATGGTACAGTTATAGATAGATATATTTAAAAGCATTAGGACAACCAACTCGAGAAAAAAAAAAAGCAATATTTTCATCTAAGCCCCTCTCTGTCCAAAGAAGTAAATAGATCGTAGGTCTGACTGATTTGAACAAACTGGTCAGTGTAAGGCTAGTCTAGACTACGTGTAGTCAGTTATGACAAGACAACCAAGCGATAGTGTTTGTTGTGTGTTGAGTGGTCAGGCGAAAAGATACACACTGCCGTGGTTAGTCAAGCATGTCAATCTCCTTTAACACGCATTTTTTTCTTTGATTACAAGATCTAGATCTAACTGCTCAGACAAAGATATATTTCTTTTACAAGAATGTAAACGTTACTGTAATGGTTTTCCGTTATACAGCAAGTCAATAGATTAAATTAATAGGCATGTGTGACGTCACATAGAAACCCAGTGAAAGTCTGACCGTTATGGATGCGCAGGAAAATTACGTCAGAAAAATATAAATTACTAAGTTATTATTGCAAATAAAAACAAAATAATAATATATTCATCATCTGTAAATCAAAACACATATTACATCAAAAATTGTCAAAACCATCGGAGTTTCCCTTTAATGTTTTCTCAAGGAGGTGTCGAAGGGCAGTTTATTAGAAAACGTACTATAATGTTTAAAGCTCGATGAGGTCTCTCTTTTATTCTATCGAACCATCTTTTCCTTTTAGTTCCTCGATTCTTAAAAATAAACTTTGGCGTGTATGTTCTCAGGTTGAAAGTTATTTAACAAGGAACAGATCTTGCATGATTTTATCTTACCGCATGAATAAGAAAAATAAACTTTTAAGAAAGAGTTGTTTTGTTTTTTTTAACCAATCATAATTTCTTTGGTTTAAAGGCTTCTGGCGTAAAAGAAATTCGATCCTATAAGTATAGTAAAGAGTCTTAGATTTCACGATTTTTTTTTATAGCTAGTAGTGTTAAAAAAAAATGTACATTATTAATACCAAAATAGTATCATTTTTGTTTAGTTTATCTAATTCTAGTTTAGTTTATTCTAATTCAAACGAGAGAAGTAGATATAAAAATAAAACGTCTGCTACACAAATCTTGTCCCCCCCCCCCCTTTTCTCCTCGCTGCTATCTTGACACGTGCACGAGTAGCCTCGATGTCAGCATGACTTGCCGGGAGTTTAAAGTCAAAAACCACCATCTGGGTTGGGATGGGGGAAGTATGAGTGCCTTGCCAGTTCCAATTAGCTCTCCTTTTTTTTTTTTTTACTTTATGTCCAAAGCAAAACAGAAGGAGAAAAAAATGAGGGGTGGAGGATGGAGGTATCTGAAGTGTCTCTATGTCTTCCGGGACATAATGAACAATATCATCCCCAGTTGGACTCCAGGGATTAGACAGTGTGTCTCGAAGTGTCTGATCAGAGTAGTTCTGGTATTATTGTAAGCCTTATTGAATTAAGTCAGAACCTCATCATCAATTTGTCAGATATTTTGTTTCGTTTTCTTTTATTATCCATTATTGCGAAATAATAATTGTGCTGTAAAAAAAAATGATTTGTTGTTACCGGCCACAGGTCCCTAGCAACCAAACTGCTGGTTGACAATCGTAATATATCTGAACTAATTAAACTTGAAATAATTTGAATACCTTCCTTTGATGAGCAGTACTTTATTTATAATATAGACAAAAATCAAGTTAATATCAGATCAAATAAATGTAATAGACTTTAGTAATAACATTTCTAAACGTGTCGGCGCTTAACTTCCGAACCTGGGGGTCCTGGGTTTGAATCTCGGGATTTTCAGGGCGCACCTTTGTCCAGCCAACTCTAATGTGTACCTGGGGGGGAAAGTAAGGGGGGGATAGTTCGTTGTGCTGGCCACATGACATCCTGCTTTTTAACCGCAGGCCACAAGAAACGGATAAGCTTCCGCAATCCGGTCGCAAACGACACTGCGAATTATCGGGTAATCTCTCAGCCAGATCGCTTGCAACCCTAAATGACGCCTCCCGGGCGGACAGGCAAAAACGATTCTGAGCTCCCAGGATTGACCTGTGGGGAACATCAACTACCCTTAACATCATCGCAAGGTCTAAAAGGGGAATTTAACTTACTTAGTAAGAGAAAGAATAAGAAGGGGGGGGGGGGAGAACACAATAGAGTGTGGGGGAGGGTCATCTATCCTTAAGTGTCGATTTATCGTATAGAGAGAGTTTGTCAAGTAAACAGATATGAGGGGGGAAAAGTAAAAGTAGTAGCGGAATGTTTGCAAAAAAATATGTCAGTTTTATGTTATTATCACAAAGCTTATATCAACTCATACTGTCTGCCTGCTTGTCTGTCAGGGTGGATTTATTTACAGGTTGTTGTTGTTTTTTTCCTCACTTCCCGTTCTCGGATCAAGTTGACTTTTTGCGCAATTATTCGTTGTCCATGACTATTTACCAACTAGTTAATTAATTAGTAGTAATTTATTAATGAATTTAGTTTTATATAGAAAGAGAGGAAATATGCCATGCAGTATTGAGAGATATGGCAGTGATTGTGCTGTGCATTCCGTTATGTAAAATTTGTGTTTGTTTTTTAAAGTATTTTTTTTACTTTACTTCCTGGAGAAATGAAAATCGATTTGAATATTTATATAAGTGTTTCAGATGTATTGCCGTTATACATTTATTTAGGCTAGAGATACATTAAGACTGACAACCTGTTACTTTGTTGAACTTTTGAACCTGGCAGTGTCGCTTGCGTCTTCAGGTGCTATTCAATCCATGCACGTGAGATACATATTCATCTAATACCATTAGCCTAATGATATTTTAGAGCAAATATGTATTATGGCAAGGGAAATAAGCAAGAATGGAGCAATATACACAAATTTCGTTTTCCATTAACAAAATAATATATTTTACAATTCCTTCCCCTTGATAGATAGCAATAAATAAATAGGTTTCGATTTTTTTCAGAATGTTGGGGTACTATATAAATCGGCAATGGGAGCCCAATTATAATGAAATGAAGAACAAAGATTCGCAAAGCCCCTTGACATTTTTACATCCTAAGAGGTGGAACACTCAGTAGCTTACCTTTCAGTCTTAAGTCCTGGCTAAAGATAAAGTAATAATTATTTATAAATGAATGAGTTTCTTCATGCAGAAATAGTTTTTTTTTTTCTAAAAGAAATGACTTCTTTTCAAAGAGATGACTTCTTTTTAAAGAGATGACTTTTTTATAGAAATGATTTCATTTTAAGAAATGTGTATTGCCCTGTCGTCTACTATTCAAGTACTATAGGCCTATAACAATACATTTAGCAGTGCTATTCAACGTGTAAATAGAATTCACTCCTTAGACGGCTTCGTTAGTACAAAGTTAAAAGAAATACGTCTTAGAGTTAACAATGAATCTTTATATTTCTTTCTTTGTTTCGTTTTCAGAGATCTTATTTTTTAAATTTCAGATCAGAGCAACTTTTCTGTCCAACGAGTTGGCAACATTGCGCGAGCAGTTGACCTTTGATGTTCTCTCCAGCGGCCGGTCTGTTTCTATATCCCTGGAAGATAAAAATGCTGCTCATGAAAAAATGGGACATAAAACAAGACGTAACAGCCCTCCACCCTGGACGCACCAACAGCTAATAGAGACACACAGGCCGGCAAAGTGTCCGGGGAACCGGCTTTGAAGAATAAATAATGGCGCCATCACACGCCTGCGACAATTTCATTGATTAATTTCCGAGGATGTGGTTTGGCGATGTGACGTGTTGGAATCGTATTTTACCACAGCCTATATCACTAGTGATTTGAAATAAAGAGACATCATAGTCTAAGACATAATATACGAAATGCACAGACCATCATTTTTATACTAGAATTTTCATATACAGAGAAAAACTATAACTAGCCATTTGGTGTATCAGGTTTACAGAAAAAATGTGATTTAGAAGGTATACTAAATTTGGCGCACATTCTAGCACTGTAAATTATTCGGAACTCTTTCGTTTGTAGCACTAATGTAGCAACAGCGATATTTCGATACAGCGTATATAGTGTCCTTGGCTGTGTTTAGAACAGAAAAGTTTTAATGAAAACTACAAACTGCAATTTGTTTTCCTAATTTATCCATTGGTTGTTAATTTTTAATTTCGGGATCTTCGGGTGCCACCCAGCTCTAATGGGTATCTGACATTAGTTGGGGAAAAGTAAAGGCGGTTGGTCGTTGTGCTGGCCACATGACACCCTCGTTTACCTTAGGCGACAGAAACAGATGACCTTTACATCATCTGCGCTATAGACAACAAGGTCTGAAAGGAGGAACTTTACTTTTTTATTTCTTTTTTTAATAACGCTTGCAAAGACTGAAATTAAACCGTTAAGTTATTATTGTTTGAAAAGATTTTAATGAAAGGGAAAAAAAAAGAACAGAACATATTCATTGATTTGATAGAGTAATGAAAAGAAACAATTAAGTGAACGCAATGAAGGAAAAATGGCATAAAACACAGAATTACAGATAGTTTAAAACAGTCCGATTGAGATGGAATCAAAGCAGGTAGGGAGGCTGACGTCTGCCGAGGGAACACAAGTAGATCGATACGTGCATCATGATGTCAACAGAGAAGGATCAATTAAACAAAACCCAGATCGTTCAGACTGCAGGTCTAAGCACGACTCTGTAAGCGTTGTGAACTTTGAGAGCGAAGTACAGGACGTCGGAAAGTCTAGAATCGTCACGCGGTTTTTATCCTCCGTCAAAAGTGAGGACTTGAACGAATGTCTTCGAATGCCAGAGCGTCGTGTTTCCACAGGAAGCTCACCGCAGCGCTCAACCTTGAGAAAAAAATCACGTTTCGCCAACGCTGTCCGGGAACTCGTTCATCGCAGCAAAACTCGTAGAACGAAGCAAATTTCTGAAAACTCGCAACATTCGAACGAGACCGACCACAGAAGTGGAAAGTCAAAGTATGTTTCAACAAGAATGGATGTCAAAGAAATCACTGGAAACTCGTACAGCGAGAGAACGTCTGGTGACGACATTGACTTAACGATTGCGGGGAAAGGGTTGGGCTATTCATCGGGAATTCCCATGAATAGAAAAATAACCCCAGACGACCTTGCAAAAACGGGCACTGACCCTGATATTTTGACTGAACAAACAGACCGGAAGCGGTTAAACAAGATGGTCTCAACACAGAGTGTTGCTGCTCAATCAGACGGAGAGAAGAGGCGTAATCGAAGGCGACCGAGAGAGGGTCACGGGGAAAAAGTTGAGAAAATGGAAAACCCGATCATTTTAAATTCCACTTCGAGACAGATGGCATCAACCGAAAAAGACATTCCACAGAGTATTAGCACAGACTCGGGGATTGGTAGCCCGACGGAAGTGACCTACAACACTCATTCCGCCGAGAAAGCTGTTGAAGATACAATACTAGAGCACGCGGAATCAGAACTCGCAGCAGATCATCATCTCACGCGCTCGATCGGTCACGATCACTCACAGGGTCGTTCTCCTGGAGGCGACTCGCCCGCTTCCCCGCTTCCGCAATCCGTCACAAACGACACTTCGAATTATCGGGTAATCTCTCTGCCAGATCGCTTGCAACCCTCACTGACGCCTCCCGGGCAGACAGGCGAAAACGATTCTGAGCTCCCACGATTGACCTGTGGGGAAGTGGACAAATCGGACGCAGGCCAACACACACCAACCCCTGACCTTGCTCGGCTCGATCGCTCGGCCGCAACAAATCTGTACTCTTCCTGTGTCCTGGATTTCGACGGCGGAAATGACGAGTTTCTTTCCCGTGCAAATATCTGTGAGAACTTGGAAGAAAAAGTAACTCTTCCCGACTCTAATCTAGGTCAAATTAAACCCAGGCTTAGGAGCGCTTCTTCTCTGGAGGAGAAGGAGACGGAAACGGCGCTAGCAAGCAGGAGACATTTGTTCGACTCCCTTCAAAGGGGCATATCGATAGATTCGATACCGATCTCTGCCTCGCACGATACCTTAGCAGGGTTCGCAGTGAGTAACATTATAAGGACTTTGATAAGCAATCAGAGCAAGAAACGGATACTTGAAACAGAGGAATCGAATCTGTCGATCGAAGAAAAGGTAAATATTTAGTGTATATGTACTATACTTGTGTATAAACAATTAGTATTTTATTTTAAACTTCTACGCCACAGACCTATATATATATATATGATATGGATCAAAATAATTCATGTCTATTGATTTTAGTCATCTTCTGTACATTTAAATAGATTTATTACCTAGATCTTTCTAGATTATGTATCTAAAAATTGCAAAATAATAATTATGAGACGAGATTGCTATTTTTTCGATGCTCAATTATTAGATCTAGATCTAAACATATTTATATAAGTCTATGATCTAATCATTAAATTATATGTTACATAGGTTAGGGTTGAAAAAGAAAACTTTACTTTATATAACTACTTTACAAAACAACGTCTTGTTTCAACTTTAAAAAAAAAAATCACGACATTTTTTTGTAGTGTTAAAAGTGCTCCATGTCCAGTCTAGATATAGTATATTTAGGTCTGTAGTTGACGCCTTGTAACTTGTTTATTATTAATACTATCTGAGATACGCATTAGATTGTTGAGTATTAGATTGTAGGGTATTAGATTGTAGGGCATCAGATTGTAGGGTTTGGTGGCACTGTAATAGCATGCTTAATTCCTGCACAGTGGTTCACCATTTAAATGTCTGGCATGGTGAGTTACTGTATTTTCCTTAAGGACACACCATCTTCCCTACCTGACACCGTCTTCCCTACCTGACACCGTCTTCCCTACCTGACACCGTCGTTAACCTTGGGTCATTCAAACACATGGCCTCCTTCAGTCCCGAAGCGACTACGATCATCTCATGGAAATGAGATGAATGCTGGGCATTAGCTGAGGTCGGAACGATGTGACCAAAACATCAGTTCCCCCTCTCTCCACTCAGCTGATGTATCCAAAGGAGCGGCAGTGTCGATACAGTTTGGTGTTCAGCGGCGTCGCAGGTTCTGCCAGGGTGTAGCACTGGGTGCTGCAAACTGCCTTAGGGTCGCCAGCTCCTGATTTTTCCTCAAGGTTGACTCCCGAAGCCTTTCCCATGATTGGGTATAGTTGCAAGGCAGCAGAGGTTTGAATTCAGAGTT
This sequence comes from Biomphalaria pfeifferi, assembly GCA_030265305.1. NCBI lineage: Eukaryota > Metazoa > Mollusca > Gastropoda > Planorbidae > Biomphalaria > Biomphalaria pfeifferi. The sequence continues at coordinate 6,902,519 of JASAOG010000011.1, forward strand.
CTCCTTCTCTTAGGTGGGTAGCCAGCAATGGCTAACGAGCCCCTCCTGCCCGAAGCTTACTGGTTTAGGCGCCAGTTACTCGCTTTGCCCCTTCTCCTGTTAGTTAGAACAGTTCCGCCGGACTCAATATCTGAGCCACACGTGAAGGCCAGGAGTTGGACTGGTTGTCAGAGGCTATTTGAGACGCATGCCATTAGAAAGCATTTTATAGGTAGTGGAGTGCTTATATCCATTACTACTTCAGGCAATGATAACCTTACGGAACCAAAATACTTAACATTTTTACAAAATTCACTTTGTCTGTCTATCAGTCTGGTAAAATGTTTCTACGCGTTATTTATTCCTTACCCAATCTCGGACCAAGCTGAGGTGTATTATTTCTTTTACCTAACAAAACAAGAATTAATGTAAAAATAAATTACCCAATTCTTTAATTAACAATTGGTAATCAGTTTTTTTGTTTGGTATCAAACAAGAGAAAGAAATTGTACCTGACAGGTGTGGAGATATAAGTTGAATTAGTGCCCTTGAAGAGGCTTGGGCCCTCGAGTTCGAATTCTAGTCGTACAGCTTTTTTTAAAAAATGTATCTAAAAAGCGATCACATTAACATTTACACAGATATCCCCTTCTTCTGCTACCCCACCCCCTCCGATCTCCTTTCCCAACAGGTCCAGACAAGTGATAGGATCATAGAGTATTGAGAAAGCTAAAAGCATGAAATTGCGCTAAACAAAAAAAAAATTGATACAAATATTTCTAATGCACAGATTTTTTATTGTTAGTCTAGATCTACTACACATCTAATTACATAACTGATCCAAACTAATTGATACAACTACACTTGATAGAAGCTTTGTTTGTGTGTTTTTTAAAAAAGGGTATTTTTGATGTTTTTCTTGTAAACAATCATGCTGAGCTCCAATGAACGCGCCGGCTCAACGGCCTCACATTACAATTACGTAGGCTTACACGGCGTTGATGAGACAAATTCAGGCCCTGATTACTGTGATGACAATATGGTGTGACCACACCTAACAGGCTCACTCCTTCACTCACGCTCTCACACAAACACACACACACACACACCCACCTGGCAGCTGTAGCTCTCAGTATTGAACTCAAGCAACGTTGGAATGTGACTGATTGCGACTTACGATGCAACGCACGCGAGAGTGTGTTTGTGATGCGGCTGTTTCCACGTCTCCCTATCTCCCTACTTCTTGCTCGCCATCTGAGCCTGACATAACAAAAACGTTCATCATGTTTTTGTTTTTGTTTTGTTCACGAACTCTACCATTCCCCACTCCACCCCTATTATTATAGATTGTGAGATTTTCGTTAAGTCTGTAGCTTTGAGTACCCACAGCTAGAAAGTTTGATTAGTTTAAGGGCACGATTAGGAATTAGTTATTTGTTTCATAGAAAGGGAAAGTTTTGACAGTCACGTGACTTATAAAATTAAGACTAGGATTTTAGGAAGAATAGCGAAATGTAAACAGACGACTTTTGACAGCTTTAAAGAGAGGAGCTTTTTTATGAACGCAGAGATTTAGTTGGCCGACATTCGACAGTTCCCTTCGTCATTATTGAACTTCTCATGAAGACAAAGATAAAGAATCCTACCGACAGTTGTGGTGTACAAATTGTCTTGCAGGATTGTACATGTTTTGTAAAATGCGAACCTCAGAATGATACTTAATAGTTTGACAATAGTCGCAATATGATACGTTAACTAAGCACTCCTAACTACTAAAATAATCAAAAGTAGATTTTCGTCTGACAGATCTACTTTTGATTAACAAACAGGAAAAGTAGGAAGGCCCTCGGCGAATCTTGGTGTTGCAGTAATCTAATGAAATGGGGAATAGTCCCAGTGCCTTAATGGCTTCAATCTTGATTTTTCCTCGAGGATGACTCCCTAAAGGTTTTTCACGTAATGTGATTTGACGACTTCGTTAATGTGATGATTTGATGACTTCGTTAATGTGATGATTTGATGACTTCGTTAATGTGATGATTTGATGACTTCGTTAATGTGATGATTTGATGACTTCGTTGATGTGATGATTTGATGACTTCGTTGATGTGATGATTTGATGACTTCTTTAATGTGATGATTTGATGACTTCGTTAATGTGATGATTTGATGACTTCGTTAATGTGATGATTTGATGACTTCGTTAATGTGATGATTTGATGATTTCATTAAAGTGATGATCTTATGACTTCATTGATGTGATGATTTGATGACTTCGTTAATGTGATGACTTGATGACTTCGTTAATGTGATGATTTGATGACTTCGTTAATGTGATGATTTGATGACTTCATTGATGTGATGATTTGATGGCTTCGTTAATGTGATGACTTGATGACTTCGTTAATGTGATGACTTGATGACTTCGTTAATAAGATGATTTGATGACTTCATTAATATGATGATTTGATGACTTCTCTAGAGTTAGGGTTAGGGATAGAAGACTCAAAAGTAAAGTAATAATTATACATAAAACACTGAACCATAATCTTGAAATACAAAAACAAAATTTAATAAAATACTCAGAGAGACACAATAATAAGGCACATTCCTCGTTCCTGATGCTAGGACAAAATTATGTACAAATGCTCCTTCTTCACTAGTGCTATTAGAGTATGGAGTGGGTTGCCTGAGCTAGCCAGGAAATCCCGTGATTTGGCATAATTTAGGTCATTGCATGACTAAATGCATGACGCGTAGGACGTATCATCTTCTTTTTTTGAAGTAACGTCTGTATTGTATAAGATATAAAGATATGATTGACCTAGACATCATAAATCTGTGCGATTAAAAAAAATGTTTTTGTTTAGCTTGTAGCTTTCTTAATGCGCTATGATTCTATCAGTTGGGAAAGGTTGAGGGAAGAAGGAGGTGTCTTGGTGAATGTTTACGCCATCGTTTGTTTTCCATGCATACAAATAAAATGTTTACTCGGGGCTCAAGAGTCCTCAAGGGGGGACTAATTGAACTTATACCACCACATCTGTCAGTATGATTCTTTACCTTTTCCTTCATCTCAGTTGGGAAGTACACAAAAGATGTTGGCTATAATTAAGTCACATGGAGTTTCTCTCTCTATCTCTCTCTCTCTAAAAAAACAACATATTATAACAGAGAGTGTGGAACAGGGGTTCTCAACCTGTGAGTCGCGACAATTTGCCAGGGGTCGCCTAAGACCATCGAAAATATGGATTGTTTTTGTTTATTCTTCTATTGCATTGTAGATGGGGGTCGCCAAAGAGTGAGATTGGAAAAAGGGGGGTCGTCGAGCTTAAAAGGTTGAGAACCGCTGGTGTGGAATCAAGAATAAACAAAGGAACAAGTACGTATATGAAGTTAAGCTAAGGAAAAAAAAATGTCCGCTTGTTAAAAGGGAAAAAAAAAGTGTTTGTCTCAGTTTGGGTTTCACTTGATGTCCTTGAACCGTCGTCTCCTCGGTGATTTCTCAATGGATGACGTCATGGCTTTTTGTTTACCGTCACTCTTGCAATGAACCCAATTACAACATCCGGTTGTAGTCTGAAGAGCTCAGTTGCATTTTTTTTTATCTTTTCCTGTAATCGTAGTGTAAGGGAGATAATAACCCAAATATCGTGATATGTTACAGAGCATTACTTCCCTTTTTATTTTAGAGTTGTTATTATCCTCCTCAGCATGTGTCAGTGATTTTAAATTTTAGCAAAAAAAGATAATTACATTAACTAATTAGATCAAAACAATAACAAAGCATTGTTGATTCCGAGGATTAGGCAAAAGTGCAGCAGGCAATCACTCAATGCTGAGCAGACCCTGCTGTAACATATATGCGAGGTCTTATCTTATACGGACCAAGCCATCGCAGCATTCTCCTAGTAAGAAATATTTCATTTTTAATAGCATATTTTCTACGAGCATTGTTATAGTTTTAGAGAGACCGGCCCTCCCTTTCTGAATTAAAGTAGTCAAAATATTTATATAATGTATGCTGTTTATTTATAGTTTTAATCCATTTGCATATTATGTCGCACCGCATCTCAAATTGAATCATTACTAAAACAAAACGGAGAAGTAACGTGTACCTTTCGAACTGCTTAGTAGCCGGCGAAAAGAGAACTCTAATCATCTGCAGACCACGATTTTGTCTGTATTGGTAGTTGCAAAGTATGTAGGTCAGAGGAAGGGCTGCAGATCACGTGACATACTGCACTTCTCCTTGATCTTCAGACTCGAAGACGAGCCTTACTTTTAATAGTTGAAAAAGGTTTTTAGTTACTAATTTTATGACAACTTTAGTCTAGACAATAATTGTAATTTTGGCCTACATTTTGTTTTGTTTGTTTTTCTCTCTCTCTTTCATTCTTTCTCCCTAGCTCACTCTTCCTCTCTGTCTTTCTCTCTCACTCTCTTTCTCTCCCTCTCTTTTTCTCTCACTCTCTATCTGTCTCTCTTTCTCTCTCTACCTCTCTCCACTATCTTTCTCACTCTCTTCCTCTCTCTTTTTCTCTCACTCTCTGTCTCTCTTTCTCTCTTTACCTGATTATATCTTTCTCTCTCTACCTTTCTCTCCCCTATCTCTCTCACTCTTTCTCTCTCTCTCTCTCTCTCTCTCTCTTTCCCTCTCGCTCTTTCACTCTTTCCCTCTATGTCTATCTCCCTCTGTCTCTCCCTCCCTCTCTCTCTCTCTCTCTTTCACTCTTTCCCTCTCTTTCTATCTCCCTCTCTCTCCATTCCCTAAGAACATATTAGTTTTTATCAGATGTTTTTTTTTCCCTTGTATCTATTCAGCTTTCTTCCCAGAATTCACTAGAAGACTCAGACACTCGCGAGGACACAGACAAAACTGTTACGGACAAGGTTCCGCCAGAGAAACCAATCAGACGAAAGCTTACATTCAGAAAAGTAAAGACACAATTTACATTTTGTGTGTGTGTGTGTTTATTTACTTTTTTTATGTTTCATTTCAATGTCGGACAATAAAGGGAGAGAAGAGAGAGAGAGAGAGAGAGAAAAGAGGGAGAGAACCCAGATAAATGAATGAGATAAGGGGAAAAAAACAATAAATAGAATTAAAGGGAGAGAAGATCGATAATGCGGTTTTCAAGATAATTTATAAAGTGTCAGAAATCAGAACAAGTCACGTGTCTAGTACAAATCCTTCGATGTTATTTTCAATACATGCGTAGGTTAGCATACGATATCTACAATTGCTGTATAACTTAATTAATTGAAATGCTTCTACAGCTGCATATAACTTTGTTCATTTACCACTATAAATTTTGTTTAACTTTTTTTTATCAACCGTAAGACTCCTATACGCACATAACTTGATAGATGCAATGGCAATGAATATAACAGGTAAATCTGGTAAATTATGCAAATATTTAAAAGCTATTTCAACTGGAATTCAAACCCAGGACAATTGACTCATCTTTCAAGCGATGCAACAGTCTCACATTGCATAGATTTTATGAAGCCTCTGGTAAAATCCTTACAGACCTCTAAAAAAGTGTCCTGCTTTAATGATTTCATGTCCTCACTTTAATTGAAACAAAGGCTACATTTTTTAGAGATGCTTTATTGTAATACATAGAAATTAAATCTAATTTACATAGAAGAGTAAAAAGATACGTTAGTTTCCTAAACTTAAGCCTTAATGAATGTTAATTAACGAAAACGCTTTTTCATTGTTTCCCCAATTGTCGCACTGAAGAGCGTCTCTCCGGTCTCTTGCGTCACTCTCTTGAACTGAAAATAATGTTAATTACAATTATGTCAGGCAATAAATCATCAATAGCATTGCCATAGGTCACAGGGGTTCTCAACCTGTGGGTCGCGACCCCTTTTGGGGTCGATTGACGATTTGCCAGGGGTCGCATAAGACCATAAAAAAAAATGGATTATTTAGTCTATTCATCTATTGCTGTGTGTGTTTGCGGGGGGAGGGGGGGGGGGGAAATCGCAGCAGAGTTGGGGGGGGGGGGGTAAAAAGGGATCGCCGAGCCTAAAAGGTTGAGAACCGCTGCCATAGGAGGTCATGAGTTAGCTTTGATATAAGTAGTTTCGGAAGTACTTTTTATTGGGTAAACGCTAATATCGATGATTGTAGTCAACAAGGATTCGATTTTTTTAGTTTAGCCAAGATAGAATTTTTCTCTAGCTCTCTCTCTCTCTCTCTCTCTGTGTGTGTGTGTTGTTGTTGTTTTATTTTTGTCCATATCTCTGTTTACCTCAACTCTGGTGCTGCTCAGCAGGTCAGTCTGCAGGACGTCATCGCTCTCTCAGACTCCCCGAACACAGACCGGAAGTTGAAAGGCATTCTTAAGTCCACCAGCGTGCCGGCTCTCTCATCCAGCAAAGACAGTTTCACGGAACGGCTGCCAGATGTCAACGGAACTGTCAAGCTAGAGTTACCTAACCTAGAGTTACCGACCTCCAGATCTGTGTCTTTTAACAAAACCCACATTAAGGTAAGATACCATTCATAGAACTGAACAGCGTTTCTCAAACTGTGGGGCGAATGTCTTTAATAAGCTTCACTTTGAGGTTTGGGATACGCAGGAATAGAACGAAGGGGAGGAGCTACAGCATCGATCACGTGACAAGCTCTTAAATGTTGCGCTGTAAAATCCTTCAAAGCCTAATAAGCTTTTAAAATCAAATGAAACAGTCGAACTGTTACGCCCAATTTCCTGCGCTAATGAGCACTAAGAGCCCTTTGGTATGACCTAGAATGATGATAGAGAGAGAGAGAGAAGGGAGAACGAAGAGAGAGAAAGAGAGACATGGAGAGAGAGGATGCAGAGAGGGAGAGAGAGAAGTAACGACTGTTGTAGGAGTATCTTGAGTGACAAGCTTCCAAATTAGACCCTACTTCAAAACGTTTTGCTTTCCCTTCTGATACAAAAGAGCTCTAATCTATTTCCTGTACTTCTACAGAACACATTCAGTTACTATAACGACGCCTTTGAAGGGGAGATAATAACGGAGCCCAGCAAACGACCCAGTTTAGCGGATGTCGTTAGTGAGTACATGCCCTTAGTTTATACTTTTTTTTTTTACTTTTAAATTTTAACCATTTTAATTTTTACCATAATTATAACAACATTTTTTTATTTAAATATTTAAACAGATACATTTTCGTTAATCAGGCATGTAAATATTCAAAATCATATTTAATCAATGGATACAAATTTTTAAGCTAAATATAGACAACCTCTTCGTATTTCTCCGAAGCCGAAAAGATACCCCATTTAAAACAAGGTTACAAAGACAGTTTGTGTGGAAACACAAACTCTAAATCGGCCCCCAAAGTGGTCCACCCAGGCAGGTTTTTATATTTTCAGAAAGATTATCAGAATGAAATTCTATCAAAGGCAAATGGCAGAAGAATGGAGAAAGAAGGTTGACAGATCTTGTGTGGTGGCCCAACGGTTCAGCAGACCAAGGGATAGGTGAAAGTGAATGTAGAGTATCAATGAGCGTGGCCTAACTGATATCTTATAATGATTTAATTGTTTTATAAAGGGTTAACCTCTTATTCAAAGCCTCTAGAAAAAAAAACATTTCGTAAAAAACATAAATTCCTTTAGTTAAGTGTACTGTGGATCCTTCAATGTCCTGCCGTTCACGCGATAATATAAAAAACTACTTATTAATTGTTGTTTTAAATTATGCTCCTCTAATATGCATACTAAATAGATTTTTTTCTCATTAAAAAAAGTAAACATTTATTTTGTAAATGTAGTAGTTAGTATGACTGAACTTACTAAACTTAACAATACAAATGTAAAAAGAGATTTTTTTGACAAACAATCAAAAACCGTTTGCATAAATGTGTTAAAAATATGGTAAATAGTCATCTCCCTTACTAAATAGCCTCTAGTGCAGTGATTCCCAAAGTGGTGTATATAGACCCCCAGGGGTCTACGAAGACTTCCAAGGGGTCTACGAAAGGGAAAAATTAAATTGGGGGTCTATGAGATGTCCACGGGGTCTATGATCATGGATTTCATTAAGCAGGTCGTGACTTTAATTTTCAGATCCCATTAATGTAATTATTTCATTTAGCCCCTCAGATTTGTACCTGAGGTAATCCTTTAAATATTTATCCTGCTAATGAAGCAAAAAAACTGTTGTATTTAATTTCAATAGCTTAATTTTGTCTACATGTAACTAATGTTTAACAAAAAGAAATGTAGATTGTACAGCGTTGATAAATTTAAAAATGGGACTCATTCCACCCTTGTCAAACAAGCGGTTGTTAATGTGTCTTTTATGACGACATGAAACTAATTACAGTAGAAGATCATTTGAGACGATGCCACCCTGATAAAAAGATACATATTTGAAAAACGTTCGAATTCTCAAACATAGAGTTCAAAATAGACCCACACAATTTCTCTTCAACATCATTTAAACAAGATGGTTTGTGAGCTAACCCTAACCCTCTCTTTTACTTATGACCAAAAAACAGAATAACACTACAGATAAAACATAGGTTTCACCAGTCGTGGAAGTAGTTTAAAAAACCGTATTACGCAACCCTACTTCTGATATTATTATTTAAGCAACAATACAGTTTAAAAGTTTCTCATGTATTTCTTTGCGAACGACACTTACAGTTTGGGAACGGCATAACAGGCTCACACAGGCTGTAGCACTGTGTGCTGCAAACTGCCTAAGAAACGCCGGCTCCTTATTTTTTCCTCAGGGTTGACCCACGAAACCTTTTCCATGTTTGGGTACAGCTGCAAGGCAGCAGAGGTTTGAATTCAGTTTTCCATCTGAAGTTAGGCTGCAAGCGAAGGCTATTGAGCACTTCATGCTTGAAGTTACTGGTTTAGTCGACTGCTACTTGCCTTCGCCCCCTCTCCTGTTAGTGAAAAAAGTTCCATGGACCCAAAATTTGAGCCAGACGTGATATATCAAGAAATACACGAGAAACTGCTCTTTGCGAAAACGTTAACATATGTCAAAACATGTGATACTTAAGTCTAATTAACAAATTAATTATTATATAATGTTTAAGGACTACTTCAGTGAACAATAAATTCCTATATGAAACATAATATCCGTAGAAATTGATGCTGAACAGGCAAAAAAATATATTTATATATGCCGGTATATTGTTATTTTATTGATATAAATTTGAATTTTTATCCATAAAAAAGGTAGAGCTCTCTTACTTCGAATGTAGCTTTCAATTACTTGTTCATACTTCGACTCACTTCAGTTAGAAATAAGTTTTTAAAAAATGGAATAGGTAAATTTGCAAAAAATGCAATATAAGTTAATCGGGGGTGGGGGGGGGGGGGGTCTACGTAGCTCAGAAAACATGGTAAAGGGATCTACGAGACAAAAAAGTTTGGGAACCACTGGTCTAGTGTTTTTTTTTTTTTTTTTTTTTTTTTTTTTTTTTTTACTATTAATAGTGCATAGTTGTAAATATGGTGTATTTTTTATGAAAAAAAACTGCTTGCATACTTGATTTTTTAAATTATATTTTTTCGCTTTCAGAAAAGAAAAGAATAATATATTCATTTTCGGTAAATCAAAACACAAATTATATGAAGAAATTGTCAAAACCATCTGAGTAGCCCTTTAACGAAAGTGGCTGTCTGGTCGATCGGTATGCGCGCCGGACTGTCCTACGGACGTATCAATGGTTCTGGGCTCATACCCTGCCCGCTGCCATCCACCGTCGTCCTGCGGGAGGTTTTGACTAGGAAGTTGATTATCTTCAACTCTGAAGGAACACCCGAAGCATGTCAAACATTTTACGAAACAAAGGAACTGCTTAATAAACAATGGCTATCGAAACGCAATGTTGCACCATTAAACATGTTGGTTTCTTAAATTTATTCTTTCTGTTTCCTGTTGCTTTGTCTGTGCGTCTCAGGTCAAATCATGCGGCAAGGAGCAATAGTGGACATCGATGAGGACAACAGCCACCCGTACGGCCGTGACACCAGTTTGACTGACCTGATCACCGGGAAGAGGCGGGACAGCTACAAGATGGACGCCGGGAAGATGATCGTCTGGTTGGTGCTGGCCATAATGATTGTCAGCCTTGCCGGGGGAATTATTTTTATGTCAGGTAAGAGCTTGACCATGACCTTCGTGACTCTTCTCTTAAGTTAAGTAATTACTATAAGACTACGCATTGCTATTTAGATGGGAATATAAAAAAAATACTTTAAACTAATAGAATCACCATATAATATTAAATAATTTAAAAAATCGAACAAAACGTTAACGATTAATTAAATTTAACATTTTAAAAATTAAATTAAAAATCGTGGAACTAATCAAATACAAATAAAATGGTATTTCGCCTTTGTTAAACTAAAACTTGAAGGCTACAATATACATCTACGTTGTTTTTTTTTTTGGCATTAGCGAAACTAATGAATGCATGTCAATAAACACCGAAATGAAATGTTTATCTCAAGAATTAGAATACTCACCCCAGACACCGTTTTGGTATTTTCAATAAATGTAAAGACAAATAGGGAACAAAGGTGAAAAAGTTAAGAAGCAACTCTATGTACAACACTCATTAGTACTTACAAATTAAAATGGAATATATTATAAATTACTGAGTGTTATCAAAAACAAAAGAAGAGACCATTACATGTAACCATGTGTCGATTCAAGTATACGTAGTTCCGCATTTACACTATGAAAGGTCCTCAGCTATTTAAGATATGGGGCTCTTTATAAGTCCAGATATTACATGTCAATGCAAAATATTTTTGGGATTTTTATAAGTCCAGATGTCAATGCAAAATATTTTTGGGAGCCCTAAGCTTGTGTTGCCTGAAAGCAGGGCCGGTTTAAAGGAAGGGTAGTCGGGGATACAGCCCCTGGAATTCCACAAAAAAGGGTCTCCACAAAAGAGATAATAAAATATATCCGAATTTCGACGAGGCAGAAAGTTTTAAAATTTTTTTCAAAAATTTATTTTTCGTTTTCTTAAGGCTGAAAAAAAAATGTCGTGATTAAGAAGTGTCCACTTGTCGCGTGCTCGAAATAAGTAAATATAGCCCTGAATTTACGAGAGTGCGTCTACAAAAAAAACAAACACTTTTTAAAACTAAAATATGAATATTAAATATTTGTTTAAAAAGAAAGTGAGATTAAATTTACAAGAGCCTTATTGCTTTCTTTTAAGATATAATATGCTTTTAGATGAGAATGTGGTGCGTTTGTCCGACCACATACCAGACACAGAAAATGAACAGTATCAATGCGATAGTAAGGGGGTCCCAACTTCGATGGGTGGAACATGTAGTCCTCACGGCAGACAATCGCCTTCCCAAACGACTTATGTACGCGGAGTTGTGTGCAGGAAAGCGCTTCCATGGAGGTCAACACAAGTGCTACAAGGACACCCTCAAGAGCTCCTTCAAGGAATGCGATATCGACATTCACGGCTTGGAAGCACTAGCTCTAGATCGCTCCTCATGGCGTGAAGCTGTGAGTCTCGGAGTCTCGAGATTTGAAGCAAGAAGAGTGGCCAGGGTGAAAGAGCGACGAACCAACAAAAGGCTGAGAGAAGAAGCGGACCTATCTACAACTGACCAAACCCACCCATGCTACGTATGCGGCCGGCTATTTAAAGCGAGTCCATAGGGACTGAGAAATGTGCTCATCTTTGACCATGGAGGAGGAGCTATATATATAATATACTTTAGCATATAATCATTCATAAGTGGATCTTTATTAAAGCTTTCGAAAAACTGTAGGGGCCTCCACATAATTAAATTCGGCCACGATCTAACCTGTTTGCTTTAAAGAGTCATACGTTTTTCTTCCTGACTGATTTAGTCTTCAATGACACATAAAATGTGTATTTTTCATATATAATGTTACACCGTCGGCAGTACACCTTTTTTTTTTTTGTAAGCTATCATAGATTTGTTACCAAAGATGGTTGCCCTTCGTTTGATTAAATTCTGCAATAGCAATGATCTATTGATATTACACGACTGGATGTTACTTATTACTTACAGTCGTCTCCCCTGATGTGCTACTGAAACGGGGCGTACGTGTCAAGTACGAGTTATTGAGGACTGCTGCCCACTAACTTTGTCTATTTGATCTTCTGACTCTGATGTAATCAATAACTCACTCATCCTGGGGCCCGAATATTTTTGAATTACTTTTATTCTATGTTTGGGTTAGTAGAAAAGGGAGAGGGCGGATAGGTGTCCTGTCTTATGCTCTTACAGGTATAAAAAAAATATTGTGCTGTAAAAATCTTTCCATATTATGATAAGTGATGATATTTAAAACAGCTCCCTTGATCGAGATAAGAAAGGTGCCAGAAGAGACAAGGTACTACAAAAGTAATAATAATTATACAAATATAAAGAATAATAATCTTTATTATTCGTGAGGAACTTTTGTGCATTACTAAAAAAATATATATAGTCAGAACAAACTATTTGTACAATAGCACACAAAATATTAGTTCTTATCCTTTTTTTTTAAAAAAAAGTTACATGTAAAATTTACAACAGCCTAGGTTACACTTTTATTCAACAATTTAATTGCCAAGGAACAAAAGAGCTCTCGTGTCTGTTGATCGGTGTCTTATATCTTCTTTGTGATGGTAAAATGTTCCAATCATGATGGCGAGGGGGGGGGGGGGAACATGGGATTGATAAAGAAACGAGAGTAATACCACGAGAAAAAAAAAAGAGACTCGCGCTTCATCAGGAATCACATCTTACAATAACCGTCTTGCCCGAAACTAATAGTCCGAGATCTAATAAAATTGACAGCTAATTGCCTAATTAGCCAACATTGGAACACTAAACATATTTTTAAACATTGTTTTTTCATGTTTTCGGACGAATTGAAGATTGTTACATCCTAGACCTAACATCCCTCGACGTCCTGCGGGCAGGGTTTTGAACCCAGGCCCATGGAGACCGCTGTTCAAAACTTATATTGCACTACCATGCGGTCATCCTCTGTCATTATGTTGGACACATGTCCTTTTATTAATGTATAGCTTTATTTCGACTGAGTCCTACTAAATAGTTCTCCAGCCACTACCCCTATCTTATCATTATATCAATTTTAAAATTTTTTGTAAAAAAAAAAGAAAAAATCAAAATTAAATAAAATATATGCGTGCAATTTGTCAGTTCTTTTTAGATGCAGCTTTCTGCTCTTACCCGTGACCCGTCTCAAGGTTTGTGGATGGGAACCATCTGAAATACTGGAGTTGCCTCTAAGACGTGGTGTTTTCCTTTATATATATAACATGTGCCAGCGTCTCTTATCCTCCCTCATTAATCAAAGCTGTTTACTTAAATCCCATGAGGCTTAATGTGAACACCCCCAACAGTTCGAATAGGCTAAAAAGGAAATGGAATACAAACAACTTGTTTACAACTATAACTGTGCAGAAATGTTTTGATTTTCTCTATTGAAAGACTACAGTTTAAAAAAAAAAAGATAAATGATAAAATAACCATTTTTTTTCATGTTGAAAAAAAAAAAAGTAAAGTTCCTCTGTCAGAGCTTGTGGTCTATAGGGCAGATAATGTAAAGGTCATCTGGTTCTCTGGCCTACGGTTAACGAGGGTGTTATGTCGCCAGCACAACGACCAACCGCCCTTTTCTTTTCCCCAACTAATGTCAGGTACTCATTAGAGCTATGTGGACTCACAGGCGCCTGAAGATCCCGAAATTAAAAATCCCAGTCTTCACCTGGATTCGAGACAATTAAATGGTGAAACATGAACTGAATTCATTTTATGAGTGGAAAATTGTGTCATAGAATGCTGACCATGTCCTTCTAAGCTGCATACTATATCAAGAGGCTCGAACAGGACTCTGGCTCAAAACTTTCCTATAGAACAACAACCATACTGAGAACTGCCTGATCTGGAAACCACTGCGTGGTTCATCTCAGATTTAGGTTTACTGATCTGAACCCTCCGACATGTAAAATGAGACCGAAGAAGAAAGAGTGTCAAAGACTTAAACAAAATGTATTATTGTATAAAATTGTTTAGCATTTTAGAAAACAAAAATTATTTCTGGAGAGGTAGCAGATTTCCCCCTCTTCCAGCAAGTGGTATAAGGGATATAAACACCACTATAAGCTGCGGGGTTCATGCGATGACAGATAGAAAGCCTGAACAATGAATTTCGACGTTGCAACCTGGGGGGCAGTTTAGACCAATAGCGCGTTGCCATGTCACACGTCGTGACGTCGGACTTGCGACGTGGAAACGAGCTATTGGTCTAAACTGCCCACAGGTTTCGACGTCGCACGTCAGTGTCAGGCTTTCTATAATGATTGGTTTCGGCTCGTGGCAGAGGTGTAATTCGGCCCAATGCGCATGTCAAAATAAAGAAGGAAGCAGCACTGGCCAATACTATTGCGTGAGGGACATTCTAGGCCTGGTACATATAGCGCACGTGCGTCTGTAATGAGCGTGATCATCATACAGTCATATTCCTGTCCAGTAAGAGCTAATCAAGTCCTGGAGAATTTCGTTTTGAAATGTTTTCTTTCAAGAGTTTTGAGTTGATACTGTTGAAGAAGTGTATCTCGAAAACGGTTCACATTTTTAAAGGTCCTATTTACAAGATAAAGCGTCTCTATCTTATCTTATATATTACAGACGTTACTTCAAAAAAAAAAAAAAAAAAAGATAATTGCGTTGTACGCATTTCATGTGTCCATCTAGTCATGTATGTTTAATCAATGACTTAAACTCTGCTAAGTCGTTGGTTTTCCTGGCTGATTCAGGCAACCCATTCCATCCTCTAATTGCACTAGGAAGAAGGAGCACTTGTACGAATTTGTCCTAACGTACGGGATAAGAAAACGTGCCTCTATCTGTGTGTCTTTCTGAGTATTTTCATTAAGTTTTGTTTTTCTATTCGTAAATTATGGTTCAATTTTTTTTAATGTATTACAGCTACTTTACATTAGCTTCTCCTTTTTTTTTTGTCCTGAAGTGTCTCTGAGTTTAGCGATTTTACGAATGGTGATATACTCTGATCAAAATTGGAATATTCTTTTGTTATAAATCTCACTGCTCTATTTCGTACTTGTTCTCTTACCTAAAATATTTTAATTTTCTAAACATTGCCATTCAACTGGGTTAATTTTCCAACCTGCATTTATAAATGTTATGAAAATATTTTGTTTCGTTCCATGAAAAAATAATTACCCGGCTCGACCCTACCCCCCCCCCCTTTCCTCTTCCTCCAAAAAACACAGCTGTGAGGACGTTGTTTCCCCTTGTCAGAAACCTCCCACCAGTTTGAGAAACGCTGGTAAAAAAAAAAAAGTGTTTGAGATTCGCTGTGTCGGAATCAGTATGTGTAAGAAGCCTTGTAAAGAAGAAAGATTCCTATTTATAGAATATTTGCGTCATCGTCATCTTCTATTTACTGTCGGCAAAGGATCATGGGGGAGGGGGGGGGGGGAAGAACAGGAACTGAATGGCATGTGAGAGAAGATTACAACTTGGCCTTCACTGGGTCAAACAAAAACATATATATATATATATATGATATGGTGGCCAGATTTTCCCCCCAGCGACACCCTTGTTAATTAATCACTAGAAATAGCTCAACTTTGTTTGCAAAGAGAAATTTGGCTGAGTGGTTATGCACAGGGGCGGACTGGCTATATGGGCAAACGGGCAAATGCCGGTGGGCCGGAACCAAATGATCTCGGTCTGGTCGCGACCAAAGAAAAAAAAATTCAATGCAGACAACTTTTTAAAAAAAAGTGACAGCAGCAATACACAAAGGCCCGAACAAGTTTTCTTGTTGTTTTTTTTAAAATTCTTCTTACAATTAATTTTGATTGAAATTCAACAAGAATATCAAGAAAAAAAAATACTCTATACACTGTTCGTATTATTATTTGCAAAACGTTATACCGTACTTTCTGCTATGCACGAGCGGCATAGACTGCTTTGATGTCTTCGAGGTTGTGTTTGGCCTAATCTTTTTGCTGGTCGGCATGGACATTTGATGGCACTCCCATTTTGTTTTTGCTCATTCCCTCCCCCGTCTTTTAATGGTTCCAATGAAATTTAACCAAAAAGAGGGATGAGAGAGGTTAAGTTAGAAAACATTGATATAACCCTGCAAAAAAAAAAAATTAAAAAAAAAAGATAGGCGCGACAATTAGCTCTTTAACAATACTTAATAGAAAATAACTTTAACACATACACACAGCGCGAAATTGCAACCACCCAACTTATTCACAGCTCAATATGGGTATAAAGCTCTACTTTCTGCGATTTGAAAAGAAAAAGCAAGTTTCTTTTTGTTTATTTTTAATAACATAGATCTAAAAATACTACACTTAAGGCTTAAAAAAATTAATAAATCTAGATCTAGATCTAAATCAATTTTTATACAATTAAAATTAATGGCAAACTTATGCTTAGTATGAAGTCATTAATGAGGAAAATTATTGCAATAATTTATAAAATAGCGCTGTCACATCCGATATTTAATGAAAGAAGATTTATATTTTAAATAATGGGTCATGGTATATTCATATACAAATCGCGTTTTTGAGAATGTACTAGGAGGAAGCAAGAGCTTTTCATATTAAGTAAGTGCCTTTCTAAACCTTCTGCTTTCTCTTATCTTTTAATGGAATGGGTTGCCTGAGTCAGCCAGGAAAACCAATGATAGCATATTTTAAGTCACAGATCAACATGCATGACTAGATTGACACATGAAATGCGTAACACGTAACAATCTTATTTTTTGAAGAAACGTCTGTAATACTATAAGTAATACCAAAAAGCTTCAAACTCATTAGGCTGCTATTGTATTGTTTATAGTTTTCAGATAACATACATGTAAAAATAGAATACATTATGTAATCTTACGAATGCATACATCCAGTTTTCGATGCGTTATCAAACTTTATAATTTTGTAGAGAATTAGACTCACACCTATAATATAACACATGGGCGTAGCCGGTAGGTGAGGATCTTCAAACCATCATTTGCCTCAGATCTTATTGTCTGAAAGGGAAACTTTACTTACCGCCCCAGTGCAGTCAACTTAAACTACAGTCACCAAATTTCATGAGCGTAGCCAAAGAGGTTTTGTGGTTTCCCTTCCCCCTCCAATACAAAAACTAAAGCATTTTACCATTTTCTACCAGTCGCTGGACTTCATTGAATAGCAGATTTGGTTTTTGAATTTTTTTAGCGGAAGAGTAGCAGGCTAATTGCACTGTAGATACCTCAGAATATGCATTTTTAAAGCTTAAAATAACGGAAATAATGCTTGGTTCACAGCGCTCCCCCGGATTTTATAGCTGTATTTTGGCGGTGTTTTCTGTCTTTCCACTAATTATAGGAGGAGAGTATTCTAGGGTAGAACAAATGTTTGAAAGAATGAAAGATCAGAATGTAGTGAAGATTACACTCTAATATATATTGCGTAGTGGGGTAAAAATCCCCCCCCCCACCGAAAATATATGCCATGACATGTGTGGGCCGGTTTATATGGTAATGCCCGGGCCGATTTTGATACCCAGTCCGCCCCTGGTTATGTATAAAGCGCTCCTTAGAAATAATTAGCATTTATGCATGGCGATTTTTTAATGTTTTTTTTTTTTTTTTACAAATCTTGATTTTTCCTAATTAGGTCTTTCTAATCTTTCCAGCTTTCTTAAACTTTTAAATAAAAATGTTGATTTACGAAAAACAACAAAAAAAAAAATTATGTAATTATATGTTTTTTACCAGTTGCCAATGCATTAGATTGATTATTTGTTTTAAAAAAAATATGCCCTTTTTAAAATTTTCTTTATATACATTTCAACGCTGTTTGGTCTGTAGTTTTGTGGTAAAGTTGACGTCATGCTGAAAAGTGTTTGATTTAATCCAGTGATTCCCAAAGTGGTCTATATAGACCCCCAGGGGTCTACGAAGACTTCCAGGGGGTCTACAAAAGGGAAAACATAAATTGGGGGTCTATGAGATGTCCACGGGGGTCTACGATAATAGATTTCATTTAAACAGGTCGTGAATTTAATTTTAACATCAAATTATTGTAATTCTTTCATACACTAATACATGATTTGTACCTGAGTTTATTCTTTAAATATTTATCCTGCTTTTCAAATGAAAAATTGTTGTATCTAATTTAAATACATATTTAAATAGCTTCATTTTGTCTACATGCAACCAATTTTAACAAAAAGAATGTAGACTGTACAGCGGTGATTATTTAAAATTGGTATTTATTCCTTCCTTGTCATACTAGCGGTTGCCTAAGTGCCTTTTTATACCAATATGAAATCAATTATGCTGGAGGATCATTTGAGACAATGCCTGCACCCTGTCAAAATAGATAAAGATTTGAACTACGTTCGAACACTCAAAGATCAGAATAGATCCACAAAATCTCTCTTCGACACCATGTAGAGAAGATAATTGTTTGTGAGCGTCTTATAAAATCTATTTACATATAGCAAAATACAGAGAACACTATAGATAAAACATTGATTTTACCCGCCGTTGTAGTTTTAAATAACTGTTTTACACAAATCTACATCTGATTTTATTAAACGAATTTCTTTAAGCAACAATACAGTTCAAGGTCACATCTGTGCCATGAATTATAAAATTAATAGCTTCTTTCCAAACGACATTTATACAGTTTGGGATCAGCGACGTAGCAGGCTCTGACAGGGTGTAGCGCTGTGTGCTGCAAACTGTCTATAGGTCGCCAGCTCCATATTTTTAACAGGGTTGACCCAGGAAACCTTTCCCATGTTCGGGTATAGCTGCAAGGGAGCACAGTTTGAAATCAGTTTTCCTTCTACTAGGTGGGCTGCAAGTCAAATCTAATGAGCCCTTCCTGCCGAAAGCTTACTGGTTTAGGTGCTCACTAGGTACTCACCTTCACCCCTTCTCCTGTTAGTGTAAACAGTTCTGCGCACCCAATATTTGAGCCAGACGTGAAATATCAAAAAATACATGAGAAACTCTTTGCGAAAACTTTTACAATGATACAAAAGACTAATTAATTAATTGATTTATTTACTATTAAATGTTTGAGGACTACTTCATAGAACAACAAATTCCTACATGAAACATAATATCCGTAGTAACGGATAATAAATGCGAAAAAATTTAAAAAAAGAAACAAACAACCAAAAAAAAACAACACATTTCCAGTGTGTTTGGTGATTCCAGTAATATATATAAATTGTTATTCTAATTAGTTTAAATTTGAATTTTATCAATAAAAAAAATAGATCTCTATAACTTAGTATAACCCTATGTGTAGCTTTAAATTAGGTTTTCACTCTTAAACTCAATACAGTTGAAAATTTGTTTAAAATTTTTTTTTGATGAATTTGCAAAAATTCAATACATGTTAAGTAGGGGGGTCTACCGAAAGCCAGAAAACATGGCAAGGGGTCTACAAGACAAAAAAGTTTGGGAATCACTGATTTAATCGTTCTTTTATCTTGAAATAACAGACTCTAAAATACATTACGACATTTCTCAATGTTGACTACCAGTTAACTGCCTTCCGAACTCAATTTTAACTCTGTCTTGACTAAAAAAAACAACTTAACTCTTTCTCTCCGTAATTATTTTCCACGTTTCGACTGGATGCTTTATTTTGCTCGGTAGTATTTGTTTTCAGAAAATGTTTTATTTGGTATAGAATTAAAGGGGAATGCCTGCTCTTTTTATATAAGGCTAAGTAACGTTTATAAAATCAAACATTAATTTAATGTAACGAGTTCAAATCAACGATGGTATCGTCAGTGAGGAGAAAAAGAGTTAAATCTATTTCTCACCATCACCCGTACATCCGGTCTTATTATATGCTTGGAGATATTTATATTTTTATCTTTTCAGACTGGAAGTTAAACCAATTTACATTGAGGCAATATGGCCTCCTTCAGTCCCGAAGCGACAATCGATTATCCCATAGAGTTAAATACCTGGACATTTTCAATTGTAGAAACGATATCGGCCAAACAGCAGCCCGCCCCCCTACACCAGTGGCGTAGCTAGGGATTTGGGGGACGAGGGGGATTGACCTCTATAGAGGCCCCTGCATTTTGTGGGGTCCCGGGGGGATTTTCAAATTTGGACCCTCCCCACTCTAGCTACGCCACTGTCCTCCACACAGCTATATCCAAAGAACGGCAATAGCCGATACAGTTTGGTATCAGCATGCTCTGTCATAGTGGAACACTGTGTGCTGCAAAATGCGTTAGCGTCGCTAGCTCCTGGTTTTATTTATAGGCAACTTCCGAAGCCTTTAAATATGTTTTGGTCGTAGAGGTTTGAATTTAGTTTATTTTCCTCTCTTAGGAAAGGCGAACGACTTTTTTCTGTCCGAAGCTTACCAATAAATAGAAAAAGTACATCAAGGTCACTAACGTATCTGTGAATTGTGGTGTTTCTGAAATGTTAGGGTTGTGTTACTGAGTTTGATTGTTAATTGTTACGGTTGTGTTACTGAGTTTGATGGTTAATTGTTACGGTTGTGTTACTGAATTCGATTGTTAATTGTTACGGTTGTGTTACTGTGTTTGATTGTTAATTGTTACGGTTGTGTTAGTGAGTTCGATTGTTAATTGTTACGGTTGTGTTACTGTGTTTGATTGTTAATTGTTACGGTTGTGTTAGTGAGTTCGATTGTTAATTGTTACTGTTGTGTTACTGTGTTTGATTGTTAATTGTTACGGTTGTGTTAGTGAGTTCGATTGTTAATTGTTACGGTTGTGTTTGTGAGTTTGATTGTTTTTGTTTCCTTTCAGAAACCTACAACATGAACCACAAGGATGACGACGTCATTGTAGCACCTGTTGAAACAACCACATTAACCAACCATCTGAGGTGACGCCACTGACCACAGCCAAGAGAAATGAACCACGAGTAGCCTGTTTGAACGATTTCTCATACCAGTTTACACGATCGCTATGCTCTCATGTACCCACCATATACTGCTGTAACTACCATGTACTATCACACTTTGCATAATGTAGTTGTTATATACAGCGTTATATTGCTTCACCTTAGGCTGCCATTTTTGTGTTATATATCAACTAATTGCTATGGATCAGTTTAAGTACGTGTTTTACATGTTTCGGAAGTTCTTTCAAAGATTTTTACATCCTAGGCCAAACAGTGCCTCAGGACGGCGGACAGTGTTCGAACCTTGTACCATAAAGACGAAAGCCTAAAGCGCATGACTTAACTCTTTCGTCAACTCTGCATAGCAGCAACAGAAAGATCAGCTTAGGCGCCAACTTGCTTTAACTGATATGGAAGATAGCATGCGGCTTCAGAACGAGACAGCTGGAGGTCACTTACAAAGGCTTACTTACTGCATTCCTCATTAAACTTCGGGCCTCAAAGACAAGCCTTATTTTGTTATACGAATTTTCCACATCAAATGTTTATTTATTTCAAATTTAGTTAAGATGAATTTTGATTCTATTGTCTTCAGCTTTTACATCTCATTAACACGATAAAAAATAAATAGAATGCTCATTGTATATTCCTTACACGACAAAGAAAGTAATACTGAGTGAATTATTGACAAAGCTTATATCAATTCTGTCTGGTCAAAAGCTTGTACACGTTATTTCTCCCATACCCAATCTCGGATCAAGTTATTATCTTGCACGATTATTTCTTTTACCTGACAACACAATAATAAATTTAAAAAAAAAAGACTTAATTAACTATTGGTAAATATTTTTTTTTTTGGTCTCGAACAGGGGAAAGAAATTGTACCTGACAGGTGTGGTGGTTTAAGTTGAATTAGTTTCCCTTTAACTGTAGAAAGATATAGGTGGGCGCAATAAAGTTTGAAACAAACAATAGATAACTATAAGAACCGATGGGTGCAGGGGGTCAGGGCATTCCCGCTGTTATCAGCAGCAGGCGTCCTGGCTGCCTTGGTTATGTTCACAGAATGCAACAAGGTCCACTCTCACGAGACCCTCTGTATGGTCCAATTTTAGTCTAACAGAAGGCAGAAGAGCGCTAGTCGCACACGCCTAAGCTTTACTGATGTATGTATACGTAACATGAAGCTCTTCAAAATCGACACTAACAGTTAGGAACAAGAGACACTGGATAGATCCACATGGAAAGCAAGCATAAAGGAAGGGTCCCAGATTCCAAATGGCATTATACCAGAAAGTAGAAAGAAATGAGAAAGTGCAATAGAACCCAGTGATTGTAGATGTTCAGCATTTGACGGCAGCTGTGTATCAAGGATTGGCCTCTTTAGTCACACGAGAAGTTGCAAAGGGAAAAGTCTCTCGAGACGCAAAATGCCACAGAGAGACATTTGTGTTTTCCTTTAGTTTGGGTCATTAGTTGTGCTTCGTTTTCATTCAACCCACAGAGGACCCAAAATATCTGAGACTTAGACAAATTCCTATAAGGATCAATAAAGCAGCCCTAGTCTTAGACCTTCTTAGTATTAGATCCTCCAGCGCCGTTCAGCGTATGGAGCGGAAAGCTATCTCCTCAGAGATCGGTCTTAGGCGATTTCCAAGGCTCTTCCAAGTTGGTGACCTCTGATTTTGGATCTTTAAAGAAGGCTCGACACATCCTAGACGTGGACGGCCTTGTTTGTGCTTTCCCCTTTTCAGCTTTCTTGTTATAGCTGACATTGGTAGACAATTCAATTATCCTGGAGACCAAGATCCATTTCTATATATAGTTATTGCCTCTTCTGCCCCTAAGCCTGCGAGACAGGGAAATCATCCTTAAGGTTGAAAATAAGCTAAAACGTGACGCAGCACCGATGTCTGTCAAGGATTCTAGGAATAACATACCGACATGCTGTCACCAATAGAGAAATCCATTTCCCATAGGAGCATTGGGGAGTGGTGGCTGAGTGGTTAAGCACCAGGCTTCCGAAACTTGGGTTTTGATTCGAATCTCGGTGAAGACTGGGATTTTAAATATAAGGATTTTTAGGGCGCCCTTGAGTCCACCCAACTCTAATGGGTACATGACTTTAGTTGGGGAAACGTTTAGCTGGCCACTTGACACCCAGCTTGTTAACCGTTGGCCAAAGAAGCAGATGACCTTATCATCTTCCCTATAGATAGCAAGGTATGAAGTGGGGACTTTGCTTACTTTTACACGAGTGTTCGCCCCTTAAGTGAACCACTGTTACAAAAAGAGGACGAAGGCTAGAAATAATATGTATTCATCTAAGCCACTCTCGTCTCGTTATCTTCTTTGAACTGCACTAGATGTTGTTACTTTCTAAAATTAACTGTTTGTGTGAGTTAATTATGTTTTTCTTTTCAAATCTTTAACTTCGAGCAGTTTCTTGTTTTAAATGATGGTTTTAAGAGTGTACATACATAGCTCCTCCATCGCTGTAAAAGTAGACATCTTTGTTGTACATAATTAATTTATTTAGAACCTTGTATATGCTTTTAGTAAATAGCGATGGTCGTGTGGTATGAACTGTGGACTGTCGTCTCGAAGGCCCATGCCTACTCCATTCCCAGCCGTCCTGTAATAATCTTTACTCAGCAGTAGCAAGCCAAACATGTAAAACCAACGATAGTGCATACAACTGTACTCCGTGTGTTTTTAACTTACGACCTAAGTCTTTAAGCAAAGAAACGTACTCCATCTTTGGCCTAATCTATGAGCCTAGATATTATTTATTAAAAAAATGCTTATGTTTTATCTTTCAGGCGGACCATAGAGTTGTTATTAAGATTAATGTCCTTATGTTGAATGCATTTCATAAGGTTGTATATATAGTCAATGTATGTTTGACTAAAGAACATAGAGTTTGATTGCCTTTAGAAATATTTAAGCCTCTTTGTTATTCTTAGTACTTTACGACATAATCTTATACTCTAATAATTTCAACTTACAGCGTTTCTCCAGCAATATTTACATCTCCTATTCAACGTGTCAAAACATTAACTATAGAGAAATTAAGTAGAGTGTCTTCATTCGCAAGGCATCGGGCTAAGAGTTTCTTTATTAATTTCTGGAGTCGGTGCCCTGCGAATCAAGCCCATTAAGAACAAGGTCATTATAAAGAGAACTGCGACATTGATGATCAAAGTAATGAAAAATTATTGAGAATTGGAAAAGACCTGAGAGAGAGAGAGAGAGGGGGGGGGGGGGAGAGAGAGAGAGTGCCGGAGCAGTAGAGGAGAAAATATGATTATATTCACTTAGGCTCACTACTCCCCAAAAAATGACCCTAAAAAAAAAGCGGTACGGTCAAACTGATGTGGTTTTCTACTTCATTGTGTAATAAGACTTGTGTGTTCGGAAATATCCAATTCATAGAATAGAAACTTTTGAAAAAGAACAAAAATCGATTTTTTAAATTTTTTTTAGAATACAGTGTTTGAAGGTTGGTCCTAAACTGAGATGGAATCTTAACGACTTGTAAATAGATGTACAGACTTTCTACATTCAAAACATGTGTATCCTACTCATCTCTCTTATACTCATTAGATAGAATTATGTTCATCATAAACGTCAGATTAAAATGTTTTGTTTTTTTTAACTGTTTCTCCTTATTCGTGTTTTTACTCTCAACCCCAGAATTAAAAAAATATAATCCCACTTTAAATATGTTTGTCTTTATTTCTTTCCTCAAGATGAAAAAATAGAACATTAGAGAAATTAACAGGAAGTATCGACAGACTCAAGAAGGGAAGTAACTTGTGAATAAATATACAGCATATTTGTATAGCAAGAGTTATCTATACATATTCAACTGACAGCATACACGAACAGATGACGTAATGAAAAATATGGAGCTTTAAGCAATTTTTAAAAAAAGGCGATTATTGATTAAGTGACGGATCAGGTTCGAATCTCCGAGGACTGGAGAATTCATCAATCAATTGAGATGTAGAGAGAAAAAAACATGCTATAGAAAAAGGGAAGTTAACTCTAACGCGCCTGTAAAGATGGGTTCTTCCCCTTACCAGTTCTCGTGTGCCGAGAAAGACCAAACCTATTGGCATGTAGTATTATAAGTATGACATCGATGCTAATCAAACAATCAAATGTACTCAGAATCCCACCTTTTTTTTATTTTCTTAAAAGATCTATTCCCGTGATGTGTGTGACACTTCTGACTTCTTGGTCAAAGTAGACATCTCCAAGTTCATATAAATTTTGAGCTAATATGAGGCGTTTCATTTCCAGCTTTGCATAGGCCCTACATCTCTATAAATCATTATGATCTCTCCAGAAAGAAATCCGACATGGCAGAAAAGCCTTTTCGTGGTGAATTGACCCTTATAGAAGTAATGGACAGAAAACATCAGGTTTCTTTTCAGAAATAGCATTTTCGTATTTACGAAATAGCGAATTCGTCCGATCTCTATACGTTGCCAGTGACAACACAATTAGAAAAACACATTTGATAAGTCAGTTACCTCCCTTTATTGAGGATATTCACCCAAATATATATACAAGATATAAAAAAAGATTAGTAGGCCTATCAAAGCCGGCCTTAGCTTATGAAAACTAGGCAGCCGCCTAGGGCCTCCTATTGGTCGGGGCCTCTCGACTCAAAACCATTTTTTAGAGAAGAAATAGTGAAACTTGTCCCCAATGTTATTGTTGAAGTACATTGCGTAATTTTATTTTGTTTTTATAAATTTTTCCTATTTCATTTGGGGCCATCAAAATCACTTTGCCTAGGGCTTCTAATTATCTAAGGGAAGGGAAGTAACCTGAAGACATTCGTCAAAATTACCTACTTAACATTTCAATTGTTCATCACCTGTAGTTCAATCTGCAAGATCAGCTATAAATCTAAGTATTTTTTTATAAACCTAAAACGATTAATTCACTAATGATAATAATAACAATAAGACATCGTCTTTAAGCCAAAGATTATGGGAAATTGCATTATTTCATGTGACATCCTAGTCCCAACTATGACCTACATTTTTTGTCACACCTTACACATGAAGCAACTGTCTATAGGAGGTTGCTCCTCTTCTTCTTCTTGAGTCCCAACAGTATGGGCATCAGACCTGAGTTCTTGCAATGAGCATATACATGATAAGGCTTGTCTTCAAGTCTGAAGATTAGTGAGGAATACAAGATTTCCCATGGCTCCACAACCCCATCTGTGACCTACATATTTTGCCACTGTCTGCAGGTGGTCGATTTAGATTCTCTTTTCGCCAAGGAGTATATACTTAATAAGCATGTTAATGGATGGCAAAAATTTGATGATATTTTGGATTAATATTGGAAGTGTTTTGAAAGTACAATTTTATAGAACACTTGCCTCGCCAGCACAAACTTGAGCCAATCAAAATTAAAATGTTGTTGAGCAGCAGTTCATGTACCACTTCCTCACCCCTAACTCCCAGAAGAAACAAAACCAGTTCCACCAAATACTCAAAAGACACATTTTTGGCAAAAAATATTGAGAAAGAAAAATACTTAAAAACTCAGAAAAAAAACATTTTAAAAATATTGCAAAATTTATTTAGAATGTTATTTACAGATTCAGCCAATTCTATAAGGAAAAAATTTTATAAATCAACGATGATATAATGAACAAATGAAAAACCTTATTTTGATACAAAAGAACCAAAACAAAATTCATTCATTGAACATTTTTTAAACTAATAAAAATCTTTTAACCATATTGAGAAAAAAGGGAATGACATATTTCTCAGCAATTTTTTTCTAAAGTCAAACTGAACTGCATTATTCAAATTTCTTTAAACTGAAATTGATAATAGATTTTCAACCACTAAATGTTAACATCAACAAAAATAGAAAAAAAAAAAAAAAATCTCAATCTTTACAGTCAACAGTAATATTTGTTTGGATGTCCATCAGATGAATGGGAAGTTGAATACTCAAAGTGACACTACCATGACATATTTAGTCTATTCAGCAGCAGTTGACTTGAATAATCAATAGCTTCATATTTTTACAACTTTACAGCAAAATAAAATACAAAAAATATATATTAAAAATGAAGCACCAACCTTCTTGATTATTGTCTTAACTCTTTGTTGTTTTAATTACATTAATTCACATCTAATTAATGTACAGTATTCATAAATCTTGACTAATCTAATGTCAAAAATTGTTTTAAAAAAAAAAATTAATAAGCATTTAAGCATATTTTTTTCTTTTGTGACATCTTTTTTTTCATATTATGCAAATTATAAACCCTGACCTATTAACCCCTGAATGACTCAATGATAAAGTGAAAAAGGATTTGATTTTAAATTGTTAGGCATAGTCACATAAGACAAGTGTACTTGTTTCTGATGGGACATGATGGCTGAGTGGTAAAGCACTTCAAAACAGATGGGTGTGAGTTTTGAATTTCAGGGTTTTCAGGGCACCCTTAAGTCCAACTAACCTTAACAGGTACCTAACATTAGTCGGGGAAAAAACAAAGCCAGTTGGTTGTTGTGCTTGCCACATGACACCCTCCTTAACCGTGGGCCACAGAAACACATGACCTTTCCATCACCTGCCCTATAAATCTTAAGATGAGAACTTTACTTTTTGCATTTTCTTGTTTCTGAGGCCAGCAGTTTATGCAAGAAGAGGTAACAATACTAATGACCACTTCCATTAATTATGACCTAACTAAAAATAAAAAAATCTATAAAAAAAAACTACATTTTTTAAAAGATTTCCTACTTCCAAAAGAAAAATTAGCAACAATAATATTCACACATACACACAATGTTAACAATTTAAATGTCACTAACATATGTACATGCTGTATGATAAGGCTGGTGACACCCAAATGTTGGCTTATGTTGGTCTTGAAATATTAGAAACATTAAAAAAATAAATCATTGAATTGATGGAATTTTTTGAACAAAACTCTGATAAAACAAAATATGTTATTTGTTTATATATAGAATATATACAAGTTATAAAAAAAAATATTACAAATAATTTTTCTACATATATATACAAAATATCTTAAATACAAAAAACAGATTGTTGGTTGGAATGTTTCATGAGATTCTATTTAATGCACCACCTGATAGGGCGGAATCTCAATTAATTATTTGCTTCGTTTAAACATTTCATTGTTTTGATCTTTCTAACTATTTTAATTAAATTTGAAATTAAAATAGACTCTAAGTTTTCCATACCTCATATTTAGTGGACAATGGGTACTTTCATGTTGTATTTTTTAAATAACTATATTGTTTTAATCAAGTCAACAAGGTTTATAGGCCAAAAATTCTGAATAATTAAGTTGAAAACACTGATCTAAATATTTACTTTCTTGTCAAATTCAACGTTCACTTTTAATAGAATCTTGCAAGTAGTGGTCCTTTTGAGCTCATAATAGTACCATTACTAAGTTGCTGTTCTTTTTTAAACAGTGACAGGATTTTATGCCACCATAGTCTAACTTGATTGAAGACATGAAATTTTATTGAAAGTAGAAAAGATATTTTCTTAATACTTCTACATTATTAATTACATATAAGGTTTCGGCCTATCTTCATCTTTTTTCTCTTTCCCTGCAAGCAATAAGCATACGCCAGCAAAGAGGCAAAGCCACCCAGACACACAGCATAGACCATAAGACCAGGAGAGAAGATTCATGTCTGGTCGAGGAATCCATAGCCTGTCTTCCTTGTAGACACCAAACACAACAAGGGCAATAAAGATGACCACAACTAAAAGAAAGAAAAAAAAAAGACATTTTAACAAAAATAAAGCTGATGTCTGTTAGGCGCGTACGTCTTTTCATTATAAACTAAGGCATAACAGTTGAAAAGTATGACTGACTAACATGTAGTATACTATTCAGATTGTCAGCTCGATGGTCCCAGGTTCTGCCCACTGCCATCTTCTGACACCCTGTAGGAGGCTTGAGATAGAAGGTAATAATCTTCCTTTTTTAAGGAACTTATAAAACCTTGTTTTACATGTTTCAGATGTTCCTTCAGAGTTGAAGATAGTTTACTTCCTAGTCCAAACCTCCCGCAGGACGACGGGGGATGGGAGCGGGCAGAGTTTGAACCCGGGACCATCGATAAATCCAAACGACAGTCCAGCGCGCAAACTGCATGACCAGGCAGCCATCCAACTTACAAGTCATGTCTGTAAAACATTTGGCATGTTTCAGATGTTCCTTCAGAGTTAAAAATAATCTTCATCCGAGCCCAAACCTCCCACAGGATGATGGGAATGGAAGCAGGCAAGGTTTGAGCCAGAGACCATCAAGAGAACTGAATAACAGTGCAGCATACAAACTTTTTTAATGGGATTCTTTACACAAGTTAAGTGCCAACTATAATTTGAGATGCATATTTTGGTAAGTACATTAAAAGAGGTATTTAATAATGGGATTTAAGGGATTGTAAAGGTTGCTTTGCTTATAAAATGATAGTAATTGAAAAAAAAAATTCATATTAGCAATATACATACATTATTATTTTTGGGGTACTATAGGTAACTAGCTACATTAATCAACCAGTTAAAAAGATAATGAGTTAAATAATGAGTGTGTGCTGTGGAACAAAGGATGAGGAATGCAGAAATTTTAAAAATATATCCTATAGAAAAAAAAATAATTTTTTATTGAGTTGACACTAATATAATGGGTTTAAGTACATACTATGGTTTTTTTTGTAAAAAAAATGGTTGTTTTTTCAAGGTCATTATTTTATTTCTGTTTCATGACCATGGTGTCACAGATCTTTGTGGAAACAGGGTCTATGTCGACTATGTCTAAGTAAGTCTGTGGATTCAACAGATGTAATAATAATTGGATGTTTCAACTTACCAGTAAACAACATGGCTGCACCAGTTCCTGTAAGCAGGGCATATTGTAAATGTTTAGGGAAGAGTTTGAATGTGTTTAATGTCAAGGCCACAGTCACAAGGAAGATAAACAAAAGAGATGCTGAAACCATAACCTGAACAGACACAAACCAAGCTGCGAAGAAAAACAGAAAATAGCAATAAATAATAAATTAATAATTAGATATATATATCTAGATCTATACAGAGTATAATATTTATAAAAAATAATAGGTCTATAGAGTATAGATCTAGAGGGTTATTAAATATTAATATTTTAAAAAGGCGCTACAACTTTCTACAAGTAGGCAACAGTCAATTTTAATCTTCTTTTCTTTATAAATCACTTAATTTTTTTAATTAATTAGCTATGAGTAGAGCCCTAAATTCCTAAATCATACTAGATCTAGACTAGATCAAAATTGAAAATGGCCTAAAACCAGTTAAAAAAAAAAAAAAAGGCTTGAAATATTAGACTAGTTAACAGTAAATTTTCAAGTAATAGACTGTAGCTGTAGATTTAATAGAATTATAGATCTAGATTAAATGATCAAATTTATGTAATTGATAAGGTATAGATCTAGATTAAATGATCAAATTTATGTAATTGATAAGGATCTTAATTAGTAACTAATAATATTTTGCTTATAATATATTTAATAAGTATATAAAGACTAGAACTCTAGATCTAGATCTATTTCCGGTTGCCATTATTGAATAATTGTTGACAATCGCTTCCGCATTGTAGATCTATGGATTTGACCTACTCTTATCCCAATAATAGCTATATGATATATGTCCATTCAAAAATAAAATTATCAGTAGTCCTATATTGTGTTACATTAACCAATTATATGGATTTCGTATTGTACTTACGAGGGGAGACCCACTCCCAGATCGGTCTAATCTCTGGCGAGAACACGTAGAAACATCCCAGGTATCGCTTGCCGTTGTAATCCTTATAGAAGGTGTAATCATTAAAACAAAACTCCCAAAGACCAAGCTTGACAAACGTCCCTTTGAATTCCTCAAAAGACTCAACCCAATAAGGGCTAGCAAAGGCCACAATCATAAACAACAAGGCACCTGCAGTAAAGCCAAATCCTACGATGCCAAGCATGCCCATTTTCGACAAATTCTGTGTCTTTTCCTCATCAGAAAAATATAGGTCGCGCACCTGTCCTGGTGACTTGGCGACATTGGGCGAGTTTATTTTAAAGTCGTAAAAAGGTTCGTTTATAATTTATATCTTTTTTTTCTTTCATGTGTATTTAGAGATAATAAGGGCAAGTTTATTATTAAATTAGGAATAAGGATAGTTGCATTACGTCGCTTTCAATATTTGTCAATACGCATGTACAAAAGTGTTTATTTGTTATATGAAATAGTTGATAAACCTTTGAGCTTGTTCTACCTATAGTCCTAACTGAACTCTACCTGTCTCCTGCCGAAAATAGACTTGATGTGTCTCCTAAAATTAGGACATTTTAATTTCCTTACAAAAACACAACAAATCTTGTTTCAAAATGGGGAACTCTGGAAGGGTGACGGGCTGGACAATTGCTGGGACTATTCTTATTGGGGTGTCCATCATAGCCCTTCTGTTCGCCAGCGCCTACCCGTACTGGCAGCAGGCCGAGAAAACCAGAGACACAGGTATCCCCAGTATCGGATTATGGTCCATTTGCTTCAGAGCCGACGGCTACCCAGCGCCATCCTGGGCCAACGACATATTAGGGAACAGATACTACGGATGTAACTATGTGTTTGACAGAGATTTGAGGAAAATCGTAGATTGGATTTATCCAGGTAAACGTATATATAGATCTAATATAGTCTAGTTCCAATACATTAGTTGGTCTAGAGTTTTCATTCTAGTCCTAGTTCTTATTTGTTCACCAATTTTTTTTAATATAATACAACATAATAATTAGATATCAATATTACATATAACTTATAGATCTAAATGTGTATTACAAATCCACACTACAAAAACTTGAAAAAGCATTGTTCAAGTTAATGTGGGGTTGCGGGCAGTAGAGAGGCAGTGCTTACACAGTTTTTCAGTGGACCTTAGGATGACACATAATATAACAGAATAGTGCCCTCTGGAAATTTTTTAAGGGGCAACTTATGCCCCACCTTGTCTTTATTTTAACTGTCCTAGATTGTGTTACTTTTTTCACTTTTCTTTGCTGGACCAGAAAAAAAAAAAAAAAAAAAATTTCTTAGTGCATTTGTTAGTCATTTATGAAATTTATACACTTCTGTATTTAGTTAGTTTTGTAATTTTTTCAGTATTTAATAAATGGATAAAATCTTCAAGTTTAACCTATCAATTTTTAGTTAATTTGTTATATATTTCCAATATGTGTGCTCAGTGTAAATTTAATTTAAAAAAAAAATTTTCTTTATATATTATGGGAAAGGTGGGGCAAAATGTCACAAACACTATATCGGTATAATGTAATGCGCTATTAAAAATTTGAAACTACAGCTGAGATGTTTACGGAAACATTTGCAAATAGTTATAAAATGAAGTCGATACCTTTTCGCATTTTAAAATTATCATGATTCATTTTTTTTGACTGTTCGGAAAGTGGAATTTTATTTTTGTGTCATTTTGTTGTAAAACACTTATAATGTTGAAATGATTGTCTAACATTACACTGTTTCATGTCTCTGTGTATTAGATACACATTGAAATTAGTTTTTTTCTTAACGCTTGATCCAAAAAAATGTTATTGGAATAAATGTTCTGAAAATTGTTGTGGGGCAAATTGTCACACAGGTTGGGGTAATATGTCACAGTTGTGACAATTTGCACCAATGAAGATTAAGCATTTTGAAAACAAATTTTAATATTAATATTTGTTTATTAATAATTATTTGTTTTATTGATTCCTTTTTATGGATGATACCTAAATAGTATGAAGTGACTTTCTCCTTAAATAATGCTGTTTACAAAGGTTATGCCAGCATCAACATACAGAAAAGATGTCCTCCGAGCTCAACATTTCTTTTAGGAAAGAAGTTACCTAGTCCTACAATTTAGATAGGTTGGAAGTGGGTGCATTGCTGGAAGAAGTGAACAGATATTTTACAAATATTATATAGAAAAAAATAAACATTATTTTGAAGAAAAACCTACAGCTTTCCTTGTTAGGTCCAAAACTTTTCAAAACCTTCACATATATATCATTCTTTCACGATGACAAGTCAAGGAAACTACTACTAATACAAAGTCTTGACTTCATATGCTTTTTCTTTTAGACATAGCAAGATATGGGGATTTTTTTAATGTGTGACATTTTACCCCATGCCCTGTGTCAACTAACCCTGGTGTGGGGCAAATTGTCACAACCTCAATCCAGCCACTTTTTTGTTCTATAACTCTGATAATAAAGAGATAAAGTTTATTTCATTTACTCTAATTGTTGTCTGAATGTTTAAGTTACAGCATGTTACGTTTGGTGAGAATCAATGAATTCTAAATATGTTTAAAACATCAAAATCTGAAAACTGTGACAACTAGCCCCATCTTCCCCCTACTTTTGTAGCCAATTCATGTTTCTTTAAAATAAAATCTAATATAAATGTTAGATTATTTATAATTAAAATACAATTTTAAAAAGTTAATTCATTTTCAGTAACTCTGTTCCCTTGCAGATTTTTTCTCTCTACACTGACAGCTATATCCTTAAATTTAGAAAGATACTTTATTATAATAGATCTAGCTGCTACCAATCTAACACTGATTGATCCCTTTGTAATTTTTTTATACTTAGCTTAGCACAGCAAAATTCCATAAAGGGAGTTAACCAAACTAAATGGGGAAATCACTTGTTAAATGTGAGTTTCTTACCTGGCTTTTTTTTCAGCTTGGTTCAAAGCTGTGGTGATTTTTGTCACCCTTGGTCTCATCACTCAGCCTCTGTGTATAATTCTCAACATTCTCTACTATGCAAGGATGGTCAGTGCTTACAAGGAGCATAGACTCTTGCTGGTTTCATCAATCATCAATGCCAATGAAGGTGGGTAGACAATATAACTCTTTCAAGCCAGAGTTGCCGGCTTTAGCCAATTCGCTAAGAAATGTAATGTTTTTTTTTGCTTAAAGTAAAACTATGTGACTATGGTTCCAACTTTGCGAAGTTTTGAGTTCACTCATGCAAAGGATGAGATTTCTAATTCATTCATATATTTCACAAATCTTGAAGTGTATTGGGTTGTATGCAGACATTTTAAGGGTAATTACTGTTAGTGCAGGACATGTACAATACTTTTGATATAGCCATGGGCAAAATTTAAGATACAAGCTAACATCTGATGATAAAGAAATGTGAATTGAAAAAAAAGTTTTATATAATAAAATGGAAACATTATTTACATTTGTTACTCAATGATAATATAATATGATAAAATGAATGTTATCCAAGTCAAGTAATAATTTTCATTTAACATCATCAACATCACTCCTTTGAGTTCCTCATGGAACATAGGGCCTCGACAAAAACATGCCACTCTCCACGGTCTCTTGCTAGTTTTTTTATGGTTTCCCAGCTCTTCCCGGTCTTCTCTGTTTCTTCAAGTACACTGCGTCGCCATGTTCTTTTTGGTCTTACTCTGCGTCTTGTTCCCTGGGGGTTCCACTCTAAGGCCTGCCTAGCTCTGTTGCTGGTATCTTTTCTGAGGGTGTGACCAATCCATCTCCACTTCCTCTCTAAGATATGCACTTCTATATTTTTCTGTCCACTCATCTCCCACAGTTTGGTGTTTTCTACTTTTTCATTTATAAAGATGTATTATTCCTGTTTTTTTCTAATATATGTGTAACTGTATTAATTTGCAATCTAGGTTAGAGTTAGCATCCTACTCTGAACAAAGCTCTGTATCACCAACTGTGCTTTTCTTTTAAAGTTCATGTTCATTGGAATTTTGTAGAGAACAAAAATAAATATAATTCATTGATTAACATGCATGACTAAATTGGCACATGAAATGTGTAGGACGTAATAATCTTCTTTTTTGAAGTAACATCTGTACTGTATAAGATAAGTTATAGAAAATACAACTTAGAACCTAACTCTTCTTTTTTGTATATTCCCCATAGGTCTGTTAGTAGCTATAGCAATAATAATTTTTGGAATAATGTCAGCTAAGGACGCCAAGTGGCTGCCCATGCCAGAGTCCAACCACTTGTCTTACTCTTATGCAGTTTGTGCCATAGTTCCAGTGCTGTGTTTTTTTGCTGCAATGTGTCACACTGTAGATTTCCTAAGGATCAAGTCTTACAAAGATCGTGATGCCAGGGCTCAGACATATGCTAGGGGAGAGTTTGCTAGATATTAGCAATGTTTAAAGATCTGTTTAGTGTCAGTGTGTGTATGTTGATGTTTGGTAAAAAGACTAATACACCATAGGGGTAGAATTTTATGTAAAGAAAATGTCCAAAGAATATTTGCTTATAACATTCTTTTATGGCAGTGATGCCTAAACTATGGCCCCAGAGACATACCCTGCCCCTCGAAACTTCAGCCCACAGTGCGTAGTTAAGCTGCAGAGGATATATTCCATTGGGCTCTGCAATTAATGGCATTGATGCTGACCATGAACTGTATATGGCCTCCATGCATAAAAGGGTTAAACACCACTGACTTGTGGCAGCTAATTAAAAAAATGTCAAAATGATTTGTCAACCGTCTTTCTCTATTTCTCTCTGTCTTTTGCCTCGAATAGAACTTTTTTCAATAGCAGGCCTGTCCATTCTATTATGTTGTCTTCCCATCGCTTTCTCTGTCTGCCTCTTCTCTCTTTTTCCTGGTACTGTTCCCTGAAGACCTTGTTATATGGCCATAGAGTTTTAGTTAAAATTTTTTTTACAATAGTTAGCAGGTCATCATGGGGTCCAATAGCTGTATAAAGGTTGTCTCTAATCTCTTCATTTGTGATAGCTAGAATCCTTCTGTAGCATCTTAATTCCATTGCTAGGATCCTCCTTTCTAGCTACAGTCAGCATCACAAGCATATAAGAATGTGGCCATGACAAGGGAATGCATCAGTCTGATTTTCGTGTTGAGGGCTGTGCCCTTAGTGAAACCATAGTTTACATTAACTTAAAAATAATTTTTTAAAGGTCAGCATGGGCTCTATTATGTAATATATATGTGGTGTTTTGATAGCATACTTCATTGAAGGCCAAAGTGTGACTTTTTAAAATCTTCATATCCATCATAAACAAGCGACTTGTTCAGAGAATAATATTGAGATAAATACATTTTTGTAAATATGTATTGTACATATTAAACCGTTTTTCTACAGCAAATGTTACTACTCTACTGTACATACTTTACAACAGCTGTACTATATATTATAAATTAAATATACTATACTGACACATTTTGATTTGAAAATTTTTAATACTTTGTCCATCATAAAGGCAGAATGG
This sequence comes from Biomphalaria pfeifferi, assembly GCA_030265305.1. Taxonomy (NCBI): domain Eukaryota; kingdom Metazoa; phylum Mollusca; class Gastropoda; family Planorbidae; genus Biomphalaria; species Biomphalaria pfeifferi. Next base: position 6,938,814 of record JASAOG010000011.1, read on the forward strand.
TCTTACATTATGTGTACATTTTTCTTATAGGATGTCTTATTATTTCATACTATATTGGGCTACCATACAAAAAAAAAAATCTTTTTAATTTTTTCTTCTTATACCGGTACTTTCAGATGAATTTATTCTGTGTCCATCTGTAAGAGACTGGACATTCTAATGTCTTGTCAAAAAAAAATTTGTAAAACGAGAAAATAAAACTTCAATGTTTTCAAAAAAGTTTAATTCTGTGGGCATGATAGAAAAAGGTATTTAATAATCAATCAGAAAACAAATTTTATTTTGTAAGAAATGTTTTGTGAAGATTTTAAAATGTAAACATATTTAAACCCTTTAAGATTTTTTGTATTGCAAAAAAGATATTTATTTTTAAAACTTCAAATAGTTCACTAAATCTATTTGTAAAAATTTACATTTCTGTGTTAAAAAAAAGATGAATTAACGATTGATTGATTAGGGGTCTTATTATATTTTGCCCTAGACATTCCTTTTACAATTTCTATGCTCATTGTTTTATCTTTTATGTAAATTCAATGAAAATTCAAATATGTATAGATATATATTATACATAGTTTTGCTCTATATAGTTTTACATTTGTGTACATTCCAGTGGTATTTTAGTCTATTGACATAATCAGTGCCTCAGTTTGATGGTATCATTTAGTAATTTTATCTGTATCACTCTCACTCATAATTAAATGAGCTTTGGATGAAATTATCTTCTTAAACAAATATCTGTCACTTATAAGATAACTTTTACTGTTCAAGTAAAATTGTTTTTTTCTTTTTGTAATGTTGCTCATTTAAACATTCTGGTGGAAAAAAATATAATGGATGGTTGCTTGGCTGTGTGGTATATTATATGCTTCTGACTGTTCTCAAGATGTTCCCAAATTAAACTCTGCTTGCTTCCATCCCCCACAATCTTGCAGAAGTTTGGACTTTGATTTCTGAAAGAATGTCTGCATCTGCCTGGTTGTGCGGTTTGTGCACTGGACTGTCGTTCAGACTTTTTGAAGGTCCTGGGCTCAAACCCTGCCTGCTCCCATCCTTCATTGTCCTGCCAGAGGTTTGGACTATGAAATAAATTATCTTCAACTGTAAAGGATCGTCCAAAACATATAAAACAAAACAAAAACTGAATTATTTCTGATTCTTTAATGATATATAAAACTAGACATTTGTATGGCGTCTGTACTGAAATATTTGTCCATGGTAGGACTAGTGTTATTTTCATTCTGTAGTTACTTCAAAACAGGTCTGTTTTTTCATCAGTGGGCTGGATAGCAAAGCCTACGCAGGTTTTATTGATACACAAGTTTAGCTACAAAGATGTCTTAGTCTTTCTTCAGTAGTTTCTGCATCTGGTGTTTTGTTTTGTTTTTATCAAAGCTATTGAGTTGACATTTATGTAGCAATACTACCAGTTTATTTGTTATTCTCCTGGTGATGCCAGCATATACTTTTTCCTTTATCCAAAAAAAATGTCTGTATTTGTTTTTTTAGTGAACATTAAATTTGTCTTTTTTTTTTTCTGTTTGTTTGTTTCTTTGTTTCAGACATTTTGAATGTACTTTTAGACATGGTTCAAACATACCACATCACCATGCAACCATCCAGAAATTTCATTACCAGTGTTTCTTGTATTTCATAGCAATTCAGATGTTAAACAGATATTTCTTTTAAATGCCAGCAGCTTGTAAAGATTTTTTTGTTGACTTTTTAGTTAGTTTCTCTGCTCTTTCAGTTGAGAAGTTTTCTGCACATTTTACTCAATGTCACATGTCAATTTACTTGTCATTTACCATTTTACTTGTCATCTCTTTCGTATCACTAGAAGGTTGTTGTTGTTGGTTTTTTTTATTATGTAACTAAAATTAAATGACTTTAGCTTAAGGTACATTATCTGTTGTCAGAAATTAAGACATTGTTACGAAACGTGTGTAAGTTTTGTTTCAATTTTTACATTACATTCCAAACTTATTCCCATGTATATATTTTCTCATTATATTTAAAGTGACATATCCTTTTACCTTGAAATGAGTGTTTATTTCACACTTGTACACAAGACTACTATTTGTACTTGATCATCTCAACCTGTTTTCTCAAATGATTTTTATTACAATACAATGAAATTTTATGCATCTTCTTGTGTACTTGTTTTCTTCATCTCAAAAGATTTATTAATGTTATCAGAAAAGAATAAATCTATCTGCTAGTTATATTATTCTGATATAGACTAGAAAAGGAAAAAAAAAAATTTGTAGGTTTGATAATAAATCAATTTGAAAATATGTTTAGATGATGCCTGTATACAATTAAAGCAGTTACTTTTGACAAAAGGAATAGAAATTTTAAAATGACTCATGTTCTTTTTGTCTTGATGTGGCTTTGTAAATATGCTCTGATTGAAGTCTAACAGTGCACTGAAGGGAAAGCACTCTAGGTAGACAAAGGGAGAGAGCTGAGTTAAAACAAAAAAAAATTATTTAACGGACATGCTTTGTGAAGACTGTCATCATTTTATTTCACACATCAAAGCAGGACAAAACTATTGTGACCAGACGCTTGCAGGCCCAAAGGACAAAATTAAACATTTGAAAAAATGAACAATGCCAGTAATTCCAGTAAATCAGATATTGTAAAATATATGGAATGATTTCAACTCTGCTAAGTCATTAGTTTTCCAGTCTGATTCAGGCAACAAAGTCTTCTTATCTTATCTTATATAATACAGACGTTACTTCAAAAAAAGAAGATGATTATGTCCTACGCGTCCTGCATTTAGTCATGCATATTAACCAATGACTTAAATTCTGCCAAGTCACTGGTTTTCCTGGCTAGCTCAGGCAACCCATTCCATGCTCTAATAGCACTAGGGAAGAAGGAGTATTTGTACAAATTTGTCCTAGCATATGGGACGAGGAATGTGCCTTTATCTTTGTGTCTTTCAGAGTATTTTATTAAATTTTGTTTTTGTATTTGAAGATTATGGTTCAGTGTTTTATGTATAATTGCTACTTTACTTTTGAGTCTTCTGTCCTGAAGGCTTTCAAAATTTAGTGATTTTACTATAGGTGTTATTCTAGTCAAATGTGAATATTCATTTGTTATGATTCTCACTGCTCTATTTTGTGTCTGTTCCAGTTTCTTAATGTTTTCTTGAGTTGAGGGGTCCCAAACGGAGGATGCATATTCTATTATTGGCATAACCAAGGTTAAATAACATTTTAGTTTTATGTTCTTATTTGATTTATAGAAATTTCTTTTAATAAACCCTAATGCTTTGTTCGATTTTTTTATAGTTTCATCAATATGTGGATTCCATGACAGTTTTTCATTTATTATAACACCTAGGTATTTTGCGTTTTTAGTCTGTGTTACTGGTTTGCCATGAATAAGATAAGTGGAATTAATTTGTTTTAGTTTTTTTGTTACTCCACTCTTTGATGGCTTCTGTCAGTTTGTGGTTTGATCAGGTTTATAAGAACAGCATTGGATGTAGGAACACCGCTGTTCATTAATGTATTGGGTCAAACATGTTTCATGAGATAAGATTCTATCCTACTACAGATGATTTTAGGTTGCAGTACAGATCTAGCGATTGGACATCTTTCACATCGATACCCAATTCTTTTAAATACTGTATGCTTGACAATACTTCATTTATGAGTGAGTTGGTATGTTAAAACATGAACATATGAAAAATTGAATTCGATTGCTGGATAAAATGACAATGCAGCAATCAACGGAATCTGGGCTTTTCTAACTTTACGGAATCTGGGCTTTTCTAACTTTACGGAATCTAGACTTTTCTAACTTTACGGAATCTGGACTTTTCTAACTTTAGACTAATACGTGCTTAACGGAGGACGCGACCTCAAAAAAAAAAAGGAGGAATCCTTCTTATACCGGACGTCTGGGAACTCTAGGTAAATAAAACCTAACAAGTAAAGAGATCATTTTGGTTCATTTAGGTGGTGGTGGTGGCTAGGCAACCGTTCTTCATTCATTTTAGATTTCTTTCAAGTTAGAATGGGCTTCTCTCTACGACCTACTGATAACCTATGTTGTTTTGTTGCTTTGAAATGTCCTCAAATGTGCGGAGAGGGGTATCATTTTGCCTAGAGCTCAAGATTTAACTTACATTAATTACTGGCTACTGGAATAAAAAAAAACATCTGAAGAGTACTCCCTTTTTCCTTTTAATTGATGTGCTACAGAGATGGAACATAGGGGAGTTTCCCTGGTGTGCTCGGCCTTTGGCCTCTTTTCTAATCCAAGCTTCCTGGGATAAGAGCCATCGGTGATAGAGATGTAATAATTTGTATCTGCTTGGATCTTTCCCAGAGAGAAATTAGTTCCTACAAGCAGCTAGATGAAGGCTTTCATAGGTCTAGAGTCCCAAAAGTCTTAGACTACTATTATGACAATTAGGCGTAGGCCTACGAAGAAAGAGTATTTATTAATTTACGCTTTTGTAGTTAAAGTAAAGCGAAAAGATTTTTTTTAATTTTATTAAGTTTTTAAGATATATCAGTTCAGTTGTTATTAATGCAAATCTCTGCCTCGTTTAGCTAAGAAACCATGCAGTAGACATTTTGACCATGTTAAAATTAGGCCTAATATTCAGTTCAATCGTCAGCGTAAATCGTTTCACGTGAATTTATAAAGTTCCTCTTTCAGACCTTGCATCTGTGTCTGCGGTTAACGAGGTGTCATGTGAATCATTTTTCCCCAACTAATGTCATGGACCGTTCCGCAAGGTTGTTAACGCCGGAAGTGGTAATGGTCTTAAGCCACTGGCGGATCAAGGGGGCGGGGGGCGGTATGGGCGAACGCCCCCCACACTCGGACGAATTTTAGATTAGAATTCACACAATTTGTATACGAATTTATTTATTATATTAATAATATATACTAACTATTTATATTTTTAACATATTTTTAGATTATTTCGCCCCCCCCCCCTCTAGTATGTTGGCCGATTTTGTGGAGTCGGGAGGGGGCGATGACATCAACCCGCCCCCCCCCCACAATAAACTTTTGAGTGGGGGGGGGGCGGTCCAATTTATTTGTAGAAATCACAGCTTTCTAACAGAATCAATTAAATATCTATATGATTAAAACTTGTTATTGATATTTTAACCGATCTCTATATTATGTCGTTCCCCTGTTGACCGATTGGGGGGGGGGGGGGAACCTCTACTGCCCTTCCCACCTAAGCCCTTTGAGTGGGGGGGGGGGCGGTCCTACTTTTATGGACAATTTAAATCATACTTTGTGAACAAAATTAGTTGAATTAATATATAAATTTTATATAATTTCGCTCCCCTTCTGGTATTTTTGGCCGAGTCGGTGGGGTAGAGGGTGAGCGATTGCCTGTACTGCCCTCCTCACTCTCTCCTCTTAGTGGGGGGGCGGTCCTATTTTTATGGAAAAGTCATAGTTTGTGAACACAATTAGTTTAATATCTATATAATATAAACTACGTATTGATATGTGAATCCATTGTATATTATGTGGCACCACACTCTAATCTCAAATTTTATGATTATTAAATATAAAATGAAAAAGGGTTGTACCAGGTGGGAGGGGCGATACATGCAATCGCCTTCCCTCCCATCGACAAAGAAATACTTTTTCTTTTTTTGTATTATAGTTAAGAAATTACTAAATTTAAAAAATGTCACTGATATAATTTATATATGCTATAAATTAAATTCTTATATCGAGTCGCCCCACCCCTATTCTTTAATGCCAAATGCAACCTTTAGAAGAAATTATAAAAAGGAGCGAGGATTAATCGTTTTCACTCTATCGCCCCTCCCCTTTCCAGACAGAGTTTATGTAATTTCACATGAATTTATCATAATTATTTTAAGAAAGACTTTGCTTTGGAAAAGTTAGAATTCAAATGAAATTTTTCAGTACAAGAGTCACGATTGAGATGAGTTCTAAACCAAAATAATCGTTTCCTAGTCGCCTTTTCCAACCTTTGCTCAATCTGATATCTTCTAGTTACATAAATTTGGGACTATAACTCACAATTTACGCTTGAATTATATTGAATATTATTTATCGAATAATTTATACTTCGGCGGCGATCCTCAAAGCTTTCATCTAAATATGTGGAGTATCTTATCTTTTCAAGGAACAAATCAGTTTTATTTGCAATGTATTAAGGGCCTATAAATTCATATTAGAATAGTTTACAACACTATTCAAAAGGTCCTTTTTTAATAGGGAGCTTTAGGTCAGGAGAATGCGTTTCTTCAGTAAAGAATGAAAGAAAACACTTATGTCGTCGGGGCGAATGATGAGTAATGAGCTGTAGATGTCAGGAGAATGCGTTTCTGCAGTGAAGAATGCAAGAAAACGCTTTTGGCGTCAAGGCTTCGCCCCGAACTTAACTGATGAATAATGAGCTGTAGATGTCAGGAGAATGAGTTTCTGCAGTGAAGATTGCAAGAAAACGCTTTTGGAGTCGGGGCCTCGCCCCGAACTCCATTGATTAATAATGTGCTGTAGTTGTCAGGAGAATACTTTTCTTCAGTGAAGAATGCAAGAAAACGATTTTGGCGGCGGGGCTTCGCCCTGAACTTCACTAGAAAGAATACCGCGTTCCCCCAGGCCCCCAAGCTTGCAAGAGAAAGGCCTCAACATGACTTTTTTTTTCGCCGAAGGTTGAGAAACACTGCTTTTTAAAAAAAATCGTATATATATATATATATATATATATATATATATATATATATATATATAGCCTATATATATATAGATCTATATTATAAAGTAGAATGTGAGGTGTATGTATGTATGTATGATACTTATAGACATCAAAACCGCTTGACCAATCTTGATAAAACTAGGCAGGAATGTTCCTTGGGTACTAACTTAGACCATAGTGTATGTATCGTAGCCCTAAAACAAACTTAAGACCCTAAAAAAAAATTAAGTTGTCCGACTCTATTACAGCTATAGTATTTTATGGATCTAGGCCATGGTTAACAATGGTGACATGAGAAAAGATCGAAAGGATTTAGGCCTAGATCTAATTTTAAGAAATACACTTTGCGCACATAGTTTTCTACTTTGACACATGAAAATACAAAAGAAGATCCATTGATTTTTTGTAATAAAATTAACCTTCAATTTTGTGTTTCAAAAGCATTTTTTTTACATAAATTAGTTCCTGATTTCCTGGCGAACATTCTTTTATTAGACATTACAAATTGGTTACACATTAACACATCTCTCTACTGAGTCTATTCCTAGGTCCAGGTCTAAAACTCTTATTGAACTCTAAGATGATAAAACTTCTTTTCGCAAAGATAGTTTTGTGCTTTAACACATTAACATACTAATTATTGTCCATTCTTTTCTTCTTATATAATACAGAACGTTACTTCAAAAAAGAAGATGATTACGTCCTACGCGTCATGCATATTAGCCAATGACTTAAATTCTGCCAATTCATTTGATATTTTAATCAATTTAACATTCAAATTTGTTGTTCTAAAGCATTTTTAATACATTCGTTCGCTGTTTGCTAAAGTTGCGTAGCCGTGTTAAGATAGGCCTATATTCATTCATGAAAAAAGGTCACGCATGCGCAACACAGAATGAACTCTATAAAACCCAATTTTTTACTCTAGATTAGTGTAGATTTAGATCTATGTCTACCTCAAGATCTACTTTATACTTTAACACATGAACATACAAAATTAAGTCTATATATGTAGGCCTACAAGCAAATGTTTTAATTTGAAAAAATGGATTCAAGCCTATTAGCTATTTTTATTTTATAGCTTCATTCACACTATTTTTACATTGACACATTCGCTTTACTTATTACATTATTATTTCGTTTAACTGTGATTATATCGACAGTAATGCGCAAATAAAGACCCGCGGGTCGCGGGTAACACACACACATATATATATATATATATATATATATATATATATATATATATATATATATATATATATATATATATGCTGTACGCACGTTTAGGCATAGGGTTAGGGTTTACTGGGCGCTAGGGTTAGGGTTTGACAAAATCTCCCCCCCCCCCCCCCCCCCCCACTCCAGAGTTCTGGATCCGCTAGTGTGTTAAGCCCATCATTACCTATAAAATGCTTTCAATGGCATGCGTCTCAAATAGCCTCTGACAACCTGTCCAACTCCTGGCCTTCACGTGTGATTCAGTTACTGAGCCTGGCGGAACCTTTACCACAGACAGGAGAAGGGGCAAGGGTGATCAACTGGCGCCTAAACCAGTAAGCTTCGGACAGGAGAGGCTTGTTAGCATTGGTTGGCTACCCATCTAGGAGAAGGAAAACTCTGAATCCAAACCTCTGCTGCCTTGAGACTATACCCAAACACGGGAAAGGCTTCGGGAGACAACCCTGAGGAAAAATCAGGAGATGGTGACCATTAGGCAGATTGTGGCACACCGTGCTACAGCCTGGCAGAGCCTGCGGCGCTACTGATCTCAAACTGTATCGGATATTCCGTTCCTTTGGTCACATCAGTTGCGCGGAGAGGGGAGAACTGCTGTTTGGGCGACATCGTTCCGACCATTAACAATGCCCAGGCTTTCATCTCACTTTGATCAATGTCATGGACCCATTAAAGCTAGGTGGACTCAGATCCGCAAAAGTACTAATTTTTAACATAATGCGGTTCTGACAAAAAAAAACAACTACATTAAATGTATTGCTATGCTTGGTTTTGCTTCAGGTCTAACCCTACATGAATAAACGATTTTCATTCTTCTATAAATCATCATAGTAGATCTAATCTGCTTCTTAATAACATTTCGACTTTTAAGATCCGCCTTATAAGTTCTTTAAGCTAATAAATTACACTAAGATGAAAAAAAAAGAATTGAAAGGGAAATGTAGAGGCGATAAAATGGAACCTCAAGAAAACAGAAAGGAAGATAAGTAGAGATTTTGAAAAAATAGTCTACAAAGAACAAAATGTCAAGGATTGAAAAATCACTGTTGCCAACTACAATTTAGAGATTTTATTCTGCAGTCCTTTAAGTGCACAAAAATTGAGTATACTTTTATAAAGTGCAAAATAGCTTAGCAACACTTTGGTATTACATCAATTAGCCTACACAGAAGACCCCCATTATGAAAATCAGACTTAGAGCAGTGCAAGATGTTAATTAAATAAGTGTAGGCCCCAACCCGCTTCAAGATAAATGTACTTACCAATATTGATAAATCTAAAAATAGGCATCTTATCTTATATAATACAGACGTTACTTCAAAAAAGAAGATGATTACGTCCTACGCGTCATGCATTTAGTCATGCATATTAACCAATGACTTAAATTCTGCCAAGTCACTGGTTTTTCTGGCTAGCTCAGGCAACCCATTCCATGCTCTAATAGCACTAGGGAAGAAGGAGCATTTGTACAAATCCGTCCTAGCATATGGGACGAGGAATGTGCCTTTATTTTTGTGTCTTTCAGAGTATTTTATTAAATTTTGTTTTTGTATTTGAAGATTATGGTTCAGTGTTTTATGTATAATTGCTACTTTACTTTTGAGTCTTCTGTCCTGAAGGCTTTCTAAATTTAGTGATTTTACTAATGGTGTTACCCTAGTCAAATGTGAATATTCGTTTGTTATGAATCTCACTGCTCTATTTTGTGTTTGTTCCAGTTTCTTAATGTTTTCTTGAGTTGAGGGGTCCCACACGGTGGATGCATATTCTATTATTGGCCTAACCAAGGTTAAATAACATTTTAGTTTTATGTTCTTATTTGATTTATAGAAATTTCTTTTAATAAACCCTAATGCTTTGTTGGATTTTTTTATAGTTTCATCAATATGTGGATTCCATGACAGTTTTTCATTTATTATAACACCTAGGTATTTTGCGTTTTTAGTCTGTGTTACTGGTTTGCCATGAATAAGATAAGTGGAATTAATTTGTTTTAGTTTTTTTGTTACTCTTAACAACTGACATTTTTCTGGGTGGAAAGACATGCTCCAATTTGATTCCCATTTCTGTAATTCATCTAATTCTCTTTGTAAAATATCTGTGTCTTGTTTTGTTTTTATTGTTCTATATATTATGCAATCGTCTGCAAATAATCTGACTTTTGTTCCTGAACTAATGCAATTTGGTAAATCATTTATGTAAATTAAAAATAGTAGTGGACCCAAAACTGTTCCTTGAGGTACACCTGAGTTTACTGTTATTGGTGTTGATTTAGAGCCATTTATTATTACAGTTTGTTCTCTCCCTATCAGAAAATCTTTAATCCACTGATGCAGTGGACCGTTAATGCCGAAATATTTTAATTTTTTAAGCAAACTATGGTGGTGAACTTTGTCAAAAGCCTTGGAAAAATCTAGTAAGATAGCATCTATTTGTTCACTATTATCTAAACCTTTTGAAAAATCATCAATTAGTCCTATTAGTTGTGTTTCACATGATCTATATTTCCTAAAGCCATGTTGGTATGGGGTGAGGACATTATGTTTGTCTAAGTGGTTTATGATATTGCTACATATTATGTGTTCTAGTATTTTACATGTGATGCTGGTAAGTGATACTGGTCTGTAGTTTCCTGGATCAGATTTTTCTCCTTTTTTAAATAGGGGGGTGACATTAGCTTCTTTCCAGTCCTTTGGTACTCTGCCCTGGTTAAGCGATGCTTGAAAGAGTATTTTGAACACTGGGGCTAGCTCATTGCTTAGTTCTTTGAGTAATCTAGCTGGAATACCATCAGGTCCAGACGCTTTATTTGGTTTGGTGTTGGCTAATAGTTTTTTAATTCCATTTTCTTGTACTACTAAATCTTCTATGTTGTCTACTTGGTTCAAATTAAGAAATATGTCTTTGTCTCCTGGGGCTGAGAATGCTGATGCAAAGTATTTGTTTAGGATGTTTGCTTTAGTTTCATTATCATTATGTATTATGTTATGTTCATCTTTTAATGGCGCTATGCCTGTTGTTTCCATTTTCTTAGACTTAATGTATGACCATAGGTTTTTGTTGTTATCTTTAGATATTACATTGTTGATGTATTCACTCTGCAGCTGTCTGCTTACTTTTTGGGTTAGGTGTTTAATTTTTATATACTTTTTGTAAACTCTTTCTGCCTTGGTTGCTTTAAATTTTCTATATAGGTTTTCCTTCTGTTTACAAAGCTTCTTTAGTCTATTATTAAACCAGCATTTATTTATTTTGTTTGATGTGTATTTAGTTGGTATATGATTTTCTATAATGCTTTTAAGATGGTTTTTAATGAAATTCCAGAGGTCATCGACTGGTTGGTTAATGTCTTTTTCTAATAAGAATGTTTGTTGAAAGTTTAATGCAGCTTGGTGTAGTTGTGTTAGGTTACATTTATTCCAGAGTAAGATTTTTCTTTTGGTTTTTGTATTGGCTACTGCTTTTATCTGACTGTGTATTTTTATGATCTCATGGTCTGATAGACCAGGGATAATATCATAATCAACTACTAATCCAGGTCTGTTGGTTAAGAAGAGATCTAATGTGTTGTTTAATCTAGTTGGCTTTTTAATGATTTGATCTAAACTTAGGTTGTGTAAAGTTTCTATGAAAAGCTCATTTATGTCCTTAAGGTTTTGGTGTTTATCTATGGTTAGTGTTTTCCAATTTATATCAGGCATATTCGGTTTTAAATGGAATTTCCCTTATTTTCTTAAATTTAATATGCATATTGTTTTGTTTAATTGTAGATTCTATTTTCCCAATGTGGAGGCTCTCTTTAAGAGTCCGTGGGTAGTCGCTAAGTCTAGTGGTGTCGGAAATTCGGTCTTGCCCAGCATAACATTAGTTAAATATATACTTTAACAAGTTCAATATTAAACTTAAAAAAAACACTCGATTATATCATGATTATATTACGCATTTTGTGGGGAGAGCACTGTTCAATCGCTGCCATATCTCTTATTCATAGACATAATATCTCTATGCTTTCATTATTGCAAAGGTTATTTCCCGTTAGATTAGTAAATTTTTCATGCAAAGCTAAATTATTTAATTACGGCTAATTGGTTATTTTTGTTTCTTTGATTCAGGTGTTGTCATCGACAATGAATAATTAATAATTCTAACTTGATCCGAGAATGGGAGAAAAAACGTGTAGGCCTACATGATTCTTACCAGACAGACAGACTTAGTATAAGCGAAGTAATAAAAAGGCATTATTTAGTTCCGCATTTAGACAACTAGTGAGTCGTTGACAACTAGACCTATATGTTTACTGAGAAACATTCGCTTAGGGAGATGTGGTGATTTTTTTCTGAGATATCTATCTTCACTGAAGACAACAAATGCACACAAACTCGCATACACACACACACACACACTGGAGTTCCAAGGGGCAGCAGGGGCAAGTTAAGTAGCCACTTGAATCAACATCACACACATCTTAACTAGCGAACTTTTACAGCGATTCTAATTTTATATTCGTCATACAGCTTAAAATGGTATTCGTTTCTATCCATTCTTCTATAAACAAAATTAATACATAATATATTTCTATTTTTTTTAAAGGAAACCTCAGCTTTTGCGCTATTCAATTTTAGCTTTATCATCATAGGAATCCTTGGGCCTTAGGCCTCTTTTCTTTGCTTCTTTTTTGGGTTTTATGTGCCTCTTTTATGGGCCATCTTGCCTCTTTTGTGGGCTTTTTTATATTTTTTTTACATTTTTATATAGGTTTTTATTTGTAAGTTCTAATAATTCACAAGTATTAATCATAAACAATTGAAAAAGTGATTAACCTAAAAATATGATAATAGTAATAAAAATGTTATTTAATATCAAAGACATACTGCCTAACCATTAAAACCACTAGAGACAGAAAAATGATACAAGTATCCTCTACCCCAGATCAATCAACACAATATCAACCATCCCTGACCCCCAACACCCCATTTCTGGAATACTATCTGAGCATTGTACAAGTATATGAAAATCAAACTAGATAATTCTCTGATTGTGGTGACTAGTGCATTCAATTTTACATAAAAATTTTAACATTTATTATTATTATTATTATTTTGGTTTAGCCTAATTGCATCTTCCTCTTATACATAAAGAAATTGGAACAGACGTATTTGACTAGAGTAATATTATTAGCAAAATCACTAAACTTCAGGACAGAAGACAGAAATGTATAGCAGTAATAATACTTAAAACACATAGCAAAGATTTACAAATACAAAATCATAGCATAATAAAATCACCAGAAAGACGCAAAGATGTTGGAACATTTCTTATTCCGTATTCTAGGACAAAGTCGTAAACGTGCTCCTTCTACTCTAGTGCTATACGGATCAGGCATGAAAACCAATGACTTAGCAGAGTTTAAGTCTCTTAACACTGACGTCTATATACTGATAGCATAACAATTTACCCCCCCCCCCTTTTTTTTTCAAGCCTAAATTTCTCTTTCCATAAATATTTGACTATTTTAGAAACAAAATAAACTTACCCCTCAAATGTGCTTTTAATTTTAAAATAATAATTATTTTTTCTGAAGACTTCATCCTGCAGAAGATTTTGGTTGGCGTAGCTGCCTGGTCGTTGGGCACGCTTTGGACTGTCGTTTCGTTGGTCCACGGTTCGAACCCTGCCATTTAGGCACGCTAGTTTAGGAAGTAATCATGTTTAGGCACATCTCTAATTGAAAACCCTGATCTGCTAGGCTAGGACGTAGTCATTTTTAGGCACATCTCTAGCCAAAAAGTCATTTCTGATATGCTAGCACTTTAGGAACATCTGTTTGAGAACCGTTCTTGGAAATGTCCTTTAAAAGCACAGTTCTTTCAAATGTGTTATCTGAATGTTGGTTGTCTATATAAAATGTATATATAGATCTAATTTGTGCAGGCTTTTTTGTAGATACATGAGGAAGCTCAATCAACCGATGTGCAAGCAGATTCTAGTAACCTAGACAGTTCATTTTGTTGTACGTGAAATTCCTCTTGATGCTAGTTCAGACAAAGTGTACACAATTCTAATGTACAAGTTAGAAGTGTACAGGTATGACATTGATTCACACATGGATTTGAAACCAAATAACTTGGACTTGTGTTTCTTCTAAAGTTGTGTCATTTTATTTTCTAAAGAATAAATCGATATTTGGACATATCTTAAAAAAATCGTTGAAATTAAAAAAAAAACACCGGTAAGTAGATTTTCAAATCATACCTAGGCCTTTAATGTTCTAGCTAACACCTGAATAAAAAATGTAATATCTAAATCAAAATGATTATTTTTTTAAAACAATCCCATGAAGAGTGAGTTTAAAGGCTACCAAACTTCTTTTCAAAATATGAATACAATTAAGAGAATGAAAATCTTAAGTTTAGTTGCACACAACATTGGCTGATGTGATACTAAGATATTGTCCTGTGATCCTTAAAAAAAGTGTCCGTGATATTAAAAAGGTCCAGTGATACTAAGAAAGAGTCCAGTATTTTACATATCAAAATCTCTTTCAAAACTTCTGTGAATTTTTCTTGATAGGCCTACTTTCGAGTTCTCTGAATAGATCTGGTTCACATTTTGTTGGGCTCTGTGGACAAGCTATTAATTTGTAAAAGTAACATAACCGATATATTTTGTAGGTCACGAGAGGTCGTTTGTTAAAGAAGGTTTACAACAACAAAAACTGTGTGATCAAGATAAGAGTTAATATGTAATGTCCAAAGTAGAGTTAATATGCAAAGTCCCAATTTAAATCCAATTTACTAAACAGGTTACAAGTGACACTATGTAGAAGTCTAAATTACTTAGCATGCATTGTTTGTTTGTTTCGTTTCTCTGTTCCGAGTAGGCTTAATTTTTTTCTCTCATTCTTGTTTTTTTCTTACTTACTTTTTAACTCTCTGTCTGTCTGTCTCTCACTCTTTCCGTCTCGTTTTCTTTTTCAATAACCATGTACTTCAATCTAGCCTCAGTGAGTCAATGTCTATGACTTGGCTAGCCCTTATAGAGCTAACGTGTATTCTCACAATTAAAGTTAATTGATTATCCACTCAGTTGGATGACTCTTCATAGTATCAAGTGGAAGGTGCAGGCGTGACCAATCACAAAAGAGTGATTTTGTATTCTGCTCAATTTCTAAATGGCATTTACGTAGATCCCGTAATGGTGAAACCCTGCGCCTCAGATAATTATTCACATTCTGGGATACCTGTCCTAAGACAGCGACAACTAAACAGTGGTAGCCTAAGTGTGCGTTACACAAGGGCGGAGTCCAAAGGTCACTGCTCATCCCTTTAAAAAAAAAAGCATTTTGCACTATGACTCTTTGTACACATTTGACCAGCAAAAAAAAAAAAAAAAAAAGCCTATATTCTATGATAACTTGATATTGCGCCATTATCATGTCATGAACGTAATAACAACAAAGCAGCAACAACAACAACAACAAAAACAGGTTTGTTGGATACATCGCGATGAATCGTAATTTTTCGATCTTCTGTAAAAACTTGCCTTACTTATAACTCCTTTCATTCCAACCAGATTCCCGCAGATGTGCTATATTAAACAAGGCTTATGAGATTAGTATGACAAATCAAAGGGGTGGGGTGAGCTGGTGACGTAGCTGAGTTCAGCGATTCTCGCAATGTTTTATTTCGCGGGGTCGCATGTTTAATACTCCATGGCGCACTGAAAATCTGTTTTACGTCAAGGAAATATTTAAAAAATAAATTAATCCGATTAACCCTTGATTAAAGAAAACAATTTTAAAAATTACTTAACTTTATAATTTTATTATTATGTTATTATTTATCGCATGGGCGCGCCAAGATAGTATTCTTAGTTCTAAATAAAATAATATATATATAAAAATACTTTAAAAAAACAAAGCTTATATAATTGAACAACCACCTAATCTCCTTCATTTCTATCAATACTGCAAGCTTTATTTCCCCTTTTCTTTATGAAACAAAAAATAATTGATTACCACTAACTAATTAAGTGAGTTAATAAAAGTTTTGTAAAAACTTTCTGTCTCTCTCTCTTTCTCTCTGTCCTCTCTCTCTCTCTTTTCTGTCTCTTTCTATTTCTCTATATATATTTGTAACAAATAATGTATACGAGGCTTCTTAGTTGAATTTTCTTTGTATGAAACTAAGCTACTGGTATCCACTAATTGTATCTATTGCTTTTTTTTTTTTTTTTTTAGAAACTTTCTGCTCTTTTGAATTCACTTACTTTCAGATAATGTCGGGTTATGTTAGTCATTATGTACAGTCCGTAATTCAATGTTTTGAATTTCCTTCAGTTTGGCTGACAGGACATTTGCTATCAAAACAATCCCCTTTCGAAGCACCACAAGAGTGTCCACAGTGGTGACATTCTTGTATGTTGAATAAAATTACATAGAGAAACATCAAAGTCACATGCAGTGCTGCAACAGATAAAACAATGTCTTGGTCCTCTCACGTTTAGACCCAATCTGGTGTATATCCTTTGAACCAGCTAGTTTTGTTTTAGCAAAGTCAACATTGTAGAAGATACGTATGTTTCTATAAGTTTGTCTTCGCGGCACACAAATAGCCTGAGATATAAATTATTGTCTTTTACATCCGTTCAGCCGTGTATAAGATGAAACGACAAGTGACTATTGGGACTGATAACTTTGTCCTCTTAGATTAAACAATAACTTGTATATATTGGGACTGATAACTTTGTCCTCTTAGATTAAACAATAACTTGTATATATTGGGACTGATAACTTTGTCCTCTTAGATTAAACAATAACTTGTATATATTGGGACTGATAACTTTGTCCTCTTAGATTAAACAATAACTTGTATATATTGGGACATAACTTTGTCCTCTTAGATTAAACAATAACTTGTATATATTGGGACATAACTTTGTCCTCTTAGATTAAACAATAACTTTTATATATTGGGACTGATAACTTTGTCTTCTTAGATTAAACAATAACTTTTATATATTGGGACTGATAACTTTGTCCTCTTAGATTAAACAATAACTTTTATATATTGGGACTGATAACTTTGTCCTCTTAGATTAAACAATAACTTTTATATATTGGGACTGATAACTTTGTCCTCTTAGATTAAACAATAACTTTTATATATTGGGAGTGATAACTTTGTCCTCTAAAATTAAACAATAACTTTTATATATAATTCTCTTCATGGCCCAACCATGCGAGATACCACCATAAAGTCATGGAAAGATAACTTTTTATTTCTGCAAGTCGAACTAGAGTTACTCCACGTAACTTTCGCGGCGACAGAGAGCACTGCTCAGTAAAAAAAGATGGGGGGGGGGGGGGGGGGATCTTTCAATGTAGTCAGAATTCCTGCATCAGGTACTGTTTATTTCTATCAGTCGCATATTTATGGAAATATGTCATCGACGAAACTGTTACTCTCGAACTTCGCAAGATGGCTGTAAGCTTTGTTTGCGAACATTGGGATAACTATGGCGACGCCCTCTCCGTTGTTCTTACTCACGGAAGCACAATCATACACACTGGTCAACAATTTGCTTCAAAGACGAATACTTCCTACAAATAGCGGTGTATGCTACGCCGCGGGTCGACTAGTAACTTTTATTGCTATACTTTTTAAATATTTTTAATATTCGAAAAAAAAAATATAACACACACACAAAATTTACTTTAATAATAATAATAATAACAATAGCAATAATAATAATAATCGATAAAAAAGAAAAAAAAAACTACCATTATTGACATCGCCGTACCACTGTCTCATAATTTAAGAAAAACTGAGATAGAAAAACAAAGAAAATATTGGAACCTAGGCTTGGAGATTAAGCGTCTATGGAAATTGTCCAAAATAACAACATACCCCATTGTTATATCAACCGAGGGGATAATAACAATTGACCTCACAGACACCTTCAAGGCCCTTAACATTCCTAGGAACATCCTCGATGCCTGTCAGAGGGCAGTACTGCTGCAGATCTGCCACATCACCAGAAAATTCCTCAGTGGAAATTGTTAAAGGGACTACGATGAAGTTTGTTTCTCTTTAGCGAAACTCGACCCTGGCAGCGCCAGAGAAAAAAAACTTGTTCGTTTCTAACATAATAATAATCTTTATTATCAATAAGGAAATTAGTCTTACGATGTAGCCAAAGTATTTACTCTGGAACCGTTAGAAATATGGTCAAATAATATAATAGGACTCGCTGGTACAAATGCATACATGTAGATCTTAAATTGGGTTATATTGAAACTGATACCTAACACATAATGTTTCACAAAGCAATACATATATTATGATTAATCATATTAACTCTTTCTCTCCTAACTGACGATACCAGCGATGATTTTGCCAGAATGTGGTAAATAATTACGGAGAGAAAGAGTTAAAGCTTGTTCTACCGTTTCATTATTGTTCTCAGTGTAGGCCTACTAGCAAAAAGATGTTCTTCCTCTTGCACTAGTAGACTACCCTCTGTTTCTGTAATATAACTATGCAACTAATTTGAGAAGAACATAAACCAAATCGAGAGAATAATTATATATAGACTAACCGTTGCTATAGGCTTACGTCCTTTTGCCGCCAACTTATGTTGTCTTTTGGAAAAGTCACTGCTAGATCTAGTATTTATTATTTCGTCCTTATTTCATATTGGATTTAAAATGAAAACTTGCTCCGCCCCTGTTTTAGCTCCCCTGTTAGAAAGTTGCAGCCATTCCAGGGCGCCTCAGCGCACAATGTAAGAATCACTGTTTCAGTTTATTTGACGCATTGTTAATGACGTCTGCAACAGCGTGCGTGCATTGTGGGTTAGTCTCTGGATATTTTTAATGATTTTAAGGATTACAATCTAGTGTTATTTTTGATGTAAAAAAAAATCTGGCAATGTAGACCAACTTAGACCCTAGCGTTCGAACGATTGATTTGCAAACCTCCCTTTAAATTCCTGTCATTATTATATCCTATTATTTAAAATTTTTGGGATTTTATTTTCTTTGAATGATAAAAGGATAAGTAAATGTCTTCCATTTTTCCAATTAGCCTTATGAAATAACAATCTCTATTTTATTTGGCATAGTTTTTAGTTGTTTTAAAACGTGGGTTTAAAGTAGAAACATATTTGTTCAAACCATTGATCTAATTGATAGATAATTTTTAACTATTGTAGCAAATAGGCCTACAAATAAATAATGAATTACTTCTTCCAGAAATTAATGACTATAGGGCAGACTGGCAGTCGGTTAACGAGTGTTCATATGTGGCCAGCATAAAGACCAAACGCCTTTAATATCCCTAACTAAAGCCAGGTACCCGTTAGAGTTGGGTGGGCCCCTAAGAATCCTGAAATAAAAAAAATCAGTCTTCACCAAGATTCAAACCCCGAACTTCTCGGTTCTGAAGCCAAGTGTTTTACCACTCAACCACCACTAAGCTACGGTGAAATGCCTATATGAAGAACAACAAGCAATTTAAATGTCGAGGAGATTTGACGAAGTACGATAACATCAAGAAAGTGTTGGATACAATACAATTAATGAACTCATAAATATGTGGCTTTGTAAAGAAGAAACGGCTTGAGTTTATCTTATATATTACACAGTTAATTTAAAAATAAGATAATTAAGCCCTACGCTTTTCATGTTATTATCTAACATCCATGACTTAAACTCTGCTAAGTCGTTGGTTTTCTAGGCTGATTCAGGGAAACCCATTGCATTTCCTAATGGCATTAGTGAAGAAGGAACATTTGCACAGACTTGTTCTAGCGTATGGAACAAGGAATATGTTTATCTTTTTGTCTTTCTGTGTATTTAATAGAGACAGTGCCATGAACGGGAGATAAGCGTTGTCTAGAGAAATCAGATCGTTGCCTAAAACATTTGAAACGAACAACAGATAAGCATAACTCTAAAACCTTCTGGTTTCATAAGCACTTGTCTGGCTCCTGGGTTAGTGTGTTGTCATCGTTGCATAATGTGGTCTAGTCGATTTGCGCCAGATTTTGTACTCGAAAACGTCATTTCACATTTTGGGTTATTGTCTGCTCTTGTATTTTATTGAGAGCCCAGGTCTGACTATCTGTAGAGTGTAGTATTTGAGAGTGGATATGTAAAACTATGTATGGGTAATTTAAACTTTTGTACCTTGTACTGAATTTGTACGAACCTCTAGCAACTCACTTAGATTCACTTCATTTGCAGTGGCGTAGCTAAGGTGGGGGGAGGAGGGGAGAGAATTTAAAAATCCCACCTGGCCCCCACTTGAGTGGGGTCCCAAATGAGTTTTTTTTTACATTAAATATTAAATATTACGCAAAATGCAGGTGCCCCCAAAGAGGTCAACCCCCCCCCCCCGGGCCTCCAAATGATGGGAAATTCCTAGCTACACCCCTGTTCACTTGTCATAAGTTTTCAGCTCTCTGTTGACTTTTCAATGACCACTATCTAAAACACTGAAATGGGCCACTCCGCGCGCGAACCGCTAAATAGATCAAGCTGTAAGCTTCAAGTGTTTTTAGATTTTTAAATGTATATACCAATAATACATGCGCGTATAGTTTATATAGATAAGTGTATGTTGTGAAGAGTTATTTCCCTTAGGCGGGGAAATAAATGCTTGTGCACCATGACCCATGAGTGCATTTTATGAAGAGTTATTTCCCTCCGCTTGTCTGTTACTACATATATATGTTTTAGCAGTCCACTAGAGTGGAAAAGTCGCTGTTAGTTTTATGTGGTGTGTCCGTTCGTCCGCCCGCCCGTCTGTCACGTTTAGATATGTAAACCGAAAAGCGCTATTGAAAATTAGATTTTCAAATACTATCTACCTTTTTGAGCATGGAACGGGTTGTCTGAATCAGCCATGAAACCCAAATACATAGCAGAGTTAAAGCCACTGATTAAAATGTATGGCTAGATTGACACAAGAAAGGCGTATGACGCAATTATCTTCTCGTTTGAAGTAACTATATAGGATTTTAGAAGATATTGTGTACCATTTTAGTATGGGTCCTGATCCAACCAGGAAAATCAACGACTTAGCAGAATTTAAGTCATTGGTTAACATGCATGACTAGATTAACCTAGGAACACGCGTAAGACGTATTCATCTTCTTTTTTGAAGTAACGTCTGTATTAATAAGATAAGATTAACAATAAAAAAAATTAATTATGATAAAAGGCTTAATTGGTCACATTTTTCAATTGATTCGTGTATTTTAGTGGCATGGATAATCGTGCAAAGTTTTTACTTGCGCTGAGAATCGGAAGTAGAAGAAATAAAGAGACCAAGAATCCATCAAGACAGACCTTGTTGATGTCCAAGGGCTGAGCCGAAGGCTCTTCGAGTCCTAAGTTTAAAAAAAAAAAAACTGTTTGGACGCCAAACAGTAAAAAAAAAAAACCTGTATGAACACAGTTCTGTTTGAGAGAGACCCGAGTCAATGCCTATGTAAAGCATTGCTATTTCCGATGCCTTTGGCCCCGACGCATGCTTGGCTGTACATGGACGAAGGCCGAGGACACCGGGAGCCTACGCCATTTTCCTTCGTTATACCAAGCTAACCGTGGGGGACTCGCCATTTTGTGTAACGGTCCCTTGAGGAACAGCGCATGGATGTGTGACATGTTTGTGGGGACTCTTTTGCAACCCCGCCCGTGCAATGGGTGGACTCTCGTCTACCCGTGGGCATCCCCACGGAAGTCTTGTGTTGCTACCCATTTAGCCTAACCACTTCCTCTAGTGGTCGTTTCCACACGGGCGCCACGATGAGGAAGAGTAGCGTGCCCGCGTCAAGACAGACCTACATAGTTACTCGCTACAAGATTTGTAAAAATTCTAACAGATTTTAGATTGACCAGACTTTCGTACATTTACATCGTGGTTAGAAAAGCTATTTCTTAGCGTAGAGCTGTTTCCCCTTTTCCCTTTTCTAAGCGTAGAGTTGTTTCCCCCTTTTCCCAGCAATCGGTGACAGTTCTGAAGGAAGCAGTGGTCCATGTCAGTGTACTCAATAGAGACCACTCGTTATAGAAGTCCTGAACACTGACCTGCAACGTCACAACCTGTGGGCAGTTTAGACCAATTGCTCGTTGCCACGTCACAGGTCTGTGCGAAGGAATGTCCGAAACATGCAAATATGTACAACTAATTAAATATGCTGCAAGTCTTGCATATCAACATTTTTTTTCTTATTCACAAATGCCAGTGTATTGATAAAGTGTTTGCTTATAAATAGATGGATTATATCACGGACTAGTATAACTGAGAACGACATTCGAAGAAACGCAGAGCTTGACTGTCCTCCTTGACTGCGCAATCGTAACCTCGCATCAGTTTTGGTCACAAAAAAAAAGAGCGCGCTGTTTCTCCTCTTGTTATTCTTCCTCTTAGGTTAAGACTGGCCAAGGTTATTTATTGACTTACTATTAATACAGAAACATCGCTTTTATAAAAAAGGAAATAACTACATCATACTCACACATACACACACACCGCATTGTCACACAACACACACGTCCATATACACAGAATCGTTTTTTTATATATACAATAATCAGTTTATGATAGGTGGGAAAAGGGACAAGGGGGTGGAGGAGAAGGGAGATAATACAAGGGGACTCAACCCCTGTTGACAAATAACAACTCACGAAATGTTGTCAAACTCAAGATGTGTTGTGACGCCAGGAGTTGATCCCCGTGCTCTAGTCTAGCAACTCGACTGTGGGACAGTTAAGTCGTATTTCACCCCACTGCATGAGAAAAACCGAGTGCAAAGATGATGTTCTCATGTAGAGATCACTAGAGGTACGTTTGATACTGACCTCATTGTAAGTATTTCACTTTCATTCTTCGTTTATATACTGACCCATGCCCTGGTGGTTCATTAGTGTTGTTACTGGACGTTGACTTGTAGTAGGACCAAACTGCTGGGAGACAACTTAACTGTTGTAGGCGTAATATATTTTATCTAATAAAACTTCAAATAGTTTGAATAACTTTCTTTTGTGAACAAAACTAAATAGAACTTTATTTATAATATAAACAAAATAAACTTGTGATCAAATGTGTTGAGAAAGCCTTCAGGACAGAAGACTCAAAAAGTAAAATAGCAATTATACATAAAACACTGAACCATAATCTTCAAATACAAAAACAAAATTTAATAAAATACTCAAAAAGACACAAAGACAAACATACATTCTTCACTCCATATGCTAGGACAAATTTGTACAAATACTCCTTCCCTAGAGCTATTAGAGCATGGAATGGGTCGCCTGAGCTAGCCAGGAAAACCAGTGACTTGGCAGAATTTAAGTCATTGGTTAACATGCGTGACTGAATGCATGACGAGTAGGACGTAATCTTCTTTTCTGAAGTAACGTCTGTATAATATAAGATAAGTAGACTTTAGTAATATCTTTTAACAAAGTATCACTACAATAGCACAACCTTTCAGTCTCACGTTCTGGAGTCGTTTGTTCTAACCTAGTCCAAGTGGCGACAATGCCACCTATGTTGCATCATTCACAACCAATTGCTAACCTGTTCCCACCGTCACACACACACACCAAAACAGTTGTGAAGATAAAGAATCTGAGGTACTTACAACGTCATAAAGAATCTGAGGTACTTACAACGTCATAAAGAATCTGAGGTACTTACAAAGTCATAAAGAATCTGAGGTACTTACAACGTCATAAAGAATCTGAGGTACTTACAACGTCATAAAGAATCTGAGGTACTTACAAAGTCATAAAGAATCTGAGGTACTTACAACGTCATAAAGAATCTGAGGTACTTACAACGTCATAAAGAATCTGAGGTACTTACAACGTCATAAAGAATCTGAGGTACTTACGTCATAAAGAATCTGAGGTACTTACAACGTCATAAAGAATCTGAGGTACTTACGTCATAAAGAATCTGAGGTGTACTCACAAAGTCATAGTAGTAACACGATAAGGCTGTTAGGCTGTACTTAGATTTTTATCTCGTGCTTAAATCAACAAATTTTCTATGACATTTGACGCCATCTCTAAGTCATATGTCAGCAAGTGGCTGAGGTCATAAAGCGCATGGCTTCATAACCGAGAAGTCCGAGTTCGAATTCCGTTAAATTTCTAGAATTTTTTTAGCGTGTTTCTACCCGGTTGGGAAAGTAAAAATGGTTTGGTCATCCTGCTGGCCACATTAACCCTCTTTGGCTATCGGCTATAGAAACAGATGAACTTTACATAATCTTTCCTATTAGATTGCAAGGTCTAGCTGATTAGGGGCGCTGACCTACATGATTACCTAGAATGGAACATTTTCAAATGGAAACAGGGGCCGACGACCCTTAGAAAGCTTGCAGCACAGTGTGCTACACACTCGCCGAAACTTCAATGGCGCTGATTACTTCTGATTCATCAGCTGTGTAGAGAGGAGACAACTTTGTGGCTGAGATCATCCAGACTATAACTAGTGCCCAAGCTTTCATTATTTCTGTAAGATAATAGTTGCTTTGCAACTGATGAGGCCTTAGAGTTAGTGGACTACTAATGAGGCCATGAGGCCTTAGTGGACTACCCATGAGGCCTTAGTGGAATCACATGAGGTCTTAGTGGGCTACCCATGAGGCCTTAGTGGACTACCCCTGAGACCTTAGTGGACTACCGATACTGATAAGGCCTTAGTGGACTACACACGAGGCCTTAGTGGACTACCCACGGTTAACGAGCAGCGGTGCCAGGTGGACAGCACAGCGACCAACCACTTTTTTTTCCAACAACTAAAGTCAGGAACAAATTAGAGTTGGGGGACTCAGGGGCGCCCCAAAAATCCCGAAATTCACCAAGATTCGAACACAAGAGACCAGGTCCGGAAGCCAAGCGTTTAGTTAATGAACTAAGTAATCTTAGTTTGTTACTTATTCCTAGCAACTCAGACGAATTTTACAGAGAGCTGCTATGTGGTTGGCCTCCTTCAGTCGTAAAGACTATGGACGACTATGGTTCATTTCGTATAACACTTTTTCATGTGACTGTGGAGTCCTACTTTGGTGAGACACTCCCCTCCACATCTATGGCAGGTTAAAAAGGCTTTTATTTTGGCGGTAGAGGGGCCAGACATTTTTCTTATGGCACGCTTTTCTTACAGAGCTGAAGCCCATGATTTTTCGCTGTCCATGGCTTTCTTGGTCACCATCTCTCTCCGCGTAGTGTGGTCTAGGGCTATGTCTTCTCAATGGTCAGTATCAATGTTCACTGTTTTGAGGTCCCGTTTGATTACATTCACATAACGGAGTTGGGGACGAACAGTTTATCTTGAGCCAGACGCGAGTTGCCTGTAGAGAAGGACTTTCGGGATGCGATTGTCCTCCATCAGGCGAACATGACCTAGCCAGTGAAGGCGGCGTTGTCTTGAGCTTTGGGGTGACCCGTTTGCGCAAGGATGTTAGTATTGCACACTCTTGTCATGTGCTTTTCAAGGAACGATACAATGGAGAGAATCATATCATCACATTTCTTTGCCCTGCGTTGATTATCCTGTTGTTTTTTTTCCAGCTCGTTTGTATGCGTTCGTGATGATGTGGGAGAAACAGAATGGAGGGGAGGGGGCAGTCATTTTTATTTTATCAGCCAGCACTACAGCAACATCGCTGGGGGTAAAACAAAAAAAAGTATGTTTAAGAACTTATCTAGCTCACCGAGCGATTGTCTAAAGTATCGTTTGGTTTTGTGTGACCACTCATCTATTTCTGCACGTGCGTTATCGATGAGCTTGAGATGTTTCTGTGTACCAGATGTGTGTGTGTGTATCAAATGTGCATGTACCAGATGCGTGTGTCTATCATATTTTTGTGTGTGTAGACCCTATATGTATCAGATGTGTGTGTGTGTTTACGTATATCGCGCGCATCCGATGTATCGTCAATCAATTTGTTTATATTCTCGGTTTTCATAATTTTGTGGACCAAAATATCATTGGCTCCTATAGACGATTGAAGTTTTCCTTTTGTGCATTGTAATTAAGTAAAATACTAATCTATTTGTATGCCTATGAAAAAACTATTTAATATTTAAGGCTGCATTTTTTGTTAAAACTGTGACTGTGTATAATCACAATTATTTGAACAAGACATTCGTTTACTTTTATAATGTAAAAATGTGCGTGTGTGTGTGCGCGTGCGTGCGTGTGTGAAAATGGGAATGGAAATGGAGCGTGTCTTTTTGACCAGATTTTTTAAAAAGTCAAAATAAACGAAGAATGAAAATAATGGCAGTATCTTCGATTACGAAGATGAAGGATGAGTAGTCTACGGAGTGAGGTGTTTCAATGATACAGGAAAACCAAAGGGTTAAATGACGTTTACACTTTTGACATGAAGACAATTTTAAGTATAGGAACCTAAGTTTTGTTGCTTGAATATCTGTAATTTATAATATAAGAAACTCGTAGCTCCTGTCATCAGAGCCGGCCTTAGATAATTGGAGGCCCTAGGGTGAAGTAAATTTGGTGGCTCCAAATGTAATTAAAAAAAAAAAAAAAAAAATGCAGCGAAAAAAAAATATTACGCAATTTATTTAAAACCTAGTCTACTCCAACAGCATTGGGCACAAGTGTTGCTATTTCTTCTTTATACAAATTTTGGGTCCTGTCAGAGGCCCCCACCAATCGAGGGCCCTTTGCGGCTGCCTATGCCTAAGGCCGGCCCTCCTCCTGATTTAAACAAGTCTGTGTGGCCTACCTGAAACACTTTTCTGTGATAAATTAAGAAATTTCATTATTACTGAAAATGTTCGTCTTTATACCGGGTATATGAAAACCTTTGCCTTGTATTATATTTCTTATAATAACTAAAACCTAAATTTTTAATGTTCTATTTCTAGGCAGCCTAGCCCACCGAGAGGCCATCATTTCTCGTGTACATGAGGTGGTAGACATTCTTCAAGAATGCTCAGCGATAATTCTCCGGACTTGCTCCGACATGTCCTCATAAAACGCTTGTCTCTTGCTACGATTGACAATCCTCCTTTGCCAGAGGTCATTGCGCACCGCTGTCGGACAGTTTACGACTCTCAAGCAGAGTGGTCCTTAAATTCAGAGATTGAAGAGGAATCCATCGACCACAGCAACGGCAATTTCTTATCTGACTTTCCCTCATTCTCCACTCCGGCCCACCTTTTCGCCTCTACGCAGCATCAAGTCCCTGCCTTTCACGACAACCGTCGATATTTCAGCAGTGCCGACCCGCCAAGGAACCCTGAGCCTGTGATCCGGAGTAAACCCTGGCCATGCCCATCTTCGCCACTGTCGGCTTCTCAACGCTCATCCGTCCCGGTTGTTTTAGAAGACCCCCTGCAGAGCTGCAACCAGCAGCATTACCAGTCCATCTTCAAACGAAGGCGATCCAGCAGTGGCGTGCTTAGGTACACCCCTAACATGGCTCCCTCACCGAAACCCTTGATCCGACGTTGTGACATCATTTTCGGAAGTATTATAGGAAAGGGCGCTTTTGGTCAAGTTTATAAAGGTGATTAATAATTAAGTATACACAATTAAATTAATATTATCATCATTTTTTATAGCATATTTTATACCCAGATCAAAATTTTCAACGCTTTCCTATTTTCCAAAGGTTTACAGTAAAATTTAAATATTCTAATTTAACCCTTTCCCTCCACCCCCTTTTTTGTTTTTTAGGTCTTTTACACGGCCGCCCAGTGGCTATTAAGGTTGTACAGAAGAGGCGAGGCTCCGGGATACACAGAGAAATATTGCAAGCAGAGAGGCTCGCCTTCTCCATGAATCTCCGGCATGAAAATATTGTCAGTGAGTGAATTCATTGCAGCGCTTTTCGAGATTAGTTTACTTATTATGGTTCTTTAATAGGTCACATTAAACACACAAAAAGTAAAAGGGAGAGGAAATGTAATGCATTGCATTAAGATGTGATGGTGAGATAGAAAATGTGATGGTGTGAGATAGAAAATGTGATGGTTTGAGATAGAAAATGTGATGGTGTGATGGAAAATTGAAGACGGGTAGAAAATGTGATGGTGAGATAGAAAATGTGATGGTGAGATAGAAAATTGAAGGTGATATAGAAAATTAAAGGGTGAGATAGAAAATTGAAGACGGGTAGAAAATGTGATGGTGAGATAGAAAATTAAAGGGTGAGATAGAAAATTAAAGGGTTAGAAATTTGATGTTGAGATAGAAAGTTAAAGATTGAGATGGACAAATGTCTTAATAAAATATAATGCAAGATTAAATTCTAATATCCTTTTTATTTACTAATGACCAGTTGCTCTTCAGCTCGTGTCTTTAAGATCGAGCTTGTGACCAACGTGTTGTACCATTTCATTTTTTTTTTTACACTGAGGCCCATTCCCGGCACCATTTGCGGGAGAGCAAACCCAGTGGATTATTGAACATTAGTCTAGTCACTCAATGAACTCCTTATGTTGTGTCTGTTATATTTATGTGAATGTTTCTGTAGTTGTTGTTTTTATTGGAGAAAAGAGTCCTTGTAATCACAACGAATTTCATTAGTGTTCAATAAAGCAGTCTTAGTCTCTCTGGCTAAGTGTTTATGAAAAGAAAATTCATTAACTTCAAAGAAACTCGTCTTTTCCTATTAGATCAATTGAATTAGTAAAATATTGGCCCTCCTTTGGTCATAGTCACGTGACCTGAATCTTTACTTTCAGATGTATTGGGAGTTAACATGTGTGAGGGGTCCAGAGGTGACGCCTTGATTGTGATGGAGCTGGTCAGCACCAGGACGCTTCAATCTGTTCTTGATGACGTCAACCGCGACATATCCTTGATGGACAGGCTTCGATTTGCTTCAGAAGTGAGTGCTACTTAATGGAAGATTAGCGTGTCAGACTAAAGATAAACTATATGACTTCCTCGTGCATTGAGTAGAAGTTTATACAAGATTCCTTGACAAGAGGGCAACTAAATGTAGACTAAATTGGAGAGTTGTATTTTTTGTTTGCAGTTTCCACGTCCACTTATTGAAAACTATACTTTGATAATTGTTAAATATGTTTCGGATGTTCCTTCAGAGTTGAAGATAATCTACTTCCTAGTCCTAACCTCCCACAGCGTGCAGGATATGATCCCGGGACAGTCGAAACAACCGAACAACAGCCCAGCGCGCCTACCGCGTGACCACATTTATACTCCAATTACTTCATACACAAGTTTAAATAGTTAACCCTTCTCCGTTGTTTAATGGACACTACAGATGAACAAATGTTGGCCTAATAGTTTAACTCTTTCTCTCCTAATTAGCGATACCATCGTTGATGTGACCCCATTAAATTAAATTTATACTTGGTTTATAAACGTGTATTTGTGTTATATAAAAAAGAGCACGCAGTCTCCTATAACTCTATACCAAAAGTCACGTTTTCTGAGGAAAAAACAAAATTGTTATTGGAGTTTAATCATAACAGGGTAGAAAGTACAAATGCGAAAAATAAACAATTCTGTCAGAACATGGAAAATAATTACGGAGATAAAGAGTTAACAAAAAAACGTCACACATAACATGGGTCGTGATGAGAAAACATCGTCTTTATAGGGCCAAAGATAATTTTTTTTTCTCAAAAAGTTTTAAAATTTTTGGTCCATGTTTTCAGCAAACTAGAAATGTATGCTCTTATTCTAATATGTTTTCCACTGCATCCACAACTTTTGTTTGTCTAGATTGCTCGTGCCATAGACTACCTTCACGTCAACAATGTGGTGCACCTAGATGTCAAACCAAGAAATGTCCTGATGACAGAGGATGACAGGTGCAAGTTGGCAGACTTTGGCAGCTTGACACAGACCTGCTCGGGGGCTCCGAAAGAAGACGTGGAATACACACAGCTTTTAGGTGACTTGATCTTTGCATAAATAGTTAAACGTTAGCTTATCTTATCTTATATAATACAGACGTTACTTAATAAAAGATGATTACAACCTACGCGTCATGCATATTAACCAATTACTTAAATTCTGCCAAGTCACTGGTTCTTCTGGCTAGCTCAGGCAACCCATTCCATGCTCTAATAGCACTAGGGAAGAAATGGTATTTGTACAAATTTGTCCTAGCATAGGGGACAAGGAATGTGCCTTTATTTTTGTGTCTTTCAGAGTATTTTATTAAGTTTTGTTTTTGTATTTGAAGATTATGGTTCAGTGTTTTATGTATAATTGCTACTTTACTTTTGAGTCTTCTGTCCTGAAGGCTTTCTAAATTTAGTGATTTTACTAATGGTGTTACTCTAGTCACATGTGAATATTCATTTGTTATGAATCTCACTGCTCTATTTTGTGTTTGTTCCAGTTTCTTAATGTTATCTTGAGTTGAGGGGTCCCAAACGGTGGATGCATATTCTATTATTGGCCTAACCAAGGTTAAATAACATTTTAGTTTTATGTTCTTATTTGATATATAGAAATTTCTTTTAATAAACCCTAATGCTTTGTTGGATTTTTTTATAGTTTCATCAATATGTGGATTCCATGACAGTTTTTCATTTATTATAACACCTAGGTATTTTGCGTTTTTAGTCTGTGTTACTGGTTTGCCATGAATAAGATAAGTGGAATTAATTTGTTTTAGTTTTTTTTGCCATAAATAAGATAAGTGGAATTAATTTGTTTTAGTTTTTTTGTTACTCTTAACAACTGACATTTTTCTGGGTGGAAAGACATGCTCCAATTTGATTCCCATTTCTGTAATTCATCTAATTCTCTTTGTAAAATACCTCTGTCTTGTGTTGTTTTTATTGTTCTATATATTATGCAATCATCTGCAAATAATCTGACTTTTGTTCCTGAAGTAATGCAATTTGGTAAATCATTTACTCTTAACAACTGACATTTTTCTGGGTGGAAAGACATGCTCCGATTTGATTCCCATTTCTGTAATTCATCTAATTCTCTTTGTAAAATATCTGTGTCTTGTATTGTTTTTAATTGTTCTATATATTATGCAATCGTCTGCAAATAATCTGACTTTTGTTCCTGAAGTAATGCAATTGGGTAAATCATTTATGTAAATTAAAAATAGTAGTGGACCCAAGACTGTTCCTTGAGGTACACCTGAGTTTACTGTTATCGGTGTTGATTTAGAGCCATTTATTATTACAGTTTGTTCTCTCCCTATCAGAAAATCTTTAATCCACTGATGCAGTGGACCATTAATGCCGAAATATTTTAATTTTTTAAGCAAACTATGGTGGTGAACTTTGTCAAAAGCCTTGGAAAAATCTAGTAAAATAGCATCTATTTGTTCACTATTATCTAAACCTTTTGAAAAATCGTCAATTAGTCATATTAGTTGTGTTTCACATGATCTATATTTCCTAAGGCCATGTTGGTATGGGGTGATAATATTATGTTTGTCTAAGTGGTTTATGATGTTGCTACATATTATGTGTTCTAGGATTTTACATGTGATGCTGGTAAGTGATACTGGTCTGTAGTTTCCTGGATCAGATTTTTCTCCTTTTTTAAATAGGGGGCTGACATTAGCTTCTTTCCAGTCTTTTGGTACTCTGCCCTGGTTAAGCGATGCCTGAAAGAGTATTTTGAACACTGGGGCTAGCTCATTGCTTAGTTCTTTGAGCAATCTAGCTGGAATACCATCTGGTCCAGATGCTTTATTTGGTTTGGTGTTGGATAATAGTTTTTGAATTCCATTTTCTTGTACTACTAAATCTTCTATGTTGTCTTCTTGGTTCAAATTAAGAAATATGTCTTTGTCTCCTGGGGCTGAGAGTGCTGATGCAAAGTATTTGTTTATGATGTTTGCTTTAGTTTCATTATCATTATGTATTATGTTATGTTCATCTTTTAATGGCGCTATGCCTGTTGTTTCCATTTTCTTAGACTTAATGTATGACCAGAGGTTTTTGTTGTTATCTTTAAATATTACATTGTTTATGTATTTACTCTGCAGCTGTCTGCTTACTTTTTGGGTTAGGTGTTTAATTTTTATATACTTTTTGTGAACTCTTTCTGCCTTGGTTTCTTTAAATTTTCTATATAGGTTTTCCTTCTGTTTACAAAGCTTTTTTAGACTATTATTAAACCAGCATTTATTTATTTTGTTTGATGTGTATTTAGTTGGTATATGATTTTCTATAATGCTTTTAAGATGGTTTTTGATGAAATTCCAGAGGTCATCGACTGGTTGGTTAATGTCTTTTTCTAATAAGAATGTTTGTTGAAAGTTTAATGCACCTTGGTGTTGTTGTGTTAGGTTACATTTATTCCAGAGTAAGATTTTTCTTTTGGGTTTTGTATTGGCTACTGCTTTTATCTGACTGTGTATTTTAATGATCTCATGGTCTGATAGACCAGGGATAATATCATAATCAACTACTAATCCAGGTTTGTTGGTTAAGAAGAGATCTAATGTGTTGTTTAATCTAGTTGGCTTTTTAATGATTTGATCTAAACTTAGGTTGTGTAAAGTTTCTATGAAAAGCTCATTTATGTCCTTAAGGTTTTGGTGTTTATCTATGGTTAGTGTTTTCCAATTTATATCAGGTAGGTTGAAATCACCCATAATCCAAAAAACTGCATTTTTATTTGTCTCTTTAAGTGTTATAAGTAATAGTTTCTGCATGTATTCTAAACTAGAATTTGGTGGTCTGTAAATACTGCCTATAATTAGGGATGTTGAGGTGGTATTGATTTTACAAAATGTTGATTCTATATTTTTTTGAGTTAGGTAAGGTAATTTCTTCTGCTATAAGAGTGTTTTTTATTGCTAATAAAACTCCTCCATGATTATCAGCCCTATCTTTTCTAAAAATTTCATAATTACTATTGAAAATTTCTGCATTATAAATTTAGGAATATAGCCAAGTTTCTGTTCCTGCAATTATGTCTGGTTTCTCACATTCTAATAAAATTTCTAAGTCTGCTGTTTTGTTCCTAATGCTTTGAAAATTTATTACTAAGGTTTTAAGGTATTTTGGTATTACTTCTTTAGTAGGTTTGTTTAGTGAGGCTGTTGCATTAATTTTAGTAGATTTAGGTTTAACAGGAGTGGATCTGGCTTGTGGTTGGTGAGTTTGTTTTGGGATGGTGTTTAGGATGTTGTATGGGTTAGAAGTGTCCGCATCAAAGGAATCAAACAGTCCTGATGTAAACTGAGGTAACCCACACGGTACACAGTGCCATGATGCATCTTTGTTGCCTAAGGCATAATACACAGGTGTATTCATATGGAGACATGATGCATGGTACCATTCATCGCATTCACCATTCATTAAATGGCTTTCTGTTTCATGGTGCATACTTTTTTGCAGATGTTGCATCTATCTTTAGATCTAGGCCCTGGATTTGACTCTACATCTCCTGCTATTAATATTAACAGTGATAGGTACCGTATTTTTCGCCGTATAAGACGCTCCGGCATATAAGACGCACCCAATTTTAAAGGAGGAAAATCTAGAAAAAAAAGATTCTGAACCAAATACTGTACTAAAATATTTTATATCAACTGGGAGGGCGGTATCTTCTCCCCGGGATTCGGGGGCGGAGCAATCCTTCTGCCCATCAATCACGGGCATCCAATCAGCGGGGCGGGGCATAGTACGGACATCAGTAAGCATTGGCTGGAGGAGGCGGAACCAGGAGGCAGACATGCGGACATTTCAGGGCAGCATGGATTGATCGGGTGCCCGGGAGATATGCAGAGAAGCAGCGAAATTGTGCCCACACTGCCCAGCAAGGAGTGAGACTGCTCCGGGAGACATGAGGAGACGCAGCCTGCGCTGATGGATGGAGGTACCGGCAGTAAGCTCAGCATGATGCCCGTGCAGCACATGGTTAGACTGTTGGGAGGGGGGCATGGCGCGCTATAGGAGGGAGAGGGAAGCCCGAACACACACAGCCTGGCCGTGCAGGGAGGGTCACAGAAGTCACCACAGCCCGCAGTACATGCCCCAAATCCAGCCCGCAGCACACACTGCATAAGGAAAGGACTGCGAGTAAGCGCCACACAAAGTTGGGGGCAGTTTTAATGCATGTAAAATGTGTATTTGCCGTATAAGACGCACCAACTTCCCCCTCCCCCAGTTTTGGAGAAGAAAAAGTGCGTCTTATACAGCGAAAAATACGGTATTTATTTCTACTGTGTCTGATTGAGAACTTCCATTTGTGATGGGTAATCTTCTTTAATGTTATGGATGTGTATGTTAGGTTATTTTTGAAGTTGCATTGATCTAAAGTGTGATGATTGATTATGACTGTTTTTTCCTTTTTAAGTTTAGTGTTGACTGAGGTAGATCTAGTTTTGTGTTCAGCTAGTGTGTATTTAGTAATTATTAGGATAAAAAGCCAGAGCAATTTCATGATGACAGTTGTTGATTTTAGTTTTTAAAGGTCTAGTCTAAATCTAGTTTAAGGTTAAAAATGCCTAAGACGGCCTAAGTTAAGTCTAAGTCTAAAGTGAAAGCTAATTTACAATGACAATCAAATGGTTTATTCAAAATATAGACCTAGACTAGATCCAGATCTAATTCTAGATCAATATATTTATGTGTTTAACTAACTATTTAGAATATTACTATAAGTTATTTTATTAGATGATTAGTAGATCTAAAGCTTTAATTAAAGTCTAAGTCTAAGACTGACTAGATCTAAAATCTAAGTATATAATAATAAATATAGACTAAATAATAGATATAATTATAAGGATTAGTGAGACAAAATAGTCCTAAACTAAGAGTTGTTAATTTGAATTAATTAGTGGAAATAATGCTGAATTAAGTTAATTTAAAGATATTAGTTTATTAGTTGAATAGCTTTTTTAAGGAATTTTGTTTGGTTTTAATACGACAAAACGAAAATGTAACTCCTCTATAATTGTAAACAGGGAGCAGCCATCTTGTCAAGAGCGCGTAACTCTAGTCTGTATAGCTGTGGTTTTGAACACAAAAATAGCTGGCGAATAGATATATTTACATATAAACTGAACCGACACAATTTACGAATGAAAAAAAAACAACAACCTAATGAAACTCTCAGAAAGACCTAACATAAAGATAAGGGACATTCCTTATTCCATATGCTATGACTAATTCGCGAAGTGCTCCTTAGTACCATTAAAGCATGAAAAGGGTTACCTGAATCAGCATGGAAAACCAATGACTTAGCAGTCTTTAATCAATATGGATCATTAATTAACACATGAATAAGCGCAGGATCTAATTAGTTTCTCTATAGCAGAAAAGTCTGCAGTTTATAAGATAAGACAAGAGGGTTATCGGAAGTAATAAACGCTATCAACTAAAGTAGCTTGACTTCATCATGTACTTGAAGCTCAGTTTTGTACTACTACTACTACTAATATTTAATAGCCTATATTTAGAATAATAGGCCTATTACTTTAGAAAAAAAAAATATCGTGAAAAAGCTAAGTCTTAATTACCTCCCCTTGCATATATTACAGGAACTCTGGCCTACAGAGCCCCAGAGCTAATGAACAGATGTTATCCTTCGAATAAAGCTGATATTTATTCCCTGGGAATTACGTTATGGCAATTGGTAGGTACAGATGGCAGTTTATACCATTTTAGCTTAGACATATTTGGGAAACAAAACTGATCCAACTACTAATCATCTGTTCTTGTCTTGTGCAGTTCTACCTGACCAATGAGTGACCTTTAAAATTATTGCAGTGGGGGACCGCACCTCCCTTGTGACGTCACTGCTCTATTGTAACCTTTCAGCTGTTGTTTTTTCTTCATTATTCAATTTATCGTTTAATTCATGCAATCTTTAGAATGCAAACAGCCATAGCTTAATTTAATTACATCATTATGCCTCTCACCTTCACCTATCCCTTAGTCAGTTGGGGCACAACACAAGATTTGTCAACCGTCTTTCTCCATTCCTCTG
This sequence comes from Biomphalaria pfeifferi, assembly GCA_030265305.1. Classification (NCBI taxonomy): domain Eukaryota; kingdom Metazoa; phylum Mollusca; class Gastropoda; family Planorbidae; genus Biomphalaria; species Biomphalaria pfeifferi. The sequence continues at coordinate 6,974,736 of JASAOG010000011.1, forward strand.
TCTTTTGCCTTAGATAGAACCTCTTTCAATGGCAGGCCCGTCCATTCTTTTATGTTGCCTTTCCATAGCTTTCTGTCTGCTTCTTCATTTTCCTGGTACTGTTCCCTGAAGGAACCCCCCTTGACCTTGTAGTATGGCCATAGAGTTGTAGTTTCCGTATTTTTTTTTACACTAGTTAAAAGGTCATCGTGGGTTCCAATCTCTCTAGTAACCCTGTCTCTAATCTCGATGCGGTCTTTAAAAGTGATACCTAGCATCTCAAGTCCAGCTCAACAGTCAGCGTTCAAGACTTGCATTTATATATGAGAATGTGGCTATGACCAGGGAAAGCATCATATGCATCCACATAAGCCCAAATATTGAACTCTGGAGCTGAAAATGGCTACTCCCAACAATACACATTAAGCCTTTATTAAATAAAAATGTTGGTTCTTAAAATAATGTTTATTCTTTGATTAATGATTTTTAATCTTATTGTTAATGAATTAAATTTTTTTTTTTTCACTTAAAATAATAATGTTGGCCCCAATGTTTTCAGGTGTCGAGGGAGACCCCTCATATAGGTGCTAATCCCCACTGGCTCATCTACCAGGTGGTCAAGGCCAACAAGAGACCACCTGACCATTACACTGGAGACGACGTCGTGGAGATCAAATACAAGGAACTCTACACACAGTGCTGGGACTCTGAACCTATGGCCAGGCCAAGTGCAACCGAGGTGTTGCAGTGTTTGGCCAATCTCAAAAACATTTCTTGGCAAAGAGACTGGATAGAAAAGCAAGCCGATTAATCCATTCTCCATTACATAATGTCCATTTGTTTTCTATACTACTAGTATACCAGAGATAAAGATAAATTACATTTAAAAAAAAAAAGTATTTACAAAGTATAAATTTTGTACTGTTTTCAAGAATCAAGTCTAAAAGATTTTTTTTTTTCTATGATTCTATGCAATATTTTTGTGGCATTAAAAGTTTGTTTTTGCAGCATCAATCAGTGTTATTTCTGTGAATAATATGTTTAACATAGAATAAGCATATTTAATGTTTCTTTTTCCAACTAATAAGATGGGGAAAAGTTTCTTGACAAAAATATACTAAAAGCAATTTTTTTTAACACTAGCTGAGAGGGGACAGTGTAAAGGAGGTACCCCCACCCCAAATGATTTTAAAAAATAGCTCAGGAGCCTTGCCTTCACAAACGTAGTGAGCTGGCAGCTTTTACAAGAGACAGCTGATGACTCTTACAAATGTGTAGAAATACACTTGAGACCAAAAAAAATGTATTGTTGAAGACAGGTGTTTGCCATTGGAAAAAGTTTTGTCTTCATTAGATTTCAAATGTAATCACAACTAGGCTGCATATACACATACAAATACTGCAGTCCTCCTTTGGACTCAACATGCCTAGCAAGCACCTCTAGAAGGAAGCAGAGATAGGCGACTGGAGTTGGTTTTTTTTAAAGGCATCCTTGCAGGACAAATCATTTAATCTATTTTGGGTGTTTATGTGGGTGGCAAAGTGAGATTAATCCTTAATCAATACTTCATATAAAATAGCGAATATGCTTTCACAAATTACTATATAATCTATTACTGTTATCAATATCATAAATCACAGCTGTGTTTTTTTCTATTTTGTATATCCACCATATTTTACTGATGAGTATATGTAAATAATAATATAGTACTATGGGGTCTAATGTCCTGAAAGAAGACTTAAAAGAGGTCTAGAACACAACACATTTAAACTGGGTGATCAGCCCAAGTCTATATATAGTCTACTATTAATAGATGTATGTATGTGAACGTTTTCATATGTAGTGAGTTCCTAAGTTGAAAAGAAATACTACTTACAAAATAACTTGGTCACATATTTTCCCTTGATATTACTATATTGAGGTGACAACATAAAAAAAAAAAAGAGGGTCCAAAGGTTATTTTTTTTAAAAACAAATGTGGCATCAGACTACATCACATTTTGTTAAATATGTGGAAAATATTTTAAACATAAGGATTTTTATTACTACCCAATGGTCAATGGTTTTTATCTGTATCAATGCTTCAATTAATTGCAATGTTCATCATTTTAATAATGCAACAAGACAGAAGAGATAGTTTTGTTCAAAGGCAGATAAATACTAAAATTAACATCCACCAATTTTTTTCAGTATATTGGTGTTTATGAACTATTAATTGCTATAGTTATGTATGGAGTATAAAGTTACTACCACAGGGGGGAGATTAGCTCATTGAACACAACTCAATGCATCAGTTGGTCTTGTATATTATCGGGTGTGTAATTTACTTTTAGCACTAAGATACATTTTTATTCCAATTTCTAATTTAACATTCACACCAGCCTAGTCCTTTATATGTAGCATAGCTTAGGTATAATTATTCTCATGAATATAAGCTGAGCTGGAGGAATTGTCTTCAAGCTACATACAAATGATGATAATTTGACATTCCATGCTACATCATGTATCACTAAGTTTTCAGGACAGAAAAAAAAAAAAAAAAAAAGCAAGCATAAATAAAAATCTCTGGAAATGAGATGAAAATAACATTTTAATGACAGCATGTATATTAATGACAAATGACACGGACATACTTCATAACCAACCGCTTTGTTGGACTTCATCTTCTAACACAAATAGATGCCAGTAAAATAACAATGAACTATTTACAGATGAACACAAGAACATAAAAACGGAACTATTTGTTTTCTGGTGTGGACAGACCATACTTTGATTTCATCTGATTTAACTCTTCTTTTTTCTTGTCTGTGTCTGTTTTCTTGAAAGCCTGGACAAAAAAAAAAAAAAAAAAAAAAAAAAAAAAGGAGGATATTACACTAATGTTGGTGTCCATACATTCATATTACATCCCTTTGTGGATTGCATTTGCAATGTGCAAGTTAGAGATGTAAACATGTATTAATTTAAGCAGATCTCTTTCATTTGGGATCACTTGTGGCAGTTGTAAAGAAATAGATTAGTTTACTTTCTAAACAACAGTATTTCTTTTATCTACATTCAAATGAAAGGGGCAGGAGATTTTTTTTCTCACACTGAAAATGATTAAAAGCTGATATCCGAAACACAAAATGTTTTACAAAATCAAATATAGTCATTAAAACCAGAATAAGTGAACTTATGGCAAATATGTATTATTTGAATGAGACGTTTAGTGTTTAGCTCCCTGAGGTGGTCATCATCAACTACAAAGGACTTTTTATAGTACTAGTACTAGGCAGCAGAGTATTATGATCATAAGCCATTGGTCACTGAAACAAGGCTACTGTGTTTACTGCCTGAAGAGTTAGCCTGTTATTAATTATGTTCATAACTTCCCCCTGCATTGTTAAATTGGTACTGGGGTATTTAAGGAGATATCCAGGGAATTTTTCAAGAGAAGGTAAATTGGTACACAAAATGGATTCTAAAAAAAAAAAAAAAAACCACTTGTAAGTAATCTAAAAAAAAATGATAAATATCCTGAATGTTTTCAAAGAAAATCATACATTTACATATGTACAGGCAAACTAAAAGTACTGGCTAAAATAAAAAAAAATTGTCATCATAATCTATTAATTATGTCTGTGCAAGAAATTAATGTAAATTCTAATAATCAATTAGGTTATAATAAGTAAATTGGGAATGATATATCAGTGACTATTGTAGTGAAAATCCTTGTTGAGTTAAAAACTATTTTACCTTAAAAGACAATAACATGATTATAAGGTGACACACATATACAATTTCACAAAATGACCACTTCCAATCTTGGTTTAGACTTTTTTTGCATAAAAATATATTTATAGTTTATGAATGCATACTGTGCCACGTTTTTTTTTTTTTTTAACCTTTCACAAAAGTAAAGCATTCAGATTAGATTTCTCAGAACATGTAACCTGAACAAATTTTTTTTTCAGATTTCGCATACTTTTCTTGGAGAACCCTGTTATAAATTCTTAGTTGATATCATAAAAAAAAAAAAAGAAACTTTTCCAAACTAAGGATATAATTTTTCCCACTTTTATTTTCCTGTTTGTTGTTTTACAACCAGAGATCATATATATGTAACTTTTAATCATTTTTTTTTTGCTGGAAGACTCAATGAAAAAAAAAAATTTAAAACTAAATTTTTTAAAATCTTTTTTTTTATATCAGTAAAAAAAAATGTCATTTATAGCTAAAATGAATAGAATGGTCATAAGTTTTAATATATAATTTATAGTTTTATAATATATAAAATAAAGTAGTTTTAAGAAAACCGCACTTTGTTTTAGGCTTGGGGGAAACTTTTGTTTTGGCTTTGTGTGAAAAGGACAAAGAATGCAACTTACTCTTGTGGACTGATAGTAGAGCACTACAAGGTATCTGTTACAGACATTGAAACCAGAAAGATGATCACAAGCATTCTTTGCATCAAATATATCTTCATAAACAACAAACGCTGTGCCTTTTGTCTCCGGGGTATTTCCTCTGCGTAGCAAGAAAATAAACAAAATACAATAAACTGAGCAAATGTAGGCCTAATTGGTTAGAAAAATATATCTATAAAAAAAAAAGTTAAGTTTCCCCTTTAAACCTTGTGATCTATGGGGCAGATGATGTAAAGGTCATCCGTTTCTGTGGCTCACAGTTAACTAGGGTTTCATGTGATTTCAACAAACCGCCTTACTTTTCCCTAACTAATGTCAGATACCAATTAGAATTTGATGGACTCTGGGGCGTCCTAAAAATCCTGAAGATCAAATTTGCAGTCTTCAAAGATGTTTGAATCCAAGACCCCTTTGGTTCTGAAGCCAATCACTTTACCACTTAGCCATCTTTAACTACAGATGTTTGTTTTTTTTTCTTTCACTTACAAAATTGTTTTTTTAATGAATATGTAAGTATGATTGGAGTTATTGAGTCCAAAAATAACTTACACACGAATCTGTCGGATGGCTCCATACTTGCCAAATATGTCATACATCTCCTCCCCTGAAATCTTATAGGGAAGATTCTTGACATACAAAATTCTGTTGACCTCTGGCGGCAGGCGCACCTATTGATTAGATAGTGCAATTGTCATTTTTACAAACATCATTTCCATTTTAATAACATTTCCATACGAATTTCTAGGGCATAACATTCTAGTCTCATTCTAGGAAGAATGAAAATAAAGCAAATTAAAGAAAATAACACCCACAAAGCTAATTCTGTCATCAAAAGGCTCAGTCAACAATGAAGTTCTAGAAGATTCAAGATTTTAAAAATGGAATGGGTCTATGCACATCAGGCAAGGCATGTCTTAACATTTAATGTCACCATTGATTTCACAAACTTAACTAAATAGAAAGAGAAATACTATAATTGGAAGGATGCCTGGTTGTGCGGTTTGCACACTGGAAAGTCATTCGACTTATCGATGATCCCAGGTTTAAAGCCTGCCCACTCCCATACCCCTAGTCCTGCAGGAGGTTTGGACTAGGTAGTATATTATCTTCAACTCTGAAGGAACATCCAAAACATTTTACAAACATTTAGTTTCAGTGACATATTTAAAGTATACCTAGATCTATTTCAGTGTTAAAAAAATGCTACAACAAAGAAAAGTAATAAATGTTTAATTTGTCTTAAAATATTCAAATTTTACGTTAGATAAACTACATCAAAAATCATCTACATAAAAGTGTATATATATATATGTATATTTAATTAAACTTGTCAGATCACTCTACTAGACTTTTCAGTGCCTTTGTCCAATGATAGTCTTCAATCAGTATAATTATATCTCTATAATAAGTCAAGCAGGTGAACTAGATCTACTAGTAGACTAGTACTAGCAAAAAAAAAAAAAGGCTAACACACCTAGACTCTAGACCAGCGGTTCTCAACCTTTTTAGCTTGGTAACAATGCGGCGACCCAACAGTAAAATTATTTTTGTTCATAAACATAAAAACTGTACTTTTGCTAATTGTATAAAATGTAATCCAAATGTGAGTAATTATTATGTATAGTCTGGAAAACCCATGTAACGCAAAAAATATGTTATTGAAAATTTGAAAATGAAAGTAAACAAATCAGGTTATGACTGCTACACCAGATTTCAGTTACTGACAATAAAGAGAGATTATTTTTGCTTAATCGCAATTTATAGAGCTCAATAAACTCTATCCTTCTCTGGAACACCTTCATCTTAGACTGTGAATGGACTTCTGGCAGGTGCAAAAGATACTACAATAAAAAAAAATCATGTTTTCAATGGTCTTAGGTGACCCCCAGCAAATTGTCATTTGACCCCATAGGTGGCTGCGACCCACAGGTTGAGAACCCCTGCTCTAGACCTAGAGAGTAGATCTATAGGTTAGTAAAGATTCAAAACTAATTCTTTAAAAGAAAAGACTGAAAATTGTTTTTATCCTTTTTTTAAAGTGAGTTACGGATGAAATCCTCAAAATATAGTTCTCTAAATCTACTCTAGTCACAATAGCCTCACTAGGCTAGGGACATAATCATATAGAACTAGTTTTAGTAGGGTGACTAAAGACACAAAAGTCTGGTTAGTGACCATTAATACTAGGACAAATTTGTACAAATGCTCCTTCTTTCCTGGCGCTATTAGAGCATGGAATGGGTTGCCTGAGCTAGCCAGGAAAAACAGTGACAGCAGAATTTAGGTCATTGGTTAATATGCATGACTCGTAGGAAGTAATCATCATATAATCATGATCATCTTCTTTTTTGATGTAACGACTAACGTCTGTATTGTATAAATAAGATAAGACTAGATCTATAATTCTTTAAGTCCTAGTAGTAGCCTAGTCTAGTCTCACCTCAGTCTCAGAAAGTAGACTCTAGACAACTAGATCTAGATCTATCTATTTTTAAAGTTTAGTTATTTACAGAAATTACGCTCTCTTGTGACTTTAAGTTTATTATGCTCAAAATGTCAGTCACTCAGTGTCTTGACTTTTGAGTCACTTATTGAAGTTACTAACTACAGTCGGCTTGACTTGAGTAGACCTAGATTAGTAGTTCTTAATTATACTTAATAATAATAAAAGTTTATTTAAAAGTAGTCACTAACTACTCAGCTCTGTCACTACTCTCAACTCTGTAGAGACAGTAGAGTAGACTTAGTAATGACTAGTGACTAGTATTAGATCTAGTATCTACTATTAGATTTATTAGATCTAGATCTAGTACTAATACTACTTATCTTAGACTCTTAGTCTATGCCACCTATGCTATAACTATAAGTTATAAGTATACTATAATCATTTATATTTATAATGCCTTAATGGTAACTTCTGTTCTCATCACTAGACTCTACTATAAAACAAATATAGATCTAGACATTCTAGATAGATTTTAGTCCGTACAACTGTGAAGCTAAGTGCTGAAACAATTGATGATACATAGAAAAACTAAATCTAATTATGGGATAACGGACTTGTGTTGGTATTTTTTCTTAATTTATAAGCTAACTTACGTTTCCTCTCTTATTCATCGCCATCTTAAATTCTAAGGAAGCAATGTTAGGTCTAGGACCAGATTTTATTGTTTACATTTTTACGATTTAGATTTTAGACTGAGAGCATCAAGAGTTATATTATTAATTATAAATCTAATTCTAGAATATATAAAGATAGACCTCTAGATCAAGACCATTATTTGTATGAATATGAAAAAAAATCTAGTTCTAGTTCTAAGTTTTGAAACATACTAGATCTAGATCTATATCTAGATAAATAATTAAAAAAAAAAGACTATAAAATGGAGTCCAACTGGTATGTTTGACAAGACTGACATATATAACAGAATCAGATCTAGTCATAGAGTCTATGGAGTTCTTTCCACTAAAAAAAAACTGTGGGAAATTTGACGTAAGGAACCGACGTCAACAATAGATCATCTAGAACTAAAATCTCTAGGTCTAGAGCAGCCCTAGATTAGATCAGATCAATCGATCTAGATCATTTTCAATGCTCAATCAAGTTTAAAACCGAACTATGGAAACATTATCACTGACTAATGCATTAAAACAAGTTTATTGCATACATAAAAACATTGTCTCAGGTGGGGTAGTAACTACTAGATGTACTAGTCTAGTAGAGATAACTCTAGAGACTAAGTTTAAGTATCATAATCATATCATTAAGAAATTAATTGAAATTATAAATAAGTCTGTCAATACTTTATATGACTATATCATATGAGTAGAAAGAGAAAATAGTCACTTGTAATCACAACAAATTTCCATATGATTGATTATATGATATAAAAATATTATAATAATTTTTTTTTTATAAAGACTAAAGTCTAAGAATCAATCAAGCAGTCTTAGTATTGTCAGATTAACTTTAGAATATAACTTAGTTTATAAAATTAATTAATAAAATATAGTAATATACATATATTTTTTATATATATTATTATTGATTATATATATAGTATTATAGTAAGTCTAGATCTAGATTCTAAGATTATTAGATTTAGACTAGAATCTAAAATCTAAAAAAGAAATAATGTCTAAGTTCATCTCAACTTGATCATGAGAATGAGACTTAATTCACTTAATAATAAAGACAACACAACAGAAACATAACAATAATAACATTTATAGAACAGACACAACATTTAAAGAGTTCATGTAGCAACTACACACAGGCATCTTGGTCCCTGATCAAAGGGTGGTGTTGATAAAGTCTGACTATATTGACTATATTACTATATCTACTAGACTAATGGGTCTAATGTACTATTGATAATGAAATATATTGGAAATCTATTAATTATTATTCACTATAGACTATAGTATCTATACTATATATCTGTATGTAATATAATTTTATTTTTTCCAGACTTAAATGCCAAAATAGATGTGTTGACTTTAGAAAATAAAAACCTGAAATGTAACCAGTAAGTTTATATTTATATTTTTATAAATAGATCTTCAACTTAAAAAAAAAAGATTTTTGTTGTTTTATCCATGTCCATGTCATTTGCAAAACCAAAACTTGCATTTTGCAGTTTAGAAAATCAGTCATTAGGTTTAATTGTAGTTTGTAAAGAAATTTAGGTGCCAATGTCCTTAAAGTCTTAATATTGATAATACACAATATAAAGTAATGTACTCCTTTCAGACCTTGTGATCTAGGGGCAGATTATAAAAGCTGAAAGCTTATCTGTTACTATGGCAGACAGTCAATGATGGTGTCATGAGGCCAGACAAATGACCAACTGCCTTTACTTTCGTTAACCACAAACAAGTACCCATTCATCATCTTCATCATCAAACTCCATTTGAGTGAGGGTTTGAGAGGCTTAAATCCTCTCTTGCAAAAGCCCTGGACAGAAACCCTGCTGTCTTGCGTAGTGCGTATATGTCACTATACAGGTTGAGAATTTTTAGTTTCCCAGACCTGTCGAGACGAAGATCAGCAAGTCTGGGGCAGTCAAACAGAATGTTAGACACGGTTTCCTCTTCTTCCCCGCAGTGGGGGCACCGTGAATCAAAATTTTGCCAAAGCCGTGAGAAATATGAGCCAACAGGGCAGTGGCCTGTCCTGCACTGTGCTATAATAGCTTACTCAGGCCTGGACAGCCTCCACCACAGGGAAGTGCGGTCAGGGCGCCTCATGCGCTCCCAGACTCCACTGGCTTTTTGGGACTTGTTCCAGCACTCAAACCACTTTTCCGTTTCTGTTTTTTGAATTATAGCCAGGGCATGATGAAAACTTACAGCCTGTTCAGTTGGTGGAATTTGCCCTCCCTTTTGGGCCAAGGAGTCTGCAATAGTGTTGCCAGTCACACCTTTGTGACTCGGTACACACTGCATTATTACAGGGGTTCCATAGCGCTGCCTTATGTTGTGTAAGGCCAAGATGACATTGTCAATATTGGGGGGCCATGGTCCAGGGCTTTGCAAAGCCTGTAGTACAGATTTTGAGTCAGTGACCGCAACAATCTGTGTTGCCCTCAAATGTCCCTTGCCGAGTTGAGAGTCAATGACCTTTAAGGCTTCACAGACTGCCATGGTCTCCGCATCAAAACTGCAAACACTACCACATGGTCAAAATATTTTTACTGGGTAAGAGCCAAGAAAGTCGATGTAGGCTCCATAGCCTGCTCTTCCAGAATCTATCAAGGCCGACCCATCAGTAAATCCAAAAATAACACTGGGCTTGAAGGCATTAATGGTCTCCAGTGCTAGAGTTTGAAGGTCATTAGATGAACGACTAAGTTAGTTGCATTAGGGTCTACTAGTTTCAATGGTATGTCTGGGATCATTGGGCGACACCAAGGGAGAAGGGGATAAAAGCGTTGAATGTTTTGTCGGTTGGTGGAGAGGCCAGTTTTATCAGATAGTCTAGTGGCATGATGCATAAAAGACTGCATCTGAATACGTCTTCTGCATTTCCAACTATCCACTAATTTTTTCTAGCTGGGAGGTATTCATCAAGCTAAGTACCCATAAGAGTTGCGTGAACTTGTGATATCCTAAAAGTCAAGAGTTGAAAATCCCAGTCATCACCAGCATTCAAAACATCCCTTTCTCCCCCCCACCCACTCCCCCACCCAACTGGTCCAGTTAAGTGATAGGATCATAGCGCTAACAAAAGCAATTGGTAAAAATATTTCTACTCAAACAGATTTATTATTGTTATCTTATCTTATATAATACAGACGTTACTTCAAAAAAAAAGGATGATTACGTCCTACGCGTCATGCATATTAACCAATGACTTAAATTCTGCCAAGTCACTGGTTTTCCTGGCTAGCTCAGGCAACCCATTCCATGCTCTAATAGCACTAGGGTAGAAGGAGTATTTGTACAAATTTGTCCTAGCATATGGGACGAGGAATGTGCCTTTATCTTTGTGTCTTTCAGAGTAATTTATTAAATTTTTTTTTTGTTTTTGAAGATTATGGTTCAGTGTTTTATGTATAATTGCTACTTTACTTTTGAGTCTTCTGTCCTGAAGGCTTTCTAAATTTAGTGATTTTACTATAGGTGTTACTCTAGTCAAATGTGAATATTCATTTGTTATGAATCTCACTGCTCTATTTTGTGTCTGTTCCAGTTTCTTAATGTTTTCTTGAGTTGAGGGGTCCCAAATGGAGGATGTATATTCTATTATTGGCCTAACCATGGTTAAATAACATTTTAGTTTTATGTTCTTATTTGATTTATAGAAATTTCTTTTAATCAATCCTAATGCTTTGTTTGATTTTTTTAAAGTTTCATCAATATGTGGATTCCATGACAGTTTTTCATTTATTATAACACCTAGGTATTTTGTGTTTTTAGTCTGTGTTACTGGTTTGCCATGAATAAGATAAGTGGAATTAATTTGTTTTAGTTTTTTTGTTACTCTTAACAACTGACATTTTTCTGGGTGGAAAGACATGCTCCTATTTGATTCCCATTTCTGTAATTCATCTAATTCTCTTTGTAAAATATCTGTGTCTTGTGTTGTTTTTATTGTTCTATATATTATGCAATCATCTGCAAATAATCTGACTTTTGTTCCTGAAGTAATGCAATTTGGTAAATCATTTATGTAAATTAAAAATAGTAGTGGACCCAAGACTGTTCCTTGCGGTACACCTGAGTTTACTGTTATCGGTGTTGATTTAGAGCCATTTATTATTACAGTTTGTTCTCTCCCTATCAGAAAATCTTTAATCCACTGATGCAGTGGACCATTAATGCCAAAATATTTTAATTTTTTAAGCAAACTATGGTAGTGAACTTTGTCAAAAGCCTTAGAAAAATCTAGTAAGATAGTATCTATTTGTTCACTATTATCTAAACCTTTTGAAAAATCATCAATTAGTCCTATTAGTTGTGTTTCACATGATCTATATTTCCTAAAGCCATGTTGGTATGGTGTGAGGACATTTTGTTTGTCTAAGTGGTTTATGATGTTGCTACATATTATGTGTTGTAGGATTTTACATGTGATGCTGGTAAGTGATACTGGTCTGTAGTTTCCTGGGTCAGATTTTTCTCCTTTTTTAAATAGGGGGCTGACATTAGCTTCTTTCCAGTCCTTTGGTACTCTGCCCTGGTTAAGTGAAGCCTGAAAGAGTATTTTGAACACTGGGGCTAGTTAATTGCTTAGTTCTTTGAGTAATCTAGCTGGAATACCATCAGGTCCAGACGCTTTATTTGGTTTGGTGTTGGCTAATAGTTTTTGAATTCCATTTTCTTGTACTACTATATCTTCTATGTTGTCTACTTGGTTCAAATTCAGTAATATGTCTTTGTCTCCTGGGGCTGAGAATGCTGATGCAAAGTATTTGTTTAGGATGTTTGCTTTAGTATCATTATGTATTATGTTATGTTCATCTTTTAATGGCTCTATGCCTGTTGTTTCCATTTTCTTAGACTTAATGTATGACCATAGGTTTTTGTTGTTATCTTTAGATATTACATTGTTTATGTATTCACTCTGCAGCTCTCTGCTTACTTTTTGGGTTAAGTGTTTAATTTTTATATACTTTTTGTAAACTCTTTCTGCCTTAGTTTCTTTAAATTTTCTATATAGGTTTTCCTTCTGTTTACAAAGCTTCTTTAGTCTATTATTAAACCAGCATTTATTTATTTTGTTTGATGTGTATGTAGTTGGTATATGATTTTCTATAATGCTTTTAAGATGGTTTTTAATGAAATTCCAGAGGTCATCGACTGGTTGGTTAATGTCTTTTTCTAATAAGAATGTTTGTTGAAAGTTTAATGCACCTTGGTGTAGTTGTGTTAGGTTACATTTATTCCAGAGTAAGATTTTTCTTTTGGGTTTTGAATTGGCTACTGCTTTTATCTGACTGTGTATTTTCATGATCTCATGGTCTGATAGACCAGGGATAATATCATAATCAACTACTAATCCAGGTCTGTTGGTTAAGAAGAGATCTAATGTGTTGTTTAATCTAGTTGGCTTTTTAATGATTTGATCTAAACCTAGGTTGTGTAAAGTTTCTATGAAAAGCTCATTTATGTCCTTAAGGTTTTGATGTTTATCTATGGTTAGTGTTTTCCAATTTATATCAGGTAGGTTGAAATCACCCATAATCCAAAAAACTGCATTTTTATTTGTCTCTTTAAGTGTTATAAGTAATAGTTTCTGCATGTATTCTAAACTAGAATTTGGTGGTCTGTAAATACTGCCTATAATTAGGGATGTTGAGGTGGTATTGATTTTACAAAATGTTGATTCTATATTTTTTTGAGTTAGGTAAGGTAATTTCTTCTGCTATAAGAGTGTTTTTTATTGCTAATAAAACTCCTCCATGATTATCAGCCCTATCTTTTCTAAAAATTTCATAATTACTATTGAAAATTTCTGCATTATAAATTTAGGAATATAGCCAAGTTTCTGTTCCTGCAATTATGTCTGGTTTCTCACATTCTAATAAAATTTCTAAGTCTGCTGTTTTGTTCCTAATGCTTTGAAAATTTATTACTAAGGTTTTAAGGTATTTTGGTATTACTTCTTTAGTAGGTTTGTTTAGTGAGGCTGTTGTATTAATTTTAGTAGATTTAGGTTTAACAGGAGTGGATCTAGCTAGTGGTTCGTGAGTTTGGTTTGGGATGGTGTTTAGGATATTGTATGGGTAAGAAGTGTCTGCATTAAAGGAATCAAACAGTCCTGATGTAAACTGAGGTAACCCTAAGGCATAATACACAGGTGTATTCATATGGAGACATGATGCATGGTACCATTCATCGCAGGTGTCACATTGAATGGCTTTCTGTTTCATGGTGCATACTTTTTTGCTGATGTTGCATCTATCTTTAGATGTTAGTATAGATCTATTACCAATTTACAAATAGTTCCAAACTAATTGTTACAATTACACTTCTATAAGCTTTGTTGTTGTTTTTTTTTTGTTTTTTTTTTTAAAGTATTTTTATGCTTTTCTTGTTTAATAGTTAATTTTGCAATTAGATTGCTATTATTTCTTTATAAATTACATATACTTTGATTAGCATTTAGAGGAAGATATTCTTTTCAGAACTCTTTTATCTTGACATTTTGTTCTTCAGACCTAAAGAACAGTGTTTAACTTGTATTCAGTTACAAGAAAAAAATCAAACCCTACAAGAACGTTTCAATGCTCTGATAAAGGAAAAAGATTCGACTATTCAACTTTTAAGTATGTTTTTTTTTTTTAAAAGAACATTAGCATTTTTAAAAAAATATTTTAATCATATTTTTTTTTAGTGTTGTTTTATTTATTTATTTTATTTTTTTTTGCAGTTAAAAGATTATTGATTGTTAATTTATTTAAAGTAAGCAGAGATTGCTCTCTGAAAAATACAATTTTGACCTAAAACATTGAAGTGTATAAAAGGCTAAAAAACTACCAGCTTTGAGCATGATAGTAGTGACAAGACGACATTGACCTATTTTAAAAGAAAAGCTTAAATAATACCAAATTTAACAAAAACTTGGATTGAAATCTTAAAACTGTATCTCCACACTCAAAAGGGAGACAATCTCACAAGTGACTAACAGGAGGTTGAATTGTGCACCTTAACAGCCAATTGCACTACAAAAAAAAAAAAAAAGCCTGGTACACACATATGTCAGGACAATTAGTCATTAAGCAAAATTACACCAAACATTTTCTTAATTGACTTTCATTAACTTTACACTATTTACACCAATTCCCTGTTATTATAAAGCTTTTGTTATAACTAAATTCACTTAATTATCTGATTCCTTTTAAGGAGCCAAGATTTTGAATCAGAATGGTGAGACCCCAATAGAAATTTTAGATTCAAAAAGCACTTCAGAGCTGCCTGCAAGTAGAGCTTACAATAAGCATGAAGAGTCCCATTCTAGTCCTAGCACCGATGAAAGCAGAAGTGAATCATTTACTAAAGAGGAAACTTCTAATCTGAAACATAGTTCAAAGTTACGACTCACAAGGGAAAAGAAACGTCGCAATCGATATCAAGAGGTGGATCTCATTTATAAATTATCTTAAATTATTTCATATTCTAATTTTTAGAATTAAAATATTCAATTTTTAATATTGTCTTTTTTTTATATTATTTTTTATTTACCAGGAAAGGCCAGAAACAAAAAGAATTAAGACATTGTTGGACCTGTCACACACCGAGAGCATAGAAGGTAATACCTCTTTGGAGAAAAATTCTTCTAAAGTTCTTGTTCCTGAAACAGAAAAGCTAGAAAGTCAGACAAGGGAAGACAACCCAGTTGTCTTAAATGGTGAATCTGATGAAGAAGCAGCAGATGTCTTAAGTCAAAATGTGCTCATTGTTCCTGAGACTATTGAAATGAATGACTTTTTAAAAACAGGTGCATGCGGATACATGAGCCCAGTTTATGGAGACTCAATAACAGTTGCTTGCGGGCGAGCTTCTTCTAAATCACATGTGCACAAATGTAACCCAGTTTCACAAAATCTGACTCCCAAAAAAATAGTGAATGAATTTCCAGGGCAAGACACTATTCACTCTGTGAATGAGGAAACAAAAAATGTTGCCTGTATTTGTAGCAAACGCAAAGATGGAACTTTTACACAAATTGTAAGGGCAGAGGAAAAGAACAATTTATTGTGTAAAGTTGATTTAGATACTTCCAATCCATCCAAATCTACTGATGCTAAAGATACTTCAAGTCTATCTATGGTTAAGAACACAGGGGTTCCAGGTAAGCAAAAATCTTCTTTTCAAAACAATTATCAATCAACACTAAGTCAAGTCTTTCCAGGACATCTTAGCAAGCAGAACAAACTTAAATCAAAGTTGATGAATGTTGAGAAGAAAAATAATCTCCCCTGTTTTGTGGAAGAAAAGAAACGACATGAAGCAGTCTCTTCAAGTCACATGAAAGAATCTGAATTTCAAATTCCGGTAGCACCTTTTTGTACAAAAACAACTTTGGCTAGAAAAGATGTCATCAACTCAGCAACAGAACATGACAGAGAAAGTAGGGATGTGTTGACATCCAACACTTGTGATCTTAGTGGCAGCATCAACCGCAATATCCAACTTTCAGAGTTTTTAAATTCTCAGGTTAGCCTTTTTTTTTTTTTAGTGTTGATATACATAGGCCTTTAGCCATTCTAGTTTTTCACATGTGACCTAAGTAAAATTTTGATTATTTGCCAAAATTCTGTATCAATATTTATATTTAGAAAAAAAAACATTTTCTAATAGACTATTGTTAATCTTTAGATCAGGGGTTCTCAACCTGTGGGTCGTGACCCCTTTGGGGGTCGAATGACCATTTGTAGGGGATCGCCTAAGACCATCGGAAAATTGGGGGGGAATGGAATTTTTTTATACTAATTTTTTGTTTGTTTCTAATGTGTTGTACTATAGTGGATATAGATTTACATAGTGTTGGTAATGATACAGGACTTTACTCAAATTACATTATTACCAAACAAATTATGAAAACGATCATCAATTTTAATCTTCAATGTAAAAAATAAATAAATGTGTGGGTGACGAATATAAACAATGGCATACTGCCAGAGGATACAGAGGGCACTTTTAATAAAAGTATCATCCTTGTTTGTTTTTTTAAATTGGTTCTTCTTTGTTGTTGTTTTTGTAATAATGTTTGTTCAAAACTAGTTGCTGCAGACCATATCTCTGTTGTTGCAGAATAAATTTTTCAACAAATTAATTTACTGTCCATCAATGTGTCAAAACGCCATTGCGGGATCAAACATTTCTTTGGTAAAGATCTAATCATGTCAATAATACGCCATAGTCAGTGGAAATAAATTCATTATGGAACAACTCGCGAACACGGACTATGAACAAAACAAAGTTAATGAAAGAAAAGAGAATGACGATCATTTTGAGGTATAGTTTTACTTCAATAGTTAAAGCAGGAATTCAGAGACCACTTTGCAGCATTTGTAATGAAGTTCTTTCTGCCGTATGTATTAATGCCGAACATACGTCCGAGCTTTGCGGAAAACGAGAAACAGTTGTTTAATTTTGAATCCTGATTAAAATCAGACTTGACTCAGATGGAAAATACCATAATTAAAACATATCAGCCTATCAAGCTTCTTTTTTTTTGGTGGCTCTCGGAATCGCCAGAGTTCTGAAACCTCACACCAAGGAGTTATTGTCAGCGGCCAAAGACATTGCTCGCTATGATTGGAGCAAACTTTGTAAATAACTTTTGTGCAATTTGCATACCTAATGGCACATTTACAAGAGATAAGTTGACATGTCTTCTGATACTAAGGGAATGATATTTGCTTCTTTTACAAGCTTGACGAATCCACAGGTTTTGTAGATTGTTCACAATTACTAGTTACGGTATACTTACGATATATACATAAAAACGATTTTAAAGATTAGTTCCTATGCAAACATCTATAAACGGCCTCTACAGTGTTTGATGTAACTGACAAAGTTGGTTGCAATTCAAAAAGTAAAAGACTTCTTGGAAAAAATATCTGTAGTGTCTGCAAAGATAGTGCTCTAAGTATGCTTTAATGTCGGTCTGGATGTCAATGTTTGGTACAGAATAAGTCACCATTAGAATCCATTGCAACTCATTGTATGATTGATTCATCGATATATGATAGCAACGCCAATAGCAATGCATCTAAATATTTCTCTTCAATGTTAGTGACACAAATCTGGATCCACTGTTTGCAGTCATTCTGTTCTATGAGATATTTTCCAGACGTCCTCATCCAACACTGTATCTTTGTAAAACATGTTTTTGTTTCTGCCTGTCAGTTATCAAGTTTTAAGACAAAAATAAGCTCGATGTCAATTCCTAATCTAGTGAAATAAAAACAAGCTCAACCTTGGCACTAACTTTGGCGAGTTTGAAAATACTGTTGCCACGTTTTCCATGATACGTAATACTTTCTAAATTGTAAAATATTTTTTTACCGTATTATAAACATGCAATGAAAAAGTAAATAAATAAAAACCATAAAATCTACTTTTTTGAGAAAATTAAAGCACACATTTTTTTACACTAAATAAATATGATATGTTTCTAACAATTAAGTTAGTTTTCTACATGTTGATGTGGTCTATAGGGCAGATGATGTAGAGGTAAACTGTTTCTGAGGTTTTTACGAGGATGTCATGTGGCCAGTACAATGATCAACCGCATTACTTTACTTTTCCCCAACTGATGTCAGGTACCCATTAGAGCTGTGTGGACTCAAAGGAGCCCAAAGACCCCAAAACTGAAAATCCCAGTTTTCAGCAGGATTTGAACCCGGGGCGCCTGGTTCAAAAGACAAGCGCTTTACCGCTCAGTCATATACAAAAAAAATATGGTTGGGGGTCGCCTCCTAGTAAAAAATTGTATTAGGGGTCGCGGAGCAAAAAAAGTTGAGAACTGCTGCTTTAGATGATGATAAAATGTATTGATAAGTTTTTTTGCATTTAAATAGATTTAGACAAAAGGGTCTTCATGTTTATTCATTTATCCCAAGTTGAAACCGCGCCTAAAGAAAATTGTAAAAACTTTTAAAACAGAGACAGAAATTTTATGAAGCAATAGAAAAATAATTATTACTTAAAATCCATTATTCCTTTTGTTTTTCTTTTGAATATATTTCATGCATTTTATTATTTCTCATTGAGTTTCATCAAATATTTAAATATTATCTTGTTTTTTCCTTAAATGCAGTTAACTGAGAGATTAATATTGGAGAAGTCAGTGGACAACTTGGATGAAACTGTAGCTCCCAGTCTTGTGTCACAATTTTACACTGCTAACCAGAGCTTGGGATCTCAAGGGTCATTATCAAAAACCCAGCCAGCATCCTCTCAGTTAGACACAGATTCCAGCAGGACTCTTGTAAACGAGTCATCCAATTACTCAGAGGAAAATTTCAATGTTGATGCTGAGCAACTTGGTGGAGATAGCAAAAATCAAACTGTCCCCTTGAAAAGCGACAAGTTGGAAGAAACTCTCCAGGATGATGAAAATGAGGAAGAGGATTCTGATGAGGAAATTGTTGGTCCGAGCCCTCAGCACACTCTACGGGTATATTTTCTAAATATAGTTACATTCTAACCTAAAGTTACACTTTGTCAAAGTTACAACCATGTAATTTTCACACAAGCTAGACAATAATGGGATTTACAATTGTCTAAAACTTATCTACTGTAGATGAACAGAAGTAGAAGGTCACAGGGCCACTGTTTAACACTATAACCATGGTTTCATTTATTGTTAAATATGTCCTTTCAGTAAAAGACATCTTTCTGATCAGATTTATTGGAGGCAGGAAAAGTCTGCTCACTTAATTACCAATTTTCGGACATTTACTGGAATAAAAACCTAAAAGTTTGTTTTGTTTTTGAAAGCAAAGCAACTGTGACCAGTCTGGTCATGAAGATTCAGATAGTCACTGGCTTGTCAGTTTCTTTTTCCTTTCATTGTTTATGGCAATCTTTGACTTAATGTTGTCCTAAATTTGATTGACCAAAAAGGTACCATAATATTCTGCTGATCAGCTCCTTTACTTATAGTATTGATAGACTTTGCTTGCTGGCTTAATTTTTTTTTTTTTTATCATCTATGGTCAAAATGGCTTTTTAATACTTTTCTTAGACATCCAATGTTTATTTACAAAAAAATAAAAAGACAGGTATTGGTTTTATTTATAGCTTTGTGTCACTGGTAAATTATGGGCGGCTCAGTACATATATATGACACAACTAATCTATATTATATATTATGATTATGAATCATACACAAGTTGTGGGAAGCGTGAACTTGGCCTGTCTTGGCTACCTATAAAGGGGGCTCAAGGTTCAACACCGAACTCGAGCTGAGTTGTGTTTACTGAGCGCCCAAAGGCAGCACGGAAAACCCTCTCCCAGATACCCTCTTGCCCCCATTAGTCATTAGTGAAATGTAGTTAGTTTTTGTTTCATTCCTGAAAGTTGGTGGATGTATAATGTACACTAGTTAAAGTGTGAGAGGTATTTTGCGATCTGTAATGTTTTTTTAATTATACGACTTCTGATAACGTAGGTTACAGCTGAGACTGCGTAGCTAGATGCATTCCTCATTAATCTTCGGACTTGAAGACAAGCCTTATTATTATTTTTCTATAATGAAAATTTGATTCAGTTATGATCTTTTTTTTTTTTTTTTTTTTTTTTTTTTTTGTTTGTTTATATTAAGCATGATCATTAATTTTACTTTTACCAGATATTGACTATCCTTTTCACTTTTTCGGCAGGGCAGTTCACAACTTCACTGCAGTATTCCTTCCAGTTTTAAATTTATGCCCAAGCACAAACAGACTTACTCTATGCTGGGGCTCAAAGTTGACAAGGTCCTTACAGAAAGTCAGAACAGTTCATCTTTGAAAGGTTTTTTGTTTTGTTTTAATACTTGAAAAATTTAAATATTTTATGTTAAATTATACTTTTTGTTAGACTTTTTAAAATCTTGTAACATATATTTGTAATGTGCAGGGTATGATTTTTTTTCTAGATTAATTCAATTTAGTTATAATTATACAGGAAACTTCAATAACATATTTTATTTCTATCAAACACTTTTATCAAATCTTCATTTGTATTAATATATTCCTGAGCTTAAATCTCTTATTTAAAAACTTCTAACTGCTTAGAACTCTTGGTTAGATGCTTGCTTATGTTCATGTCTATGTGCATTCATCACAACGTTTAGGTCAATCTAACTTTGGTAGAAGACACAATGCATTAAACTCAGTAGCTCTCAAACATTGTTGTTAGGTATTGAAATACACACAAGTTTATTTCCACTGGCTACAGCAGAATATTTGGTCATTGAAAGGATTTTGTATGCAGCGTCCAGCACTAGATTTTATACATTTCACTAGGAACTTTTTGGATGGTTCCCCCTTTCAGACCTTGCCATCTATAGGGGTGTATAGGGCAGATGATGTAAAGGTCATCTGATTCTGTGGCTCACGGTTAATGAGGGTGTCATGTGGTCAGCACAATGACCAACCGCCTTTACTTTTCCCCAACTAATGTCAGGTACCCATTAGAGCTGGGATGACTCAGAGGTGCCCACAGATCCTAAAATAAAAAATCCCAGTCTTCACCAGGATTCAGAAGCCAAGCATTTTACTGCTCAGCCACTATTCCTTTTTGGATGAATCTGTTATTATTGACCTACTCACTCTGTCATTGATTTATTTTATACTGTAAGAAAGACTAGGATGTCTCTCAGAGATGTATCTAAATTTCCTTTGACACAAGTCTGTTCTTTTTCTTTAAGCTAAGGTCATTCCTGTGACCTTACTACCATGAATAATTCCAATTGGTTAAATATAAATAATTGATATAAATTGCTATGCATCAGAAACTGGGTTACGCAAGATAAGTAACAAACAAAACATTTTTTTATTATTTCCCAAGTGCTGTTTTTTTTTAAATTCTTTTTTTTCTTGTTATTTCATTGTATTTCAACATTTTAGTCAGTTACCAAATTTGTTTCATTTAGATGTGAAATCAGTTCACACAAATGATGAAGATAACTTTATTGATGTGGACATTCAAGACACATCAGAAGAAGTGTTTGTAGATTTAGATGGGGCTTTGCAAGAGATTGATCGAAACACTTTAGTGGATCCAAATACAGATTTGGCACAGGCTAAAACTGAACAAGAAGTCCAAGTAGAGCAATCTTTCATGGACAGTTTTGACAGGTGAATCATTTCTACTAATCTGTAATGTTATGAGCAGATGGTTCATAGTGCTAATCTTAGATGTCATTGATAGATGAGTTCTTACTGTTGGAGTGATGGGTGCTATTGTTTTATGTAACTTGCAAATCTCATCCTCTGTTTGTCACTCAATGCTCTAGTACGATGAGAAAGTAAATAAAGGATAAAATTTAGTCATTCAATGTCAAAAGTTGAATAAGTTTTCATCTAATATGTAATTTTTACCTTTGAAAAATTATACCAACTCTAATTCATTGAATTTTAATGGCTTGCTGATATGCGTGGGCAACAAAAAAAATTGTTGATTTCTCTAACTCTCTCACTACTTTACTCCTTTCTTTGTTAAAGAACTGTTGTTTTTTTTTTCTGTTTTAATTCAGTGGCTAGATTCGCTGTATATGTTTCGTAGGATCTGGACAAATTTTTCAGGGCTACCATATTCTCTCACTATTTTCCACAGCGATTTTCCATGCACACTATCAAACTCTTTGTGAAACTGATCATTAGCCAGTGTTGGTATTCAAGACTTTGTTGCATTATATTTTGTAGAATGAAGATTTGCTTCTTTTGAATCCTGCTTGCTCTTCTCTGAGCCTCTCATCCACAACCTATTGAAGTCTCTGTAGAACATGCTGAAAACTTGCCAGCGACAAAGAGGAGGGTAATACCACTCTAGTTTTGGCAATCTGCTTCTTCTTTATTCTCATTGTTATGTTGGAGTGTTCAGATGACTAGACCACTACATGAGATGAACTATGCAGTGGTTTCCAAATCAGGGAGCTCTCCAGATAGTTTTTTTTCTATTGGGGTGATTTGGGGCCAATGTCTTATACGTGACTCTTGGTAAAGAGATGCAATCTGCTGAATTGCCCCCCTTTTAGGAAGACAAGTCTTCTGCGACTTTATACGTTAACCAACATAGATTTAAGAGATTGGTCATTCTGTCAACAAGGCACCGCTCTCCCCTCCTAGCATATCCACTGACACCATATACAGCTCTGGCGTTTATTGTTCTTTAGGACTGAAATAGCCATGGTAATCTCTTCTGTTGTAATTGAGTCTGTCCTGACCTTGACCTTCAAGTTTTTAAAAATAACATTTTTCTTTATCTAAGATATACAAGAGATATAACTAATCACTTCATGTTTTCTAAACATGTATAAAAGATGTTAAGTTACTTTAAGTTCCGTAACAAATATTTACATGTATTTGTATTGTGTAACAGGGTACCTAAGAAAGCTGTTGTTGAGTTCCCTCATGTGCAGGTTGTAAGAAAGAAAGATGACAGAAAGAAACTGGAAGGGTTTAGTTGTCAGGAATGTTATGAGGTAAGCTGGTTATGTATCTTTTTAAAAAGCTCATGTCAACTCACTCTGTCTGATAAAAAGTGTGTACATGTTTTTTCTTCCACGTCCATTATTGGATCAAGTTCAAACTTTGCACAATTATTCATTGGCATAGACAATACATGAATCATTAAAAAAAAAAGTAACCAATTAGACAATTAATTACAGGTATTTAATTATTTAGTTTGATACCAACAAGGGAAAGAAATACTTCAGTATTCACAGATATGGCTAAATTTTGTTTGGTTTAGTCCTCTTAAACTAGCTCTTTGTACCTCACACATTCTCCAATCAGTTTGATACTTTAAGCAATTATTTAACAAAAGAATAATTATTACACAAAAATACCCAATTACTCAATTAATTATTTGTAATTAATTATTTTTTTTGATATCAAATAAGGAAAATACAATTGATATAATTTTAAGAGTGGAGTTCTTTTCCTTTATATTTTGCTTGTTTCATTTCAAGTGGTGCATATATTGTTAGAAACTGCGGTTGTTCAAACAAATATCTTTGCTTTATTATAATTTTAAACTGCTTGACAGAAAGAATCTCATGTAGACAGACAGGGCAGTATTCAAAGTAGTGTAGATACTAGGTGAAATGGAACAGACACATCTAGTCTGCTTATCACTATCAACATTAAAACATCTGGGACACAAATTATTGCATAGTCTTTTTTTTTTAAGCTTCTTCTAAAAATGAACATATTTTTCCTTGGTACAGTCTGCAAAAGGGCTCACAGCTAAGCAGCAAAAAGCTATCTAGAAGAAGTTGGATTGTACTAAGTTTATTATTGACCAATTTTTACTTGTCAGTTTTGTAGAATGGTCATCTAAAGATTGCTTTCATTTTTTTTTGTTTCATTTATATATATTATTTTTGTTTCTCCAGTATTATAAAAATTCTGGTTTGTCTGATGAGGCCATGAAACAAAAGATGAATGAATGCTCCCGACATCGCGCTAAGTATATTCCACCAAGTACGCCAGAACATTTCTGGTCAATCGGCTTTCCTGACACAGCAGAAATTTATGATAAGAGTAAGTTTGTCAATCAATATATCATTGTCAAGGATGAATATATGCATCACTTGTTCATTTTTAACTATACATTATTATCCCTTCTCTATAAGACTGACCCATCCAATATAGAATTATGTTAAATATTTTCAACTATCGCAAACCAATATTACATTGTAACTATACAAGTAAAGTTCCCCTTTCAGACCTTGTGATCTATGTGGCAGATGATGTAAAGGTCATCAGTTTTTGTGGTCCACGGTTAATGAGGGTGTCATGTGGTCAGCACAACGACTAACCGCCTTAACTTTTCCCCAACTAATGTCAGGTACCCATTAGAGCTAGGTTGACTCAGGGGCGCCTTAAGATCCCTAAATTAAAACATCCCAGGATTCAAACCAGGGACCTCCGCCAAGCACTTTACCGCTCAGCCACAGCATCTTCCTTGAAACTATATGACATCTCCTAAATTACTTTGAGGTCTTTATTTTAAGAATGTGTGACTAAGTGGAATAAACCACTTGGCTTTCAATCGAGGATTACAAAGAAACCACCCTTTAGTTCGTCATCTCTGACCTTCGATATACCATAATTCGACTTTGGATGTACCATATTCCTTGCTATTTTTTCTGTTTTCTTTTCCGAAACTCAGCCATGTAGCTTTTTGACTGAGATATTTGTCATATTGATACATTATTTAATGCAAGGTATATTTTCAAATTTTAGGTCATTGTCAAAAAAGTGAAACTCCAATGAAAAGTGAAAAGAACCCTCGCAGGCGCAGACGTCTTGAAAAGCGTTTCAAATCTCGAAATGAGGAAGACTTTTCTGTAAGCTAGAAGCTTTTATAGGTCAATCATTTTTTATTTTTATAAAGTTATTTTGTTCAATTTCAATTAACTTTCTATTCAGATCTATATGATAAAATGGATTTTTTGTCTATAATGAACAGTTCAATCATTGAAGACATTTAAAATTAAATTTTTGTTCTTAACTTTTTTTTTTTTATTAATTTTTTTTTTCTTTCTTTTCAGGGGTAGAAAAAGTAGGAAGTAACTAGAGACTGGTTTTGTGATTGTACTTAACAAGTTCAAGTCTTGATTGCAACCACATAATGTATATATATATTGAAAATTGATAGTGTCATGTGTTGATGTAAAATCCAGATTAAAATTACTTAGTGAATTTAAGTAAAATTTCTACAAGTGTTCTGTTGCCATGAAACTTTCAAGTGGTACATTATTGTAGATTTTTTTAAACTTTGTTAAAGCTAAATAACAATTGAAAATTCAGGCTTAAGTTAAAATAATACACTAGGTAGTACAATATTTTCGCGCATATAACCTGCGGGTTATACAAATTTTTACAAATGCTGTGCTGGGTAAACAAAATTTATTTTACTCATAAGCATAGCTTAACTGAAACTATTGACATACCGGTGGGTCTTTATACCTCCTAGAGTTAGCTGTTAGGTTTTGAAAAGAAAACAAATAGTGCTGATCGGGCAGAGAATCTTTAATATCCATGATAAGCAACAACTTTATGTACCGGCTGTTTATGGCAAGTCACACTTTGCACATGCGGAGTATATAAAGGTGCAGGGTGTACAATTTTGTTTTTTACTTTTTTGTGTGTATAATTTGTGCTGGGTATATGCGCAAAAAATAGGTAAACCTTGTTGGAGCCGGTTGGGGGCATCTAATATATAGGTAGTCACTGTTTCAGTTATAAAGTGTTAGGCACATAGTTGTTAAGGACAAGCTTTGCTCTATAAATATTTAATTACACTTCTAAACAAATTCAATGGAACTCATAATTACTTGCCACATTTATTGTACTGGTATTACAGCATAGTGGTTAAGTGTAACAGTGCTCGCCTTCCAAAGCTGAAGTTTTAAACTTGAAATCTCAACCAAGTTTAGATTTAGATTTTAGTTTAGATTTTTGCTATGACTATTTAGGTCATTGTTGTCCATCTAGCTCTGCGTTTCTGATGGTGGTTTGTGCTGCTGTTCACACACCCCCACCTCTTCCGAACTTTAGCCCTTCATACAAACAAGTCAATGTCAATGGTACAACACCTTGGTCCACAAAGTGGAATTAGAATGTCTGTTAGATGTATTTTATAAGAAAAGATACTGTGCTCACTCCAAGTCCACTGATTAAGCTCCCCTTTTTTTTACAATTGATGTTTAACTGACCTTTAGTAGTCACAGATTATGGGTATTTGAGATTGCTTTGTTAACATTCCTGCTTCAAAGACAAGTGTACTTTTTGTTTCCTTTTGTATAAGATAATATTTAAAAGAATGCAATTCTCTGAGTTATTACCATGATCTCTTGTCATAAATTTCAAAAGAATAGAATTTGGGGACTTATTAAATTGATTTGTGTTTAAAGAAATTGTTTAAAATAATGATCTGTGTATGTCTTTTAGTTATATTTGAAATGTACAATTTATTTTGTATCAACAATGTGATCATGTATTAAATAAGTTTACACTCTTGTACTTTGTGTTGGGTTTAATTTTATATGCTCAAAACTTTTGCAGTTTCTAAAACAATGTGTTTAAGGCCTTATTGGGTTAAATAAATGTCGTGAAGATCATGTGTACACTTCAGCTCAACAGTCTCTTATTAATGCTATTGCTTGCTAGTTTGGAATACTGCTGCAGGGAAACAAACTGTGCTGAAGTCTAAACCTCCATTGGATGGCCTCCTAGTCATGTGTTCGGCTTATTGTCATCTGGATGGTTTGTGAGTGTGAACCCTGATGTCCAGCAGGAGATTTGGGCCAGGACAAAATCTTTTCTGAAGGAACCTCCTGTAAGAGATGGGAATACGAACGGGCCTGCCATATTCTCACCACCTCACTTCACCTACCCCTTGGTCTGTTGGACCATTGGGGCACCGCTCAAGATCTGTTGATCTGTCCTCTCTGCCTTCGATAGCAGTCCCGTTCATTCTTTTATGCTTTCTTCCCATTGCTTTCCTGCCACTTCTTTTTTTTTTTCCTGGCACTGCTCCCTGAAGGAAGATCTTTGCAAGCCCCCAAGACCTTGTATTATGACCATCGAGATTAAGCTTACCAGCCTTTTACGATAGCAGGTCATCGTGGGTCCAATCTCTGCAGTAACCCTGTCTCTTGGTTGCTGATGCTGCCCTTAAATGTGATATCTAGGATCCTTCTGTAGCATCTCAATTCCATTGCTAGGATCCTCCTCTCTAACTCTGCAATCAGCGTCCAAGACTCACAAGCATATAAGAATGTGATCATGGCCAAGGAGTGCAACAATCTGATTTTGCTGACGAATCTATCAAGGGCAAAAATAATGTTTAGCCCTTAGGCAATTTATTCTTTGGCTTTTTCTCAATTTTTTTTTTCGAGGGTGGGGGACTCAACCTTTAGCTAATGTTGCCAAGAGGTAAATTCAGTCAGATTACCATGAAAAAGAAAATTCTCAATCTCAAAATGTAGGAAAATTCTTGCATCTACCTATCCAACCCTGTGCTCTCTCATTATACACTCCGTGCTTGATGGAGGGAGAACCTGCTGCAATCTCCTATACTGTCTACAGAAAAAATATTTTCTAGTATAGAAAACGATTGAAATTAATAATTAAACACTAGTTTCGAAAAAAAAAAACTGAAGCGAAAAGCTTTAATGACCCTCTAAATTGGATTCTAAAAGTAGGCTATTGTAAATATATAGGTAAGATAACTGAAAATTGAGTTATAATTATACGTGTCTTCAAGTTTCTTTTCATTTTCATTACAAATAGGACTTCACTGTCGTAGCCTATATAATACAGCACCTCCCCCATCTCCAGCGATCGCAAGAGTTTGAGAAACATTTTTATCATAGATCTGATTTTGTTTTACTTGCGGGAAAGCTCTCTAGAAGAGGAAGTCAGATATGGATTTTCCGGAATTTTTACCAAAACGAAACCAAAACATTGATTTATATCTAGACTAGATCTATAGACTGAGAGACTATAAAATAATAAATCTAATATAGATCTACATCTAGAATCTAGATCTAATTCTAGATTTACGTGACTAGAAGATACGTGGAATCAGGTTTCTCTATCTAGAATCTAGATTTAATTAAGATCTAGATCTATATTTTTTTATTGATTGTGTTTTAATCACATTCAGTGATTCACACACACACACAAAAACAACAAAAAACGTTAAAATTACTTTATAATAATAAGATCATCAGAATTTGATTCAGATGTTCATGTTTTTTTTTTGTAAGTGATTTACTTTAGTCCAAAAGTTTCTTATCTTATCTTAAAATACAGATTGACATGCCCACATGCATGATGAATATATTATATTATATGATATAGATCTAGATATATTATAAATTATTATTATTAGTAAGGTCTAGAGTGACTAGTCTAGTCATATCTTATAAAATATTAATATATCTAGAATCTAGAGTAATCTAGACACTTACTTCAAAAAGAGGAGATAATTATGTTCAACAATTAAGCCTAGGTGTATGCCAGTATGACTATACTAGTAACTATGTGTTCCTAGGTCAATCTTAGGATCTAGCCATATTATGCATGTTAACCAATATGACTAAAATTCTTCCAAGTCATTGGTTTTCCTGGCTGATTCAGGCAACCCATTCCATGCTCTAATAGTTAAGGCTTTAGATCTACTAATCATCTACTAATACTACTACTAATAACTAATAGTAATATTATAAATAGTTAGTTATACACATAAATATATTGAATTTTATAGACATAAACAAAGATCTAGACTAGAATTAGTGTTAGACTTAGACTAGATTTAAAATAGATAGACTAGACCTTTTCTTTAAAAACTAAAATCAACAACAGTCATCATGAAATTGCTCTGGCTATTTATCCTAATAATGACTAAATACACACTAGCTGAACACAAAACTAGATCTACCTCAGTCAACACTAAGCTAAAAAAGGAAACAACAGTCATAATCAATCATCACACTTTAGATCAATGCAAATTAGATCTACTAATCATCTACTAAAATAACTTATAGTAATATTCTATATAGTTAGTTAAACACATAAATATATTGATCTAGAATTAGATCTGGATCTAGTCTAAGTCTATATTTTGAATAAACCATTTGATTGTCATTGTAAATTAGCTTTCACTTTAGACTTAGACATAACTTAGGCCGTCTTAGGCATTTTTAACCTTAAACTAGATTTAGACTAGACCTTAAAAAACTAAAATCAACAACTGTCATCATGAAATTGCTCTGGCTATTTATCCTAATAATTACTAAATACACACTAGCTGAACACAAAACTAGATCTACCTCAGTCAACACTAAACTTAAAAAGGAAAAAACAGTCATAATCAATCATCACACTTTAGATCAATGCAACTTCAAAAATAACCTAACATACACATCCATAACATTAAAGAAGATTACCCATCACAAATGGAAGTTCTCAATCAGACACAGTAGAAATAAATACCTATCACTGTTAATATTAATAGCAGGAGATGTAGAGTCAAATCCAGGTCCTAGATCTAAAGATAGATGCAACATCTGCAAAAAAGTATGCACCATGAAACAGAAAGCCATTCAATGTGACACCTGCGATGAATGGTACCATGCATCATGTCTCCATATGAATACACCTGTGTATTATGCCTTAGGGTTACCTCAGTTTACATCAGGACTGTTTGATTCCTTTGATGCGGACACTTCTAACCCATACAACATCCTAAACACCATCCCAAAACAAACTCACCAACCACTAGCTAGATCCACTCCTGTTAAACCTAAATCTACTAAAATTAATACAACAGCCTCACTAAACAAACCTACTAAAGAAGTAATACCAAAATACCTTAAAACCTTAGTAATAAATTTTCAAAGCATTAGGAACAAAACAGCAGACTTAGAAATTTTATTAGAATGTGAGAAACCAGACATAATTGCAGGAACAGAAACTTGGCTATATTCCTAAATTTATAATGCAGAAATTTTCAATAGTAATTATGAAATTTTTAGAAAAGATAGGGCTGATAATCATGGAGGAGTTTTATTAGCAATAAAAAACACTCTTATAGCAGAAGAAATTACCTTACCTAACTCAAAAAAATATAGAATCAACATTTTGTAAAATCAATACCACCTCAACATCCCTTATAATAGGCAGTATTTACAGACCACCAAATTCTAGTTTAGAATACATGCATGAACTATGTAATCAGTTTATTACACTTAAAGAGACAAATAAAAATGCAGTTTTTTGGATTATGGGTGATTTCAACCTACCTGATATAAATTGGAAAACACTAACCATAGATAAACATCAAAACCTTAAGGACATAAATGAGCTTTTCATAGAAACTTTACACAACCTAGGTTTAGATCAAATCATTAAAAAGCCAACTAGATTAAACAACACATTAGATCTCTTCTTAACCAACAGACCTGGATTAGTAGTTGATTATGATATTATCCCTGGTCTATCAGACCATGAGATCATAAAAATACACAGTCAGATAAAAGCAGTAGCCAATTCAAAACCCAAAAGAAAAATCTTACCCTGGAATAAATGTAACCTAACACAACTACACCAAGGTGCATTAAACTTTCAACAAACATTCTTATTACCTAACACAACTACACCAAGGTGCATTAAACTTTCAACAAACATTCTTATTAGAAAAAGACATTAACCAACCAGTCGATGACCTCTGGAGTTTCATTAAAAACCATCTTAAAAGCATTATAGAAAATCATATACCAACTGAATACACATCAAACAAAATAAATAAATGCTGGTTTGATAATAGACTGAAGAAGCTTTGTAAACAGAAGGAAAACCTATATAGAAAATTTAAAGAAACTAAGACAGAAAGAGTTTACAAAAAGTATATAAAAATTAAACACTTAACCCAAAAAGTAAGCAGACAGCTGCAGAGTGAATACATAAACAATGTAATATCTAAAGATAACAATAAAAACCTATGGTCATACATTAAGTCTAAGAAAATGGAAACAATAGGCATAGCTCCATTAAAAGATGAACATAGCATAATACATAATGAAAGTGAAACTAAAGCAAACATCCTAAACATATACTTTGCATCAGCATTCTCAGCCCCAGGAGACAAAGACATATTACTTAATTTGAACCAAGTAGACAACATAAAAGATATAGTAGTACAAGAAAATGGAATCCAAAAACTATTAGCCAACACCAAACCAAATAATGCATCTCGACCTGATGGTATTCCAGCTAGATTACTCAAAGAACTAAGCAATGAGCTAGCCCCAGTGTTCAAAATACTCTTTCAGGCATCGCTTAACCAGGGCAGAGTACCAAAAGACTGGAAAGAAGCTAATGTCACCCCCCTATTTAAAAAAGGAGAAAAATCTGACCCAGGAAACTACAGACCAGTATCACTTACTAGCATCACATGTAAAATCCTAGAACACATAATGTGTAGCAACATTATAAACCACTTAGACAAACACAATGTCCTCACCCCATACCAACATGGCTTTAGGAAATATAGATCATGTGAAACACAACTAATAGGACTAATTGATGACTTTTCAAAAGGTTTAGATAATAGTGAACAAATAGATGCTATCTTACAAGATTTTTCCAAGGTTTTTGACAAAGTTCACCACCATAGTTTGCTTAAAAAAATTAAAATGTTTCGGCATTAATGGTCCACTGCATCAGTGGATTAAAGATTTTCTGATAGGGAGAGAACAAACTGTAATAATAAATGGCTCTAAATCAACACAGATAACAGTAAACTCAGGTGTACCTCAAGGAACTGTCTTAGGTCCACTACTTTTCTTAATTTACATAATTGATTTACCAAATTGCATTACCTCAGGAACAAAAGTCAGATTATTTGCAGTCGATTGCATAATATATAGAACAATAAAAACAACACAAGACACAGATATTTTACAAAGAGAATTAGATGAATTACAGAAATGGGAATCAAATTGGAGCATGTCTTTCCACCCAGAAAAATGTCAGTTGTTAAAAGTAACAAAAAAACTCAAACAAATTAATTCCACTTCTACAGTAACACAGACTAAAAACGCAAAATACCTAGGTGTTATAATAAATGAAAAACTGTCATGGAATCCACATATTGATGAAAATATAAAAAAATCAAACAACGCATTAGGATTGATTAAAAGAAATTTCTATAAATCAAATAAGAACATAAAACTAAAATGTTATTTGTTTTGTTTGTTTGTTTTACATGTTTCGGATATTCCTTCAGAGTTGAAGATAATTACTTCCTAGTCCAAACCTCCCGCAGGACGACGGGGGATGGGAGCGAGCAGGCTTGAACCCGCGACCATCTATAAATCTGAACGACAGTCCAGCGTGCATACCGCACGACCAGGCAGCCATCCTTACCATCATTTAACCTTGGTTAGGCTAATAATAGAATATGCATCCTCTGTTTGGGACCCCTCAACTCAAGAAAACATTAAGAAACTGGAACAGACACAAAATAGAGCAGTGAGATTCATAACAAACAAATATTCACATTTGACTGCAGTGACACCTTTAGTAAAATCACTAAATTTAGAAAGCCTTCAGGACAGAAGACTCAAAAGTAAAGTAGCAATTATACATAAAACACTGAACCATAATCTTCAAATACAAAAACAAAATTTAATAAAATACTCTGAAAGACACAAAGATAAAGGCACATTCCTTGTCCCATATGCTAGGACAAATTTGTACAAATACTCCTTCTTCCCTAGTGCTATTAGAGCATGGAATGGGTTGCCTGAGCTAGCCAGGAAAACCAGTGACTTGGCAGAATTTAAGTCATTGGTTGATATGCATGACTAAATGCATGACGCATAGGACGTAATCATCTTCTTTTTTGAAGTAACTTCTGTATTATATAAGATAAGATAAGATAGATTTATTCATAATATTGTTACGAATCTCACTATCCAGGCTCTTTTCAAACTGCACAATACACCACCAACTTAAAGAACTTGACAACTCAGAGCTCCAAAGTAATGTAACACTTTAATAGTTGAATAAATAACAGCCAATACTGTACAATTGGCAGCACATAACACAAGACTGTACAAATATCTCTCCGATAACACCGTACCGCCGTATCAACTCTTGCACTGGCCTCTCTGTCTCTCTGCCTCGTTCTGGGCTTGCACTGGGTTCAACTGTTCAGGACTGACTTCACACACTGGGCTCGTTGTGTCGGACTCGATCGCAGACCAAGATCAAGACGCCAGCCGTCTCAACTGTACTTGACAGTACTCCGCACTGAACCATCGTAATGCTCCGTACAGAACCACACCGTATATACTATAAAAGCATGCTTGACCAGATTGACACATGAAACGCGTAGGACGTAATTATCTTCTTTATTGTAGTAGTGTCTGAGTTTTGTAAGATAAGGTAAGATCAAACAATTGATAATAATTAGGATCAACAGTATGTGGTCTAATTGATAAAAAAAATACACTTTGTTTACAATTGCCTAAACAAAGTTAATTTCACAGCAAAAGTATTTTCCTATTATTTTTAGAGATAATTATTTTTTTTATATTAATTTACATAATCATAATATGTAAATATCAAATATTCATTATAAGACTAAGTCAAATCTTCTGCCAATACAAAACTTGAAATTAATGGCACTGAAGGCTTGTTATAGTCTTCACATTCAATGGCTAGACATACAGAAGATGCAAGCCAATTAGATCAGGTATTAAGCAGTCCTATTGCAACTCCTGCACAGATCAACAAACATTTGATATATGGCGGGAATAACAAAGTTAAAGAAAAGGAGAAATTTGATGATGTCATTATAATTAATGACGAAGATGAGAAAACAAATACTCCATCTCCCAGTTCTTCTGTAAGTTTTTTGAATTATATTTATTTATTTTTATTTTTACCAAAAAAAAAGTTTCAAAGGTATTTTTAATAGGGAGGACATCAATTATAAAGCAATTGAATTCTTAGTGATTAAATGACATAATTTTAAATAGTTAGCTCCAGAACCCTCTTCTTCAAATATTGGTTAAAGGTTGCAACAGGCTTTTAATATTAAATCACAGGGCTGAGTGGTTCAGCACTTGGGTTCTGAACCAGGGTCCTGGGTTCTAATCTCAGTGTAGACTGGGATTTTGAATTTCTTTGTTTTAAGGGCAACCCAGAGTCCACCCAACTCAAATGGGTACCTGACTATAGTTTGGGGATAGTGAAGGCAGTTGGTTGTTGTGCTGACCACATGACACCCTGCTCATTAATTACAGGCCAAAGAAACAGCTGAAGTTAACATCATCTGCCCTATAGATCCCAAGGTCTGAAAGGGGTGCTTTACTTTACTCTTAGTTATTAAAATGATTTAGGAGGTAGCCAAGTGGTAAATACAACTCAGCCATACATCCAACAAAACCACAACTCCCTACAACACTTATCAAACACTTTAGTATTGTATTCAAGCTCAACTGATTAATAACAGAAGCTTTCACAGAAAACTCGTTATTAAAAAAAATAATTTCCCAAAACAAATATGCTTTTTATTTACTGCCTGATAGAGGATTTATAATTTTTAAAAAGTAAAGTAACCCTTTCGCAACTCTTCGTATGTTTGATTCATTTTGTCGGAGAACATGTCCCCCAAAACCTCATGTGATGTTCTGTCACAACCTCATTAAGAACTACAGTAATATATAAACCGTAATCACGATAGTTAAGTAGTTTGTTTTGCTCTTTCAAAAGTTTCAATAGGATATTTGTGATTTGGAATTTGCACTTCATTTATTTGCTGCAAATATGCAGGAGGTAATGACAGCAGGACTATTTGTGTTGGATTTACTTATTTTAAACACATCAGTGTAAATGTTTTGTATCACTTATATATATATATATATATATATATATATATATATATATATATATATATATATCCTTTTCTTTCAGCCACCTTTGTTGTTTCCTACTGACTTGAGCTTTTTGGACACTTTTGATAATGCAGGTAAATCTACCATATATTCATAGTGTCTCTGTTGGTGTAAGTAAAGTTAACATTTCAGACCCTTGCAGTCTAAAGCGCAGATGATGTTAAGGTCATCTGTTTCATTGGCCTACAGTTAATGAGTAGGTTGTCGTTTGGCCAGCACAACAACCAGCCAGTTTTACTTTCCCCAACTTAAGTCAGGTTCCCATTAGAGTTGGGTAGACTCAGTTGCGTCCTAAAAATCTCAAAATTCAGTCTTCACAGAGATTCGAACCCAGTACCTCCAGATTCAGAAGCCAAGCACTTAATCACTCAGCCACTGCTCTTCCCCTGTATTGGTGTATTGGATTTGAATTATACATCTCATTGTGCATAAAAACTGATAATAAAAAAGCTATCAAACACTTTATCATATCTTCATTTGTATTAATATATTCCTGAGCTTAAATCTCGTATTTAAAAAAAAACTGCTAAGAACTCTCTTTTTCTTTAATCTTATAAAATGAAGATGATTATGTCCTACTCATCATGTATCTAGTCATGCATGTCAACCAATGACTTGAATTCTTCCAAGTCATTTAGTTTTCCTGGCTGGCTCAGGAATCCCATTCAATGCTCTATTAGCACTAGGAAAGAAGAAGCATTTGTACAAATTTGTCCTAGCATATGGACCGAGGAATGTGTCTTTATCTTTGTGTCTTTCTGAGTATTTTATTTGGCTCTTTGTATTTAAAGATAATGGTTCAAGTGTTCATTGTTGGTTAGTTTCTTCTTGATTTTCATATCTATGTGCATTCATTACAAATTTCAGATCAATCTAACTTAGTTAGAAGATAATGCATTGGACTCAGTAGTCCTCAAACATTGTTAATGTTTATTTGGTACATAAATATTGAAATGCTTACAAGTTATCTTTTTTCCCTGGCCACACCAGAAGATTTGGTAATTGAAAGCTTCTTTTTATAAATTGATACTTTTTCTGATATTATAAATACACATAAATACACTGCAAATAATTGTATTATTATCATAACATTTTACTTTATTATTTTATTTATTATTATTTTTTTAAATTGTTTTTTTCTTTAATTAACTTCATCTTTTATAAATATTTTTTAGTGTCTGAAAATGCTCTAGTTTCCAGTTCCAATGAAAATACTTTCACATCCAGGATGGATGTTCTAGAAAATCTTAGTAGTATATGTCAGAGATCAAGACAGGAGAATGACTGGTATGAGTTCAAATCTGCTAGTTCTAAATATTGTAGACATTGTTTTTTTTTTTTTAATTCTATCCTGTAACTTCCAGGAAGTAGATAACTGACACACTGGTAGATTGGCCTGTCATCTCATTAATGACATTAATGTCATTCACTCAGTCTATCAACTGGAAGTGAGCCCTATAGGACTTGCTTGAAAAAAGTTTTTTGATATGTTTACATGTTCTTTTAGGCTTTGACATGCTCAACAAATCATCAGATGGGCAGATTGTACTTACAACTCTTTGGCAGAACCTTTTTATTTATTATATGTTTCAAAATTCGCAATATCAAGCTGTTTGAGGAAGCAGTTTGGTTTTTAAAATCTTTGAAGATCCACTAAGCTTTACAACATAACAAACGTACAACAAACAAGGATGAACTGACTGTCTATACATACATCTTAATAAATGTGTATCTCAATGTTAACTCTTTCTCTCCTAACTGACAATACCAAAGTTGATAAATTTCTAGTTACTTTTAGTTATTTTTACGTCTGACCATTAATGAGCTAGAAGAAAGTAAAAAGACTTCACCATGTGATTATACTCTGTGTCAGTACTTTTAGCCTTTAGTGACCTGGTTCCACAAATTGTTAAAGTTATAAAGTAAAGTAAAAATTTAAAAAAAACTATAATGTAAAATAAAAAAAAAAATTTATAAACTTTACGGTAGCAATGTTGAGTAAGTTTGTTTTTTTTTCATCAGGAGTGATTATGTGCATCCCGATACAGATTGTTCTATCATTAGCTCATATGACGTGGTAGGTATATATATTTGTGGATAACAGATATTATACATAGTAAAAGGTTAAAATGTAAATGTTTTACATGTTTTGGATGTTCCTTCAGAGTTGAAGGTAATCTACTTCCTAGCCCAAACCTCCCGCACCTCAGCGCATTCTGCATGCCCAGGCAGCTATATTACTGTAATGACCGATGCCATGTAACTATAATGTTTTAGGCTTAATAACATAGGAGCATTGACAGGGATTCATACAATAGATATTATTGCACCAAAATCCTCTTTTGAAATTAAATGGAATAACTCAATCAGAAACTTGAATTGTAGAATAAACTCTTTTACGGATAAAGAGACAATATAAATGAATCAAAATAATAAATCCTCAGTAAAACTATTGAAATAAACCACAACGAACAACATACTGATTTAACCTCTTGTCTCCCCTTATGTGTACATTTAGTGCAAAGCATAGACTTATATATGCTATATCTAGACTGGACATGGAGATTTTTTAACACTACAAAAAATGTTGTGAAAATGTTTCAGAAAGTTGGATCAAGGCGTTGTTTTGTAAAGTAGTTAAAGAAGTAAAGTTTTTTTTTCAACCCTAACCTATGTAACATATAATTTATTTTTTAGATCTAGATCTAGTAATTGAACATCAAAAATAAGAGTACTCACGTCTCATAATTATTATTTTGCAATTTTTAGATACATAATCTAGAAAGATCTAGGTACATAAGATGATTTAAATCAACATGACTTATTTCCATCTAGGGTTTTGAAATCTAATGGAAACAAACGGGAAATGGCTATGTTTCATATATTTGCATGAATATCAGAGAAATGATTTTGCATTATTTCTAAACTTTGAAAACTAAAGATCATTACTTTTCTAAAAAAAAAGAGTTTCTGTACATAAAAATCTATATTTTTTATATGTCTGTGAGTTGATCAATCGCGGATAAGAATTTATTTCCGGTTTCCAGTCTAGATATAATATATAAGTTCAAAGTTTAAATCCATAAACATTAAGATTCTGCTTAATGTGAAGTTTATTTTTACTCCCTTTGGACTTTTCCAAGTTATTTTTAGCTTTACAGCTAGATTTCAAATCAGATGTTTTCTGGAAAAAATAGTCTACGCAATTTCCCTTGTTATAAGCAACAATGACATGCCTTAATATGTGACATTTATCTTATAAATTATAAATTGTTTGAGCAATTTGACTCAATCTGGCCCCATGTCAACCTTGGATAATTCCATCCAGTTTGACACATTTCATCTTTGCCCCTCTAAGCCTACTATATAATTACTGACAGCTTTTAAGTTGTTGTTTTTTATTGTCTTACCTATTATCCTCTTGCTATTCCTTGTTGACATGACAAGCCTTTTCAATTCCGCTTTCTGTAATAATTGAAAATAATTAAGTCTGTTCTTAATTTTTTTGTATGTAACTTTTTTTTTTTTTAATCTTCATAAACAGAGAGGAGCAGGGGATACTATCACTCTTGTGGAGGAACTTGTAGACCAAAGTAAGAGGAATGATGAAAGAAACATTTTTTACAGCTCGCACTATTCCAGTGAAGAGAAGTCTGGGGATAATAGAGAAAGTGATGCAGGGAAAAGTAGTTCCTGCGGCCTTGGCAGTACAGATCACTACACCAATGCTGAGCTGTTTGAAAATGGCGTGCTGATAAACAGAAGTAAAAAAGACTTGTGGATGGAAGCACTGGCTGCAGATTCTCCAATAGATGATGACAGCTCACCTAAACTGATCTCTGTCGGGATAAGCAGTTTAGAACAACAACAGTTGAAATTTAGAACAGACCTAACCATCTGTACTAGTACTAGCCCTGAGTCTGTACTAAGACAACTGTTAGAGAATGATAGAATATCTAATGAAAATAAATGTTCAAATCTCTCATTTCATTCTATATCATGTACACCTCATTTAGAATGTGCATCTACACCAACTGTAAATTCAGTAAACATTGACATGAATAATTTAACAATATCTGCAACAGACAAAAGCACCGATATAACAAACATCATAGCAGAAATAGATAATTTATTGTCCTCCCCAAACCCTGGTCCCTCTGTTTCTAGTATAAGCGAAGATTTAAATTGTGTTAGGCTAGAAGAAAATAAATGGCTTCCTTCAAAAAATACAGAAAAATTAGATGATTTCTCGATGAATTTTGATACAACTTATATGCTAGTGAAAGACGACAGCTCTGTTTCTTCTGAGGCTAAACACAGGAAAGATAGTGAAGAAGAAACACCAAGAAGCTTCTCGGAGCAGAAAGAAAACATCCCAAAAAGTCCAAGAAGCAATGCTCTAAACAATGTCAGCGATGTTATAGTTATAGAGGATGATGAAAGCAGCCACTCATCATTAAGTTCTGGCGTAAGAATATATTTTTACATTTATTCTTTAATGCCTTTATCTGGATATCAAATAAAATTATATTGTTACTGTCTTAAAGGTGCCGTGATGGCTGCGTGGTAAAGCGCTTGGCTTCTGAACAAGCGGTCCCAGGTTCGAATTTTGTTGAAGACTGGGATTTTTTATTTTGGGATCTTTGGGTCACCTCTGAGTCTACCTCACTCTTATGGGAAACTGATATTAGTTGGGGAAAGTAAAGGCAGGTGGTTGTTGTGCTGGCCACAGGACAACCTTTTTAATCATGTGCCAGAGAAACAGATGACCTTTACATAATATTCCCTATAGATCACATGTCCTGAAAGGGGAAATTCACTTCTTTTTTTTTTAATACCACAAACATACTTTAATACTGTTGGGTGTTTTAAAAAAAGGTTAAAAATGATAAGAACCTGTTTATTTGGTTTGCATTTTAAAAAAAAGAACTAACAAAAGCAAAATTCACAGCTCTGAATATTTTAATATTAGAAAAATTAATATTCTTCAATTAGAAATATAAATATTTTCCAGAGTTTTAATGGCTTTTAAAACATATATATATGTATACAGTCAAACCTTGTTACATTGGTTACCACTTTTCTTTCACTTATATCAAACTCATTTATTTCCAGTATTTTATCTGGACTTAACATAAAATCATATCAGACATGGTAAATAGATTTTTTAAAATGTGCTAATAAACATTTTTTTCTTACCTTTTTAAATTACAGACTTTTCTTCCTAAGAGAAGATCTGGCATTCATATACATTGATGTGAACTTTGCAAATGGTAGAATTAATCTATCCTCAGTTATTTATAACTTTTTAGTAAAAAGTTTTGTTTTACTCTTAGTTTGATCAACAATTTTGGCTGTATGTAGAGAATATATTTTTATTAAATATGATTCCTTGATAAGAGAGACTAAAAGAATAAAAACTTCAGAGATAAAAATTCTCAATAATTTTCTTTTTAAATTGTAGCCACATTCTCCTCATTGGTTGGCCTTATCACCTTCACCCTCTGACCTCAGTTACCTTGAAAAAAATGACTACTCAGGTATGCAGTGTCTTAGAAAATATTAAAAGTATCCAACCGTATTTTTTTATTTTTTTTATTTCAAGCTATTGATGTTGAAGTTGCTTTCTTCAAGTATATTTGAAATGTATTTTTAGAATTAGCGAAACATAGTATAATAAGTATGGAATTATATTTTATTGTGATTTTCAGATTCATGTGAAAGAAATGAAACTAATGCGGTATGCAACAGAAGTTGTTCTCTGCCAGATTCAGGGATGGTCCTTGAAGAAAATTCAACTTGCGAAACAGATGAAACTAGAGCTATAAGCAACAGAAGTTCTTCTTTGCTTGATTCTGGAATAGTCTTTGAAGAAAATTTAACTTGTGAAACTGATAAAACTATTGCATTAAACAGCACAATTTGTTCTCTGCCAGACACTGGAATGATCACTAAAGAAAATTTTGTAATTCCTGAAACTTCTGAAAATGAAACATTCTTCCAGTCCACCAATAATATGCATTTTCATGTGAATTTAGTAAACAACCTAGTACCTTCTGAAACCTCTCAAAATTCATTTTTCTATTCACCTGAAAACATTGATAGGCATATCTCAGCGGTAGATAGCAATTTGCTTTCTTCTCAAGATTCAAATGCTTCCATTTTGGATGTCCATAAAAAATATTCTGCAATGTTGGAGGACCGTGTAATTTCTTCTGAGGTCAATAAAGAAAATGTTCCTGCGACTACAGATGCTGATATTGATGTTATTGTTATAGAGGATGACAAAGAGACATCACCTACTTCACCATCCAGTCCCATCGTAAGAGCATGTCTTTTATTTTCATTTGTACATTGCACTATTTTTGTAATAATGAAAGATTTACATTTTATTGAGAATTTTATATTTAATGAGAATTATATATTTAATGAGAATTTTATATTTAATGAGAATTTTATATTTAATGAGAATTTTATATTTAATGAGAATTTTTTTGTTTTCTTCTAATTGGCTGTAGTGCGTTTAAGAGGTTGATATTTCAATATTGAAGTGTCATTGAACAATCTTAATATATAGAGTTCAATACAGCTCAATTTAATTCTCCATTCATTTTCAGTCTTGTTCATCTCGATGGCTGACTACTGTACCATCAGAAGCTAAACGACGCTTTCTTGAGCCACCAAATTGTTCATCAGGTATAGCTCCTTTTATTTTTAAGTCTCTTTCTTTTTAAAATGTAGAATTTTCCATCCATCATCGTAGATTGACTTTCAAACAAATTCTGTGGTTGAGTTATGACTTACAATGCTTCGGAGAATCCATTATCTGTTGCACTTACCTATATGGCTCAATTTTAAGTAGCTCTCTTCATTACGGGGTGTGGCAGCAGAGTGGTAAAGTGTTTGGCTTCTTAACAAGGTTCTTGAGCTCAGTTGTTGGTAAAGAATGGGATTTTGAAGTTTGTGAGTCCGTTTAACTCCAATGAGTACCTGAAATTATGTTGGGAATGTAAAAGCAGTAGGTCATTTTGCTGACCACATGACATCCTTTTTAACCTCCTGCCACAAAAACAGACAAGCTTTACCTCATCTTTTCTTATCACAAAGTCTGAAAGTGCTACTTTTATTTTAGTTTTTACTCCATATTACTCCATATTAGCTCTCTATTGGACTCTTGTTTGTGGACAGTTAAAAATGTAAAAAACTAACTTTTTTAAAAAACATTCCATATACCAGTAACTTCTTACACCACTCAACTAAGAAGGCTCAGCTAACTCCAAACAAAACATTCTGTACGGTGGCCTAGCTAAGGATTAGGGGGCCTGTGGGTCTTTACCTCTTAAGGGACCCCTGCATTTTCACATTCCACATCATGACATGAGATAGTAAGTATTTTTTCTTTCAGACCATGCAGTCTATAGGGCAGAGGATGTAAAGGTTATCTGTTTCTGTGCCCCATGGGTAACTAGGGTGCCGCAAGACCAACCGCCTTTACTTTTCCCCAACAAATGTCAGCTATCCATTAGAGCAGTGATGCTCAATCTTCTTCAACCGGGCAGGCCATTTTAATTTCCAACACTCCTGTCGTGGGCCACATCAACAAAAGGTTAAAAGAAAAGGAAGTAGACTAAAAATTATTTTATTAGAAACCTGTGAATCTAGTTTTTACATTAATTCAAGAGAAGTTTATCCTAAACCAACTTTTAAATATCCTATTTTCTATAACTTCT
The DNA here is from genome assembly GCA_030265305.1 of Biomphalaria pfeifferi. NCBI lineage: Eukaryota > Metazoa > Mollusca > Gastropoda > Planorbidae > Biomphalaria > Biomphalaria pfeifferi. Next base: position 7,017,504 of record JASAOG010000011.1, read on the forward strand.
TTAAGCAATAAAATATAAAAAGTTGATATTAAAAAAAAGGGAAAAAAATGATACAAATGGGGGGGGGGGGGGGCATTAATTGGAAACCAAATATAATGAAAGGAGGAATTTTTGGAGAGATTTTGATATTACAAGACAAAATTAACAATGTCAAGTATGCCATATTAAAAAATCACAGTTACTTACTAAATATAAAATGACCTTGTGCTACAAGGGAAAGAACTCTGATTTGACAGTGCTGTCAAGTAAACACACAAATATCAGAAGGTGTATTAAAATACTTTTGCTCATCAATACTTCCATATTTTTTTTTAACAATGGAGACACCAAAAAGCTTGCTCTTTATGGATTTACCTTTTCACATTTGAAAAATGTAAAGTAGTTTAGCTTAGAGAATTTAAAACAATTTATCAGAAACAATTTGAATCATCGTAAATCATTCATCTTTCTCTTTCATCTGTAAGTCTTCATTGTCACAATTGAAGGGTTGGGCCTGGCCCAGACCTTCTGTAGGACACTTACAAGTGCATACCACATGACCAGGCAGCCATACTGCACCGTAGAAAGGTTATACACAGGAGTAAAACTTAAAGGCAAAATATTATCATACTATATTTGTCCCAACAACAAATTTGATCTTTGAATATTTGTGGGGAAGTTACATCAGAAGGTTTGCTTTAACTTCACATTCTTAAGAAACAATAAATTGCTTTGATGGAGTTGCAAAATTCAAATTTCTAGCTTCTATCTGGACCTTTAAATAAATTCTCTTTGCATTTAAGATTCAAGTGGGAAAAGCAGAACAATACAGAAAGATGACTCCTTGACATTTGCAGAAAGATCTTCACAACAGATGTTATATCACCTTTCAAATCAAGAAAAAAAAAAGTAGGAAAACATCATATATTGTACATTTTTCTTTTACAGTACACACATCATATAACTGTCTTCTACAGAACAGGCATCATACAATTTTTTTCTATAGAATAGGCATCATACAACTTTCTTCTACAGAACAGATATCATACAACTTTCTTCTACAGAACACGCAACTGTCTTCTGGCATCATACAACTTCTTCTATAGAACAGGCATCATACAACTTTCTTCTACAGAACAGATATCATACAACTTTCTTCTACAGAACACACAACTGTCTTCTGGCATCATACAACTTTCTTCTATAGAACAGGCATCATACAACTTTCTTCTACAGAACAGATATCATACAACTTTCTTCTACAGAACACACAACTGTCTTCTGGCATCATACAACTTTCTTTTACAGAACATGCATCATATAACTTTCTTCTATAGTACATTGGAATCAACTCTATTCTCTTAATGTCAAGTAGAGGAACCAACTCTATTCTCTTAGTGCCAATTCTTAATTTTCTTTCTATAATAAATATTTTTTTCTTTTTTCACTAAGATTTACCTGACATTGATATTAGATAATACTTTTTTTTAAAAACTTATTTAACTCTAAATTCAAAAACTTGAAATTTTTTTTTTATTATTCCAAATTCTTATATTAGAACTTAGATCTTAAGCTATAGTTATAATCTAATTGGTTACTCAATGTTGTTCTGCACCGCAGGAAAAGTTAATCAACATGCAGTGAGTTTATCAGCACTAATTGTGATAATTTTTTAAAATTTTAGTTATATAAATGAAATATGCTCAAGAATTTTATTATAAAATGTTTATTTTAAGAGTTTAGTTGTTTTTTTTTGTTTTTTTCAGTTTGAAGGAATGTTGTTATTCTAGCTACATTCATTTGCAGAAACAAATTGATGTTCTCAAAGAATGCTTAATTGCAATGTTAAAAGGAAAAGAATCACATTTACAACCACTAGGTAATATTTCTGTTCTTAGAAAGTATGAGTCTTTTAATCTGTAGTTGCTTTTTGGTTTTTCCTTTAGTATGTTTTATTTTGATTTGAAAAACATTGTGCTTTGTGTTTTTGATAGAATGTTTTTACCAATGTTTAGATATTTCATTACTATTGTGGTAGACGTTTAGTCTAAAGGGGGTATTGGTCTGCACAATATAGTTTTCACTTTAAAAACACTTAGCCCAGGCTGAATGTATTGCAGTTTTTCATGTAGGTTTGGTTTGGTGTTTCTGTTGCTAGTGGTTTTTCTACAGGGTAGGGTAGATAGCCCTACACCCAACCCTCCTCCTTTCTCAGCCGGGCTTGGGACCGTCACATAGCATAGAGGAAAACAGCTAATGCCCTGTAAAAGCAGCAGTTGGAGAACTTCCATTTGAGACCCAAAGAAGACCCTTGTAGAAGACAAGCCTAGACAGTGAAAATAGAACTTATTAGCTTCCTGGCAGACAAAGGCTTTGTTTGCATTAAAAGTGACAAAATATGCAGGTCTCAACTGGATCAGGGTAGTCACTTGAAACTCGAAGACAATTCATTATTATTGTTTACTGTCAGGACTTTATCAATTTGTTGTTTTTTTTCATGAACAACTTTTATTGATAAAAACATGTTAACTTTTTAGTCACGGGGCCAGGTGGTTAAGCTCTTGGCTGCCAAACAAAGAATTTTAAAGTAGAATCCAAATAAAAGTAGGGCTTCTGAGCTCTGCCTGGTTACTAGCATTTGTTGTGTATATTGTGGGACTTTGTGTGCTGGCCATAGGACTCCATTGTTAACAATTGGATAAAAAAAAAAAAAAAAAAACTAGGTGAACATTACTTCCCATGTACCATTAGGCTTTGAGTAGAAACTACTGTAAAATAATTCATTACTGTCTGTGCACATTAGTACTTTGTATTGTTTATTGCTTTTAAGTTCTTTAAGATACTGTAAGATTACAATACTAGCAACCTTACATTTCAATAAACCAGTATGGGTGTATAAAAGGCTTTATAAATTTTAGGGGTAAAAAAAAGTGTTCTGCTAAATCTGAAGAAATAAGGCTGTTTTTTTTTTTTAAGGTTTTGATTAACTGAATATGCTTTCTTATGTCAAATCTGTCTTCTTGCAGTGGACACAATTTGCAACCAGAACGCTGGTGAACTACATACTTCATTGCCGCAGTCTTCAAGTCAGAGGAAGCGTTTCAACTGTTATCAGGAGGTAGAGCCTTTTCAAAGCTCTAAATGCCAAACACATTTTTTTTTTTTTTTTTTTTTTGAGAAATTCAAATTTACTTCTAAATTTAAATTTGTTCTCATCACTTGACCAGGAAATACCAGAAGTGAAAAAAATAAAGCCTACGTTGGAGTCATTAGACACTGTGGATATAGAGGAGGAACAAACATCAGAGAAAACATCTTCGTTTCCAATTTCAGAAGTAGAAAAAAACAAAAGTGAGAGGATGCACAGAGAATGTCTACAAGTTTCTACTCAAAATAAACTTGTCCCTTCCGTGGCTGCTGAGATGGAAGTTTGTTTACAAACAGGTCCAGGCTGCTCTAGTGGTCCAGACTCAGTGGCTTCTGCTGGCTGTAAAAATTCTTATAAATCACAAATGCATGAACCAAACTCTACAATCCCAAATTTTACAGCCATAAATCAAAAAAAAAATTCAGTTGGAGGAAAGGCAAATATTTATTTAGACCCGGCTGGTTTGTCTGCGCTAGAGAGACCACAAAGTTTGTTTCAAAATGCATCTTCCACTCAAAATAACCCTCAGTTAAACAAGTTCAACAAACTTCAATTAGAGTTAAGAGATGCGGAAGAAAAAATAACTCACTTGTCTTTAGCTGATGCCAAAGTTTGGAAAGAATCTGTGCCACTGGCTTCAGAACACAAAATAGAGATGGCTGACCAGAGCTCAGAAGAAAAACATGAGGCGCCGACAGTAAGTACTCACAGTTTTCATTCTTATATAATTTTTCTTCCTATAGCGGATGTCAGTACATTACAATGGCAATAAATATTTGATAAAGTTGAGCATACATACACATACGTACATTAACATACACACAAATATCATCTAAACTGAATACCATGTTTAATTTTAAAACATTTCTAATTTAAACTTCTTATTTTCAGCCTTGCATCCATTTAGATTCAAGTCGTACTTTGAATTTAGAAAACAAGCAAAATCATTCCATGCAAGATTTTGTAGTTGGCAAACTGCGGCAGGAGAATCAAGAACAAGCTGGTAAGACATAAGGCTGTAAAGTTTGTCACACAACACCTTTAATAATAGATCACAGATACGGGGAAAAAAAATAATTTTATACCCACTTCAAAGTTTTAGGAGGCGCGGTGGCTGAGCGTTAAAGTGCTTGGCTTCCAATCCGGGGACCAGGGTTTGAATCCTGGTGAAGACTGGGATTTTAATCTTGGTATCTTCAGGCCCCTCTGAGTCCACCCACATTAGTTGTGCTGGCCACATGACACCCTTGTTAACCGTAGGCCACTGAAACAGATGACCTTTACATCATCTGCCCTATTGACCACAAGGTCTGAATGGGGAACTTTACTTTACTTTACATCAAAGTTTGAATAGAACTTTACTTAATTTTGACTTATCTTATGTAGTTAGCCTGCCAGTGTAACAAATAACAAAGTGAAGCTGTGGATTGTACACAAATAAATGATCGAATTATTATATTATTATTATATGGATGGCTGCCTGGTCGTGAGGTTTGCGCGCTGGACTGTCGTTCCCATCCCCCATCGTCCTGCGAGATGTTAGGACTGGGAAGTAAACTATCTTCAACTCTGAAGGAACATCCGAAACATGTAAAACAAAACAAAACATTGGTTTGAATCAAGTTTAATGAGGCACATATAGGTTTCTTTAATTATTAAGTGATAATTTTCCTTACCATTATTTGTCATTATTTATTTTTGACAAAGAACACAGTATTTTCATCAGGTCCAGGAGTCTTTGACTCAGCTATCATGGGAGTGTGCTGATGAAACTTGTGTTGAACTAAAATGTTCCATTAGCCTAAAGAAGAATAATCTCATCATTTGTATTGCAAAGCTGAGAACTATACTGAAATTAAGGGGCTCATTCAAAGACCTCTTCTTGTATATCTTATCCTTTTTAGGAAATATAGCCTCCACCAAGCAGAAATAATAATGTCTTATAAACATGTCATTATAAACTTGTTTTTAAAACTACAAGATATGCAGAAGTTTAGGATTCTTGAATTGTTTGCCCTCTGCCAACTTTGTAAGATACAGCTGTTGATGACATACAAGAAAATATTGCTTGTGAAATGTTTTTGGTGTCAGGTCACAGAATCCCCTAGGCATTTGGTCCCCATGCTGGGGTTCTTCCCAATATAATTGACACACTTAACAGCATTTACAAGTCTTAACACATAATCCATTTGTGCACAGATATGAAACTAAATCAGTTTTTGTGTACAGAAGAAATTTAGTCCTGCAGTGTCAGTTCAAGCTTGTTGTTTATGAGGAAAATAAAGAATTTAAAAATCCAGTAATGGTTGATTATAAATATATATTTTACAGATTTCTAGCAAACCTATTTAAGCAAATTATTGTTCATATAAAAATTCATATTCTATACTTTCAATTGATAGAGAACCACTTCATCTAGACATTATTTGGCCTCTTGTTCAAAGTTAGTCCCCTTTTTTTTCATTTGAGAATCCTGGATTGGAATTACAAAAATGTCATTTATAAACATATTTCTAGACCTCTTTTGAGGCCATTTATAATTGGATGCCACTCAATTAGGATTGGATTGTGTTTTGTTTTTGTTTTTCTATTTATTTTCTATTTATTTTCCAATTTCATTAACTCTTTCTCTTTATAATTATTTTCCATGATCCTACAGAATTATTAATTTGCTCATTTATAGTTCACTTTCCTCTTATGATTAAACTTCCATAACTTTTCAATAAAAAAATATTTTATTTGGTATATAATTAAATGGGAATGGACGCTCTGTTATATAACACAAACTAATAGTTTGATGTGGTCAAATCAACGATGGTATCGCCAATTAGGAGAGAAAGAGTTAAATATCTATCAAGATTGTTTGTTGATGATATGAATATATTTTATTCAGATGACTGTGAAGTCGCAGACATGAGTTGTGTGGATGTCATAGATCTGACACAAGACGAGGCCTTGGAGGAGATGGGTAGAGCAGCTGTTGTTGATGTAGATGTAGTGAGTGAAGAATGTACAGGTGAACATCACCTTGATGATCTATCTATGGACAGCTTTGACAGGTGAATTCTCATTAGTAATAATGAAAACCCCTTAAAGCTGTGATCAAAACAGTTACTTCTGAGCATCGTAAGCTCAGAATAATAGTAAAGGAAGGATCCTCAATCCCTCCCCCCTTTTTTTTTTTTAGTAATGCATTGAGAATTCTTATTAAAAAAAATAAATAAATTTATGACGTATGAGTTAATATATGAATGCAGCCTTATTTTTATTGTAAATGTTTAAAGTAATATTAAAATTTGATTAAATTTCAGTGTTTTTATACATTTATCTGGCATACAATTAAAGTCTTTTATTTTATCTGTTAGAATATCAAACCATGCTTTTTCAGTTAATTAATTAAAGTTTCTTTTCAATTTTTTATACTTTGACCGTGATGGGAAGGCTTTAATCTTTCTAAGCGACCCTTCATCCCATATTATATTTAACCCTAGTATAAGAAAATTGACTTCCGACAAAGTTTGATTATTTTTTGGTTGTTGTTTATTAAAGAGTTCCTAAGAAAACGATTCAAGAAATCCCTCACGTCCAAGTTGTCAGAAGTAAAGAGGCCAGAAAAAAACTAAAAGGATCAACTTGTACTGAATGTTCTTCAGTGAGTAGATCAATGTTGGCTGTAGATTGATTTGATTCAGGCAATATAGGAACTAAAGGATATTTCTAATATGTATAAATCTTCTAAATCTCTTTTATTTAAAAAAATCTTACAATAATAGTCCAGCTTAAGTCAGTGAAACTGAGTTTTTAAACTACTGTAAGGGCTTATAAACCAAAAGGTTTGGGCCAATGGAGTGTGTTTGACCGAAACCAATCATTATAGAAGGTGTAACATCTGACCTTTGATGTGGCAACTAGCTTGGTGTCTAGATATGTGACCATATATTTATTTAACACCTCTTCTGGTGCTCATTAAAATAACAGCTGTGTCGTAAATGTTTTTCTGTTCACTTGATTTGTTATCGCGTATGTCTACTATAACTACTTAAACTAGTGCAGCACAACAAATATTAAAATTCACCAATTAAGTTCTTGATTAGCAAACAGAACACATTTATTGATAAAGAGTAAATATACAATCTAACCTTAAAGGCACAGTGAATGGTATTTCACAAAACATTAATCCAAGTCATGAAAATACTGAACTATTACAAATGCTTCAAGTTTTTTTTTTTATATGATAAATAGGTGTTCTCCATGATTCCCAACTAGTTCATGTCACAATAGCTAACAAACAATGATGTGACACTTGGTCTAAACTGCCCACAGGTTGCAAGTCAATGTTGAGGCCTTCTATAATGATTGGTCTCGGTTTGACTATTAAAGTAATTCATATAAGAGAAGTTAACTCCATAGCAGATGTGCTATCCATGTTTCCTTTATTTAAATCCCTTGAATGGGCCTTGAAGAAAACTCTTCTGGGTGCATTTGTTTTTCTTTCCATCTAGGAGATAAATATAAATACTTTTAATGACCCAGTCAGCCAGTGAAAAAAGAAGGAAAAAGTAGTTGATAAATTAGGAAAAGACTAATTGGTTGGTACCAATTTAGTCTAACCATCTGAAGGAGGAGTTCATAGTACTGCAATGACTCTCTATCCATGGCGACATTAGAAAACTAAAATTAGGAGGAAAAATCATGCCCTTTAAATGAAAAGTAGACAAGATACTACCAGGATTCCTTTCAACTGGTAACACTACTGAGGTAGATGCATAAGTTTTAAATTTGACAGTGCAAGAAAATCACATCAAAGAGCTTTGGATAATACTCACCATGCCTAGCACATAATTGGCTAACTAATTAAATAATCATACATAGTTCATAGACTTCTTTTCTTACAACTTTAATTTCAATACAAACTATTCATTTAATGAACTAAACTTTATCTATCTAAATAACAATTTGTTCAATTTCCCATTATTTACAGTTTAAAATTATTATTTTTTGTTAGTATTATCAAAGTTTTGAATTGCCTGATGAGGTCACTCAGCAAAAGATAAATAAAAGTTCATGTCATCGAGACAAGCATCCTCGGTCTAGATCACCAAATAACTTTTGGAAAATAGATTTTCCTGAAACTGGTAAGTGCGTGTCATAAAAATGCAAGTTTTATCAACTAACACATAATCTGTCATTCAGTGTTTGGAAAAAATATTTCTAGTAGTTTATTTTGGTTTACTGCAATACCATAGCCTAAAGTTACAGAATAGTAGTCTGAGAGATGAAACATACACGCAAACATTACATGAACTTCAAATGAACTTATTTGTTCTGGTTGTTTAAAAATTATTTTTAATCTTTTTATGACTTAGCAAGTTCTTGATGTGATTTTTTTATGTCTGCTTATTGTGACTGCTGAATGTGATGTTGCAGTGCTTTCCCCAGACTCCTTAGCTGACTAAGGGGGTGGTGAATGTGAAATTTCAAGTCTTGGAGGGGTCACTAGTAAACATTTGGCAAATACTGTTTAAATTTAAAACCTTTTCAGTAAAGTCCTAAAAGTCTTTAAGCCTAATAAAGAATTAGTTGATGTTAAGTCAGTTTCTAATTTTATACTCTTACGTTTGAATATATGTAATAACTATTGATAAAATGTCATAATAACTAGATTTTAAAAATGTAATCAACGTTAATTTTCACCTTTATCACCTTTCACCTATCCCTTAGTTGGACCTTTGGGGCACCACACAAGATCTGTTGACTGTCTTTCTCCAATCCTCTCTCATTTGCCTTGAATAGAATCTCTCTCAATGGCAGTCTGGTCCATCCTTTCATGTTGTCTTCCCATCGCTTTTTCTACCACTTCTTTTTCCTGATAGTTTCCTGAAAGAAGGTCTTTGCGGACCATGTAATGTGGCCATAGAGTTTTAGTTTTCATTTTTTAATACTAGTTAGCAGGTCATTGTTGGGTCCATGTCTGTGGCATTTTACATTAATGAGATAATTACTTCTCTTTGCAACTTCTTGTGTGACTAAAGAGGCCAGTCCTTGATACCCAGCTGCTGTCACAGGTTGGGCATATATAATCACCAGGCGCTGTTGCATTTTCACCCTTCTTTCTACTACTGTGGTTGTATGACATCTGCAATCTTTGACCCTTTCTTTATGCTCTCTCTCCATGTGAATCTATCCAGTTCCACTTTTTTCCCAGCTGCTAGTGTCGAATTTGAAGAGCTTCATGTCAGGTTTGCATACATCCTTATACCTTAAAAGTGGGCAACCACTGTCTCTCCTGCCTTCTATTAGATCACCTTACAGAATGTCTTGTGGAAGTCGACGTACTGGCATTCTATGAACGTGGCCAAGCCAGCCAAGGTGTCTGCTGCTGATAACACCACAGATGTCCTGGATCACTGCTCTTCGTAGCACTTCCTCACTGGTTATTTTATCTTGCCACCTTATTTTAAAGATCCACCTTAGGCAACAGAGGTGGAAGACATTCAGCTTTTTATCCTTTTTTGCCCATATTTTGGCTATCCTGTTGTAAATGTCTTTATCCAGTAGAGCATCGTTGGATATCATTGTGGGGTCCAATAGCTGTACTATGTCTCTAATCTCTTTGTTTGTGATGCAGTCTTTGTATGTGATACCTAGGATCTTTCTTTCCAATTTTACAGTTGTATGATATTCAATGAATGTAGTTAACTAGCCCGTATATTATTGTTCACGAAAAAGAACTAAGGATAGTTTTTATTGGGAGTTTTTGTTTTCCTGGGTGGGTTGGGGGTGATAACCTGAGCTAACTGCACCATGTGACATTGACCCTTGTGTCACAACATTGCATGATCATCTTCATTCTGTGATTTGGTTGAAGGTGTCTTACTAAGTAAGTCTTGAGGCTTGGATAGGAAGTCGATTATCTTCCAAATACCTGTCAAATATTGTAAAAGAAAAGCTTGTCCTAAAGATATTATTCTTTATCTTCAACTCTGATGGAACATCCAAAACATGTCAAACATTTGAAAAGAAAAGCTTGTCCTAAAGATGTTTTTCTTCATTTCTCTCTAGTAGAGAACAGACCTAATGAACAGAATGAATCCCCATCTCATCATCGGAGAAGGAAACCATTGCAAAAAGGGTTTAAGTCTAAATCTGAAGACATGCAAGAAAAAAATACTGAGCTTAAAACATCAGGAACCACTCTCTAAGCTGGTCTTTTAAGTCATTTTATTTGCTATCATTTTTTAAAAAATTGTATTTGAGTATTTGGACTTTAAAATTGTTGAATCTGTGCTACTGTTCATTACATTCATTTTGTCTTTATTTTTTACAGCAATTATTTTACAATAGTTAAAAAATATATTACTGTTATTTGTTTTGATTTTTTTTTAAATAATCAAAAGTTGTTTTTTAAGCTACAGCAATCCACTTTACTGTGTTCAGAAATGCATTTCTGTATTTGATATTTATATGTATATTTATATAGTTTTTAATTCTGTGGCATTTTACATATGAAGACAATCTTTTTCCTTTGCAACTTCTTATGTGACTAAAGAAGCTAATCCTTGATATACATTCACAGGTTGGGCATTTCTAATCACTAGATGCTGCAACTTCTTCAGACTTTTTTTTTATTACTCTGCCAGGACTTCTCCTATATATTTGCCCTCCATCTTTGTCTTGGCCTATTGATTGCTTTTTTCTATCAACTGTTGAAGATGTCAATTTTGAAGAGATTCATGTTATATACATCAGTTTATCTTAAATGTGTCGCCCTTCATTTCATATGCCCTAGACCATTATATAGAATTTTATGAGCATGTTAATCCTGTGGCATACAGTGTGCTCATTCTTTTAATTATGTTACTGTTTCATAGTTCTTATATGAGTATATTCTAATGTTTTTTGAGATTATAACTTTATGTTTATATTAGCGTTTTCTTTACAAACCTTTAAAATGATTTACGCTTGTATGCAGCCTATAGTTTACAAATAGTTTGCAGTAATGCCTGCACACTATGCTGAACAGATCTTATGTACCCATTTGCACATAATTCATTCAGTTCTCATTAACTAATTAGTCTAAAGTTGTATTAAGTTTCGAAACTATGACCTTTGACTTGTCTGGGTTGTATTTTCTATTCAAGCTACTTTGTACCATTTTGATTATTCCAAACAAAATTTTTGTTAAGAAACTCAAAATCTTACTTATTTGAGATGATACACAGTTAGTCATTGATAACATTTTGTCTTTGATAGAGTTGACTTAGACTTAGACTTAGGTCCTCCCGTGCCGTTCGGGGCATTGGGCGGCAAGCTGTCTCCATAAAGATCTGTCACTGGCAATATCTGAAGCCTCCTCCCACCTGGTGTCCACTGTTCTGAGGTCCTCCATGAAGGTGTGTCGCCAAGTAATACGAGGGCGTCCTTGTTTTGGCTTCCATGTTATCGCAACTCTTGGTGTGCGTAATTCATTTTGATGTAGATCATGTCCCCCAAACCTCATGCGACGCTCAGTCACAACCTCACCAAGTGTTCGACTCCCAATTCGGCATAGGATTTCCTTGTTTGAGACCCGATCTGTGTAACTGACTCCCAAAATCCGTCTCAGCCATCTCTGTTGAGCCACATTTAGTCTTTTCTCAATTTTGACAGATGTCCCACGTCTCACATGCATATGTAGCAGTTGGAATGACAATTGTGTTGAGAAGGTGTATTTTTGTCTCGAGTCCAATGGCTTGGATAGTCCAAATAGGCTGCAGCCTTTGGAAAATGCTCCCTGCCTTTCCTATTCGGCACTCTACATCATGGTAAGCATCTCCATCATTTGTTATGATGCTGCCAAGGTACGTGAACTTGTCCAGCTCTTCAAGCTTTGACTTGCCAAGTCTGACGGGGACACCCTTTGCCTTCTATCCCACTCGCATAATTTTAGTCTTATCCAAGTTTATGCGGAGGCCAATTTTGGGTGCCTCTCTGTCTAGGCTCTCTGTCATTTCTTGAATGCATTTATTTGTAGCCCCGAGTAGTGCAACATCATCAGCAAAGTCCAAGTCCATCAATCGGAGCTGTTCATGCCATGGAATACCAAAGGCAGTCTGGTTCATTGCTCTCCTCATTATGTAGTCGGTGGCTAGGAGGAAAAAGAAGGGAGATAAGATGCACCCCTTTCTCACACCTGTCTCGATTATAAAAAACTCTGTTGTTCCCTCTTCTGTTTTAATGCAGCAACTAGATTGACTGTAAAGGTGTCTTAGGATCTGGAAGAATTTTTCTGGGATACCGTATTCTCTAACTATTTTCCATAGTGATTCTCGGTGGACACTATCAAACACTTTTTTGAAGTCCACGAAACTAATCGTTAGCCGTTGTTCTAAGATATTTCGTAGAACGAAAATCTGCTCTGTACATGATCTGCCTCTTTGGAAACCTGCTTGTTCATCTCTGAGCCTTTCATCTACAGACTGTTGAAGCCGTCTCAACAAAACAGTGCTGAAAACTTTGCCCGGGACAGAGAGGAGAGTTATGCCTCTCCAGTTGTTGCAGTCTGACAAGTTGCCCTTTTTGGAAGCTTTACAATCACTCCCTTTTGCCAGTCCTCTAGGACTTTTGAAGTTCGCCAACAGAGATTTAAGAGATCAGTCATTCTGTTAACAATGCACTGTCCCCCATATTTTAGCATTTCTGCTGATATCATGTCTAGCCCTGGTGCTTTGTTATTCTTTAACACTGCAATGGCCATGATAACCTCCTCAGCAGTTATTGGGTCTGTCTGATAGAGTTGAAGAGATAATAATGTTGTCATCACAGTATTAGTTACATTTCAACATCTATTAGAGCGTGGTCTCATGAGCTCAACACTGAACCATGCCACCTGAGATCTTTACTGACCTCCTTACATTTTGCCGTCCCTTCCATTAATCTTATCCATGATAGAAAGTAAATTCATCAGTAAAATAGCTGAAGCTTTTGTTATGGACAGTTAACTCTGTAATTGCTAGTCTGCCAAACTTGTGCCTTGCAACGGAGGTTCTTCTGTTTCCTGAGGACACACAAACAAATATTAAAAGGAAATGGTTTTGTTAAACATGCTCTATTAAGTGTTGATGTGCCAGGTATGCTTTATAAAAAGCTAATTGCCAGGTATCATCTGTTAAAAGCTGCTGTATCATGTCTTTTCTATTAAAAGCTGATCTGTCAGGTATGTTTTATTAAAAGCTGATATGCTAGGTATGGTTTTTAAAATGCCATTGTGCCAGGTATGTTCTATAAATTTTCATTGTGCCAGTTGTGACATCAAATAAAGTGGCTTTATTTTTTTGGTGTTATATAATTTTTTAAAATTATTTTCCATTTTTGGGAATATGATTAATCAAATTTGCTTTGAAAAAAAACAGCATTTGTTTATTTTTAGTCAATATTAAATTGTTTTTGAGAAAAAAACTTGCTAAATGTTACCATTCTGTTATATGATTGATCTCATGTCACTGATGTATGATTTATTGATTGATTGCATTTCTAGCATTGTGTTCTACAAATTGTTACGAAGGGAATCTTAAAAGCATTAAATTTATTTCTCATGGGACAAAAACATGCATGCATTTTGTCAGTGTTCGGGACCATATTTTGATTTGTAAAAATTTGTTGTTTTATTATAAAAACAGTTACTATAAAAACTTTTTATTTGTTCTTCCACAGTGTATTATATTTTTTTAAGCAGCATGTTTAAATGAAATTTTTGTCTTCTGTTTGTGATATGTAAACAGCAAGAACCACATTTTTAGTGACTGTAAAGTTTGGTGACATGTTTACAATTCTTATTGTATATACAAACTAGTTTTTTTTTTAAGGAAAATTATAATTTGTTATCAAATAGTATAATTGTGGCTTTAATTGTATAATATATTTAATTGTATATTGAATATTACATTTATTTTTATACAGCCATACTTTTCTAATAATACTATAATATATTCTATTGTTATATTATATGTTACATTTATTTTTATAGTGCCATAAATGTGATTATAATAATATAATATATTCTATTGTATATTATATGTTACATTTATTTTTATACTTGTCCTGGGTGTGGCAAAATATGTAGGTCACAGCTGGGGCTGCGTAGCCACGGGAAATACTGCATTCTTCACTAATCTTCGGACTCAAAGGCTAGCCCTATTATTATATATAAATATATAGGCCTATATATATATATGCAATATGAATTTAGTCCCACAATTATGTTTTGACATGTATTTCCCCCACTTTCCATTCTTGTATCAAGTTGAAATTCTGCATAATTATTCATAGTCGATAACATACACGAATCAATCCAAAAATTAACCAATTAGTTAATCATTTACTACTAATTCATCTTATGTTACATTTCAGAAAGGGGGCTAATCCACATAGTTAGCGGTTATTTTCCCCTAGATAAGATTTGGTTTTAAAAAGCATTCTTTTTTCTATTGTTTGTTATTTCTGTTAATTTTATTCAATGTACTTGGAACTGTGTCAGGATGCTATACATGGGCTTGTGTTCTCAAAGACTTTTTTTTATTACATTTTTTATTTGGTTCAACTTGAGTCTGCATTATTTGTATAATCTGTCATAAGAATGAGACTCAGATTGTCTCCCTTTTACTTTGATTATCTTTTGTCCTTCTATGGAGAAGCCTTTTTTTTTTTTAATGAAATAACTTGTGTTGATAAATGGAGCTTGATTATGAATGTCGAGTGTAAACATTTGAGATTATTGAATAATTGGTTGATCTCCATGCACTGAGAGTATTTGCCAGTAGTCTCCCCATACGTATGAAAATTGTCATGGGCAAAAGAAACTGGAAATTAAGTCGTGCTAGGAAATAGCTTGTATTACTAACAAAAAAAAGAAACCAAAAAAAAACTTACCCAGCAAGGTCTAGGACGAAGCCCTTCGGACAAACGTTGTCTTGCATTCTGAGTCACTCTTATGTCTGTATTGAGTTTTTGGTTATTGGACCATCTTCGTGTTCAGCAAGAAGTCTTCTAGGGGACCTGTTGCTGTTTTGTTTTTCATGCAAAAAGACAAACAAATGTTGGCACGAGACACTCTGGAATCTCTGACGTGAGAAAGACGGGTGGAGTCGCGATAGTGGAGTGGTATGGAAATGTCAAAAAGTATTCCATTCATTTTTAACGGTTCTCATATTTGCCTGTGGTCCTGTCACCCACCATCTTCCTCCAGGCGTCTACGTTCTGAGTGAGTCTCTCCAACCGTCCCCTCGTCTTTCTCACCTGTTTGGCGATTTGTAGACAATAGTAGACCCTACTTAGAAGATAAAACAATGTCTTTTTAATAATAGAAATAATGGCAATTTACTTGATTAATGCTCACATATGAATGTACTACAAGCTATGCAAATAGCCTACAAAATTTTTTTTTACTATTTCGAAATAGACCTAGACCTCAATATCATTACTAGTTTTTGAGATGTAAACAAGCGACCGGAGTCATATCTTCCTATCAATCTTTTCATAATAATAACAATCTTCAGCTGCACAACTAATAACCAATGAACATCCGAAAATACATCCAACAACATTAGAATTCAGCTTGTAAGTACTAATTGCATGTCTCCACTGTGCAGCGCCATCTTGAAAATTATTGAAAATTAAAAAAAAGATATCAAAATTAACGCCTGCCTGTCATAAAAAAAAATCGACGTCTGCAAAACTGTCGCCCTTCACAAGACTATTTTCTATGGAAGGAGATAAGATTGTGGTTGCTGATAGTTTGAACGTCTTATCTTGTGAATGCGGTGCTGCAAGCATTGAACTTTTTACCTCTTTACCTAAGTTGCTTACCAAGACCATGGGAGGATTCTTCGGGGGGGGCCGTATCTCGATTATGTTTTTGTTTAACTTTTAGAACATGTAAAAAGGCGAATCTATAATGATCAGTGTGAATGTGAACGTCAGCGATTCCCTGTTTGGAAAGATTAAAAATAGCACAAATACTAAAAGCGGATTACATGCGGCTCGTGGGTAGAAACTTGCCCACCCATAGTCTATACCATACTGTCCAGTGTTTGAGACCTGGGGAAAATGGTGTTTTGTTTGTTACCATCTTCTTACTGAACCATCTGTGGGACTATCCTTAATTCGAGGCCATTTCATTAGTTCGGAGTAAGCCTCCAATCACTAGGGTTCCGTGCATGGATGCGGACTAGATGCCAAAATTGGTCCTGGCATTACTTACTGTAGTAGGCGCGGTGGCTGAGCAGTACAGCGCTTGGCTTCCTAACCGGGGACAGGGGTTCGAATCCTGATGAAGACTGGGATTTTTAATTTCGGGATCTTCGGGCGCCTCTGAGTCCACCCAGCTCTAATGGTAGGGGAAAAGTAAAGACGGTTGGTCGTTGTGCTGGTCACATGATACCCTCGTTAATCGTAGGCCATAAATCATCTGCCCTATAGACCACAAGGTCTGAAAGGGAACTTTTTTTTCTATTACTTACTTTCGGCCCATATCTTGCGTTTCATAAGATAGTCATTATTATTATATGTAAATTTTTATAAAGCAAATGCATCATAGAAAGCTCATAGGTGGGCAGACGACCACAATCAGCTAACCACGTGATCAACCATCAGGTCAAAGGTCAACCATCATGCATAATACAGTTTGGTTTTCTTTTTTTTAATCTGCAACTCCACTCGACTCAAACTACACTTTGTCTAAAAGCCTTACCCGAGCGCCGCTTTCAGAGCAATGCTAGAATACAGAAAGTTAAGAATTTCATATCATTAGAGAATCTTAAATGCTGCTGGTTAGGTCATTTGTAAAAAAAAACAACATTTGTGCAGCAGTTTGAGACAAACATCCATAAAAAAAAAAAGATTCCAGAAATAAAAAATCATCTTTTGGGTCAGGATTTTGTGATTTTACCATCCTAGTCCAAACCTCCCGCAGGACGACGGGGGATGGGTGCGGGCAGGGTTTGAACCCGGGACTATCGATAAATCCAAACGACAGTCCAGCGCGCAAACCGCACGAGCAGGCAGACATCTACGAAGATCTGATTTATGAATTTGTGAATATGTACTATTTACATTAGATTTTTACCAAATTATAAAATTTTTACTACCTTTACTATTTTAACTGTGAATAGATCTTGATTTTAATGATTTAACTGTATAGAATTTAGCCCTTGTTATGTAGAGAGAGAGTAGTCCTTTAGGGAATGCATGCACGACATGGCCTAAATTGTGCCGATGTGCCTAAAATCAAAATCAAATCAAACCATCACAGAAGAGATAGCAAAGACAAACAGACACAAAAACTCTTTTGTTCCCCTGGCAACCAAATTATTAAATAGAAACAATCTGATATAAAATTTTCACATGTAAATGGAACTCATTTACCAACATTTAGCCACTAGATAATATTGATAAAACAACGAAAAAAAAACTGTCACGTGATAGCCATTGTGTATTACGTAATTTTTATAAAAGACATAGAAAATCACGTGGCTAAATGTTATTTGATTACAGTTGGTGACTGAGGTACATTATGAGTGAGTCTGGTGTGAATGTACATTTTGTTTTTTTCTAGTTACAATGTTTTGTTTGGTGTAATGCACAAATTGTAAGACAAATTTCTTTACGGACAATAAAGATTACTATTATTATTATTAATACAACCTAGATCTAGTTGCTTTCAGAACAAAACACGATTCAAAAATGGATAAAAATAGATCAAACTGTCGACACTCTTTCGAATGTAACATATGGGCCAACAGAGTTCTTTATAATAAGCACAATACATAATTTAAAGCCTTGTTGATCGCCCGGTACATGGTGAAAGTTGAACACAGGCGTGAAGACACCATGGAGATGGCTCGCGCTGTCGATCAGAACATAACCTCACGCCGGTAACCTGGTCACTGCCCTGCCGTACTGACCATGTCCCATGACAATGAAAGAGGAATTAGCGACTTGGCATACGCCAAAATTACGCGTTACTTAATCTGCGTAGCCGTGAGTACGACAAACAAGTAAGGATTCTATTCTAATGCAACAGAAGGGACAATCTCCCGGCGGAAGGTGAATAAGTTAGTTAGCACAAAACTAGCGCTACCGTTGCTGCGGTAAACAAGATTATACGCTGTTATACAAGTTTTAAGTGTGACCCTGACTAGAACTAGAGGAGCTCAATACTCAACTAGGGCTCATGTCAGTAGACATGTTATTAATTAGAGAACCTTTACTCTTATTTTCTTTATGAGCTTTGAAGAGCTCTATTGCAGTCAGAACTTCACAGAAACGGTGTAACCTGTACAAGGATTTTTTAAAAAACCGGCTCTAAAGATTTTCCTAGAAATTTTATAATGGATGTATATTGTAGGGGAAAAAAAGTTACTAGCTCATTGGTCATAACTGAAAAACTCTATTTTGACTATTATAATTTTTTAAAAATAAATAAATAAATAAATTTGATTTTGTTTTTTCCACTTGGTCTAGATATAGATCCAAAAACGGTAATGATAGGGCAATGGCGTTCTTGAAAGGGCTACAGCGTTCGCAAAATTCCGGGATTATTAATGCAGAGTTTAATAAATTAAAGAATAATTTTTCGCATCGTATGCTAATGAAGATGAAGTTTTAATGACTCAATAAACCTCTTTTCTAATATAATCTACCTCTATGCAAAATAATCGCTCTATAAGAAACAAAGGATGTTACATCAAGTGTGACGTTTTGCGCTATAAGTTGAACTTGTCATTAATCTTTGGACACAAAGACAAGCTTTGGTATAGTTGTATAAAGGAGGTATTGTTGGGGTTTTTTTTGTTGTTGTTTTTTAAGTATTTTTTAAAATGCTTTTCTTGTTTCTGTTTAGCTATAGAAGTACACTGACGGTTCTGTTTTACAACGAGTAACGAGGGTGTCATGTGGCTAGAGCAACGACAAACGCGTAATAAGCTTGGCTCAGTGTCAGTACGATGTTAGAGATGTTAGTAAAATGTTTTACAAGTTTCGGATGATCCTTCAGTGTTGAAGATAGTTTACTTCCTAGTCCAAACCTCCTGTGGTATTCCGGGATTATTAATGCAGAGTTTAATAAATTAAAGAATAATTTTTCGCATCGTATGCTAATGAAGATGAAACAGATGTCATCTGGCCCATGGTTAACGAGGGTGTCATGTGGCCAGTACAACGAACAACCATCTTTACTTTTCCCCAACTAATGCCAGGTACCCACCCATTAAAGCTAGGTAGCCCGATTTAAAAATCTCATTCTACACCAGGATTCGAACCCGGGACCTCCGGTTCAGAAGCCAAGTGCTTTACTACTCATCCACCGCGCCTCCGACTTCATATTGGGCTATCATTTATCATTCAATTTATTTTTTGTGCTCTGGACAGGAAGAGATTGCAAGCTAATAGTCGCGATCTGAGGGCAGAGGATGGGTAATCTGTTTCTATGGCCGACGGTCATCAAGAGTTATTGTGGCCAACCGTCTTTACGTTCCAAAACTAAAGTCAGATACTTCTCGGTTCGGAAGCCAAGCGCTTTAGCTTTAAATTAGCAATCAGCCAGCACGCCCACAAGCTAATAGTAGGACATGTTAGTTGTAATAAATAGAGTGCACTAGACGCCATGTAAAAATTAATAATAATTTAATTTATAGCGCGCTCGTTAAGAAACATAATGAACGCTCAATGCGTTCAATAACAACAATAATATTAATAAATCCTTAGGCCTATTAGTTAGTTGGGGAAAAGTAAAGGCGGTCGTTGTGCTAGCGGCCTGCTAGCCACATGACACCCCTATCAACCGTGGGCCAACGAAACATGACCTTTACATCTTCTGCCCTATAGATCGCAAGGTCTGAAAGGGGAACTTTACTTCACTACTCATTAGTGCTCATTAGTTATGTAAGTCAATAATTTAGCGGCCCTCGAAAGGGGAAAAGACGCTATTAGTTTTGTGTGGCCTGTCTGTCCGTCCGTCCCGTTAAGATCTCAGAAACTAGAAAAGAAAGTGAAAACCCGACATCATAATATTTTAGACCATTCAAAGTTCTGATGCAAACGCTACTTTTTTCTTTTCTGAAAGCGAAAAATCTAATTTTTTAAATTACTTATGCAAGCTGTTTTTTTTTTCATAAAATTACACCATTTCTACAACTATTCACTATTAATAGTAACAGACATTGGAGTCTCTATGGTAGGGAAATACTAATATTTGAAACACATTTATGCAAATGGTTTTAGATTTTTTGTCAAAAAATATTTTTTTTTTACAAATTTATTAGTAATTTAAATAAGTTCTGTCATACTAACTATACATTTAAACACACAAAAAAGTTTCCTTTTTTTAAAGAGAAAAAATCTATTTAGTATGCATATAAGCTGGATATAATTTAAAACAACAATGAATAAGTAGTTTTTCATATTACCGCGTGTACTGCATGCATGCCACACCACACCACACTAAATAAAAAAATTTTAAGGAAATATTTTTTTACTTGAGGATTTGAATAAGAGATTGACCCTTCACAAAACAATTAGTTCAATTAGATATTCATTATAAGATATCAGTAAGGCCAGGTTCATCTAACTTCACATTCACTTTCACCTATCCTTTGGTCTGCTGGACTGCTGGGGCACCACAGAAGATCTGCCAACCTTTTTTCTCCATTCTTCTCTGTCATTTTTCTTTGATAGAATTGCATTCTGATATTCTTTCTGAAAATATTGAAACCTGTCTTTTTACCTCCCTGGGTGGACCACTTTGGGGGCCGATTTTGAGTTTGTGTCTCCACACAAACTGTCTTTGTAACCTTGTTTTATAAAGTTTTTTTTTCAACTTAGGCTGCTACACTTTAATCTCTTTCTATTAACAAGGAATGCCTTCAGTTTTAAGTGGAATGTAGATTATCATTAGTCTTACGACTGAAAGCGGCCAATATAGATCTAGTATTAGGACCTACAATAAATCTGTTGAAATTTCAAATCATGTCAAATGTATCTGATCCTGCTGGTCAAGCGGAGATTCAAACATCGCCCCCCCTCTCCTCAATGTAAATTTGTATTACAAAGAGGTAAAAAAAAAAGGAGTTCTCCACGGCCGGACACAGCCTCTCCTCACGTGACATCAAGCTTCGAACTGACCAAATCAATGGTCACTGGTCACACACTAGCGAATAGAAAGTGTGAAACTAAATTAGTTGACCACTGGTAGCGCAGTCAGAAGATTTGATTGACAGCTCGACATACAATATACACTACCCCTTTTACATCTTTAGAAAAAGCTGTCATTTTGGTTTAAGGCGGGGCTTGAACCATTTTCCTCAAAACATTTTGAAACAAAATAAAATCTAAAAGACGCGTGATCAAATCCGTGTAGTTAGCTCGTTCGTCTGGTATTCCTGTTTATTTTTTCTTATTTTGTTACAACCTACTTATTGGTTGTGATTGAGATCATAAAGATATATATGTGTAGATCTATTATCAGTTGTTTTGCAAGAGAAATTCCATCCCAAAATATCATGTTTTCTAAATCTAATTTCTCAACGCAAAGTAGAAGACAAGTTTTAACCCCTGAAGAGGAAGCGCTGGTCCCGCTACAATTCAATACACACTGCGGCTTTGTGAAACAAAGTTTATTACAGAAAACTTTAGGAAACGTTCATTCAGTTTCGTTTTCTCAAGGAAATGGAGCGTCATTATCTGTAGACACCAGCATACCGTTTCCAGACTTTCTCCGGAAGTTGTCAGAGTCTCTGCGCAGAACAACAAAACAAAAGGGCGTGAAGTCGGAAGCGTTGAGCTCGTCTCCGAGTGTCGAGTTAAAACAAACAGAACCGGATAGTTCCTGCCCGGAAGAACTAGTGAGAACAAAATCTGAAGTCTTAAATGGTCGCGATGTTTTTAAAGACTCACTAGAAATAAGTAATAGTGAAAGAATCAAGATAAATGGTCTGGACAAAGAAGAATACGAAAAGCCAGAAAACAATGCTTTTAAACATTCCGGAATCTACTCGATTCGAGACATTCTGGGAAAGCACTCCACCAGTCAGAAAGGATCTCAAGCGGACACTGGCTGTTACCAGTTCGACATAAGCAGCTTACCAATCAGTTTACCGCCTGCACCAGAATGCACGTTTTACGGTCACAGTGCGACACGTTACAAACAAATGTTTCAACATCAAAACTATCTAGGCCAGTGCTCTGTTGGACGTCACATTTCTTATCACGATTACACAAGCGGATTAATTCGTTGCAGACAACGTGAAGAAATGGAGTTCGAACCTCAGGTAATAGACAATTAAAATAGCTCAAACAAACAAAAAGTTAACTGACTAAAGGCTTTATAAATAACATTAAGGCCTCCTTTTCGGCCCCACTTTCTCCCCAGCCTACATCTCGGCAAGTGAAAAAGAATTTATTCTTTAATTTGTGTTCTACTTTTAGTTGGCTGGCGTGAGATTTTCTCAGGACTATGTACATTGGCCGCATTTATTACCCGGACAAGCAATCCTTCCTCCTTGGACACAGGACCGTAGACCGGCTGGCGCAGGCTGTGATATGTGAGTTATCATATTTAATGAGTAAAGTTATTTTTCTCCACAGAGGTCATTACGATCTCTATTGTAGAATCTCGTACAAGGCGTGAAAATTATATATATATATATCGAACGCCGATATGGACAGTCTAGAGGGACTTCTTATGATCCGACAGTTACTCTGGGCAGGGCACGCATCCCGTGTGGGAACTTTTTTGGGTGAGCTAAAAGGGGGTCGACGTAACAGAGGTGCCCCACGGAAACGCTTTTAAGACCAACTTAGGCGCCAACTTGCCTTAGCTGACATAGAAGATAGCCCCTGATTGCATGCGGCCTCAGTACGAGACAGCTACAGGTCACTCACAAAAGCCGCGGGATACACATTTGAGACCAAAAGGAAATCCGCTGCCGAGGACAGGCGCAGACGGCTAAAGGAAAATCTAAATCGACCACATGCGGACAAGGTTTTGCTTGCCCTAGATGTGCCAAAATGTGTAGGTCACTGCTGGGGCTGCGTAGCCACGGCAAATACTGCATTCCTCATTAATCTTCGGACTCGAAGACAAGCCTTATTCTAACAATAGAACCACTGAACATGAGACACAAATGCCGGCAATCCATGATAAGGAGCACATGGACTCTCTGACCCGATGCTATTAGTTGAAGAATACTGCTGGTTTTTTTTTATGTATTAGAAGTTAATTAAAACCACTGAACAGACACAAATGCCGGCAATCCATGATAAGGAGCACACGGACTCTCTGACCCGGTGCTATTAGTTGAAGAATACTGCTGTCTTGGTAAAGATTAAGAGATGATTGATTGAGTTATGGAGATTTTTCAACGAACTTAATTATGTCAAGGGAAATAAATTTAACCTCAATGTTGCCAACTAAACAAAAAAAAGAGCTGAAATTCTTAGAGTAATTTTGTTATTGGATGCACTTATCAGTAATTTTAAAATGCACACTAGCATCCAGGTGTTGTCCATTCGTTTTTTAAAGTAGTTTAAAGCTGCACTTCTGTCCTCGAGTGAATGTCTAATCCTTTATATTGAAATTATGTTTGCGCTCTAAACGGAATAGTTTATAAAGTGCAGATACATAAAAGAAAATTTAGCTATGGCTATAATAATAACATTAGAAGTATTAGAATACTACTAAAACTAAATTGTATGCAAGACATAGGTAACCACAAAAATGTGTCATCAGTGTACTATATAGTAACGAAAAATCAACAGATTTTTGTACTAACACGGTTGTTCAGTGACGGATAAAAAGCAGTAATGCTTCTATACTCTTTAAAGGTTTACGGTTTAAGTTCTTCACATTTTTTTTCTTAATTGGATATTTTCATCTATGACTTTAAATAGCTAGATATTTTGTGTAACCGGTGTACAGAAAATAGATAGTATTGGTTAGTCATGTATTCAGTACGATACATTTAGTTCACTTTTTTTTAACACCATAGAATCAAATTTGCTAGCTTGCAGCAAAAACTAATTTTTACAAAGTTTTTATTAACTCATTGTGTCTGTCTGTCTGTCTGGTAAAAAGTTTGAGCATGATTTTTCTCCCATTTCCCATTCCTGGATCAAATTAAAACTTTGCACATTTATTTATTAAACCTGACAAGGCATGAATCAATCAAAAAATGTATCAATTAGTTAATTAACTGTTGGTGATTAATTATTATGTCTGATATCGAAATAAGGGAAATAATTTTACATAATGAGAGATGTGGGTGTATATATGGATTTAATCCCCTTATTATGTTATGAAGTTGTTGTTTTTTTTCTCCCACTTTCCATTCTCGGATCAAGTTGAAATTTTACATAATTATTCATAGCCGATGACAATGTACGATTAAATACAAAAATTAACCAATTAGTTAATCATTTAGTTCTTCGTTCTCATTTTACATGTCGGAGGGTTCAGATCAGTAATCCTATATCTGAGATAAACCGCGCACTAATTAATTGTTTTTTTAATAAAGCAGAAAGGGAACTAAACCCTATAGTTTTCATATAAATGGCAGTAATAAGCTTTTCTTTTCCTTAAATAAACTTTCTTTTTTAAAAGTATTCTTTTTTTTTTCTATTAGTTGGAAACAATCATCTTTTATTATAGCTTCTTGCCATTGTTTTGTGAAAATCCTCAATTAATTGTTTTAACACAATAAAAATACAATAGTCGTACATAGCCCAGGAATTTACACAAATAAATGTAACTTATCTTATTTCTTCTTATCTCATTTTATCATGTGAAATTCAGACGTTACCTCAAGGCTATGGGCCTCGAACGTTCCACGCGTGTCCCTGAGTCAAGCTAGTCATACATGTTAATCATTGACTTAAAGTCTGCCAACTCATACGAATTTTTTTTTTTTTTTTACAGTTCTCTAGCATCAGATTTCAACACAAGGTACTTGAGTGCGAACCACGATTTTCATAGTCAAGGGTTTCTGGGGGAAAACGGAGCAATGAGTGGGAATTCCCTGATGCAGTCATCCAATGGGCGCTCCTCTGTGCCGACACCTAAGGAGCGGCCCGCTTTCAAGACTAGCCTTTACAAGAAGTATTCGTGCGAGGTGTGCCACAAGGCCTTTTCGCGTAGCAACACTTTGCTCACCCACAAGGTAAGGGTCAATCACAATGTTATTCCAGATCTCTAATATCTAATCAGGTAGACCAACATCATCTGGTAGACCAATAGCTGAACCTGGGGTCCTGGGTTCGAATCTCGGTGAAGAATGGGATTTTGAATTAGGGGATTTTTTTAAGGGCCGCCCCTAAGTTCATCCGTCTCTGATGGGTACCTGACATTAGTTGGGGAAAAGTAAAGGCGGTTGGTCGTTGTGCTGGCCACATGACATCGTGCTCGCTTACCGTTGGACAAATAAACGGATGACCTTAACATCACCCCGCCCTATAGACCGTAAGGTCTGAACGGGAAAGTTTATTAATTTTTTTTTTTTTTACTTTAGACCAACATTAACAGGTCTTTGCCTAGAGCAAGGGTTCTCAACCTGTGGGTCGCGACCCCCTTGGGGGTCGATTGGCGATTTGCCAGGGGTCGCCAAAGACCTTCGAAAAAGTCTATTCT
The DNA here is from genome assembly GCA_030265305.1 of Biomphalaria pfeifferi. Taxonomy (NCBI): domain Eukaryota; kingdom Metazoa; phylum Mollusca; class Gastropoda; family Planorbidae; genus Biomphalaria; species Biomphalaria pfeifferi. Next base: position 7,043,285 of record JASAOG010000011.1, read on the forward strand.
TCTATTGCTGTGTTGTGTGAGCGGGGGAGGGGGGGGGTCGCGCCAGAGTGGGGGGATTGTAAAAAGGGGTCGCCGAGCTTAAAAGGTTGAGAACCGCTGGCCCTAGAACAACTCATTAATAGAGTTATGTTTTCGTGATCGAGCCAGGGACGTTATGGAATCATCAACTTTATTATCTCATTAATATCAACGCTAAACAAGGATTAACCTAATGCCTATTAGAAATAAGACTACGCTATTTTTTTAAAAATCTTATCTTATAAATTACAGAGGTTCCTTCAGAAAGAGAAGAAAATTACTTCCTACGCGAATGATTGTGTTAATTCGTCTTGTGTGTTAAATAGAGATTTCAACTCTGATAAGTCATTAGTTTTCCTGGCTGATTTAGGCAACCCTATTCCATGCTGTAATGGTTCTAGGAAGAAAAAAAAGGAGAAATCGTATGAAATGAGAAATGTGCTTTTATCTTTATGTATTTTTAACTTTGTATTTGTAAAAAGGGGGGGGGGAGTAATTGTGTTTTATATTTGTTAGTGATATATCATTTGTTGGCTTATACTTCATGTCCTCTGTTCTGTGAAACGTAAACAATTGTAATCCTAAGATTGGTGAAGACCTCTGTTTTTAATATACTGATATCTCAGTAGCAAATTTAATGCAATACTTTTGATATGCCATTACATTGATCAAAAACCAAGTTATGCGTTTTTTGAAAAATGTGTTTATTGTACTTGCGTCCCTTACATCTAATGAAAGCTTCTGGACTGCACTGCACAGTTCAACTAGCGAGATACACAGCATTTGAACAATGTAACTTTATTTCGTCTCAAAGCAGCTGTTGTTGGCGGTCGTTGACGTGTATCACCAAACTGCTGGTAGACAACTAGACCGCAGTATATCTTAGCTTTAAAAAAAACTTTTCAATAACTTCTTTGTGATCAATACTAAATTTAACTTTCATTACAATATAGACAGATTTTTAACTTGAGAGGAAATAAATAAATGTAGCAGACTTTTGTAATAATATAAAATGGTATTCTGACTCACTACAAAACACGTCTTTTCAGTCTGGCATTCTGGAGTCGTCTGTCCTACCTTAGACCGCTGTTTTGTCGGGTCACCCCGCTGACGTCATAGCCGTCTATCTTGCTTCATTCACACTACATAGCCACCAACCAAATCGCTAACCTCTTCCCATCGTTACCATAGAAACACATACACTCCATAATAATAGGCCATTAATGGTAAATCTTATACCAAAAAACCTATCAGTTCAGTATTTACCTAAAGGCTAGAGCAGGCTCAACTCAGCGAAACCTTAAAGATCCCGAAATTAAAAAGTCCAGTCTTCAATAGGGTTAGAATACTGGACCGTTCGGTTCGAAACCCAAGCGCTTTACCACTCAGCCACCAAGCCTCCTCAACTTTCTTGGAAGATCTCAATCTTATGAATAATAATGAGTTAAATTCAAAGATTTATTACTTCACTATTTATACAATTCTTTATGGTATATCCATTTAGACCTTTAGGTATCCGAAAATGATATTTGGCATTGACATTTCTGGACATTAAGAGGACCCCATATCTCAAAATTGCTTAGCACCTAACAAGTTTAAATTTTGTCATAAAACCTATATTATTGTTTTTCAGAGAATCCACACAGGCGACAAGCCTTTCGTCTGTGATTTGTGTGGCCGGGCATTTAGACAGCCAGGGAATCTCACGCGACACAGACTGACTCATTCAGCTTACAAACCTTTTGTCTGCCCCGTATGCAGAAAAGCATTTAACAGGTAGGACCCTAAAGTTCCAGAACTCCTTAAAGTAGACACGCAATCCATTTATTGTATGTAATATATATATGTACTTGTTTTTGTAAAATGTTTTACATGTTTCGGATGTTCCTTCAGAGTTGAAGATAGTTTACTTCCTAGTCCAAACCTCCCGCAGAACTACGGGGGATGGGAGCGGGCAGGATTTGAACCCTCGACCATCGACAAATCCGAACGACAGTCCAGCGCATAAACCGCACGACCAGGCCAGGCAGCCGCCCAACTGCAAAGGAAATAGTCTTGTATTATAATCTAGGCAAAAAAAAGGGAAACAATATTATGATGTCGAATTAAGATGCTATTCATTTTTTAAAATATAATTATTAATCCAATATCAGATCGGGCTGTACGCAAAGATTTCAAATTTCAATATAAATTAAAAGATGATCTCTTTGTTGCATTGCTACCTCCCCTCCCCCGTCGAAGTGTCCAAAAAAGTTCGAGATAAATCCGTTTTAAGAGCCTTTAACCCGTAAAAGACTTTCCCCTTTTTTTTTTTCACTTTCCAAAATCATCTATTACAGTGATGCCCAAACTATGGCCCCGCGGGTTATATCCGGCCCGCGACGTGGTTTCATCCGGCCCACCGAAACATTGGTACAAAGTGTAGAAAATTAAAAAAAAAAGGTTGAAAAAGTTTATTTTTCCTACGTTAGTAATGATCAGTCATTATCCTAATCTAGTGTAGTCTAATAGTCATCTTATTTTGTCTTTTTAAGTTTATTTTTTGGGTGACATTAGTTGATAGTTAGTTTTGGCTCTAGGATGATTCCGCTGCTGTCTTGAGCTGGCCGTGCCCTTGACATCTCGTGTGCAACACAGGGCATCATTACTGCATCCGTGTTCTTTTGGTATCAATGCGAGTAGACTTTGAATGTAGAAATTTCCAGAAAAACTGGACAGATCTAGAGATCTTGTCTTTTGTGTGGAACATGATAAAGTCAGCATGTTTGATTTGTAAAAAAAAAAATTAAAAAAAAATGTGTCCGCTTTTAAAAAGCATAACATAAAAATGCATTGTAAAACAGAACCATAGACATAAATAAATATAGACTGGAAAAAGGAAGTAACTTCATGTAACTTGAAAACATGTATATCTATTGTATTCGGATTTCCAAATTATGAAAAATTGCATGATCTTCATTCTTAGAGATTAAACAAAACTACACTGCCTCCTTATTTACAATATATATAGGTTATGGCTAAAATAGATATGAATACTTAACTTTTATACTGCTCATAAATGCTGTATAATAAAGTACACAAAATTGCAAGTCACAAATTTTCGTTTCATAAACTATTTAATCGGCCAGTCTATTTATTTATGTCTATGAACAGAACATTTAAAAAAAATATGGCGACATTGTTTGGTTTGAGTCGCAAAGAAATAGATTGCTACTTTTCACCTAGTTCAGTGATTGACGAGATTATTTAAAAAAAAAACAACAAGACAATGAGTTCGATGCAACAGATTTATTCACATTGGTGTTAAGAAATAAAGTGATTTTAAAAAGTGTTAGATAGCAGTGATTAAAAAAAAAAAATTTGTCCTGATAAAAATTCAGTCTTTTTGTGTCAAAATCTCAATTTAAAACTTAATGAGAACGCCCATGTTCCGGCAGAGAAGCAGATTTCGATCTGCAATTGAAACTGATTGACTTACAAAGGCAGACGCCCCTGCTTGGGAAATTTTGAGCGACAGTCATTTTCTACGCCGTGTTGCCTACTAGAGTCACGGGTTTGTATAATCAGCTTTTTAAAATAGTTTTTTTTTCTCTATTTCATTTATTTCATCTTTCATTGATGTGGCCCGCGACATGAATGTCGGAAATTAAAATGGCCCGCAGGCCGAATAAGGTTGGCCTTCACTGATTTACTACATTTGGCTTATTTCTGGTTTCCTTTCGACCTCTCCACAGCTTTCGTGAATAATAATAATAATAATAATATTGATAAAAACGAAAAAAAAAAACCCTACCATTATCGACATCGCCGTACCACTGTCTCATAGATAGGAAATCAAAGAAAAGTTGAGAACCTTTTTAGGTTTGGAGATTAAGCGTCTACGAAAATTATCCAAAATAACAATATTCCCAATTGTTATTGCAACCGAGGGCATAATAACAACTGACCTCACAGATACCTTTAAGGCCCTTAACATTCCTAGGAACATCCTCGTTGCCTTTCAGAGGGCGGAACTGCTGCAGACCTGCCACATCACCAGAAAATTCCTCAGTGGAAACTACGATTTTGTTTCTCTTTAGCGAAACTCGACCCTGGCAGCGCCAGAGAATAAATACTCGTTCGTTTCTGACAATAGTAATAATTATAATTTTATCCGAACGAAAATAGCATATTACTCAAAACAAAATATTTAAACGATGCAAGCAGAATGCATAACATATTAAGGGTCCATCTTAATCTAGACATATAAAGTTAATTATGTAATATAATTTCATTGGTCCAAACCAATGACAATATGACAATGATTGTCCGCCTTAGCATTATAAACAACTATAACAATAACAATATAGAGGCATAAATGTTTACATATAACATAGTCTCTCTCTCGCTCTCTCTCTCTCTCACACACACACGCTTTTAAGTGACGAAAGAAATTGTACTTATCTCTGTTACTGAGATCGGTGACTTGTTTCTTCTCTGCCGGATGAATGGTTTTTACGATGACTCAATTAAAAGGTATACTATTTTTAATGAAATATAAACTTTTCTAGGGGCTTATAGTATGTCCACAGTGGAATACGGCAAAATAAAACAATTAAACTGTTTAAATGCTGATGTAATTTGTAATTAACTTTTAATTTAAAACAAACAAAGTGAGAAACGTGAAAGTACAATAGTGTTTCACGAAATGTATAACGAAATTAAAGGGAGGGAATGCAATGAGAATATGTTTACGAACTTATAATGCGGTGATTTCCCCTGTTTATTCACTTCATTTGTAGGCGGATAATGCACTAATTGTGGCTACAAGCGATACCAGTGTAATTAAAAATAATAATAACCATAGGTAATAATCAATAAAAACTTCCACCTCGCAATAGTTCTATAAAGCCATTGGTGCGAATGAATGATTACGTTGTTTACAAGTACAGACTATATTGTCCAGCACACACCCCCATACATTTTTAGAAAGAAAAAAAAACAAACATTTTGATACCATTTACTTTGATAATCGTAGCAATTAAAGGGGGCAAAACACCCCTGTCACAAACAAAAATAGAAATATGTCAGGTAGACAGGGATTTATTACACTGACATGCATGAAAGGTGTCAAAACAAGTTTTTAGAAATCAAACAAAATAAAACTAAAAATCCTCTGATTGGGTCCCACTTCTAAAAACATAAAGAAACTAGAACAAAGGAAAAAAAAAAGAGCAGAGAGATTTATAACAAAGGAATATTCACATGTAACACTACTAGTTCATGATTAAGCTTAGGGACACTTGAGGACAGAAGACTAAAAAGTATTGAAACAATTATTCATAAAACACCGAACTATATTTATAACTTACAAATACAAAAGCCTAACCTAATAGTATGCACAGAAGGACACATGTGAATGAATCACGTTCCCTTGTTTTATTTCTTTGTCCTATAAGTCTTGGACGCTCGTTCCTTCAGAAATGAAGATTGTTACATTGTAGGTCAAACCTCGTGCCGGACGGCAAAGGGATGGAAGCTGGCAGGGTTATAACTCAGGACCAGCGTGATTATAGTCCGAAGTGCTTACTAGACGACCAGGCAGCCATATGATTGGGACTATTCTTAAAAGCGCTATTTCTCTTCTAGTACCATTAGATCGTGTCATGGAATGGGTTGCTTGAATCAGACAGGTAAACCAACGACTTAGCAGAGTTTTAGTCTCTAATTAGCCTTCACGACTAAATTCACACATGGATACACATAGAACGTAATAATTTGTTGTTTTTTTTTTTGTATGTCCGAGGCTGGATGAAAGTAAGGAGAGGCCCGGGGCAAGATTTTTGAGGAGGCCTCTGTATCTTTTACTCCTCGATCCACATACTAGGACAAATTTGTACAAATTCTCCTTCTTCCCTGGCGCTTTTAGAGCATGGAATGGGTTGCCTGAGCTAGCCAGGAAAACCAGTGACTTGGCAGAATTTAGGTCATTGGTTAATATGCATGACTGAATGCATGACGCGTAGGACGTAATCATCTTTTTTTTGAAGTAACGTCTGTATCATATAAGATAAGATAAGAAGACTTGTAAATTAAATTTCATTTTCCTTCTTTAAAAAAAATATTTACTATGCATATTATAGTAGTTTATGGAGTGTAAGGCCCTAGACTGACGCACTGCAGTACATCCGAAGCTGCATTTAAAAATTACGAGCGCGCTACATGCGGACACTTCTCAACCACAATAGTGTTGTCAATCGTAAGATTTAAAGTATTGTCAATAAACTAAAAATTTCTAGCTGTCGCATATTAAATTTTTTTTTTTTTTTTTTTTTTTTCTGTTGTGGTGGCCCCACTTGTCCCGCCTGCCCTCGCTTAAATCCGGCCCTGGGTATGTCTAAGACTTAGAATTGTGAGAAAGACTTTGGCGATAACATTGTGTCAGAGAAATTTGTAGAATGATAGCCTCCAATCGGTAGATCGATGTAGGAACTGAAACAGATTCACTTTACGACATTCGACTTCTTCAGTATTGATTTTAACGCTGTCAGCGTCAGGAATTTATGACCACAATCATAAAAATAGTTACAAAAAAATATTTGATTGTTTGCACTGCACGAGACCTAAACTTTAAATGTCTAAATGTAGGCTACACGTGTCATCTATGGCCAAAAAAAATGATCTAATGAACGCGTGTGTACTTTGGATATTCGTAGCCATGATCTTATCATATAAACCTTGACATAAGTCTATAGAGATTTTTTTGTTTTTTTTCTTTAGTGCTTGCGATCCTCCAAACTTAGGCTGCTTGTAATAAATAACCAATCTATGTTTAAAGCCAGTTTTTGTTTAAAGTCTATGTTTAAAACCAGTTTTTGTTTAAAGTCTATGTTTACAACCAGTTTTGTTTAAAGTCTATGTTCAACTTCAAAACCAGTAAGTCTATGTTCAACTTCAAAACCAGTCTATGTTTAAAGTCTATGTTTGAAGCCAGGGAAGTGGTAGCCGAGTTGTAAAGCGTTTGGATTCCGAACCAAGAAGCCCCGGATTCGAATCTTCGTGAAGGGCTCCACTGAGACCAGCCGACTCTAATGGGTGCCTGACATTAGTTGGGTAAAGTAGAGCATGACGACCTTCGTTAACCGTGGGCCACAGAAACAGATGATCTTTACGTCATCTGCCCTATAGATCGCAAGGTCTGAAAGAGGAACTTTACTTTTTATCTTTCAAACCAGACCATACCATGTTTCACAACGGGCTATGTTTAAAGTTAATGATTAAAACTAGTCAATGTTTAAAATCTATGTTTAAAACCCAGTCATTGTTAAAAAGTCGAACACAAAGCTACACCTTCACGCATATATTAGAAATCTCTTTTCTGCCTATTTCTTTACAGATCGTCAAACCTGACCACACACCTGAAAACCCACGCAGTAAACTTCACAGGTAGAAAAAGTCTTTTTTTTTTAAAATCCCAAAGGTAGAGGTTACGGAATTGAGTATTTTCATTTTACGCTGCATGTTACAGAATTTTATTCTGTTTATATCTTCAGCTTTTTGAGTGACTCCTGTTTCAGAGATGTGGAGTTCAATGTGTCCCAGAGTCATCTATCTAGAGCCGGCTTTGAAAGTTCAAGACTAATGATGCTTACTTTGATGAATCCAGAATTGCCATGTAGATAAGAGGGAAAAAATGACAGTGAGAAAGGTGGATAGACAGAAAAAGGGGGAAGGAAGAGGGACAGGCACTGAAAGAGGAAGAGGAAGAGAATGAGAGAGACAAGAGAAAAAAGAGATGGCGAGGAAAAGAGAGAGAGGGAGAAGAGTAATAGAAGTATAGGAGGGAGAATAAGGGAGGTAGGGAAGAGAGGAGGAGAGACAGAGTACATTAACAAAATACAAGTAAAATAAAACAAGAACTATTACTTAACAATGGACCTCATTCACCAATCGTAAACAAACAACATTTAACCACGTGATAATATTGCTAAAACATTAAAAAAAAAAGTATCACGTGACAGCCTTTATGGATTGCGTAATGCATATAGAAGAGATAGAGAATCACGTGGCTAAATGTTGTTTGTTTACGATTGGTGAATGAGGTCCATTCGGTAAAAGTAAGTTACATGTTTTGATTGCAAAATTTATTGCACAATATTGTCTTGCATTCTAATGTTTAGTAAATGTTTGCAAATTATCGAGAACAAGCTATTATTATTGATTGTTTATCATATTACACGCAACATGAATAAAACAATATTTGTTTGAAACTTTTATATAATATATGTCATAACACCTTTCCCGTTTCTTATTCGTACCTTTTTCTTAGTATTTACATGTATTTTTTTTATCCTTTTGGCAGCCCCCCCCCCCTTTTTTTTTTTCCGTTTATTTTCCACGCTTGTTAGGTTTACGAGCTGCTACTTACTGTGAATCTATCTCATTAGTCTATTATTGAAACATTTCAGCAATGTGAGAATAGCCGTAAAGTGTCACCTGGCCTGAAGCGATTTATTTTACAGCTTCGTTTTAAAAATAGCTCCAGATTACACAAACACAGACACACAAATGGACACACTAAATCAATTGGGCGAGACGGGAGAACCACGACCAAATGGCCGATTCCACTGCAACCATTTGCAAAGCTATCAGGCGTGACGGTTTGGAGTCTTAACAGAGTCAAGTTTTAGCAAATGTTTATTTATCGGGATCATGGCGCAGTTCACAAAACTTTGTCAAAAGCATTAGAGAGCCAATCGCCAGTGATTCTCACACTTAAAATCAAATGTTATATAAGTCACAAGAGCGATTTTAGAAAATCGTTTGGCATTCCTTTAAGCTGGAAAACAAATTTAGTAGCCGATTATCGATACGGTCTCACTCTATTTGTTTTCTAGTGGATATCCCCTTCCTGTTTTTTTTTATAGAAGAAAATTTTAAGATTGTCAGTTGATTCTCTCAGACCTTCTTAGTCTGTCCCATTGTGCTTGAAGGGGACATAAATAAAAGAAGGGGACATAAATAAAAGAAGGGGACATAAATAAAAGAAGGGGACATAAATAAAAGAAGGGGACATAAATAAAAGAAGGGGGCATAATAAAAGAAATATGAGGCGAAACTTTACGTTTAACTATCTCCCAAGGAGAAAACTGAAAAAAAAAATACTTTTACGCTACTATCTTTATGAACCAAATTAAGATTTTTAAGGATGCATACTGATAATCTGATATAAGATGACTAGGATAACTTGCTCGTTTGATGGTAACAATGTCCGGGGTTCAAACCACGCCCCCTGCCATCCCCGCCATCCAATGACGACTATTACAACTTGATATTAGATGACTATGATAACTTACTATTAGATGGCTATTATAACTTAAATTAGATGGTTGTGATAACTTGATTCTATATAAGTTGATGTTCGATGGCTATGATATTAGAAGGCTATGATAACTGATATTAGATGACTATGATAGCTTGATACCAGATGGCTATAATAACTGATATTAGATGACTATGATAGCTTGATACAAGATGGCTATGATAACTGATATTAGATGACTATGATAGCTTGATACAAGATGGCTATGATAACTGATATTAGATGACTATAATAGCTTGATACCAAATGGCTATGACAACTGATACTAGATGGCTATGATAACTTGATTCCAGATGGCTATGATAACTGATATTAGATGACTATGATAGCTTGATACAAGATGGCTATGATAACTGATATTAGATGACTATGATAGCTTGATACCGAATGGCTACGATAACTGATACTAGATGGCTATGATAAATTGATATTAAATGACTATAATAGCTTGATACAAGATGGCTATGATAACTGATACTAGATGGCTATGATAACTTGATATTAAATGACTATGATAGCTTGATACCAGACGGCTATGATAACTGATACTAGATGACTATGATAGCTTGATAAAAGATGGCTCTGATAACTGATACTAGATGGCTATGATAGCTTGATACAAGATGGCTATGATAGCTTGATACCAGATGGCTATGATAACTGATATTAGATGGCTATGATAACATGATATTAAATGACTATGATAGCTTGATACCAGACGGCTATGATAACTGATACTAGATGACTATGATAGCTTGATAAAAGATGGCTCTGATAACTGATACTAGATGGCTATGATAGCATGATACTAGATGGCTATGATAACTTCACGTAAGATATTCTGGATAACTTGATATAAAATGTCCACGTTAACTTAATGTAAGATGACTAAACTAAATTGATTTCAAATGACTGAAGACTTTATATATAACTATCGGCTGACTACAATGACTTGAAATTTGACGAGCCTCTTTTTGAGCAACTTTAAATAAACCGTAAACGTAAGTTTCATACAGCGTGTCCAAAGAGGTCAGGGGTCAAACTGCACGTGATAGTTTTCCAAGTCACGTGCTACTTTGTGTATTAAAGTTTGTGGTGCACACTTTCCACACTTCCTGTGCACTATGAAATGTTTAGAGTGTTTTTACTTACAATATTCTGTTAGCACTATTAGTGAAAAAAAATAATACATTATAATTCACTTTCCTGCAAGTATCTGTAGGCCATTCGTGTAATCATACCAGGCCTCTTTTATCTTGGTCATCTGATATATATCGAATATATATATAAACTGTAAGATTTATTTTCTTTAATCATTATCAAGCTAAATTAATAAATTACCACAAATTATTCAATTAACTGGTTAGTGTTTTGGTACATGTTTTGTTAGGGGCAATAAATAGTTGTAGAAAGTTCAACTTGATTAAACAAAGGGAAATGGGAGAAATAACGTAAAAAAAATTGTGCTCGACAGACAAATTGACAGAGTTGATAATAAGCTTTCTAATAATCTTTTTAAAAAAACACAATATATCACCGAGCGTTCGCCTCTGTCTTTAAATCTCGTGAAAACACACGTATCTTTGTTTGGAGAAAGACTAAACGAATTACCATAAAAACATTAATCGTGTGTGGCTGGTGAATATACGTTTTAACGAATCAAAACAGAAGCTCATTTGTCGAGACACCCTTTTCGGGATTTATATCATTTGCTCTAGAATTCACCAGATTATCATTAGGCCACCCAGAGACAAGAGTACAATGTGAATTTAGCCTGTACAAATATGCACACGTTACATGTCAAAGAAATGAAAAAAAAATTTTATCTTTAATGTGGACATTCTAGCTTGACAATCGAAGCTTGAATTTGAAAGGAAGAAAAAAAAGAGTCCAGATTTTGACACAAATGTAAACTCAAAATCGTTCCAGTTCAACGTTGATTCAAAATCGCCTGGAGATCTGTTTTCTTTAGAAGTCCTGAAAATATACTCGAAGAGTTTCAGGTTATAGATCTTTTCTTTTCAATATCTGGCCACGGATATCAATGCCAGTTTGCACAGACAGTCAGAAAGTAGCAAATAAAATCGATGAAGGGGAAACTACAAATATTAGTACAATGGCGACTTGGGCGTCGTCTGCTCGATAAGACCCTGAGTTGTGGGCCTTTTTATCTAGAAACCTACTGACCTCATTTGAAAGTGACAACAAAGTTACTTAAGTGCTTGCCTGAAGAGTTCATTATACGGCAGTGTCAGTCAGTGTCTCTGAAGATAGGGTTTAAAAGAAAAACAATTAAAAGGACTAGCGTGTCTTGTCAGAGGTACACATCTCGTCTATCTTTAAACGTTGAGAACTGGCAGGTTAAAATGAATCATGGGATATGATAAGTTGATTGACATAATATTGAAATAGCTAAAGGGAGGCAACTCAACGAGGCAACGATGTTTATTCACAGGACAATCACATGTACATAAAACAACCTCTGCCGTTAGCACAGTCTCTTCACTTCGGCTCTAGACTTGGGCTGAACTTTTTCACTTCTTCCTAATGTTGACATCTCTTTCAGTCTAGTGTCTAACAGTGCGCACCTTCTGCACTAGCTTGGATGTTGGTGCCCATGACAGTTTTATAACAATATGTTTATTGATAGGGGAAAATGTGTGTAGCTGATACGCAGTTGTTTTTCTTTTCTACTGGTTATATTGGAAGATGCATAATATAAATTGTTATAGTCAAAAGTAAAGTACCCCTTTCAGACCATGTGGTCTATAGGGCAGATGATGTTAATGCCACCTGTTTCTGTGGCCCACAGTTGACTAGAGTGTCATGTGGCCAACACAACGATCAACCGCCTTTACTTTTCCCCAACCAATGTCTGATACCCATTAGAGCTTGGTGGACTAAAAATGCCGAAATTAAAAACTCATGCCTTCACCAGGATTTGAACACGGGGCCTTTCGGTTCGAAAGTCAAGCGCTTTACTTCTCTTATAATCCTATCTTATAAAATACAGACGTTACTTCAAAAACGAAGAGGATTACGTACTATGTGTGTCCCTGGGTCAATCAAATCATGCATGTTGACCAATGACTTAAATTCTGCCAAGTCATTGGTTTTCCTGGCTGACTCAAGCAACCCATTTCATTAGATTAAATTTTTTAAAAAGCACAACGTAATAAAAATAGAGAGACACAGACAAAAGACTTTTTTTTTATTCAATCACATTCACCTTCACCTCTCCTTAAGTTTGTTGAATCACTGGAGGCACCTGTTGTTGACCTGTAGCATGAAGCGGCTGGTAGAAAATTAAACCGCTGTAGGATTATTATATTTCAACATATAAAACTTGAAACAACTTGAACTTTTGTGAACGAAACTAATATAACTTTTATTGCAATATAGACAAATTTAATTTGAGATGAAATGAAACAAATATAGTTGACCCAAGTACTACTATAAAATGGTATTTTAAACAAAATCTAACTCACTACAAAAGCACGTCTTTTCAATCTGGCATTCAGGAGTCGTCTGGCGTACCCAAGACAGCTTACGACAGTGCCGCTTATCTTGCATCATTCGCACTGCACAGTCACCTACCAATTCTCACCGTTACAATAGAAACACACACACAATCCATAACAGCGCCACACATGAACTCAGTCGAGCGTCTTCTCTATTTCTCTCAGTTTTTACAAAGCCTATATCAACTCTTTATGCCTGTCTGTGTGTCTGGTAAAAACTTTGTTCACTTGATGTCTACCCCCACCCAATCTCGGATCAAGCTAAAAATTTGGCACAATTATTTCTTTGACCACACAAGAATCCATTTTAAAAATAAAATAACCAATTAGAGAATTAATTATTGGTAATAAATAATTTTGTTTGGTTTCTCGAACATGGGAAAGAAATTGTAATTGACTGAAATGGCTGAAATAGTCCCTTTTATAGGTCGTCGTCTGAGTCTTAGTAAACACAAACCTGAAAAATAGGATGAGACTCTTGTCAGGGTGGGATTTCAGATTAGCTAGGGTATGATATATGGTCCCGTATCCCCAACCTGGACAGTGTAACGCAAGAACATAAAGGTAATAGCATGTAAAATACACACATTGAATAAAAGTTATTCAACTGAACATTTAGTCAAAACCAACAGTTGTTCAAAGTGAATGATATTAATGCTAACGTAAGTTAATGCCCATTAGTTAACAACAAGATTGCACGTTTAACAATTTAATGAATGTATGAGATATGATGACATGAGTGATAAATGCAAGTCAATAGTATGTTCAAAGGAAACACAAAGTATACATATTAGGCAACGAAATATAGCACACCTTCACTCGAGGCCATAATTCAATCACGACGCATCCTACACTCAAGGCCTTAGATACACGGGCCATTCAAACAACACTGTGAATCAAGCTTGACTCCAACAGAGTCCCAAGCTTGCGTCCCTATTAAGAAACATATTCCTTGAGATCGCCGTCCCCACGATCGTAGGAACAACGAATTTCGAGCTACACTACGAAGACTAATAAAGTAAATAAATAACTTACCCAATACTGGGGAAGAAAACCCATAAGAGAAACTCCCAGGAGATCTAGCCTCATCACACAACAGAAGCAAAACAAGTAAGCAAAAATGACATCAACAAAAGCGCGTTCCTAGAAACCAAAACTCACAATCTCTTATGGTACACAAAGGAAAACACCAAAAGAAGATGCGCATGACAACTCTAGACTCTAGACTATATTTTTATAAATGCTTTTATATTATTAGTATAGATCTATTACAAATTTAATTAAACTACTAATCCCAACTAATGGACACGCTTAATTTTGTATTTTTAATTTTTATTATCTTGTTTCCCTTGAATTGAATCTCTTTCCATGACAGTCCTGTACATTCTTTAATTTTATCTTTCTCTGGTATTGTTCCCTGAAGGAAGGTCTTCGCGAACCCTGAGGAACTTGTAATATGGCTATAAAGTTTTAGTTTGTGTGCTGTTGTTTTTTTACAGTGGCCAGCAGGTCATCGAGGCACCCAATGGCCATTACAAAAGTATGGCAGCTATTTCGTTTTTATTATTTAAAAGCTTATACTCACTCTGTCTATCTGTGGGAAATCTTGTACACGTTATTTCTCTAAGTTCCCATTTTTGAATTAATGTGAAACTTTGCACAATTATTCATTGTCGATTATGAAAGCAGCATATAAAATAAGCCATTAAAATAGTTACAGTGTCTAAAAGCAGTGAAACAGTAAAATAGTTACAGTTTAAAAGGCCCTTTCCACCCTCAGATTTTGTGTGATTGCCGCGGAGTGGGGGGGGGGGGGGAGGACACAGCTGTTTTTGCATCTTCCTCGGTGCCCTGATGCCCTGATAGCCCCTATCTCATCTGTTAAGCATAGTAGCTAACATTTCCTTATATTCCACTCTAGAAGCTAATGACCTGAATAACTGGGGTTTTTTTTTACTGTTACTTATACAAGCAGAAGACGCGCAATTTACAGCAGACGTCAACATGTACAAATAGTTGTATGGAACTCAAATCATAATATAGCCTACCTCGTTTAAAAAAATCGATTTTTATAAAGGGGGAAATGGGTCTAGTAAAGTCATTTCAGTGGTTTCATTTTGTATCGACGGTGATTCGTCTATTTCCCCTCGCGTATAATGAACATGAAGCCCTAATGCTACAACGTTATAAAGTAGAGTATGTATGCATCTTTTTCAAAGTATTAAGTCATGCAATTCGAAAGAGTAGGCCCTATTACTTAGAAAGACGCAGCTTGGGGAACGAACAAAGGACGCGGGGTAGCCATTTGAAGCCTCAAAGAAGATAAATTTGTCCAAATACTCCTTCTTCCCTAGCGCTATTAGAACATGGAATGGGTTGTCTGAGCTTGCCAGGAAAACCAGTGACTTGGCAGAATTTAGGTCATTGGTTAATATGCATGACTAAATGCATGACGCGTAGGACGTAATCATCTTCTTTTTTGAAGTAACGTCTGTATTATATAAGATAAGATAAGAAGACGAAGACAGGCGCAGAAGGCAAAGTAAAAAGATAAATCGACCACCTGAAGACACCGTTTTTTTTTTCTGCGTTAGATGTGCCAAAATAAAGATGACAGCGAATCTGTGGACTCAAGACAAGCCTTTTTATTTCCAGAAAGGAAAATACCGTTTCCAGAATTCTATGCTGGAAGTCCTGGTCTGATGAAGTCGACTGTAAAATGAGATAATTGTTTTTGAAGCTCATTCTGTCGATTGCAAGTTGTTGTTTTTTTCACAATACCTCTATTCAAGTCACTCCTTCATGGTGGTTGGGCGGACGCTGATCAGAAAAATGGATTTCACGATTTTCCTAGCCAAATTTACATTTTTTTATTTTTTTTTTACTTTGAAAAAATTACAACGTGGTCAAACTCAAGAGTTTTCTCCGTGTTGCCAACGGGCTAATAATTAATTTTTTTCTCAGCGATATACATCAACAGTTAAAATTCTAGGAAAAATCGTTAGCGTCGTTTTTGAGATCAGCGTCCATGGTTACTGGATCAGGCTCCACGAAGTTCTGACTTGAATAGAGGTATTGTAAAAAATAAAAAAAAATGCGTTCTAAATGCAAGGGGAATGAATTTCAGGAAAATTCCTGGACCACGCGCTCTATCGATGCACTGAATGTAGCATATAATTAAAAAAAAAAAACAACACAACCGCAAAAGTTATTAACGTTTTTTTTTTTTTCATGCCTTTGTTAACTTCTTGTTCCAGCCAGAATCTCGCCTAATGTATATGACGTCACTGTGATGTTTAAAAAAGCCGTGAGAGCAGACGATATACATGCAACGGTCATAAACATTTCATTGGTTGAAGATTGTGGTCATGTGATGTGAGCTACCGTCAAACATTAGAGAAAGAAAAATGAACTACTTTTTTAGATTGAAATGGTTATTAGATTCGCAAGGGCGTTTCTAGAGGGTCATTGAATCTTGTTGAAATAAGCATTTGTTTTGAGGTTGTTTGTGGTTGTCGTTTTTCCCCCAGAATTTTATGAGATTCTTCGTCCAACCAGCTGGAACGGGTATTCGACTGCAGGGGAGCCAAAAAAAGCGGTTTGAATTGTGCTGGCTGCGCAACTCCTTCGTAAAAATCGTTAGCCACAACAAACAAAAAAAAGTTGCATTTATTCGATTCGATCAGATTCTGTTATTTATAATTTGTGTAAGTGAGAATTTGTCTACATTTATTAATTACTATCATGGTAACAAAATGTAGGTAGAACGTGGCAATGGTGAGGAACTGGACAAAGACTAAGACTAAAACTAAGACTGCTTTATTGATCCTTACGGAAATTTGTTGTGATTACAAGGACTCTTTTCTCATATAAAGACAACACAACAGAAAAATACACATAAATACAACAGACAACATAAAGAGTTCATTCAGCGTCTACACACAGGTATCTTGGTGCATTTCATGTTGCCTGATCAATGAGTGGTGGTGATAGAATCTGACCGAGTGAGGTAGCCGAGGGAGGGAGATAGGGAGGGGGAGAGAGGGAGGGAGAGAGGGAGGGAGAGAGAGGGAGGGAGAGAGAGGGAGGGAGGAGAGAGGGAGAGAGGGAGAGCTTGTCCTTGCTCGGCAATGAGGCTGTCCTTTTACGGGGACAAGGTGACCCTAAGACTCACTGCCCGATTGCTTTCACGTGCTCTAAGGGAGTAATTTGTTATTACTGATTCCGTGGGGGGCACGATACCACTGGTCTTGGTAAAATCATTTACACCACTGCATAGTCCCCAACACAGGACAACACATTCACACACACAAAACAACACACACGCTATAACACACAAACAGGGTTGTTGATTTTCCGAAATTCATTGTGACTCTGACATATAAGTACAGATAATGAAGTCAATGAAGGGTTTTAGTACAGCGGCACTTAACTCTGGGTCCGGTTATTTCCCCCTCTTTCTGGGTAGTTGTTGTTGGCGGGAGTAAGAACGGAGAAAAAAAGGAGGGGCGGGGGGGGGGGGTGGAGTATAATCTTTGAGGCTTTAAGAAAGTCAATATGACTATTTTTGTTTTGTTTCGGTGGTGGGGGGAGGAAGGGGGAGGGAAATGGTGCATGATTAATATTAGAAGGCGTAGACTACTGCGGGGGAAAAAAAACTCAAGTCTCGATAAATAACTGGTTATGTTTGAGGGTGTCTCTGCGATACTGTTATTTTCTAGTGTCCGCGATACATTCGTTCGCTACTGCTGAGTTAGGCAGGTGAGATCTGTAGGATTAACACTGTAAACCAGATCAGAAAGACAAAGAAAGTAAAGTCTTTGTAAGTCTGCTTTTCCAAAATGTATGCATCGACAGTTATGCCAACTCTGTGTAGCCTAATTAAAGTGTACATAATGTCTGAAACGTGAAATTCATAAGTACCGGGAGATTATTTAAAAACAACAAAGACTGACAAGGTTTGTTAGCATTTGTATTTATTGACCCCTGTATTTACTTGTTTACTTTGTTTGTGCAAGGATTTCCTTTAGAGAATCTGTCAGCATTTGCTACTCTGAAATCAGGCACAGCCTAAAAATTGTTTATACATTACAAATTATGTATATTCTAGAAATGTTTGTTTTATGCTTAATGTCCACTACCTAAAATGTGAAGTCGAACTGGGAGATATTGGTTTTTATTTGACGTTAATAGCAAATATGTACACCATCAACAGACTATTCTCTCATTCTGATTGAAAGAAAATTAAATTAATAAATTAATTAATTAATTTTAAAAAAAAAAAAAACTTGCTAAATAAAACAAAAATACTTTTTTTTTTAGAAAAACGTAGCTTATATAAAAAAAAAAAGTACCGCACAATCACTACCATATCTCTCAATACTTCAAGGTTAATACTCCCTTTTATTTATAAAACAAAATTAATTGATTACCAGAAATTTATTTTTATATTCTAGATACATACAAATATACATACATATAGATACACACATATATTTCCTCCAGGAAATCATTGTTTTACCACATAACTTGTAAACAACTGATGCTTTCAAAGTGTTATGAACAATTTTTAAAAAATAATACTAATTTTCAAACCTAAATATTTCCAAAATTGTAAAAAATAGATAATCAAAATATGTCCCTAGATGAACACAGGGTATGATATTAGTTTATACCAGCAAGATATTGTACTTCGGTATGAATTTTTCTGTTTATCGCCCTTTGGTTAGTTTCAGATAAATGAAAAGAAAAAAACGACAAATCCTGTATAAAAACAAAAACAAAGCCTGTCTAATGGGAAGAACACCACCCTTACAACTTTGAGCTCAAAGTCAGACTTAGCAGCATTTTTTTTTTCTTTCAAATTTCTTTTTGACTTTCTTCCAGATACTTTCCTCCTCTTCCATACCCCTCTCACTCCATCCCTGCCCCCCCTCCCCCACCCCAAAATGCTTTACAAAAATACTTAGACCATAGCCCGCACTGAGCATGAAAATGTCGCTAAACAAAAACAGTAATAAAAATAGTTCCAACCGTGCAAATTTATTTTTCGCTAGTCTACAACTCTAAATGTATTACATGATTGATGACAATAACTAATAATAATAATAATAATAAGGCTTTTCTTCAATTCGAAAGATTAGTGGGGAATGCGGTATTTCCCGTGGCTGCTCAGCCCCAGCTATGACCTGCATATTTTGCCACATCCAGGGCAGGCATAACCATTGTCCGCAGGTGGTCGATTTAGATTTTCTTTTCGCCTTCAGCTTTTGTCCTCTGCAGCGGATTTTCTTTTGGTCTCAAATGTGTATCCCGCGGCCTTCGTGAGTGACCTCCAGCTGTCTCGTTCCGACGCCGCATGCAGCCAGGTGCTCTCTTTTATCTTAGCCAAGGAACGTTGACGCCTAATCTGGTCTTTGAAGCGTTTCCGTGGGGCGCCACACTTTAGCTCACCAAAAAAAGACTGCCTTTGGCATACGTTCATCTCCCATACGAGATACGTGCCCTGCCCAGCGTAACTGTCGGACTATAAGAAGTCCATCTATACTGTCCATACCGGCGTTCGCAAGGACATCGCTGTTTGTCGTGCTGTCTTGCCACCGTATGTCCATGATGGAGCGCAAGCATCTTTGGTGGAAGCGCTCAAGAAGTCTTAGTTGTTTTCTGTATAAGTAATATAACTGCTTTCAATATAATCATATTCAATACATTATCCTTTTTTTTTTCAATGTTACTTTGTTTACGTTCTTTGCACATCGCAGTTAGGTGAGTAAGTTAACTCTTTCTCTCCGTAATTATTTACCACATTCTGGTGGAATCAACGTTGGTATCGTCAGTTAGGGGAGAAAGAGTTAAACATACAAAAGAAAGTTTATGTTCTCGCATCTACTCACAGCCTGGGGGGATCAATAAAATGAAGGAAACATTGGCGGTTATATTTAGTTTCATTATCAAATACTAACAAGGGCGGGTAATCGATAGGAAAGAAACAAAACGCCAGTGTTCAGAGTTCAAAGAAATTGATTTAAGATGATTGAGTGAACGCCCTTGTTAAGTTGTAAGCTAATATGATCTCTAAGCTGTTAGTTATTTGTTACAGTCTTGTGAAAGTTATAACATCTACATACTGGACAAATGTTATGTGTTGTCAATAGCGCGTTTACGACGATTTGGAACATTTTGGCTGTCACCTTGTTGTTGCAAGTTAACTCTAAATTTATGAGACAATAGACAATGACTTCTGCTTGATTATTATTTTGTTTTAAAAGTAAACATCGAAGAACTTCAAAAAGTGTTGAAAAAGAAATATATTGTCAAACAGACTTTCGACTGACCTCGTGAGAGGGAGGTATTGATAACAAGGTCGTGGCCAAGTTCTTCATCGATTTCTTGATACATAATAAAACGAACGTGCGCCAATAGGAATGCTTCATTACCAGGCAAGGGCTAGCTGTCCAGATGTTTAGAGAAATATGTAGTTTGCAGCTTACAATGTCATAACTCATTTCAATAACACACCATTGAATTGTATTGTTGCTGAATGAATTTATTTTACGACATCAGATGCTAGTTTTTTTTGTGTGTGTGAAACAGTTCTTAAAACGTCTTCCAATGGCTTGAAAAATCAATTTTTGCCTATAGTTTTGCTATAAGTGGAGATATTGTGCGTCGCTCGCAAATCTCATTGTTTTGTTAAGTTGAAGTGAACATTTTGACACTGTGTATCTATTAAGAACTATATCTTTGGGTGATTGAAAGTTTTTCAGATCTTTATGCATTTTTATCAGAGTGTTTAGACCCAATGAAAAGCCCTCATTGAAAACACCACAAGACGAAAAGAAAACTTAAATAGACCACGGCTTTGTCTGCATGAGATGCGGGAAAATATGCAGGTCGCAACTGGGTATCCGTATTCATGTGAAACACTGCACTCAGACTTAATCTACGGAATCATTTACATTGCCATTATTATTATTATCAACTCAAATTATCTTCTAGCTTAGATGTTTCATAGCGTCATTATTTAGTTGCATAATAGACACTTAGGCAATGAAGATAGGAATGAAGCCAAATTTAAAATAATTCAAACTGTGCTGTTTACATTTCTTTTTGGATTCTGCCATGTTCATTCGTTTCATGTTGGCAGAATTAAGATATTTAAATATCCATGATCCAAATATCATATTAACATTTACACATTACAAAATTCATTTGAATATCAGGATTGAAATTTAAACGATTAGCCAAGGTGTGAATCATATGTGTGAATGAGTTAATTTCATTAATAGGAAATAAAATTTAAAGACTCCGTCTGCTTAGATGAGATTCACTATCGTAAACCCCCATTTACATCTCATAAACAACCAATTTATTTTTGTCACTCTCATAGACCCCTTGGAGGTCGTCATAGACCGCTTTTGGGTCTAGATAGATCACATTGGGAATCACTGATCTAGATGTTGGTCTAGTTGTCTTCTAGTGAAGAGCTTGTCCTTTCGGGCTCGCCAAAAATGTTGTTGCGTGTTGATCAGGTTAAAGCTGAATTTGAAAGTGTTATTCTATTTTGACTTAGGTTGGTTTTACGATATATTTACCTCTATACAATTATCGACAACATAAAATTATTTGCATAACAGAGTAAGGCGTGGAAGTTCAATATGAAAACTCTAATTACAATGAAAGGAAACAGTCCAATGTCGCCTAAGTGCTTCGTCTAAAAAAAGAAGTCCTTACTCTTTCAAGTAATAAAAGTCTCTCCTCCGTTGATTTTGTCTTCGAGCTGAATCCGAGTTATGTTTTTAATCAATCGTCGCGTCACTCCAGAAATTCCCGATTAAGCTACACACCTTGCGTTTTCGGGGAACCGTTAGTTTGTCTTGTGTATCATTTTAATTGAAATACATACTGAAAAAAAAAAAACAATAAATAATTAGAATATAAACTTTCAGCACACTATACATAAATTCTTATAAACATCCAGGTCTTAAGTTTTATTACATATAGGCGGCTTATAAGCCTGAGATGCTTAGACCTAAGTTTACATCCTTTTATTGTACTTTGGTGACAGGGGAAGTTAAAAGAAACCACACACAAAAAAGCTGTGCCTCTGGGTGAAGGGGTGTTAAGACATTGATATGAATAGAGAAGGGGGGAAGGACAGGTGAGAAGGACACATGAAGTCCAGGGGTCAAGTGAAATGTGGGGAACAGTCAGGAAAACGTTCTACGACTCTGCATACGGACAAGAGCTCTAGATGGCTAGTTTATGAGACATGGTTCCAAACTCTGAATTCTTAATTGGGCTCGGAAAGTTTTAAAAAATAGTCTCCCAATGAACTTGGATGGAAGCTTTACTTTTTACTATCTGAAAAAAAAAAAGGTGGATTGCCCTGTTTAAAGTAATTCAATAAAAGATGATGATGCATGAGCCAATATGCTTCGCATCACTTTGTATGTGCTAATAGGCCTGTCTCCTTAAAAATGATAATAACAATAAGGCATGTCTTAGAGTCCGAAGATTAATGAGATAATGCAGGGTTTTTTTTATCAAGGACACCAAGAAAGTTTTCAAGTTATAACCTTTTATTTTCACCAAAAAATAACTCTCAAACCATTTCACTCATTCTAATGGTGACCTTATAACACATTCAGAAATGACGGAAAATCTATAAATAGCTAGCTTTTTTGGCGTATCCGGTGTACAAAAAAAAAAAAAAGAGGAAGTGGTGATGGGCTTTGTTGTTGTTTTTTTTTTTTTTGAAGGTTTGTGATAATTTTTGTGTGCACTTTTTAGCTCTGCAGAATCAAAATGTTCTAAGCTCTTTCGAATAAAGCTGAAAATAGTTTCAATGTGAAGGAAGCATTAGACTTTCACTCTAGTAGTTAAAAATTCGCGTGAAAATGGGCAACTAAATAGCGATAAGAAACGAGATTGGATACGAAGATAAGCGAGATTAGATACGAAGATAAGCGAGATTAGATAAGAAGATAACTGAGATTGGATACGAAGATAAGCGAGATTAGATACGAAGATAGGCGAGATTAGATAAGAAGATAGGCGAGATTAGATAAGAAGATAACTGAGATTGGATACGAAGATAAGCGAGATTAGATACGAAGATAGGCGAGATTAGATACGAAGATAGGCGAGATTAGATAAGAAGATAACTGAGATTGGATACGAAGATAAGCGAGATTAGATACGAAGATAGGCGAGATTAGATAAGAAGATAACTGAGATTGGATACGAAGATAAGCGAGATTAGATACGAAGATAGGCGAGATTAGATAAGAAGATAACTGAGATTGGATACGAAGATAAGCGAGATTAGATACGAAGATAGGCGAGATTAGATAAGAAGATAACTGAGATTGGATACGAAGATAAGCGAGATTAGATAAGAAGATAACTGAGATTGGATCCGAAGATAAGCGAGATTAGATACGAAGATAAGCGAGATTAGATAAGAAGATAACTGAGATTGGATACGAAGATAAGCGAGATTAGATACGAAGATAAGCGAGATTAGATACGAAGATAACTGAGATTGGATACGAAGATAAACGAGATTAGATAAGAAGATAACTGAGATTGGATACGAAGATAAGCGAGATTAGATACGAAGATAAACGAGATTAGATAAGAAGATAACTGAGATTGGATACGAAGATAAGCGAGATTAGATACGAAGATAAACGAGATTGGATACGAAGATAAGCGAGATTAGATACGAAGATAAGCGAGATTAGATAAGAAGATAACTGAGATTGGATACGAAGATAAGCGAGATTAGATACGAAGATAAGCGAGATTAGATACGAAGATAAGCGAGATTAGATACGAAGATAGGCGAGATTAGATAAGAAGATAACTGAGATTAGATACGAAGATAGG
Organism: Biomphalaria pfeifferi; assembly: GCA_030265305.1. NCBI lineage: Eukaryota > Metazoa > Mollusca > Gastropoda > Planorbidae > Biomphalaria > Biomphalaria pfeifferi. Next base: position 7,067,078 of record JASAOG010000011.1, read on the forward strand.
CGAGATTAGATAAGAAGATAACTGAGATTGGATCCGAAGATAAGCGAGATTAGATACGAAGATAAGCGAGATTAGATAAGAAGATAACTGAGATTGGATACGAAGATAAGCGAGATTAGATACGAAGATAAACGAGATTAGATAAGAAGATAACTGAGATTGGATACGAAGATAAGCGAGATTAGATACGAAGATAAACGAGATTGGATACGAAGATAAACGAGATTAGATAAGAAGATAACTGAGATTGGATACGAAGATAAGCGAGATTAGATACGAAGATAAACGAGATTGGATACGAAGATAAACGAGATTAGATAAGAAGATAACTGAGATTGGATACGAAGATAAGCGAGATTAGATACGAAGATAAACGAGATTGGATACGAAGACAGACTGCCACACATTGAAATATTATAAAATTATATCACAATTATTTTCTGTTTCATAAGGAACAGTGACGTTCAATTTTGAGTCCTTGACATTCTCATGAACACCTCCCAATAAGGAGTAAAATCTACATTATTTTTTTCTCTTGGTTTCATTATTCACAAAGCAAAATATATAGATCTATTTGGTAGTGGAAAAATAAAAAAAGAAAAAAAAAAGGCTTTTGCGTTTCATTGGTTAGAAATGTTTTTAAGTTCAGCTCATCTGGTACCAGGCATCTTGTAACCTACAGGGTATAATTCTACCCACCGTTAAGTCTGACTTGTCATCTTGAATGCCCCTTTACCAGACGTCACTGTAATGACAGGACAGACCTGTAGATTGTAATTTTGACGCGTTGGTACCAAATCCACGCAACTCTGCAACAAAAATATCCAAACGGATATTTATTCTCCCCCCTTATTCAAGTCCATGTATTTGTTTTGCATTACTGGCAGCGGAAAGCAAGCGATCTCTCTGTTTGTTCAACACTCTCCATTTCCTTTAATAAATTGCTTTTTAACCTTCACTTTTTTTTTTTTTTTTGTTGGTCTTTAGAGCACGTAGGGGGAGCTACCGTAGATAAGTTTAAAGGAAACAAAAGAACTGTTCGCAGTACTCTCCCCTTTTTGTCGTGTGCTGCGGCGTAATCAGAGACAGCACTCAGCAGACGTGACGTCTTCTGAAAGTCGTTTTAGTAAAAGTCTCTCTCTCGAAAACAAACAAAAAAAACAACAACATTCGAGGCACCGGTCGAATACGAGATCTATATTTTCCAAAGGTAAGCTAGAAGAAGAGTTACAGATTCGTCATATATAAGTCGTTCTCAATTACAAATTAGGCTTTTTTAATACATTGATATTTTTCTTGTTGGTCTTTTACCTTTACCTATCCCATAGTCTGTTGGACCGTTGGGGCACTACGCAAGAATTGTCGACCGTCTTTCTCCATTCCTCTCTGTCTTTTGCCTTAGTTAGAACCTCTTTCAATTGCAGGCCCGTCCATTCTTTTATGTTGATTTCCCATCGCTTTCTGTGTCTGCCTCTTCTTCCTTTCCTGGTACTGTTCCCTGAAAGAATGTCTTAGCGAGTTCCGTAACCTTGTAATATGGCCATCTTTTTTATGATAGTTAGCAGGTCATCATGGGGTCCAATCGCTGCAGTAACCCTGTCTTTAATCTCTTGGTTTGTGATGGGGGCTTTAAATGTGATACCTAGGATCTTTCTGTAGCATCTCAATTCCATTGTTAGGATCCTCATGTCTAGCTCTGCAGTCAGCGTCTAAGACTCACAAGCATATAAAAATGTAGCCATGACCAGGGAACGCTTCAGTCTGATTTCGTTGCCGAGGGCTAAGCCTTTGTCTTTCCATATTATTTTAACTTTTGAAAGGGCTGCTGTGAAATGTGCAGTGCGGGCATGTGGTTCAGGTTTCATTCCCTCATCTGAGACAATAGCGCTAGATTTAGACTCAACTCAGTTTACCTTACATCCAGCACGGGATTGAATAAAGTGTTGGACCTGGGCGACACTTTATAGTGTTCTGTTATCTTCTTTTAAAAACTTGTTAATAATCCAGGATGGCTGCCTGGTCGTGAGGTATGCGCGCTGGACTGTCGTTAGGGTCTTCTCGATTGTTCCTGGTACATACCCAGCCCGCTGCCCCTTCCCCGCCGTCCCGAGGGAGATTTGGGCTAAGATATAGATTAGATAGTCTTCAACTCTGAAGGAACATCTGAAACATTTAAAACATTTTACAAACATTTGTGACATTTGGCCCGAGAATTCTAGTTTCTAGGTTTAACTTAACGTTTTAAAAAAAAAACTTTGGTTTCATGTTTACTTTTGTGTAAATGTATTCGAAGAAATGAATTGTATGTGATACTTAACACTCTAATCTCCCGTTCAACCGTTCTAAGTAATGTAAAGTATCCCTGATCAATAGGGCAGATGATTTAATGGTTAACTGTTTCTATGATCGACAGTTAATCACGGTGTCATGTGACCAGCACAACGACCAACTGCCTTCACATGTTGTGGCTTTTCCGCCGTGTCAAATACAAACAATAAAATAAACAGGAGGTAACCTTCAAACACCGGCGAAATGCCAAAAACAATCAAGATAGGTAGTCGATACTAATATTGAAACGATACACACGTTTAATACTTAAGAAGGGATCCGTCTAATGATCTTCATAACTAGCCGTCTGTATACTTATAATACTAAAAAAAGCCTCTTGTTGATAGTGTAACTTAGAGCGTTCCTACTTTTTAACTTTTAACTTTTCGTCATCGTCGCTAAGTAAAACTTTTCCCCTATTCCCGAAACAAATAACTAAATCCTAATCATGTCATAACACACACTAGAGTAGGTGGACTCAGGACTCAGGGACATAGGTGGACTCAGGGACATCTTAAAATTCCGAAATTCAAAATCCCGGTTTTCATTGAGACTCGAACCCAAGACCCCCCCCCCCCTCGGCGTTCTACCACTCTGCCACCACGATACCCTATCACTTATTCTAATAGGCCTATTGTCCTTTGTTTCCAAAATATTTGTAAAGTCACGTAATCATTCTTGGCTCTACCATCCTGGGTCACTATTTTTGAACCCATTCCAGGGACTCTGTTTGTATGGTCTTAATGACTTCCTTGACATGGAGTGTTCCGTTCAACCCACTTCATTGCCGCCTCTGTTTTTATGACTCAATCTATGCAGTCCTGTGTAAACGCCAGCTTCTTTGTCGTGTTCTAAAACCTGACTCCACCACAAGTCCAGTGGTAAATCATTTGTCCAAATCGATTCTAAATTGGCCTGTAAACATCAAATGTTAAGTCTTAATAAGGGCTGCAGACAGGCTAGCACGCGACCTAAGCTGTCACCGTTCAAGCTGTTTTGTTTCATAATACCCATGTTGTTGTTTTTTTGTCCCAATAATAATATCATACGTATTACATTTGTTTTTGGTCAAGACACTTCAATAATTTAGAATCCTTTTATCAGATGTTTTAAATAATTATGTTAAGTATTTCGTTGTCCATACGTATTATCTTACATAATACAGACGTTACTTCAAAAAAGAAGATGATTACGTCCTACGCGTCATGTATTTAGTCATGCATATTAACCAATGACTTAAATTCTGCCAAGTCACTGGTTTTTCTGGCTAGCTCAGGCAACCCATTCCATGCTCTAATAGCACTAGGGAAGAAGGAGTATTTGTACAAATTTGTCCTAGCATATGGGACGAGGAATGTGCCTTTATTTTTGTGTCTTTCGGAGTATTTTATTAAGTTTTATTTTTGTATTTGAAGATTATGGTACAGTGTTTTATGTATAATTGCTACTTTACTTTTGAGTCTTCTGTCCTGAAGGCTTTCTAAATTTAGAGATTTTACTAAAGGTGTTACTCTAGTTAAGTGTGAATGTTTGTTTGTTATGAATCTCACTTCTCTATTTTGTGTTTGTTCCAGTTTCTTAATGTTATCTTGAGTTGTGGGTTCCCAAACGGAGGATGCATATTCTATTATTGGCCTAACCAAGGTTAAATAACATTTTAGTTTTATTTTCTTATTTGATTTATAGAAATTTCTTTTAATAAATCCTAATGCTTTGTTAGATTTTTTTACAGTTTCATCAATATGTGGATTCCATGACAGTTTTTCATTTATTATAACACCTAGGTATTTTGCGTTTTTAGTCTGTGTTACTGGTTTGCCATGAATAAGATAAGTGGAATTAATTTGTTTTAGTTTTTTTGTTACTCTTAACAACTGACATTTTTCTGGGTGGAAAGACCTACTCCAATTTGATTCCCATTTCTGTAATTCATCTAATTCTTTTTGTAAAATATTGTACCCCATAGAAAAGCTACCACGAAGACAGGCACAGACGGGCTAAAAGAACTGTAATAGACCAACAGCAGACTACAACTTCTTCTGCATAAATATTTGTGTATCATTTGTATCAGCACTGCAGAGTCTCTATGTTGTTTTGGGAGAGCTGTTGTATTGTCTCAATGATCCTATGTTACACGCCGATGTCTCGGTAGACAATTGATGCGCCCAGATGAGCCACTGGTTTTGGTTTCGTCTTGAGATAGGGCAGAATCTGGAGTGACTGATTAAGCCCATTCCGGAGTGGCAGATTTTGCCACAGTTGGTACAAGTATATGCATCTGTTTTAGGGCTAGCTTTCTAGGCAAAGTAGACTAATGCATGTTTCTCTATTCTATAGCCTTCAAATCAACAAAGTAAATAATTTAAAATATAAATGACAATGATAACTTGGCTGACATAAAATAATATAGTTGAGTTATAACAGAGTAGAGATACATAGGATCAATAATCCATAACAGAATAGTAATAATAATAATCCAATACTGAATGCTTGTAACAATGGCAACTCGAAACAATGATCACCGGCTACCGACTGTCTACGATCTAATGATAAACTATGGGCAATGACTAGCTACCGACCCAAATAGTTAGCGCTACGCTCCTTTTGACTGTGTTCTCCAAGTTTTAATTTGTTGTTGATGGTTGTACCTAAGTATTTATATTCTTGCTATTGTTCTACGGTTTGGTTGTTTATCTGAATTTCTGCAAAATGCCCTTTATGTTTCCTAAAATCTATTATTATTTCTTTAGTTTTTGAACACTTAAAATTAGAAAATTATCTATGCACCATTGGTAAAAAGTGTTAATTGTTGAATGGTACAGATTTTCGTCACCTGCAATAAGGCCGATGATTGCTGTGTCGTCATCAAATTTTATGATTATGATTATTATTATTTTAGAGACATAATTAAAGGGAAACAAAATTTATCGTAGTCCCTTTATCAGTTTCCTCTGAGATATTTTCTGGTGATGTGGCAGGTCTGCAGCAGTACCGCTCTCTATCCTCTAACAGTCAACGAGAATTTTCCTAGGAATGTTAAGGGGCTTGAAGGTATTTGTGAGGTGTATTAGCTTTGTAACTTGGTTATGGCGATTCCGATAGGGCTGAACATCCTGCCATTATGTGTTCAATTGACTCACCCACATTTCCACATTTGTCAACAATATTTAGTTTCAGGATATGTTTCTCGTAATTTTTTGTCCTAATTACTCTGTCCTGTATGGCTGTGACAAAGCCTTCAGTTTCAGGGTAGAGATGACCTGCTTTGAGCCATGCTAAGGAGGCAGCCTTCTCAATGTTGTCCCCATCTAATAAATCCGGGAATTGTTTGTGTTTTTTCTTCCCACTTGGCGAATCTCATGCCCTACGTCTTCCAAACCGACATTAACATCAACATGGATTAGGTTTAGAGGGGTTATTATTATTATTATTATTATTTTGTATGTGTGTTGTTGGGGTTTATACAATGGTTAAGAACTCAGCTTCTGTTGCTTGCAAAGTATATGGTGGTTGGATCATAGAACTAAGTCACACAAATTTCAGTTCAGATTTATTTTTTACCTTAAAACTAGGTCCAAAAAAAAATCAAGCAAGTAAAGTTTTTAATAGAATGCTATTTAGTATTTAGCCTTCAAAAAACAAATATACACTTGTAACTTTTGACACTGTATTTAAAATGTACGTATGATCTAGTTTAAATTTTTTTTGCTGTTACAGTAAATAACACAGGCCAGGTATTGAGTTTCAAGTTACTATTAATAAAGTTAGCTGTCTTATTGTTATTTAAAGTTTCATTTGCATTCTCTTTCCTTAGACAACTCCGTAAAACATCCAAATTCATAAGGGAAAAAAAAGTACGCATTAGGCTACAAGCGTGAAGAATTAAACTACCAGCTATGAGAAACTTAACAACCAGCTATGAAAAAACTTGACCACCAGCTATGAAAAAACTTGACCACCAGCTATGAAAAAACTTGTAAACCAACAATGAAGGAGAATCGTCTTTGAAACTAGATGTCATTACGTCAACACCCATACGTTCAACAGAAGGTCATTGAATGAATGAAGAGGTTGGATCTTGCTGAGAATGGCGAAGGGGAGCTACCCACGCCAGTTGTAACAACGAGAATTATAGCCCCTGGAGAGCTGCAGCACCGTGACTGTTTGGAAGATGATTTTGGCGACACTTCATTGAGCGGGGCACGCTTGGATGATGTCGAAGTAAGTAGCTGTTAATTATTCGATCTAATCGAGACCATTCGTGATATAAAGCCTGAACACTGACCTTCAACGTCACAACATGTTTGCAGTTTATAAAACAGAATTTCTAAACGACAACATTCATAATGTTGTTTTTATTATTATGCTTATGGACACTTGCGCCATAGTTGCTACACCACCTCTTGTGATAATGTTATCAATTACGTTTGTATAATTAGGCGTCTTCGCAATGGCTGAACACTGACTTGCAACGTCACAACCTGTGGGCAGTTTATAAGACAGACTTTCTAAACGGCAACAAATTATATTGTTATTTTTATTATTATACTTTTAGAGACTTGCGCCATAGTTGCTACACCACTTCTTACGATAATATTATCAATTGCATTTTTATATATGGCGTCTCCGCAGGGGCGTAGCAGTAGTCAGCTCTATCCAATGCAGTTTGGGTACTTCAAGTTTCTGTTAATTGCAGTCATGCTAGTTGGAATAAGACCTTATTTACAAGGTCGACTGTATTCGCTACAGTATCACAGGTACTAAGGATTTTTGCTTGAGTCGGAGATTTGGGGAGTCTATCAATGTAAACTTATGTAACATATGTAAAGATCCAGTGGCGTAGCTAGGGTGGTGGGAGGAGGCGGTAGAATTTTAACATTAAAATTAAATATTACGCAAAATGCAGGGGCCCCCCAAAGATTTTAAGTCCCCCCCCCACCGGCCCCCAAACGATGGAAAATTCCTAGCCACGTCTCTGTAAGGATCGCGATAGGCGGTAATACTGTACATCTGTACCCGAATGTAAGAGGAACATATATAACAACTTCTAGATGATACTTATATAATAGGAATTGACACGTGACGCGTGAATTGGATTTATAGAACAAGTCCTGCCTACAGCAAGCAACGTTAATCCTTTTGAGGTGCTTATATTAATTATTTTGTAATTGGTTAATTAATTAATTAAAATTATTTCAAATCCGTATGGAACCTTCGGTGCTATTTATAGTGCATCTTTTAAATGAAGGGAGGTAATATCGAGATTTAGTATGCTCGCTCTACTAATGTAGGTCCACCTTATTTATGTTATTTTTTAGAGAAAATATTTGTTCTTTTTCTGTTTATTACTTTTATATCTTTCACAAGCCTGCATGCTTAGAACAAATGTCAACAGAATTCGTGAAGCTAAATTTAATTTGTGGATTTTCAGTTATGTAATACCAGTCACCCTATAATTAAATTACATTATATTAAACATGTATCTATTCCTGTGTTGGGTACGGTTGTAGCAAAAGTATAGTCATCTGTAAATTGAGAAGATTTAGAAAATCTAGACGATAAGTTCCAAGCTCTTCCCTTTTTTTGTAGCTCAGTTTGAGTTCTAGATGGCAGCATCGAAGTTTCACTTAGCGTCCTTAACATTGTTGAGCTGATCGGGAAATCCCCAATACGACCGAATTTTTTTGTTCAGTTTGATTGTAAAAAAAAAAAAAAGAAAGTATTATTTTAAAAAAAAATAATCTCTTGATGGTTTATTCTTTGGAAGTATGACATGCTCATTTTAGTTAAATGAATGAAGTACATTTTAATTAAGTTTTCAAGGAAGGGCAGAAGCCTCCAGTCTCCACTTACTGAAACCAAGTTCTGATATTAGCTTTTACCTTTAGGCCTACTTATCACTTAGTCCGTTGGGGCACCACGCAAGATTTGTCCAAACGTCCTTCTCCATTCATCTCTATCCTTCGCCCTAGCCAGAACCTCCTTCAGTGGCAGGCCCGACCAATCTTTTTGTGTTGTCCTCCAATCCCTTTCTCTGTCTGCCTCTTCTTCTTTTTCCTGGTACTGTTCCCCGAAGCAAGGTCTTTGCGAGCCCCGAAGACCTTGCAATATGGCCATAGATTTTGAGCTTGCGTTTTTACTATGGTAAGCAGGTCATCGTGGGGTCCGATCGCTGCAGTAACCTTGTCTCTTATCTCTTGGTTTGTGATGCGGTCTTTGAACGTGATACCTAGGATCCTTCTGTAGCATCTCAATTCTATTGCTAGGATCCTCCTCTCTAGCTCTGCAGTCAGCGTCCAAGACTCACTTCTTCTTCTTCTTCTTCTAGCCAGCTTTATTGCTGCTGAGCTGTGAGCTCTTTTGCAGACTGTGCCAAGGAAAAAAAGTATGCTGTTCTCTTCCGTTGTTCAGCACTGCCGTACAGGGTGTTCCAAGACTCACAAGCATATAGGAATGTGGCCATGACCATGTAGCGCATCAGTCTGATTTTGGTGCCGAGGGCTAAGCCTTTTGTCTTTCCATATTATTTTAAGTTTTGAAAGGGCTGCTGTGGACTGTGCTATTTCGTTACATCATTTCAGACAATAGCGCGGAGATATTAGCTTTTATGGAATTAAAAATGAATAGACAGACTGAAAGATAGACTTATAGAACAGTCAGACAGCAAGAGGATAGATAGATTAGATAGATAGATAGATAGATAGATAGATAGATAGATAGATAGATAGATAGATAGATAGATAGATAGATAGATAGATAGATAGATAGATGGATGGATGGATAGATGGATAGATAAGAGAGATATTGGTTGATTGATTAAAATAAACCTTTATATTTACAGTGGCAACATGTGGACAGAGTTTCTGACATCAGATTTTCCAGCCTTGCAAGTCCGCGGGGAGACAGCTCATTGCCCCCAATTCCTAAAACTTCTAGTCACGTGACAGGGGGGCTACGTCTAGAACCATCCACGCCAAAGAAACTCGTTCACTCCTTGAGACTTTCTAAAAGTCAAAACTCTCTCACAAAACTCAAATCCAGCGAGTCAGGTGACTTCGGCTTTTTAAGAAATAACGCCTTCTTCGACCACCAGGTCGAAAAACATGCGACTCACACTCCAACGGCTCGTGTGGAAGTTAGAGAGCCAGGAAAATCAAGCGAAGGCAGCAACGTAAGAACTTTCACAAAAAGTCCAGCGTACCAGCAGAAGCTAATGCCGTGGGAGTCCGCCAGGCTGTCGCCAGTCATTTCAGCGGATAATATCAACAACCGAGTCATCAAGTTTCTAGCCGCTGACAATAAACTCCATTCAGTGCCAGCATTTAGATCTAAATTGAAGAATTCTGTGCCAACTAGAGCGATGTACCCCAGTGCTTCGCAGAACACCATGACGTCATCTCATTCGACCGCTAGACTTTTAGCATCCAAATCGCACGAAAGACTCAACCCAGCCCTCTCCCATTCCCCAGTGCCTAGGATTTCGCCCTTTCCGAAGGCGTATCCGACAAAAAGCAGAAATAGTGTGCGCACGAGAGAGTTTAAGCAGTTTGGGCCACAGGCTAAGTCTACGGAAAAAAGCGTATCGATTCGCAGAAAAATCGAACAGTATCGAAAAAAATGCGACGAGCAATACACTGATACATTGAAGAGACTTAAACTTGAGGGAGACCATGACAGCAAGCCGAGTCACTCAAGACCAACGGCATTACCCTTCTCTGGTATCGACTTTACCAAGATTCTAGAAGAACGAATGCACGAACACGTTGCTGACGACGACAAGGTCTCCCAAAGAGAAAAACTCAAACAAGCTTCAAGGAGCATGGTCAGCGAATACGCCATCAACGCTAGAATCGAAAAACGATCGCTGATGACGTCATCGATTTTTGAGTCGCGGCCCATGTCTCGAGCAACGTGGAAGACGTGGCGTGACGTCAACGAGAGCGATGCCTATAGCGACGTGGCCCAGTACATCCGCGACAATGATCTTATGGACGCCGAAAGAGAGCGCTGGATAACGGCGTGGCTAGAAGATGTTCAGTCTGCCATGAAGAATATGGAGGCAGAAAGTGAAATGAATCTCATGGACTCGTAATTTTTCCTTTTTTTTTTTCAACTAGAAAAACCGACAATAGAATTTGCCATGCAATTGTGGACATTTTGAAATAACATTCAAAAGCTCTAGAATGCTCAGTTTTTACACAAATAAAGAAAACAAACTTAACTAATGTCCACAGAATTAATATTAATATATATATTGTTATATATCTATACGGGAGGCGCGGCGGTAAAGCGCTTGGCTTCGAATCCCGTCGTACAGACCTGTGACGTGGCAACGATTTATTGGTCTCCACTGCCCACAGATTGCTCAGGCCTTCTATGAAGATTGGTCTCGGTGTCAGTCTGACGCTTCCTTTAAATCGAAATACTTCTGTGCTATAAATGGAAGAGCGTAGACAATTTGATTCCGCGATGTTTAAAAAGTGCTTTTAAAACATTAAGTTATTAACACTTCATTTATTTAATACAACAGGTACACCAAAAATCTAGCCATTTATGTAAATCCCCAATCATTTATGTCTATGTCTCCAATAGTGCGCTAATTACGTATTAGAATGTAATAAACTTCCAGTGATGAAGGGCTTGATAAAAGAAAGTTAAATTAAAATCTCTTAAGTTTAAATTATTATTCTGTTATGTATTTACTCAGCAATCATCATCAAACTCCATTTGAGTGAGGGCTTGAGAGGCTCAGATCCTCTCTTGCAAAAGCCCTGTTGTATTGCGTGGTGTAAATGCCACCATACAGGTCGAGAATTTTCGGTTACCCAGACCTGTCGAGACGGAGATCAGCAAGTATGGGGCAGTCAAACAGAGTATGAGGCACGGTTTCCTCTTCTTCCCCGCAGCGGGGGCACCGTGAGTCAAAATTTGGCCACAGCCGTGAGAAATATGAGCCAACAGGACAGTGACCTCCCTGTGCTATAATAGCTTACTCACGCCTGGCCAGCCTTCACCGCGAGGAAGTGCGGGCAGGGCTTCTTGCGCTGCCAGACTCCACGGGCTTTTTGGGACATCTTCCCAGCACTCCAAACCACTTTTCCATTTCTATTTTTTTTGCAATAACATGAAGCAAATATAATTTTTTCTGTAGCACTATAAGAAACCACAAATATAGAAGAGTTTCTCTTCAGAAGATCAAATAGGTTTCTTTCACTCATCAACTTGTACCTCATTGGTTTAGGATCTAATACTCGAGCGATGTCAAGCCTGTCTCGTTTTCTCAATGTTGTGTTTTTGGGTAAAATTAGAATTTCATTTTCTGTGATCATTACAATACCTCTATTAAAGCGACACCAATCGTTAGTAGGCCTGAACACTGACCTATGACGTGGCAACAGGATGGCTGCCTGATCGTGCGGTTTACGCGCTGGACTGTCGTTCGTATTTATCGATGGTCCCGGGTTCAAACCCTGCCCGCGCCCATCCCCCTTCGTCCTGCGGAAGGTTTGGACTAGGAAGTAGGCCTAAATAATCTTCAACTCTGAAGGAACATCTGAAACGTGTTCTATTCATCTACGAGTCTAATGTTTTTGAGTTGTGCACAGGTCTTCTATGTCTAGATCTAAAGGCCTATCATAAGAATATTATAAAATCTTGCAGATAGTACTGTGCTCATCTGTCAATAGAAGAAACTGTCATCTGAGGTTTTCTTTGAAGCATTATTCCTTGCTTACACCTCTCTTCCATGAAACTCATCAAAAAAATATCGCATTTAGCATTCGACCAACACAGTGGCGTAGCTATGGTGGGGGGGGGGGGGGGATTTGAAAATCCCCTGGGCCCCCACATAAGGTGGTCCCCCAAATGAGGGTTTGAATTTATTTTTTTTGTTTACATTAAATATTATGCCATTATCTCATGTCATGAAGTAGAATGTCTCAATGCAGGGGTAATAAAGAGCCCAAGCCCCCCAGATGTCTTGCTACGCCACTGGACTAACAGCAACCACCAAGTGATCCCACAACTAACAGCAGAAGTACACCTCACAAAGTAACCTTATAGACTGCAAATCTACACAACTTTAAACAAAGATATTTATGGCTTGTCTACAAGTCCAAAGATAAAATAGCACAATTTCATGCGGGTTTCAGTCCTATCTTCGACCTACATATTTTACAACATCCAACACAGACGAAACTGTTGTCTGCCAGTGGCCAAATTTAAAGTTTGTAAATGTTATTGTCTAAAAAAAAAGTTATAATCTAACAAAAAAAATATTTATTTTTAAAACTGCATCACTTTATTGTTCAAAATAAGTTGATTCATATTTACACTAAATATATTTTGAAATTCCAAAAAGAAAAGAACAAATTAAATAATAATAATAATGATGTGTACAAGAAGTTGACAATAAAAATGTTCTAACCTTAAAAAAAACACATAACGGCAAAATATATTATGTAAGTTAAATGTTTTAGTCTCTGGTTCAAATCCCTGCAGTCCTGTACTATGAGATGATTATGTTTCAGCTAAATGTCACAACACAACGCAAGTCTATATTAGAAACATTAAAAGTTTGATCAATACACTGACCATCAGGTCCACCACCACCGGCCTTTATATGTCCCCACGACCAAGTCAACATGCGCAGTTAAACAACATTAGCAAAAGTAGCGAAGGAATGGTAAATGGTCGTTACCAAATTATGAAACAGATTTTAATTAACAACAATTAAAAGGGAAAAGGGAAGGGCGGTGGGAAATGGAAAACATAGCATAATAAAGCACTGCCGAGTCACTCAACTGTGTGAATTTATCAGTACCACAGTTGTACATATTGGAAAACTTACAGACACAAAATTAACTTTAAAAAAAATGTCCTTTTTTTTTTATTTAATAACAAATTACAATAAAAATATGTTAATATAATAATTAACTTGTCAAAATAAAGTTCAGGAAAGCTAAGCAGTTAACCAACAATCCAAAGAAATGTCTGTACAATAAAGTCACTGGTGTCATGAAACTCAAGTCTGTCACTGACTAACTAATTGTCAGCAATAACTAAGTGACCCATGGGCATGATAAACTTAATATCCACTAAAAGCACACTTTAGAGGGAAAAAAAAAAATGGGCTAGTATATAAATGACTGGTAGAAACTTATAGTACAATGCACACAAGCATTTTTAATAATAATGCATACATTACAGATAGGGTCAATAAAAGAATTTAGATAAATATTTCCACATTGAAATCAAACATTTCAAAACGAATACTTTCTGCTGGTCACAAAATAGGTTTGACAAGAAAAAATCTATTAAGAGACGAAAAACAAAGTAAAATAACAATTGAGCAGAGATTTCAATAAAATAAGGAAGAAAGATCTTTTTTTTTTTTTTAAAAATTCCTCTCAGCTTTTGACACATCTAGCTGCCAACCAATTGAAAGATTCTATCTATATTAAAACCAAAGATAAAGCAAATATAGAAGGTAATCTCAAAACATCACTAGGCATCCAGACCTCATCGCCTCATGTACATGACCTTGTCCTTGGAAGTGGCTGCAGAGAATATAGACTTAATGGCAGCAAAGACTACATCCGGCGACTTGGAGGCATCCACTGAAGCGTGAAGCCCTCTCTTTGAGTAGTAATCCACCAGGGGCTTGGTCTGCTTGTGGTAAGCATCAAGGCGCTTTTGCAAGGCTTCTGCGTTGTCGTCAGAGCGTCGTACAAGAGGCTCACCGGTTATCTAAGTGGCAAGAAATAAAGCAAATTTTTATAATATACATTATGCCTTTTGATTTAAACAATGACATTATGTTAATAAAGGTGAGTAGCAAGGGACTCAAAAAAAAAAAAGTCAGTGCCTTATTTAACAAAGGGGAATAAATCTTTTTATTTTATCCAGGGAAATACATCTTATCTTATAGATTACAGCCATTACTTCAAAAGAGAAGATAATTACATCATACGCATTTTTCGCATTTCGTGTATCAATCTAGTCTTGCATGGTAATCAGTGACTTGAACCTGTCTTACCATATGGAATAAGAAATGTGCCTCTATTTTGTGTCTTTCTGAGTATTTTAATAGGTTTATTTTTCTATTTGTAAATTATGATTCAGAGTTTTTTGTATTACTGCTACTTACTTTTTATTCTTCTGTCCTGAAGTGTCTCTAAATTTAGAGATTTTACTAAAGGTGATGCTCTAACCAAATGTGAATATTTGTTTGTTATAAATCTCACTGCTCTATTTTGTATCTGTTCTAGTTTATTTATGTTTTCTTGACTTAAGGGTAATCACTCAATAGCATCACATGTAAAGGTGTCCCTCAAGAAACAACTACTGTTTCTAATTTACATAAATGATCAACTTAATTGCATTAGTTCAGAAACAAAAGTTAAAGTATTTAAAGATGATTGCATGAAACAGAGACAAATAACCCACAAGACACTGACATTATACAACCAAGAGAATTAGATGAATTGCAGAACTGTAATAATGTAAGTCTTGCCACCAAAGAAAAAAGCCAGATATTAAAAGTAAAAACTAAAACAAATAAAATCTACTAATCTTATTCATGGTGAACCAGTTACACATGCTAAAAGAAAAAGTAGATATGGAATCCACTAATTAACAAATTAATTATGAAATCAAGACTCAATTTGAATTTATTAAACAAAATTTTTACAAATCAGACTATAACATAAAAATATTATTTAACCTGAGCTAGACCAATATTAGAACATCTTTGCTCTGTTTGGGCCCCCACAACTCAAGAAAAAAGAAAGTAGACCAGAAGTGAAATAAATGAAGTCTCAAGGTTTATAACTTGAATATTCACTTTTTAGAGTAACACCATGACATAAAATCACTAAAACTTCAGAGAAGACACACCAGAACAAATACGAACAGACATGCCTGTCCGCAATACCCAGAATGTGGAACACTCAGGATGAAAATGTTGAATTTTGGACCCCAATGTGGAACATAGACACGTTTATGTTTGGGAGCCATATTGCGTACAATAAATAAAACTTCAATTATTAATATCAATGCTAGTTTGCTTCTTGTACATTAGATGTAAATAGTAGAATTAAAAGTAAGAAAACCCGTAATTCATCATATTATGTCCTTTGTTCGAAATCAATAGTTCTTTACTCTTCTTCTTCTTTATACTCATTGTTATGTTGGAGTGTTCAGATGACTAGACCAATACATGAGATGAACTGCGCAGTGGTTTCCAGATCAGGGAGCTCTCCATATAGTTTCCTTTCTATTGGGGTGATTTGGGGCCAATGTCTTATACGGGCCTTTTGGTATAGAGAGCAGTTTTGGAGGACGTGGTCTGCATTCTCTGGTGATTCTCCACATGGGCAGATTTCACTGGTTCCAATTTTGAGCTTCCGGTACATGTGTTGTCGCATTCTGTTGTGTCCGGTCCTGAGTCGAAAGATTAGACGTTGGTCTTGTCGGGATAGCTTATAGTAAGCGTCATCTTTCTTGTGATTTGGATGAGAGCTCGTCCATTTCTCATTTATTTTATTTACGATTAATTTCTTCAATTCTTCTGGATAGAGTGCAGAGTTTATTAGTGTGTTAGTTCTCCCACTCTTGGCGAGTGTGTCAGCCTTCTCATTTCCTTCTAGTTCTATATGAGCTGGTATCCATTGAATTACTGTTTGTTTTGCTGTTGTTGAGCTTTGTAAGTGCAGTTTTGAGGTTTTTAATATATGAGGAATCAGAGTTTTGCAGGCTTTGGAGGGTTGTTTTTGCATCGGTTAGTAAGACAATCTGACTGTGTGGGGAACTTGGATGATTTGCTAGGATGGTAGCAGCTAGTGTTAGTGCTTCCCTTTCTGCTCTGTGACTGTCAGAGAGCTCTCCAGTTGCAATGGATTTTTCTAGTTTTCCTCCATCTGGCCATTCGATAAGTATTCCAGCTCCTCCATTTGTGGTGGCTTTATGGGTTGAGCCATCTGTGTAAACTCTGATCCACTGATTGCTAGGATAATTGGTATGTAGAAAACAGTTCACTATTTTCTTGAGCTCTGTTGGTCTGTAATCAGATTTTCTTTTTATGCTTTCAATATGGTTCCTTATAGTAGGAAGAGGGCTTTCGTCCCAGGGTGGAGATTCATTATAGTGTATCGAGGATTCCAGAGTAATTTTTTCAAGTTGGTGTTTCTTTTTTAGGTTTAGAGATTCCTGTATGAAATTGGTCCTTTTGAGACATTTTTTGGTGCCAGTTTTGTGGATTTTTGTTCTGAGTGGGTGCCTCTCCATGGTTTCCAATTTAGTGAATTGGGAAAGGATTTTCTCTTCTTTCATCCAGAGAGATCAGGGCAGCGGTTTCCTCCATAGTTCTTATGGGTGTTGTTTTGATTGCTCCTCTCATTATCCTTAGACCAATATTTTGAACCTTGTCTATTTTTCTTAGGTTGGTTTAGGCTGCTCAGCCCCATGCTGTGGCACCATATTCAAGTACAGGTCTCACGTAACTGGTATAGGTCTTTTTCAGGATGTTGTGATTTGCTCCCCAATCTGTGCCAGCTAATTTTTTCAAGAAGGATAGTCTCTGGATGCCTTTACTCTGTGTTTTATCTATTTGGCTTTTCCAGGTTAGTCTCGGGTCATAGGTGACTCCAAGATATGTAGGGCTGTCATTTTTGTCTAAAGCTCCTTATCTAATGTTAATTTTATTGTTAGTTGTTTTGTTGACAGTAAGAATATGGTATATGTTGTCTTTTTTGTGTTGATGGACATGCCCCAGTCTTTGGACCAATTATTGAGTATATCGAGAGCATCTTGTAATCGAAATTTCGATGTTCCTACATTTCTTGAGTGCTAATTAAGGCAACGTCATCTGCATACATGCTGCTTTTAACTTTTCTTGGTAGGTTTTGATTTAGATCATTTATGAATATTAGGAAAAGTGTTGGGGATAGGACTCCTCCTTGGGGGACACATTTTTTATACCCACTGTGTGGCTTCTTTGTCCTTGCATGCAAACTAAGGCTTTTCTATTATTTAGATATTCCTTTATCCAGTTGTACATTCTGTGGGATTAGTTTGAGCAAGAGACCTTGTTCCCAGACTTTGTCAAATGCTTTTTCTAAGTCAACCCACACAATTGTTGTTGGTTTCTTTTCTTGAAAGCCATCTTCTATTTCTTGTGTGATAAAGGCGATTTGATCTTCTGTTGATCTGCCTTTTCTAAAGCCAGCCTGGGCTTCAGTGAGTAGGTTATTTGACTCA
The DNA here is from genome assembly GCA_030265305.1 of Biomphalaria pfeifferi. Classification (NCBI taxonomy): domain Eukaryota; kingdom Metazoa; phylum Mollusca; class Gastropoda; family Planorbidae; genus Biomphalaria; species Biomphalaria pfeifferi. The sequence continues at coordinate 7,084,664 of JASAOG010000011.1, forward strand.
AGGATCCATGTCAGCCTTCTATTTATCACTCTTTCCATTAGTTTGCAAGTACATCTAGTGAGGCTGATGGGGCGGTAGCTATCCAGTTTGTTTCTTGGTTTGCATGCTTTAGTATAGGGATCATAATGGCTTTTTTCCAGATGTTTGGAATTCTGCCAGATTTCCAGCTAGCATTGAATATTTGTAGCAGTTTTCTTTTGGCTTGAGGACCCAAATGAAGAAGCATGTCATTAGATATTTTGTCTGGGCCCGGGGCTTGTTTTGGTTTGAGGACTTTTAGGGATTCATCAAGTTCCTTCATTTTAAGATTCGTGGTCATTCCCAAGGAGTAAGCTGGATTGTTTTCTTTTATTTTATCTTGGATTTCGGAGTTGACATCTTTATTTCTACTTTCATTGATTTGTATTTTTCCTACGCTTTGGAAAAACTTAATGAATTCATTTGCTGCTTCTTGGCCTTTCAGGGGTTTGTTGTCCTTTTCTATTACTATAGGAGTTGTTCTGTTTTCTTCCTGGTTGAGACATTTGGCTATACGCCAGAGTTTGTGGCCATCTCTATCTACGTTTAGATGTTCTGTTTTTTCATGCCAACTTTTCCTCATGGCGGAAAGGTAATTTTTCCTGAAAACTGCGTTAGCTGCTTTTAGATTTATGTTATTTTCTATACAAGGGTTTCTACTGTGTTTCTGGCTTCAATAGTGGCATTGTGGAGTTGTTGAAGGTGATCAGACCAGTTGGGGATATAATTTTTTCTTGCTCCTCTAGGAATTGATTCCTTAGCTGCTAGGAGGATTGCTTTGGAGAAAGCTGAGTATGACTTATTAACCTGATTTGATTTGCAGTTTATTGAAGTTGTGTATAAGTCTGTGAGCTTTGAGAATAGGTGCCAGTTGGCTTTTTTGTAGTTCCACCTGGGGATGGTGGAGTTTTCTGATATTTTGAAGGAGGTATTCATACTGGTCAATATGGGTCTGTTGTCACTGGTGGCTAGCTGGTCTGCAACTTCTCTGGTGCACTTTTTGGATAAGTTGTCAGTTGCAAAGGCTAGATCTGGAGTGGTTGATGTTAGCCAGGCTCTTCAGAAAAAGGTTGGTTTATCCTCAGGTTTGTTAAGCAAGATAAGTCTGTTCTCTGCTTGCCATTCTTCAATTTCTTCTCCCCTGGCATTTAGGTCTGGGTATCCCCAGCTCTGAGAGTGACTATTCATATCTCCTAAGATAAGACAGTCTTCTTGGTCAGGTCAATGTGGTCAATCTCTATTTCCTTGTCTGGTGGGAAGTAGCAGTTAAATAGATTAATATTTCCATCTGGGAGAATTAGCTTAGTTCCCATTATTTCTGATTCTGAGGAGTTGGGCATAGTTATGTCTGTGGTAGGGATGTCATTTTTAATGAGGGTGAGGATTCCTCCTTTGGGTCTGATTTCTCTATCTTGTCTGATGCAGGTGTAGCCTCTAATGGAGAAACGAAGATTACTGTTCAAATGAGTTTCTTGGATGCAAGCTACATCAATTTCTTTCTCATGCAGAAATATTTTTAGAGCTTCTTTTTTCTTTTGGATGCCCTCTGCGTTCCATTGTAGGATTTTTAGACTTTTGGTCTTGGAGTGTTGGCCAGTAGTATTTATTTTCTTGTCCCTGCTCCTGGCTCCACAGGCAGAGATAGAAGAACCACCAGCTTGCTTGTGTGGGCTCCTTCGAGGCGGAGAGCCCGGCCCCCTACCTGCGCGGCGTATTCCACAGGCAGGACGCCACTCTATTAGCATTGTTACTGAACTCCAACATAGATGAGGTTGCGTCAATGTGTTTTGCGCCAGGAGACCCATTGACTCCAACTTCAGCCTGCTTTTCTTTCTGGGTGTGCTCCCATAGCCTTTGATCATCCAAGATCATCTGCAAGGCAGCTGGTGTTTATTTTCGGAGTTTTCTCTCCTAGATGAACTGCTATCCCTAGCTAACGAGTTTCATCTACCCGGGTTTAGAGTTAGAGCGCCCTATACTCGCCTTTTGCAATCATTTCCCTGGATTTCTGAGATGTTTTTAGTAAATATTCTAACCACTGGAATACTTCACCTCATCCACCAGTTGGTCCGCGGCTGTTTATTTGCTATTCACAGCTAACCCTTATATCTAAGGGTCTTTCCCCTATCCACCAGCTGGGGACGCGCTTGGTAGAAGGTGGTAGCTCCCCCAAGTTCTTTACTCTATATGATGACTTCTAACCCAAATGTATTCTAATGACCTAGACTCTAAATATGTTACTAGGCCCTATCTATTTTTATTAGTTACTACTAGATCTAAATCTAGTAATAGTAGTAACTAGATCTAGTTGATTACCTATCATTTGTTGTTGTCTTCTAGATTCTATTAATCCTAAGTCCTACTTCAGGATTCTAGATCTAGATCCTCATTTAGACTGGTCACTGTGCAAAAAGTAGATCTATACTCTATAGTATAGCCTTTTTTAGGCCTTAGCCTTACTGTGCGGCATGCCTAACTTAAATCTAGATCTGTATATATATCTTAATATATTAATAACATATTTTTAAAAAAACCTTTCTTAGAAACCAGTTTGCTATAGACTGTAGATCTAATAATGATAATCTAATCTTAAATTGACTTAAATCTAGTTTCTAGATCCATTGATCCATTGTCGGGAAAAGTAAGGAATTTGAATGGAGCATTTCTCTTATTAGCGCTTACTAGATTCTAAAAATAGATCTAGTATCTAGACTACTAGATCTAGATCTATGTATATATATTATACATCTAGATTCTAGATGTAGCTCGTAATTCTAGGACAAACCAGGTCTGGGAGATGAAAGCAATAAACACAAACCTATATATATTTTATTTTGCATTCAGTATTTTCATTTCGCACTATTAATAAATAATGAAAAAAAAAAAGGTGATTTTTTTTTTGCAGAATTCAGACTTGGCGGAACAAAAAAATCGTGAATGCGGAATATGTGAGCTTTTTGATGATTTTGTGGGACGGTTCCGCATAACGCTGGAATGTAGGCAAGTCTGTACAAAGGATTATAACTTTTTTTTTTTTACACATTTAAAACACAACCTTAAAATACTCACAAGACCACAGAGATAAAGGCACATTTCTAATTGTATGCAAGAAGAAATAAGCCTGGAAAACCAATGACATGCAACATGCACAACTAGATTAAGACATGAATAGGAATAGTAAAAAAAAGTAAAGTTCCCCTTTCAGACATTGCTATCTATAGGGCAGATGATGTAAAGTTCACCTATTTAAGTGACCCACAGTTTTACGAGGGTGTCATGTGGCCAGCACAACAACCAACCGTCTTTACTTTTCCCCAACTAATGTCAGGTACCCATTAGAGCTGGATGGGCTCAGAGGCGCCTAAGATCCCGGAATTAAAAATCCCAGCCTTCCCCAGGATTCGAACCCAGGACCTTGGTACAGAAGCCAAACGCTTTACCGCTCAACCACCGTGTTTCGAATAGGATGTAATGAAATTCTTTAAGGAACATCTGTAATTTAATTATATGACAATGTGTTAGTATAATATTGGCATTAGTGTTTTTCAAGTCACTGCTGTTAGCTAAGATTTAAGTGTGTCTGAACAGACTAGTGGTTTCTTTATGTAGAGTTCAAGAGGTCAATGATCCCTTTCAATTTATAAAAATGGGTAGTGATTTTTTGGAAAAGTTTCAGAGTTCCTGTACGAAACAACTTACGTCATCCTTCATCTGCACTTTGGGTGGATTGAACTCTTCATGATAACTGCGACCACTCTTGATGTGAAACAACCTCCCAGTTATCCTTCTTACCAAGAGACTGTCGTCAATGGCAAACTCAATGACAGCTTCCAACTGAGTCTTTCTTTTCTCCAACAAAACATCAAGCTGAAGAAATGACAAAGTGAAAGACAAAAGTTTTATTTATGCAAATAACATATAATGTCTGACTGGGACAACACATATAAAAAGAATGCACGCTACATAGAACAATTTATTTAGCCAATAACACTCAATAAATTTTTGCCAATCTGATGGTTTAATAAAATGTATTAATAAAATAATAATAATAATTAGGCTTGCCTCTGAGTCTGAAGAGTAATGATGAATGCAGTATTTCATGTGGCTATGCAGCCCCAGCTGCTGCCAACATTTATTAATTGTAATTAATATAACCTGATAATAAATATTAAGTCAAGTTTCTATAAGAGTTTGGGCTCAAAGCATATACTGGGTAGCCTGCACAATGATCCACTTTACTTTAAATCTTGGATGAAAGGAATTTGTTGTAATGATCTGTTGGTGTGTGGTATAAATGTATAAACAACCTTTCTACTTATTAACAAGGAGGTAGCAAGTTTGAATCAGCCAGTAATTTTTAACTAAGATTCGAGTGAAACTGAGTTGTGATTCTGACCACCCTTCTTCTAGATACCCTGCCCATCCAATGTCCAAAAAAGAGATTGGACTGGACAAGAACACACTTAAAATGCTATAGAATGAATAATGTGTAATAATCCTTTAGAAAAAAATATGCATGTCTATAAGATCTATATGAAACAGATATCTAATGATAATATCTAAATATGTTTTCATTCCATCCTTGATTTTCTAAATAAAAATTCTCTATCAAGTTGGTTTTGCAAACACTTAATTATTTACTTTGCATTTTAAGTGTTACCTTCTCAGCCTGTACAATGGTCCTTGGAAATCCATCCAAAAGAAAGCCATTCTTACATGCCGGCCTGTCCAAATGATCATTCACCAGCTCCAAGACTAGCTCATCGTTAACTAACTGTCCAGCATCGATCACTCCCTTGATACGCTTGCCCAATTCACTGCCAGAGCTGATAACAGCTCGTAACATGTCACCTGAAAAAAAGGGAATTGCAGCAATAATGCAATGTTTTCTAAATTGTTAGAAAAAAAAAAGTTTAGTGCCACTGCAGTTTGAACAACAAAAAAAAAACAAAAAAACTTGGGATTAAAATTAAACCTGTCGGAAAGTCAGTCAAATTAACCAGCTTATAAAGCTATTCAAACTTAAGTAAAAGAAAAAAAAAAAAACATAACAAGCTCATTGGCTTTTTTGATAGAAAACCAATCTGAAGTAATAGCAAGTGTCATTGGGAACAGCATCAACATGCATACAATTAAACAGAAATATATTCATAAACATTCATACAATTAAACAGAAATTAATTCACAAACATTCATACAATTTAACAGAAATGTTTACATCAACATTCATACAATTAAACAGAAATATATTCATAAACATCCATACAATTAAACAGATGTATATAAACATTCATGCAATTAAACAGATATATTCACCATCATTCATACCATTAAACAGATAAATATACACAAACATTTATACAAATAAACAGAAATACAGTCATCAACAAAAGCTTGCAATATATAATGAGTGTTAGATGGACTAACAAAATCTCTAAAAACTATTGGGGAAAAAAAAAGACGCAACTGGGGCTGGATTGGATACATACAATTACAGGAATAACAGAAAATATTGCAAAACAGGCTCTGGACTGGAACCTGCAGAGGAAGAGAAAAGCTGAAAGCAAACATGGAGATCATTAGAATAAGAAGCAAACACAGCATCATGGACACAGGTCCAGATGAGAAGAATGGGCCGGAACACAGAGTTTGACTGTGGAGCACCATTTAGCACAATTTTCCAATAGGAATCAAAAGGATTAAGTCAAGCAAGTAAGTAAGTTACATTGGGTAAAACTTAAAAAGAAGATACCACACACATATCCACAAAATAGGTTTGAAGGATTGTAAAATTACCTGTTGACAAATGGCAGACTGAATATTCTTCAGCTAATTTTGGTGCCTGAGAAGAAGAAAACATACATGTTTATTAAAAACACAGATCTGTATTCTGATCTTTTTTTACAAAGCTTATATATATCGATTCACTCTGTCTGATAAAAAGGTTTGTACACTTATTTCTCTGGCACACGATCTCAATTCAAGCTGAAATTTTGCACAATTATTAATTTTGCTTGACAACACAAGAATAAATTATAAAAAGAAAATTAACCAATTAGTTTATTAACTATTCCGTAATTAATTTCTTTGTTTGGTACCTCAAACGAGATAGAAATTGTACTTGTATGAATTAGTCCCCTATTTTCTGACATTAACGAACACCCCATAATCTTTGTTAAAAAAAGCCTCTATTTTGATAGCTATGACGAAACTAGTCTATTGTTTTTATTTATGCTCCATTTCTTTATAGTTCAGACACATTTAGTTTTGTTTACTCTGGAAAAACAAGGGTTTTACACAGCTTCAAAGAGCACTGGTTGGACAATGCCATTATTTTTCTTTTATGACAGAAGGGGGGTAGGTCCGGGGTGAAGGAAATTTGTTTAGAAAATATAGGTACCAGCTAAACAAGACCTATCTAAAATTCTTTTAAATAGGCCCTAAAACACATACATCTCAATGACACTAACGAATGCTAGATCTACACTTTAGCCGCTCATCACTAATGCTCTATCTACAAATGTAAAAAAAAAAAAAAAAACCTACAAATGTAAAAAAAAATTTTTTTAAATGTAAAGGGAGGGACAATTATTGGTCGATCAGGTACCAAATAAGGCCACTGTCACTGAGAAGAGTGAACGGGCTAGACAAGGTGTTCGTTAATGTCAACACCGAACCTCATTGACCTCTTTGACATCATATTTTATTGTTAACCTAACAAAACACCACATCTATTTTTATAGACAAATGGATGACAAGTTTATAGATGTTAACAGTTTTTACTAGGACTAACCATTACGGAGCTACAAAAATTCAAACGTAAAAATATCAGCGGCAGGGCTTAACATGTTCGTTAGACGGAAATGACTATAGATCTATCATCTATTGTCATTTATGATGATATGAAATTTGATCATATTCATATTAAATTGTAATTGACAATTCATTTTTCATATGTGTGTTACTCCGGTGTTAGCGTCACTGTTAGTATTGTTACCCATGTATAATGTAACTAATATACTCAGTAATGTAAGCATGTACAATGTACACAGTAATGTTCTATTTATTATTCTATATTATACTATAATAGATCTATATAGGTCTAGATCTAGATTTGATTATGACTACGTTCAACACGTTGTCTTTCCATCTCTTTCTCATGAGTTCTTTTTCCAGTCAGTGACCGCCTGTCCCAACAAGCTACGCTAGGACTAGACTCTAGAATACTCTAGGACTAGGAGTATCTTTACAAGTTATTAAACAAACCTGTGTGCCTTTTCCTGAGCCTGGTGGACCCAAAAGAACAGCATTAATTCCTTGGGGTTCATCGTATGCTGGTTTGGGTCTTGGAGCAGCCGGCATTTTCGTTCAGGTTAAATTTGCTGAGAAATGCAGAGTTTATTTTCAATGACCTTTTAAGTTTGGTCCGGAAGTGACTTTATGGTGGTGTTTTTTTTTTCTTTTCGCCATGGTTACAAAACAAATAATATTTTTATTAAAACGAAAGAGAAAACTGCATAAATAGTAGGCCAATATAATAGTAATAATAATAATAAACAAACAAACAAAGAAGAAAATATTGTTGTTTAGACAAAATTTCACATTTAGTAGATGATTTAGAATTTAGAACTAGAGAGTCTAGAATAGTCTACTTTAAATGTAATGTAATACATATAAAAGGCATAATACTATCATACTAATTATAAAATGTTTTACATGTTTGGGATGTTCCTTCAGAGTTGAAGATAATTACTTCCTAGTCCAAACCTCCCGCAGGACGACGGGGGATGGGAGTGGGCAGGGTTTGAACCCGGGACCATCGATAAATCTGAACTACCGCACGACCAAGCAAACATCCATTAGAATGATAGCTTAGTCCAGTAAAATTGCTGACGTTCTTTCTGAGATAATTACCAGCTACGAGTATCCATATGTAAATCTAGTCGTGCATGTTAATTAGAGACTAAAGCTAAGGCATGAGCACAAAGATAAAGGCACATTCGAATCCTCATTCCATATGCTAGGACAAATTTGTACAAATGCTCCTTCTTCTCTAGCGCTATTAGAGCATGGAATGGGTTAAATTGCCTGAGCCAGCCAGGAAAACCAATGACTTGGTAGAATTGAAGTCATTGGTTAACATGCTATACTAGAAGAGTAGGACGTAATCATCTTCTTTTTTGAAGTAACGTCTGTATTACATAAAATAAGATAAGAATCATTTCCTGACTGTTCCATTTTGTATTTCATAAGCTAAGATAATGACATTTAGGCAGAAAAAAAAACTTGCAAGACTTTCTCCTGGCTTATGACATAAGAAATGTGCCTTTATCTTTGTAATTTTTGTATTTGTAAATTATGTTTCAGTGTTTTATGTATTTTTGCTACTCTACTGTGTAGTCTCTTCTGTACTGAAGCAAGCTATGTCTCTAAAGTTAGTGATTCTAGTAATGGTGTTAATCAGTCAAGCGTGAATATTCATTTATTAAAAATATCACGGCTCTTTTTGCGCTCGTTTATCACTCTGTGGCGTAGCATCCTTGACCATAGAGCGAAGTGGGTTCAATGGGACCTGACCCAATACTAACGGGCCCACATAATCCATGGAAAGACAGCCATTTACAAATTTTAAGAAGTAGGCCTACAAGCATTGAGTGCCATAACACTATTAGCCCAGGACCGGCCTAAAATAATTGGATGCCCTAGGCAAAGTGAATTTGGTGGCACCAAATGAAATAGAAATTTTTTTTTTTTTTTTTTTTTAAATTACGCAATTTATGAAAAACACCAACAAGTGTTGGACAAGTTTCGCTATTTTTTCTCTAGAAAATTGTTTAAGAGTCCTCTGCGAAGTCTCTACCAATAGGAGGTTCTGGGAGCTTATTATTCATCAGTGAGGTTCGGGACGAAGCCTCGACGCTAAAAGCGTTTTCTGGCATTCTTCACTGCAGTTACGCATTCTCCTGACCTACCTATGACCCTACCAAATCGGCCAAAATACTAGAAGGGGGGGGGGGGGCGAAATAATCTAAAAAAAAGGTTGAAATAAAAATAATTAGTATATATTATTAACATAAGTAATAAATTCGTATACAAATTATGTGAATTCTATACTAAAATTCGTCCGCCCCCTCCCCGGAGGGGGTCGGCCGAGTGAGGGGGGGGCGATCGTCCCTACCGCCCCCCTGGATCCGCCAGTGTTCCCGCCTTCCATGACAATAGTTGCAGATTCAGAACCTATTTTGTCCTTACCCAACTGCCGCCAAGGTTTCTTAGTGCTCAAGAGTCTCGTGCTGCTGATTTTGATTTAAAAACTTGCGCATAAGTGAAAATGAAAATTATTGCGTAATCGGCTACCTAATAATTAAAAGATATAGCTGTACAGGATTTTGTGTATGAGTTTGAGTTACCTCTAAGAAGATTTGAAATGAAATCCTATAATTTTGGAATCGATTACTCCAACCTTTCATTCATGTGAAAAGTTACGGTAAAATTTAGAGAAAAAATATTTCGGACATTGTTAAGCTACTTTAGGTAGTAGAGAAGATATTTGTTTTGTTGGCCTACATCTGTAACGTTTTATTCAATTTGATTTAGAACACTAATAATAATAATTAATAATAATAGCAATCGTTTTAGTGTACACCAACAAGTGTTGGACAAGTTTCGCTATTTTTTTTCTCTAGAAAATTGTTTAAGAGTCCTCTGCGAAGTCTCTACCAATAGGAGGCCCTGGGAGGCCTCTTAGTTTGTCTATGCCTAAGGCCGAACCTGTTTAAGCCTCCTTGTAAGAAGTCATAGCTGAACTGAGTGTAATGAGACTATAACTTGTTGAAGGTTTCACAAATTAGTAGGGTTTCACAAATTAGTTTTACGGCCATAATTGTAATATTGCTAATAATTAGCCTACTAATCTTGCGTAGATAAATATATTGTCTTTGAATGTCTAAGTGAGAGAGACTGAGTCGCCAGTCTTCTATATTTAAAAACAGTGCCCATATAGAAGAAAAGATGGATATTTTATAATTTATAATTTTTGGGGGAGCTCTTCTATTCACAAGTTAACACTGCACAGTTCATTGTCTGTGAAACTCTCTGGTCTTTTTAAAGGTTGGATAACTTTATAGTCAAGGACTTGGCCTCTCAAATGACCTCGAGACAATCTTGGATTGATGGAATCATTGGCATACTTGTGGTCGAGAGGCCAAGTGCGCCAAGACCTTGGCTTGGCTTGGCTGCCCAGAAGGGGGCTCGAGGTTTGACACCCGACTCGGGCAGAGTTGTGTTTACTGAGCGCCTAAAGGCAGCACGGAAAACCAACTCCTAGATACCCCCCCCCCCCCCCCCACCGGTCCACAAACGAGATTGGACACAAAGCGCTCTGAGCATGCTATAAGCATGAAAGTAGCGCTATATATAAAAGCTATAATAATATTAAAATAATAATACTAGATATTGACTCAATGAGAAGTCCATTCTCTTCATTATAAAGCTAAACGGACTATAATCAATATAAAAGTAGACTAGGCAGAACAATCAACAACATTAAGCTGCTTGTAACAATGTAACATTATAGTGTGCTCTGTCGCGTGACTTTGATAATGAATACTATTTTCATTTTTATCAAGAAATAATGGGGGATTGTTTAAATACTGAATTTTTAAAAAAATCATAATTTTGAAATTACAATTTTTATCGTTTTGTTGCATTTGACAATAAACAAATGAATAAACGAAATCTGATTTAAAAAAACACAAGTTTTACAGTAAATTAAATTCAAAATAGATCGTTAGCTTATCTTCTTATTTACCTATCCTTCTCTCTACATGGACCTAGATCTTTTTCATGTTTTTTTTCCCTCGTGACCCAAAATTTTCAATATTAAGCAAAAAAGTTCATTATCTTTTTCTAAGTTTAGTCTTCCTAGATTTATAAGATCTACAAATCATGTAAGTCTTATATTTGATACATGAATGTGTTTTATTGTTCCTACTCAAATAGAATTACTTTCTCAAACAAAAGTCTTAACTCTTTCTCTCCGTAATTATTTTTCTTATTCTGATTGTTTTATTCGTTTTGCTCATTTGTATTTCACTATCCTGTTATGATTAAGCTTAAATAACTTTTTTTTTGTAATCAGAAAATGTTATATTTGGTATTGAATTTTAGAAGAATGCATGCTCTTTTTTTTTTTTACACACCACAAATTAAAGTTTATAAATCCTAAAACAAATTTAGTTTGGGAGTCAAATCAACGTTGGCATCGTCGATTAGGAGAGAAAGAGTTAAAGTAGTTTATAGTTTTGACTCATGAAACACGTTTTGTTGACTTCATTGACCCGGACGTGATATGAACGCTTTCATCAATAAAACAGATTTCAATGATTTGTTTAAGGTAGTCTTTGAGATTTGCGGTGTTTCTTGTGATGTGTTGTTTCTTAAATGGTACACAATAATTTGTTTTTCCCCCTTTTCGCAAGTAAAATCCAATTCTACACGTTTTGGCTAATAGAATAAAGTAATTCTTATTATTACAAAGCTTCTTTTTTTTTTAACTCATCCCGTCTGTCTGTCTGTCACGGTTCTTTGAGACGGTTTTCTCTCCCATTTCTCATTCTTGGATCAAGTTGAAACTTTGCAAAATTTTTCAGTGCTGATGACAACACATGAATCAATTAACAAATCAATCAATCAGTTAATTTATTTGTGGCAATCAATTATGTTTGTAAAGAGAAGGGAAATAAATGTTGCGGTATTGAGAGAAATGGCCGTAATTGAGCAGCTCTTTCCCTTTATTTTGTTATTGTTTTAAGTATTTTATTTTTATTTTGCTTGAGTTTCTTTTTATTTTCTTAGGTTCCCTTTACCCCCCCCCCCCCCAAACATTTCTCCCTATTGCTTACCTTTAATTTTCCGTACGACTGTATTGCTAAAAGAATGTAGATATTTTTAAAAATCTAAACAAACAGAAGAGTTTTGTTTCAAATTTTAATCATCAGCAACTGCATTAGTTCATGGAGCAAGAAGCAGTTTACTTATAAAAATAAACAAATATATCTTACTAGTTGAGGGGCCCTATGTAACAGGTGCTTGCGAGTTTCCATTTTTTATTTTTGGTTACAATAAGATCTATTACTATTAATTAGATCATTATTCAACATTTATTAGTCTATTGGCCTCCGTCAGTCGTAGAACGACTATGGTTCATCTCGAACACTTTTTTATATGGCTGTGGAGCCCTATTTTGGTGAGACATTCCCGTCCATATATATTGCAGGTCAAGGTGGCTTTCGGTTTGGTGGTAGAGAAGCCAGCCATTTTCCGTGCGGCACGCTTTTCTTCAAGAGCTGAGGCCCATATTTTCTCGCTGTCCATAGCTTTCTTGGTCAGCGTCTCTCTCCAACTAGAGTGGTCTAACTTTGTCTATGGCTATGTCTTACCAATGGTCGGTATCAATTTTCACTGATTTTAAATCCCTTTATCACATCCACGTAACCGAGGTGAGGGCGACAAGTTTTTCTTGAGCCAGTGGCGTTGCCTGAGGACTGTAAAGATGCTGGGAAGGCCCGTTCTCGCGAGGATCTCAGTATTGCAAACTCTTTCTTTCCATGTTATTTTCAAGATCCTACGAAGGCAGCGCACAACATTTATTATACAACATTCAAAGAAAAGAACTCAAAAGCATATGCGCCAGTGGGTTAATTAAAGTCACGTCAATCATATGATATACTAAACATGTCCTGCATCACTAAAAGCATGTGACAAGAGCCATGACTGATAGTGATATGCTAATGAAAATTGCGGGACCCCTGCCAGGCGCGAAACACAAATTTGGAACAATCGGTCAAAACTATAAATCTATCTATCTATCTATATATATATATATCCATCCATCCCAGTGGCGCTACAGCCCATGGGGGGCTCTGGCCTGCTTCAACACATCCTTCCATTCAGATCTCTCCTGGGCCTTTCGTCTCCACACCCTAACTCCAAGCTGATGCAGATCTGCTTCCACATCATCAATCCATCGCATTCGGGTTCTGTCTTTGGGTCGCCTGCCTTTTGGTTTTTGCCTGTATACGATTATCGTTCCTCTGTTATCTGACATTCGATCAAGGTGACCTGCCCAACGTAGTCTGTTCTTTTTTATTTCGTTCACTATTGGTGGGTCTTCATACAATTGATATAACTCATGGTTAGTGCGTACGTATATATATATTTGCCAATTAGGAGGACAATCTCGTAGAAAATCTCGAACAGATGAGTGTCAGTAAATTTTTATTCGATGTTTCATTTGTAGCGTTTTTTTTTTAGGGCAAACGTGGCTGTGGTTTTGTGGATGATCATCTTGTGCTGCCAAACACACTTTCTGAAAAGCCAATCTTTACGTCAAAATCAAACCTGGCCGACAAGAGTCTACCCCGGACACCTGAGTTTCCCGGACCATAAAGATTTGTACTACATAGGTAGCCATCTGGACGGAAAGCTCATCTCTCCATATGATCAGACCTACAGTAAGTTGTAGGGATTGTAGAGATATCTGAGCACAATGGAAACCTCTCAAACTATGATTTTTAATTAATATCTCCTATTAAATATTCAACATCTTTAAGGTTTAAGGCATTGACCTGGGTCTATACATGTCTTTCACTAGCAAATATTATGCTATTACAATTAATATAAATCAGTTCATTAAGGCTACAGATAGTTAAATGACTGATCTTGAGATGACTGGTCTTGAAATGACTGATGCTGAGATGACTAGTACTGAAAATCCGCGTTGAGATGGCTCTAGCTACTGAGTGTTGTGCTTTGATAGTATGAGTGAAGGGTTTGAGTTGAAAGATGGTTAAAGTTTAGCGATGTGACGGACTAATAACATAACTAAAGAGGAAGTGGCAGAATGAATCTATGACAGATGAAGATGAGAGAGACAGAAAGTGAAGTAGAGAACTTGAGAATTAGTGTGTGCGTGTGAGAGAGAGAGAGAGAGAGAGAGAGAGAGAGAAAGGCTTAAAGATTAAGCAAGGTGTTTAAAAAAGGCTTTTTCTTCTTCGTTCTCATTTTTTAATATTATTGGATATTTTCACACAAAACCGAACAATGCCAAGGACTCTAAATGGAATTTCAACGTTGCCAACTAAACTACAAACTAAGGAATTGAGTTTTAATTTGAACAAGATCTCACAACCTGGCGAATAATCTTCGAATCGTCTCTTTATGCCCCTCTTGTTACCCCCCTTTGTTTTAAATACATTTCAAGTCACAACGGGAAATTCTAATGCTAATCTCCACATAAAAGAGTTACTCGCCGCTGACGAACAAGGTCGAACAAGAAGTTGAATACGTAAGGACTGTCGAATGTCGCTACGTTAAATTTTACTCCAGAAACTAAAACCAACATCACTCTAAAGCTGCCGCCAAGATTATTCTATGTTTACTTTTGCTAAAATTCAAATTCTAGTCTTGTTTTTAATAGTCGCGTCACTGTCACTAAGCTAAAACTTAACTCTTTTGATGAAACAACTTTTGGATATTAAAAAAATACGCAAGCTAAAAATCTATGGCCATATAACAAGGTCTTCGGGGCATGCAAATAACCTTCCTTTAGGGAACAGTACCAGGAAAAAGAAGAAGCAGACAGAGAAAGCGATGGGAAGACACCACAAAAGAATGGACAGGCCTGCCATTGAAAAAGGTTCTATCTAGGGCAAAAGACAGAGGGGTATGGAGAAAGGCGGTCGACAAATTTTGCATGGTGCCCCAACGGATAGGTAAAGGTAATTTTTATTATAGCTTTTATATAGCGCTACTTTCATGCTTATAGCATGATTGAATTGAATGCTCAGAGCGCTTCTGGTCCAATCTCATTTGTGGATCAGTGGGGGGGAGGGGTATCTAGGAGTTGGTTTTCCATGCTGCCATTAGGCGCTCAGTAAACACAACTCTGCCCGAGTCGGGTGTCGAACCTCGAGCCCCCTTCTAGGTAGCCAAGCCAAGTTCAAGCGCACTTGGCCTCTCGACCACTGGTAATGGTAATATATAATAGCAATGTGATCGATTGACAAGTTGGGCGGCTTAAGTTAGGATCAGACGTTATGAAGTGTGCTTTTTATTGGATCAAAGCGAATGAATCAATTAACTAAATAAATAGGAAACAATGATTAATATATCTTTATACATCTTCTTTACGCTAACGTCCAGTTATTCTCCCACAGTGAACATGTGCTACTCAAGAAATATTCGAAAGACTAAACTACCCGGGCTGATCATTTTGCCTTACACCGTGGAAGATGTGCAGCGCATGGTCATCTACGCGCGAAGCCACAATTTGCATTTGACCGTCCGATCGTCTGGCCACGATTACATCGGCCGCAGTACCCATGACGGAAGTATGAACCTCTACTTGACGTCTATGAACAAAATACAAGTGAATCTGAACTCGGCCAGAAGTCCAGCGGGGGAGGTGAAGGTGCAAAGCGGCGCGTCGTGGTTGCAAGTCTATACAGAGGTACATCTGACATGTAGGCAAGCTATACTTAAAGTTAAAAAAAATTAAAAAGTAAAGTTCCCCCTTTCAGACCTTGTGGTCTATAGGGCAGATGATGTAAAGGTCATCTGTTTCTGTGGCCTACGGTTAACGAGGGTGTCATGTGGCCAGCACAACGACCAACCGCCTTTACTTTTCCCTAACTAATGTCAGGTACCCATTACAGCTGGGTGGACTCAGAGGCGCCCGAAGATTCCGAAATAGAAAATCCCAGTCTTCACCATGATTCGAACCCCGCGCCTCCCAGCTATACTTAAAGTATACCCTAAATAACAATAAAAATCGTTAGTATATTTATTCCCAAAAATTCATCAGCATAATAAGGCTTGTCCTCGAGTCCGAAAATTAATGAGGAATGCCCCAGCTGTGACCTACATATTTTGCCACATGCAGGGCAAGTATCATCATTGTCCGATTAAGATTTTCTTTTCGCCATCTGCGTCTGTCCTCGGCAGCGGATTTCCCTTTGCTATCCCTAGGCCTTTTTGGTGCGGACATGCCAGCAGGCGACTTTGAGAGGTATCCTTTTACATAAAAAAACCTATGTTAGATGAAAATCTACAATATAACAATATGTTTAGACCTGTTATAGACCAGTGTTTACCAAACTGTGTTCCGAGGAACCCTAGTGTTCCTCGAGACCTGAACCAAGAACTACTGGAATAATTGAATAGTAGGCCACAACGTGAATTAATTTCTCTAAAAAAAATAATCAAAGTGTTACGCTAAATACTCAGATTGTGCGAAAAAGTTTAAGAAACACTGCTATAGACCAATGCAATATAAGCCCATCTGTTAAAAAATAGGTAAAATAGAGAAAGAGAAAGGTTAGTACCTTTTTTCAAGTCAATAAGGCAATATTTAACTAGACTAGTTCATATATTTTCTTAAGGGTTGGAATTTCAATAACAGATTGCATCTTTTTGTTTGATTTCTCAGGTGGACAAGATCAGGGGGCCGGACGCCACGGGAACACAAACAGTAGGGCGCGTTGTTGTTGGGGGCTCAGCACACACTGTTTGCATGGGTGGCTACACACAGGGCGGTGGTCACAGCCCCATTAGTAGGAAGTTTGGGTTGGCAGTGGACAACCTCCTGGAGGCAACCATCGTGACTGCTGAAGTAAGTAATATATATATATAATATTTCCTTTCATTTTAAATTCTCATTTGCACAATCGTGATTAGCTTTGCTAAAAGTAACTATGTAACCCCTATTGTAGCAGTAATTATGCTACGCTATTGTAATTGTTACTATGTAACGCCATAGTAACTGTAAATATGCAACGCTATTATAGTTGTAACTATGTAACGCCATTTTACCCCAATAACTATGAAACGCTATTGTTACAATAACTATGTCACGCCATTGTAATAGCTGCTATGTCACGCCATTGTAACAGTATTTATGTAGCGCCATTGTAACAGTAACTCTCTTTATTTCTTTACTAATTATCTTGTTCCATCTCAGGGAAAAATCCGTGTGTTAAACTCAACGCAAACCATCACTTATGACTTCGACGGTTCCGTCCACGTGACCAACGACACAGATCTCTTCTGGGCCATCCGTGGAGGTGGAGGGGGCACCTGGGGTGTGGTGGTGGACTTCACCTTCAAGTTACATTACCCGCCCGAGAGGTTCCGAAATGTACTAGCGGTCATTCCTCTCTTTGACCAAGCAGGTAAATAGTGTTGTTGTTTTTTACCACTATGTGGATGCAAGGTTGTGATAAAGCAAATTCATTTTCGATATGGCTTAACCGAAAACAGGGCGGTCCAGTGTAAAGTACACAGCTATGAATTTTTAAAATACAGACGTTACTTATTTATTTATTTGAAGCTTAGTTTTTCATCATTTTTATCTAGACAAATATATGTCGCTATGCTCTATGACGCTCTATAATAGGCTGGCAATATAGGTGTAAAATATTTGCGTAACGTCGCAAGATTTCTGTGAAATGTTTGCATTTAGATTTCAACATTTTCCCTAAATAGCCACAATGTATTATTATTTGATGTATAAATTGATCTATATTCAAACTAAAAAAAAAACATTAATTGCGTTTTTTTTAAAAAGACAACACTTCTTTTTTCACATCTTACTGAGCAATTAATCTGCTCTAAACAACAACTAATGAATTTTAGGTTTTAAGATAGAAACATTTTTTATAACTCGTTCTTGCCTACCCCCCTCCCCTCGTGAAAATATTCCTGGTTGAGCGAATGTTTAAATCACATACGCATAGATCTGATATACTTAATAATATTATAATGATAGGCCTTAAGATCCTGACTTAGAAGACAATGCACAAGTGTTACTGAATATTAATTTTCTATATAATTGTTATAACCTTATTGGCGGCACGACAGGGTTAACTGTAGATTCAGCTGACACACTTGACATCAGGCAAATCAATCAGGTCAGTGAGGCCGTGGACAAGGGACAGTACTGCGATTACACGCAAATATGACCAGTGTTATGGTCATGTGATCGAAAGCCTGACCAGAGACACAGTGTGTAAGAAAGCGGCAGTTTAAGACAGGACAACAAGGAAACCGGGACTGTTAGTTGGCCATGAAGTCGGTCCTGGTGCAGTCCTCGAGTGATTGTAAGAGTCCAGAAGGAGACGAGTTTAGTACGGTTATATACATTGTAACGTTGAACTAATTTATTGTGTTGCCAATTGTGTCATATTGGCTGTTTTATTTGACTATTATTAAAGTACCTTTAGTGAAGTCCAATAAGGCGTCGGCGCCGTAGGCGCCATTATCCCGTTGATGGTTAGAAAGGCTTTTATCCAACCACTAGGCCTGGACATGGGGCTCTTCACCCCTGTCCTGTCTGAGGGCACCCAACGGTAGGCGGCCATATCGGTTGACTGGGCAAAACCGGGCCGTGCCGTGTACACAGCGTACTGTCCCCGGTCCTGGGTCCACTCGCTTTAAGTGGCCGAGAACAGTGCTGTCTGCGGGGAGCTTGTCTCATATTCCTATACTGTGACCGCCACTATTCCGTGCAGAGACCGCCACTCCAGCTAACGGGACACTGATGACGGCCCCCATGTGGAACGCGTGGCGGACTTTTTGGACTGGGTTCCGGGCGTTCTTTCCATCCCAACCCCGAGTGAGAGAAAAAAAACAAAAGCTCACCCAGGGAAGCCCGGCCGGGCCTGGTTCGCTACTCGTACTTAGCCTATCCACTAGACGTTTCCACCGGAGGGCCACGCTGAGGCGACGGGTAGATGGAATTCCTCCGGATTATTAAAGTACCAGATTATTTGGAACTCTTGTTGTCAATTTCTTGATGTGTTGTGTGTTTAGCAGTTGTTTACAGAACGCCTAATTAGGAGACAGAGAAGATCGTAGCATTATGAATAAATAATGTCTACAAGCGGAAATATCCGAAGACGTATAATCTGTTAAAGATAAATAATTTCTAGTTCTCTAACCTAATTTTCAATTTGAAAAATTACAACAGTAAAACAAGAGTTTTTGCCAGTGTGGCCAACGAGCTGATTTTTTTTTTCTCAGCGATATAAATCAATGGTCATACATTAAGTCTAAGAAAATGGAAACAACAGGCAGAGCGCCATTAAAAGATGAACATAACATAATACATAATGATAATGAAACTAAAGCAAACATCCTAAACAAATACTTTGCATCAACATTCTCAGCCCCAGGAGACAAAGACATATTACTGAATTTGAACCAAGTAGACAACATAGAAGATATAGTAGTACAAGAAAATGGAATTCAAAAACTATTAGCCAACACCAAACCAAATAAAGCGTCTGGACCTGATGGTATTCCAGCTAGATTACTCAAAGAACTAAGCAATGAGCTAGCCCCAGTGTTCAAAATACTATTTTAGGCTTCACTTAACCAGGGCAGAGTACCAAAGGACTGGAAAGAAGCTAGTGTCACCCCCCTATTTAAAAAAAGAGAAAAAACTGACCCAGGAAACTACAGACCAGTATCACTTACCAGCATCACATGTAAAATCCTAGAACACATAATATGTAGCAACATCATAAACCACTTAAACAAACATAATGTTATCACCCCATACCAACATGGCTTTAGGAAATATAGATCATGTGAAACACAACTAATAGGACTAATTGATGATTTTTCTAAAGGTTTAGATAATAGTGAACAAATAGATGCTGTCTTACTAGATTTTTTCTAAGGCTTTTGACAAAGTTCACCACCATAGTTTGCTTAAAAAATTAAAATATTTTGGCATTAATGGTCCACTGCATCAGTGGATTAAAGATTTTCTGATAGGGAGAGAATAAACTGTAATAATAAATGCCTCTAAATCAACACCGATAATAGTAAACTCAGGTGTACCTCAAGGAACAGTCTTGGGTCCACTACTATTTTTAATTTACATAAATGATTTACCCAATTGCATTACTTCAGGAACAAAAGTCAGATTATTTGCAGACGATTGCATAATATATAGAACAATAAAAACAACACAAGACACAGATATTTTACAAAGAGAATTAGATGAATTACAGAAATGGGAATCAAATTGGAGCATGTCTTTCCACCCAGAAAAATGTCAGTTGTTAAGAGTAACCAAAAAACTAAAACAAATAAATTCCACTTATCTTATTCATGGCAAACCAGTAACACAGACTAAAAACGCAAAATACCTAGGTGTTATAATAAATGAAAAACTGTCATGGAATCCACATATTGATGAAACTATAAAAAAAAAATCAAACAAAGCATTAGGATTTATTAAAAGAAATTTCTATAAATCAAATAAGAACATAAAACTAAAATGTTATTTAACCTTGGTTAGGCCAATAATAGAATATGCATCCTCCGTTTGGGACCCCTCAACTCAAGAAAACATTAAGAAACTGGAACAGACACAAAATAGAGCAGTGAGATTCATAACAAATGAATATTTACATTTGACTAGAGTAACACCTATAGTAAAATCACTAAATTTAGAAAGCCTTCAGGACAGAAGACTCAAAAGTAAAGTAGCAATTATACATAAAACACTGAACCATAATCTTCAAATACTAAAACAAAATTTAATAAAATACTCTGAAAGACACAAAGATAAAGGCACATTCCTCGTCCCATATGCTAGGACAAATTTGTACAAATACTCCTTCTTCCCTAGTGCTACTAGAGCATGGAATGGGTTGCCTGTGCTAGCCAGGAAAACCAGTGACTTGGCAGAATTTAAGTCACTGGTTAATATGCATGACTAAATGCATGACGCGTAGGACGTAATCATCTTCTTTTTTGAAGAAACGTCTGTATTATATAAGATAAGATAAATAAAACGCACCTAATCTATGAAGTAAATGATGCAGTTTCTGTTTCGTTCTAGGAAATGCAATCAACAAGAAAGCGGTCGAGGATGTATTCAGTATCCTCAACGGTCTATCTCCCGAATGGGGTGGCTACATTTACACAGGCAACGAACCTGTGGCCGGAACACAATTCGTTGGTAGCCTCACGATTTTCATGAATCATTTCGGCTCGAATTCATCTGAATCAAACAACGAGGTGAGTCAACCATCCGTAGTTGTAATATATCTTTTCACATTTAAAAAAAGATTTAAGAAAACACGTGGATGAACGGTATTGTATTTATGCATATGCTTATACGTATGCTTATTGTTTTATATAACTGATTTAAATAACTTCTATATAGCGCTACTTTCATGCTTCTATCATGCTCAGAGCGCAATGGTCCAACTCATTTGTGGACCTGTTGGGGGAGGGGGTGTCTGGGAGAAAGTTTTCCGTGCTGCCTAAAGCCGCCCAGTAAATACAATTCCACTCTGTTCAAATAACGCCCAATATATTCTTATATCACGTAAGGGTTTTATTTAGTGCTGATTAATTGAAACTGAAACGACTTGGAGACACTATGTGTTGATTGATTGGCCAGGACTGGTTGGCTCAGGCTATTGTCCAGGTGCCAGAGATGGGACGAAATGAAACTCCACAAAACTCCGTCACAGGTCTGCCCGCAGCTTGTGACGTTGCAGGTCAGTGTTGCATCGTCATAGATTCCAGTGCTGAAGTTTGTCATCTGCAGTAGAAGATGTACACACATTGTCAATTTGTTTAATGAATCAAACAACGGTCGCTGTTTCTTTGAATTATTTTTATATACTATTTGATTCTGTATGCGCCACTTCAGTACTTAAAAATTTAGCTTAATATTTGATGTAATGCAAAAATTAAAATGGCTTTGAATTATTTGCATAAAATATATTCCGCAGATATCATCAATCCTTCACCACCCAAGTGTCATATACACAGAAGATCATTACTATAATAGTTTCTTAAACTATGAGGTGAGACCAATTCTTTACAATACAGCTATGTCTATTGCGTTATTATAGTTGTTCCTAAGTTAGTATCTATTTCATGCTTCTCTGCTGACTACTTTCTTCCCCAGTAAACTATATGATGAGTTATTAAAGCTCTAGCAATGTTCTCAAGTCCACCCAACTTGGAGTGAAAACCTAAGTCCTCGGGTTCAAAAAAAACCTCTATAAATCGTTGATCACTAAACAAATTTTTAAACCTTTAGGCTGCTTGCACACTACACGTTGTTGTTTTTTTTTTCGCACGGCTGTAGATGCGAAGAAGGAAAATTATATTAATATTACTTTTTTTGTTTTCACTTGATTATCTTGAGTATTCATTTATCTTGAGTATTCATTTATCTTGAGTATTCACCTGATTATCTTGAGTATTCATTTGATTACCTTGAGTATTCATCTGATTATCTTAAGTACTCATTTGATTATCTTAAGTATTCATTTGATTATCTTGA
Organism: Biomphalaria pfeifferi; assembly: GCA_030265305.1. Classification (NCBI taxonomy): domain Eukaryota; kingdom Metazoa; phylum Mollusca; class Gastropoda; family Planorbidae; genus Biomphalaria; species Biomphalaria pfeifferi. The sequence goes on from JASAOG010000011.1 coordinate 7,107,060, forward strand.
GCATTCAATTGATTATCTTGAGCATTCATTTGATTATCTTGAGTATTCATATGATCATCTTGAGTATTCATTTGATTATTTTTAGTGTTCATTAGATTATTTTTAGTATTCATTTGATTATCTTGAGTTTGTGGAATATGTATATTGTTATGATCTGTAATATAGACTGCTTTTGTAGCACGTGTGCTTGGTGGCAAAAAAAAAGGAAATTGTTAAATTGTTGTTGGAGCTTTGGCATTAAACTCGACGGTCGACGTCCGACTTCTTGGACTCAGTGGCTTACATGACTAAATATCAGCTATCAAACTACAAGCTATCACACTAGATGGATTTCATCCGACAACGAAATATTAACCAGTCACAAGTGATTTATTTACAACAAATAGAATCAATACAAAATGAGGAACATCTAGGCAGAGCACAACAAATCCCATCTGTCAAAGCTATAAAGACTGCCGTACTTCCAAACCGTGAAGTGTGCAAGCAGCCTTACTTATCTGCCCTATACAACTTCAAATGATTATAAGAGAGGAAAGCCGTGTTCTTCTCTTTGGTTGAAACTTTTTTTATTATAAACTTCTCGCTCTTCTATTGTTCAGGTGCATGCCGTAGACGCTGAATACTCATTAACGTACGTTTTCAACAGTTTGATCCGGAAGGAAGTCCTGCATCAGCAGACGTCACGCGCGCAGTTTGTTGACACACTGCACGAGCTTCTCAAGGACAGCATCAATTGCATGAACGTGATGATTGGAGGTCAGTGGACATGCGCATCCTCTAGCTTGTGGTTACTGTGCTTTCTTTTGCCAACGAAATAGATATTTGATCCAGAATTTAATACCATACTTTTACAACGTAAACATTTAACATTTTAGAATTTCCTTAGAATTGAAGAAATATACATCCTAACACAAAAACAGACGGCAGGGAAAAATCAGGTTTCAAACTGGGGACCATATTGACGATAGTCCGGAGAGCAGAGGCCTACCACACGACCAGGCAACCTTTTATACACCAAATGTACTTATCGCATTTTCATGTTGAGATTCCCAAATTCTATGCAAAAAAAAATAATTTTATCACAAAAAAGCCAAAACAAGACCAATGAATTATCCTTATGTATTTTCTCAATTCTCCCCTGTAGCCTAAATTTATTTTCTGCGCCACTTCGATCATTGATTTCTTTCCTTAAGTTTTACCAACCAATGCAGTAACATATTGGATTCATGACATAGCGTGTTTTTTATAATTATATTTATCATGTTATCATAAATATAAACATGAGTAAGAAACAGCGGATAAAAGACACATTTTGCAGTTATATATTTTTAAGTTGAAATGTGTTTCTTAACAAATCTAAAATCTTGCTTATTTATTCAGAAACGTTGAACAGATTTCAAGGATTTTACAAACTAAATATCCAGCATACGTGAAGTCTGTTGCTTAACGGGGTATGATACACAGAGAGAATAGTGGCATGAATAACATTTTGTCGAATGCTAGTCGGACCAATGGTGGCCGCCTAGAGTCTGATCTACTTAAACTCATACAAATATTATACTATTAGCCTAGAATGATTTTACACAAACAAAACTGAAGTCCGTCAAGTGTTCATAAATTTCATATAAATCTAGAACAGTGTCTCGCAAACTTTTTCCTTAACGGAACACTTCGCACATTCTTAGTATTTAGCGGAGCACTTTGCTTAGAGATTCATTCACGTGGTGGCCTAGTAGTCAATTATTCCAGAAGTTCGTGGAACACTTCTGCTTTGGAATTTTTTTCTTTGTCCATGAAAAAGAAAAGTTTCCATTTCATACCTTGCAATCTTTAGGGCAGATGATGTAAATATCAATGTGTTTCTGTGGCCCACGGTTAACGAGGATATTGTGTAGCCAGCGCAACGACCAACCGCCTTTACTTTTCTCCAACTTAAGTCAAATACCCATTACAGTACCCCAAATATCCCAAAGTTAAAAGATCCAGTCTTCACTTGAATTCGAATCCGGGACCTCCTGTTCTGAAGCCACTTGGCTTTACCTCTCAGCCACCGTGCCTGAATTGGAATCTCATTATCTGGGATATTTTTGTGGCAGTTAACTTTCTATTTTGTATCCACAATATTTTTTAAAGGAAACATGGCAGTCCAGTATGGAGGCGGCACTCCTGTCCACTCAGGCCTGAGGAACGGAATCTTCTCTACATCCTGTGCAAAATCTTGGCCCATCAGTGTAGGTTACGCCGACGAACAAGGTATAGACACGGCGCTGAGAGGCGCACAGAAACTCTACGCCTATGGCTACGGCTCCTACATTAATGAACCAGCAGAAGATATGCCCGACTGGAAGCTCAGGTTCTGGGAAAATCAGACGACATATAACAGGTGATGGCTATAAAACTGAAATTCCAAAATTTAGTAAGCTAAATTTTAAAACTAGATAAATTTTAAGGAAATAGTTGGGAACATGTTAAATACAGCACGTAGCGTAGTTTTCTAGTATTTGTTCTTCATTTTCACATCCCCTTTAGTCTGTTGGACCGTTGGGGCACCACACACACACCATCTTTCTCCATTTCTGTCTTTTGCCTTGGATACAACCTCTTTCAATGGCAGGCTATTTGTATTTCATGTGGGTTTTTTAAAATTATTACATGTACATGTAAGCGTTACCTGGGTCGAGGTGGCCATGCCGTCTCTGGAAACAGAACGGAGCTCGAGTTCAATTCCCATTTTTTTAAGGTCATAGGTCAACATAATTACGTAATGATAAATGTGTAACAGATTTTAATACACCACCTGGATACTTAACAAGGGGGGGGGGGGGGAAGGCTGATAGTTCGAAACCCGATTCGAGGCAGGCTATGCTTACAGCACGGAAACCTTCTCCCCCGACACCCCCCTCCCCCACGTGTCCACAAAAGCGATGGGACCAGAGCTGACACAGCCTGCTCTTAACACTACAGACACGCTATACAAGTGCCATTTTAATAGGTAAATGTAGCAATTTTCTTACTAGATCAGAAAGAACAGACAGAGTTTATTATATGAAACGAGCCAACCCGCGGTGAAAGTTACGTGGGGTAACTCTAGTCCGACTTGCAGAAATAAAAAAGTTATCTTTCCATGACTTTTTCACCGAGGGTTAGAGACTCTGGGTGCTTGCGTGGTATCCCGCATGGTTGGGCAACGAAGAGAATTATATAGATAGATAGATAGCTGTCTGTATGCTGTTTTTATTCACAGTGCTTATGGATGATTAAGATTATTATTATTATTATTATTAAAATGTAGATGTGAACAACATAAAAAAAAAAGAAACAAAAATACATGTTCTCTAACCACATGAATTATTTGGTTCCAGAATTTTTCTACATTATCGCAGCTAATAATGAGTCAATTAATCATGCCTGTCTTGTCCTTAAATTCTCTTCGTATCAAAATTCCAGGTTGTTGAGTGTCAAAAAGAAGGTGGATCCTGACAACTTCTTTTGGTGCCACAACTGCGTGGGGTCAGATCTAGGTCGAGGCTATGCCGCAGCCAATATACAAGGGTTACCTGGCATGGTCAGTGGAACGTTTCATCCGGAGGTGGAGTTTGACCAGATTATAACGTCATCGAATACCCACCCAGTAAACGTCATTATTGGATGACATTTTAAAAAAAGATCTATCTATTATAAACAAAAAAAAATTGTTTTTCTTTCCTTGGTTTCATGTTTTTTATGTGTTAGGTTTTTTAGCATGGAACAAAATTTTAGGGAAGGGCATCGAACACAAACACTCTTTTGTTCCCCTGGCAATCAAATCATTAAATAGGAACAATCTGATATAAAATTTGTCACATGTAAATTATGAGTGAGTTTGGTGTGAATGTACATTTTGGTTTTTAGTTACAATGTTTTTTGTTTGGTGTAATGCACAAATTGTAAGACAAATTTCCATACGGACAATAAAGATTATTATTATCGCAAGGGGACGGCTCATCATCTGGGAAGCAGCGTAGGTTTTCTGTGGGAGTTGTCTGGTCAAGAAGTTGTCAAGGGAAATTGTAGAAGGCTAGTTCCAGCGAGTGGAAGATATTCCTGTTTGTTTGTGAGGGTAACCGTTCTTGAGTTAACTTGAGAGAGGCAGCAACAGTGAACCTTGTGGGAAAGTAATCACAGAGGCGGCAAAAGTGAACCTTGTAGGAAAGTAATCACAGAGGGGGTAACAGTGAACCTTATAGGAAAGTGATCACAGAGGTGGTAACAGTGAACTTTGTAGGAAAGTAATCACAGAGGTGGTAACAGTGAACTTTGTAGGAAAGTAATCACAGAGGCGTTGAGCTTTGTAGGAAAGTGAACACCTGCGGCGAGGTGAACCTTGTGGGAAAGTGAAGACAGAGGCGTCGAGGTGAACTTTGCACGCCAGAGTTATAAAGCCTGATAGTCAATACTGATTTTTTTAATGTTTATTTCTGATCTTCTCAGATCCTGTATAACCTGCAACAACATCATTTACCTTTTACCGTCACCCATTATTAAGTTGCCTTTTTTTTTAAAGATTTGTTTCAATATTTCCAAAGTAGTCGTTGTCACTGTTACACATAATTCTATTTCCTGTCGTCTAAACTGCGTCTGAGTTTCATCATTGGTTGCGGCTTGGGATGAAAGGGGACCTATATTATTGATGTTCGCAGGCAATCTTATCTTATCTTATATAATACTGTATCATATCTACCTGAGTGACTATGCCCAATTGTATATCATCCAGGTAAGCCAATACGGAATTCGGAATTATAATTTGCAGGCGTTCTATAAAAAAGTATTAAATCTTACGAATTACACGCTGCGTCTTCTACCTATTCCTTGTCCATTAGGTGGCAATAATCCATAAAAGTTCTTTGGGGCCTTTAAAAAAGAAAATAACTCCCAATAATTGTATCACGCCCGGGTCACGGTTGTCTTTTGAGTTGCAACTTGTAAATTGCAGTCGTTCCTTTTAAGAAGAAGTTAATTCGCGTGCCCATGTTTTAATCTAAAAGGTAAGACTTTACGATCTATGGGACAGATGATGTAAAGGTCATCTGTTTCTGTGGCCCACGGTTAACAAGGGTCTCATGTGGCCAGCACAACGACCAACCGCCTTTACTTTTCCCCAACTACTGTCAGGGTAGATAGCTGGGTAGATTCATAGGCGCCCGAAAATCCCAAATTTCAAAATCCTAGTCTTCACCAGGGTTCGAACCCGGAACCCTCGGTTCGGAAGCCAAGCGCTTCACCACTCAGCCACCTCGCCTCCTATGTGTGAATCTAATCGGGCATATTAATTAAATACGTAAACTCTACTAAGTCGTTGGTTTTTACTTGCATACTAGCAAACCGTTCTAATAGCACTAGCTAAGAAGAAGTACGTATAGTGTCCTAGCATATGGTATAAGAAATGTGATTTTATCTTTGTGTTTATAAGCATGGCACGTTGTCCTATGTATTATCTCTGTGTTTTTTTATATTACAACCCAAAGAAATGTTATTTTCCACGAGTTAAACACAAATGTACATTTGAAAACCAAGATAAAGTTACACAATCACGACTACATTATAACAAAAAAATTTAAAGCAATAAGGAAGAACAATGTATGTAAAAACAACAGGGAGGGGTGATTACACTAAAAACCTACTTATCTGTATATTAAAAGAGATTAGACAGATTACAATCTGAGATCCCAGGGCATAGTTAGGAGATCAGAATCACATGATTTGACAAAGGCAGTTAGCCTCTCACAAGTTTATAAGATTATACAATCTCACTATTGATTAAATACTTATCATTTCAGCGTTCACATAATTTTCAGTTCTTACAGAAACGCAATTCTGCATGTCAAATAAAGGGGACCCTTATTGGAGTATTCTTTTTCTTTTGGTCTTTCTCGTCCAGATAGCCAGTGCACCTGGCATATATGCAGGCGATGAGAAGAACCACAAACGAGCAGGCCAAAGAGGTGGCGCTGTAGCCGTGCAACTTGACCCGGAAGACGTCATTGTCATACAGAAGGCAGCGCCCTCTCTTGCCGCATGTCACGTCCCAAATGGTGCAAAAGCCGTCAATGACGTAACCAATAAAAATTGGTCCCAAAAGCCAACCTGAAAATGAAACATATCTATTACAGAATAGTAAACAAAAGGTCTACTGTAGTGATGCCCAAATTACGGCCCGCGGGCCAGATCCGACACGCAACGTGGGTCCATCCTGTCCGCCGATATGTCAGCATAAAGTGTAGAAAATATAAAAAAAAAAGGTTGAAAATGTTTCTAAACCTACGTTAGGGCCCTTTTTCTTTGATGGATAGGAACCCTGACCTTTAACATCTATACGTTCATGAAATGAGAGAGCCAATTTGACCACTCGAATTATGAATATATCAGAAAAGTGAACTGATCTTTCCTTTTTAGTGCAACTTGATAATAGTTGTAAAGAAAGTGTGACTGTTTTTTTTTTAAAACAACATGTCGTATAAAGGGCATATAGACATAAATAAATATAGACTGGCCGATTAAAGAGTTTTATGAAACGAAAATTTGTGACTTGCCATTTTGTGTACTTTATTATACAGTATTTATGAGCAGTATAAAAGTTAAGTATTCATATCTATTTCAGCCACACACCTAGATATATTGTAAATAAGGAGGCAGTGTAGTTTTGTTCAATCTCTAAGAATGAAGATAATGAAACTTTTCATAATTCGGAAATCCGAATACAATAGATATACATGTTTTCAAGTTACATGAAGTTACTTCCTTCGGCCAGTCTATATTTATTGATGTTTTTGAAACGGCATTATAAAACAAATGTGACGTCATTCTTAGTTTGAGCCGCGAATAAAAAGACTTTTAAACTACGTTTAGAGACTGGAGGATGGGATTGGGAATATTTACCAAAAAGAGACAAGAAAATGAGGCGGTGGCTATCTAGCTACAATGTTGCTAAACATTTCAAGTAGATACATGAAGCAAAATAAAAAGAGATTATTTCCAGATGCCCCATTAATTAATCTAAGTACTAGATAAAGAGGTTTCTAATTAAATTGTTTCAGGCCATTTTCATTTCGTTTTTGGTGTTTTTTTTTACCTTTACGGTCAGTGGCCCGCGACACGAGTGTCGGAAATTATATTGGCCCGCAGGTCGAATTAGGTTGGGCATCATTGGTCTACTATAAAAAATAAAAAATAAAAAAAAACTGGCATTGCCTTTAAAAAAAAGAAAATTTTATTATTTTGTTGGATATCGAATAAGGGAAACAGCTTCTACTTTATTGAGAGAGATAGTTGTGTGCGGGGTTCGTTCCCTTAGAGAAGCTAATTGTTACAAAAGAAGTTGTTATATTTCGATTGTTTCGTTATATTATGTAAAGGACCTAAAAACGTTGCGCATTAAATATTTTGTCAAAGACAAATTTGTCGGTTATGTATTGCTTTGACTTTTTGTTTTTGTGATAATACTTACCGAACAATGACGTCATGAAGGCCGATAAGCCTAAGGCCGACCCCTTGTCTTTGTCATCCACACATCTGGCGAGTGACAACATTATTTATTTTTTTTTGTAAAGATATGATAGTGACAATTCTCCTAAACAAGAGTTATCTTTCTTGTCCTTTATGACACATAGGTAATGAAAGTAATGACTTATTATAGGACTTGTCTCATTTAATAATTATAATAAAAAGCGAACCTAGGCTTGGAGATTCAACGTTTGAGGAAGTTGTGGAGTCAAACCTGGAATTAAAACTCCTAGTCTTCTTCTGGATTGGAACTCAAGCCCCCGCAGACACACACACACACACAATTATACATGCACCTGTATTCTCTTTAAAGCATTCTCCGTGCGATGCGGTCCAGACTCTTTTTGTAGACCACGGGAGAAGTACTGATTAAACTTGCACTCATAAATACCAACCCAATTTAAATCCGAAAAGTAGTTCCCGTTTCAGACCATGCGGTCTTTAGAGCAGATTATCTAAAGGTCATCTGTTTCAGCAGCAAAAGGTGAACGAGGGTGTCATGCGACCAGACCATCAACCAACCGTCTTTACTTTACACCAACTAATGTCAGAAACCCATTGTGCTGGGTGGACTCATAGGCGCCCTAAGGATCCCGAAATTAAAAATACCAGTCTTTAACAGGATTCGAATCCGGACCTTCGGTTAGGTAGCCAAGTGCTTTACCACTCAGCCACCGCGCCTCCATGCTTGAGTTAGATCTGGAATTAAAATTCCTAGTCTACTTCTGGATTTCAACTTACACCTACTCAGCCATGGACGCCCATGTACTCAGCCAAACAATCCATATTAGGCATGCACAGTTATCTGTGACAGAGGTGATATAAAAGCGCTATACCTGAGCATAAGAATAATTTTCGGTACTATCACCAACGTGCCTGTGACTGTGCGGAGTGCTGCAAATATCGAGTATGCATATAAATGACTGCATCCATAGTCACAGGAGCCAGCCACAGCTGTTCCTCCAGCGATGCAAGTGCAGTTTTGGTATACCTGAGGAAAAAAAAATCATACAACAAAAACTGTTAAGTGAAACAAATCAAATTTTGCATCCACCGAGACAAATAGCTTAGGAAAGACAACCGGATTAATGTTTTTTCTAAGGTGACACTAAAGGAGAGGCCAATGTGCAGAAATTTAATAACCTTTGCAAGTTTATGTTACTTAATGGATGACGTGAAAACTAACTATGAAGTACAAAATAACTTTCCTTTTTGAAAGATAAAACCATACGCCGGAAGTGAATTTATTAAATGCTAAGTTTTACGTTTTTGTATTAAACTCAAAACCAGGTTTCTTAAAAATCTGTATAACTCCATACGCTAGAACATATTCGTAGAGGCCATCCCTCTTCCGTAGTACCATTAGAGAATGGAATGGGTTGCCTGAATAAGCAAGGAAAACAAACGCCTTAGCAAAGTGTAAGTCAAAGATTAACATACATGACTAGATTGAAATGCGTGTCCCTCCCCCCACACTGTCCAATTCGTCGAGGCCGCTGAGTTCGCGAGCCATGCTAGCTGGAACACCACTTGAACGCAGGGTCACCAAACACCCGCAGGACAACAAAAAAAGGACAAAGCTTTTCAAAAGTGGGGACAACTTAGTAAGTTAGTAAGCAAACAACCAAACTTTAGTTCTTTTTGGCTAGGTCAGGAGTTGGGTCAGTAGTTTCAGGTTACTCACGCCATTGTTAACACTGGTGCAGCCAGCTGTACAAGGTGAATAGTAAGTTTTTCTGTCTTGTCCACAAATGGCGAAGTATTTGTTATCTTCACAATGACAGTCATCATAACAGGATTCTGTTGACCTAATTGCATATCATTAGATGACAGTGATCCAATTACATAAATTATAGTTCTACGTGAACTCAAATATTATATTAGTGTTATAAGATTTCTTGTGTAATAAAGTGCCACATAGGATAAATATTTAGTGCGTAGTTTGGGTGTTGGTTTTAAATTGAGGTTTCGATTTGGTTTGTTAAAAAAAAAAAAACATATATAAGAGAAAAATGCAGCTAACCCTGGCCAGTTGTGTACTATCGGCTGCTCGCATTGAAAGAACATGGCTACTACAGTGCAAGTAATGGACAGGAAAAGAATCACAGTAGAAAACACCAAAGCCCTTTTCGCCGTCATCTTTAATCTTTTCGTCAGGTAACCGCCAAGAAGTGTTCCAACACAGGAAGCGCTAAGCGACTGGCCAGCTTGTCATGTGAAAGAAATAAAATAAAGCTAAATGAAATAATTATAAATGTTAAAACTTTCTGAAAATTTTTCAAAATATATTTCCTTTTTTTAAAAAATCTTTGATAAGATGTTTGGACATTGACCTACCTCTTTCTATTTTGTATTGAAATGTGACTATAAAATTATATCTGATAATTATAAAATGTCTGATTGACACTTGCCATGAAAATCAGTACATAGAGTCTAGGATCTAACATTTTCTTATACGGTCCTTTTTATTTAATTAACGACAGGTTTTAATGTTTCATTAATCAATTGAGCACATGACAAAATATTAATCCATGAAACGACATAGCATCAAGTATTTACCCTTGGTATGACATGATAGAAATAAGGGATTTAAAATGACATCGACCACTAGATATGAACTAATAACAGCTTGTGATGCAAAAGGATGGCTGTCTGGTCGTGCGGTATGTGCGCTGGATGGCCGTTCGGTGGTCTCGATAATCTCGGCTTCATATCCTGCCCGCAGTTTGGACTAGGAAATAGATTATTTTCAACTCTGAAGGAACATCCGAAACATTTAAAAACATTTTACATGGCATTAATCAGCAGATAGCTAGCTGCCTGGTCGTGAGGTATGCACTTTGGAAAGTCGTCACTGTCAGATGAGTTTGAGTTCAAACCCTGCCGGCTTCCGTTCCTATGACTGTTCTGCAGGACGTTTGGACTAGGAAATAATAAACCTATCACTTAGTCTGTCTGACCTTACAATATCTGTTGACCGTCTTTCTCCATTTTTTCTCTGTCTTTTGCCTTGGATAGAATCTCTTTCAATAGCAGGCACGTCCAATCTTTAACGATGTCTTCCCATCGCGTTCTCTGTTTGCTTCACCTTCTTTTTCCTGGTACAGTTCCCTGCGGGAAGGTCTTTGCGAGCCTTAAGAACCTTGTGGACATAGAGTTCTAGTTTGCGTTTTTTTTTTTTACCAATAGTTACAAGGTTATCGCGGGGCCCAATCTCTCTCTTCGTTTGTGAACATTGACCCTTCACATTGACCCTTCACATTGACCCTTGACACGTGGCGTGACACATACCCATGATGTAGTTGGCTTTGTACGCGGGTAAGTTGAATATTCTCTCCATATATTTTGGAGTGAAGGACCCAATAGCGCTTGCAGAAAACAGGGCGAAACAGGAGGACATTATCAAACATACGTAGATAGGGTTGGTCCATAGCCTTATTAACGCTGCCAGGAAACCTGAAATAGAGATTTGAAGCTGTCAGAAAAAGTTCATTCGACCACTAGTAGGTACTAGCTAACAAAAAACAAAACAAAACAAAAAAAAATACTTTTAAAATATTTTTAAAAATGTATCTTAGAGAAGTATTCCGCATTTACAACTATAAATCTCAATATTATTCGAAATCAAAGAAAATAATTAATTAGCAATAATTCATTAACTAATTGTTTAATTTTTAAATTGGTTCATGTTTTGTTAGGTACAATAAATATTGAATGTAGTTTCAAATTGTGCGAGATGGGAGTGGGAAAAAAAAACATGTATAATTATGTAAGGGGACAAAACTTAATACATATTTAACATATTGTGAACAAAAATTGGTCCAATCTCATTTGTGGACCAATGGGGGGGGGGGGGAGGTATCTAGGAGTTGGTTTTCCGTGCTGCCTTTAGTAAACACAACTCTGCCCGAGTCGGGTGTCGAACCTCGAGCCCCGTTCTAGGTAGCCAAGCCAAGCGCACTTGGCCTCTCGACCTAGCTTCCCAATGAATAACTGTGCAAAGTTTTAACTTGATCCGAGATTGGGTGTGGTAGAAATAAGGTGTTCAAACTTTTAATCAGATAGACAAAGTGATTTGGTATAGCCTATATAAAAATGTGTCCATTATGTATGCTTTTTTCTTAAGCATAAGGTTAATGTATGCAACTGAACTGAGTAACCAAATAGCAGGCCCTTATGTGATGGCACATGACTAATATGTGGGTAGACTCTTATGTAAATATATCAATTTTACGTATGTATGACTATTGTATGTGAAATAGGTGACAAAAAATAACAACGTAATGAAATATTAGAGCCTGTTGGGCCACATACTACTACATATACAGTTTATTGTTTTTCACTTTTAGTCAAGGGTGTTTCAATGTCATTCGTTGTAAAAGTACATTGGAGACGAATTCATGAAGCCTGATTGTGTGTGTGTGTGTTGTTTTTTTTTTTGTTGTCTTTATTGGGTTTGTGTTTGCATCTTTATTTTCGTCGACCATCCTGCGAATAAGGGAGACGAACTGAAGCTGTTGTTATTGTTAATGTACTAATACTGAGGTGGATAAATGTAGTCGAACTGTCTATTTTTAGTCTATTTTTTTGGACCAATACATGATCTTGTTCTGACATTTCTGCCCTTCCGTGTCAATGCCTTTGTCTATTTCCTCTCGATTTATGTTTTCATTATTTTGTGTTTACATTTAAGTATTTATCTTTCTCCTCTCTCTCTCTCTCTCTCTCTTTCTCTCTCTCTCTCTACATACCTACCTACCTACCTACCTACATAATACCTACCTACCTACCTACCTACCTATCTACCTACCTACCTACCTACCTACCTACCTACATACCTACCTACATACCTACCTACCTACCTATCTATCTATCTATCTATCTATCTATCTATCTATCTATCTATCTATCTATCTATCTATCTATCTATGTGGGAAGCGTGGGGCGCTTGAACTTGGCTTGGCTTGGCTACCTAGACGGGGGCTCGAGGTTCGACACCCGACTCGGGCAGAGTTGTGTTTACTGAGCGCCAAAGGCAGCACGGAAAACCAACTCCTAGATACCCCTCTCCCACCCCACCCCCTCCACCCCCACCGGTTCACAAATGAGTTTGGACCAATGCACTCTGAGCATGCTATAAGCATGAAAGTAGCGCTATATAAAAGCTATAATTTATCTATCTATCTATCTATCTTTCTATCTATCTCCCCTACTTTCTATTTATTACTAATGCAAACAATAATAATAAAATTTGAATTAAAACTAGATTTAGATTAACTAGCTTAATCGACAGTATTTGATCCGTACCCTCCATCTTTTTATTTCCGGGTTGTTGTTTTTTCCCATAATTTCTTTTAAAAACCTGCTGCCAATGGCAGGGCCGAAGTTTTTTATTACTCTTTTAAAATCTTGTGAATAGCACACGTTCTTTGAGATGAAACGTCAGTGAGATGCACGGCTAGATTAAAGCATGCAGATGTAATTTGTAATGACGGGATTATCTCTACTGCTACGTCGTTGGTTTTCCTGGCTGATTCAGGCAACCCATTCCATGCTCTCGGATGGCACTAGTTAAGATGAAGTAATCGCAAAAACTTGTCATGGCATACGGAATGAGAAGTGTGTCTAGAAGCCCTCACCCCCCATTTATCAAATTGTATGTCTAATTGGTGAAATGAACACCTTGTATGATTGTAAGCCACCCATTTATTCAAATTTGGCCTGGCTAAAAAGAACATATACTTTAACATAGTTTTATTCCATGTATCCAAAAGGGGAAGAAATGCTAACCGGATGGAAAGATTTAAATTGCCCGTCTGTCCGTTCGTCTAACTCTATAGCACATATGGAAATGAAAATACAATAAACCATATTTTGTAGCGATCTAAATTTAGGTGCAACTGTTACTTTTTTCTTTTATATATATATATATATATCGTATACTTTTCCCTTCTGCGCAGCACCGATATTAGCACAAACTAAACTAGTATTAGTGTATATATATAGTAGTTGAGTCTTTGACAACACTCTCAAAAGGAATGGCATATTGGTATGAAAAAAATACAGTCGTATAATTAATTTTAAAACCAAAGGATTCGCTTTGAGTGACCAACGCATCTCAACTTAGCATGGGCTAAAATAGTATTAATAAATTTCGTTTTCTAGGACGGCAGACGGGCAAATCCATCACATAAAACTGATCAAGGCACTTAACCCTTTATGGAGGCGATGGGGGGGGGGGGATTAAATGTGCTTTCAATAATATTGGTGGTACACTTTTTATTTACAAGCTGAGACACCCCCACCTCCCCCGCCCTCACACACACACCAACTTACAATTCTTATAATAGAGGAAGACAGAGGAAGCTCTTCGCCTTTGTGTGTGATTGTTAAAGCGTGTGATTCAGCATTTCCATTTGAAAGTATCCACAAAACAAAACAAAAACATTGTTAATGCCTGTTTTGGAAGCACAAAGTAATGGAATATTGTTAATAACCCTATAGGTTGTGAAGGACAAAGCACCAGTTACCTGTTACCTTCTTTTGTTTCTGTGTTAACTGAAGCAGTGCTAATGTAAAAATATAGTGTCGCAATTTTCAATTGCTATTGTTATTTTATCTTATTAAAATAATACATGCCTGTCATCTCAAACACAAATATTTAAAACAACTAAGTCTCGCTGCCTGGTCTGCGCACTGGACTGTCATTCGGTTTTCTCGATGGTCCCGAGTTCATACCTTGCCCGCTGTCATCTAGATAGGCTAGGGTACAGGTGTAAAAAATGCCTTTCCTGGCTACCCTTTGTGAGCTTGTTTTGTTTTTTTATCTCACTCGGGGTGGAGCTTAGCTCGATGACCCGATCCCACAAGTCCGTCACGCCGTTCCACGAAGGGTCATTCATAGCATGGGCGGCTGGATTGGCGGCCCTCCCACGGTTCTAGCGGCGGTTGCAGTATAGAAAAAATGAGGAAAATACCTTGTAGCCAACTCAGCCTTCAGCAGCTGAAAGCGAGTGGGTCTTTTGTCCCATTGGATGTGTGCTATAAAAATGCCACGACCGGAGCGACTGATTTATCTTCTGGGGGATCCCTCGGACTGGACTGAGAGTGTAAAGTTCCGGCCCAGGCATGGTCACTGGTTAAAAGCCTTTCCAGTTATCAATAGGATTCCACTTTGTACAAGGTGTAGATTTACTCTAGTTAATAGTACTTTTTACTCGACAGCTATACCGCATGGGAGGGGGGGGGGGGGAATTACGCATAGGAAAGGCGATTTTTTTTTTTTTTGAGAGCTTAAAGGAGGCTAGATTTGCAGAGGTGGCACCCAAAAGCACCATTAAATCAGATCAGGTGCCATTTCACCATCACAGGCGTAGGGGAAAGCAGTTGGCCTCTGAAAGAGACAGCAGGAGAGCTCTCAAGAAAGTCGTGGGACACACATTTGAAACTCAAAGAGAAACTCTTGCAGACGACAGGGCGCAAAAGACGAAAATAAAAATGAAATAGAGCCCCCCGGCGACGGCCACGTCTGGATTAGATGGCAAAATATGCAGATCGCAAATGGGCTGGCATGGTTACTTGAAGTACTGCACTCTTCGGCATCGAAAAACAATTTCTTATTGCAAAAATTAGTTTCTCTACAAACTCATATGACGTCTTTTTAATTTATACAGGGTGGGGCATAAAGACCTCCCACATCTTGAACGAATCTTCCAAAAGAACCCAACTGTCTAGATCAAAATGCTTGCGTTATTGAATCAGTTTTGGTTTAATGGGTTTTCAAAATTGTTTTCCCGTCTGGTACAGCTACATTTCGACTGAGCGTAAATCGTCGCTATTACAGATAGGTTGTTTTTTTTTTATATGCTTCAAAGTCACAATGTCCGCCTGTTCAGTGCATGATGTTCAGTGCATGATGTTCAGTGTATGATGTTCAGTGCATGATGTTCAGTGCATGATGTTCAGTGCATGATGTTCAGTGCATGATGTTCAGTGCATGATGTTCAGTGCATGATGTTCAGTGCATGATGGCTTGTGAAAAAGAAAGACAAAATGTTATAATGATTGTTTGTAAATGTTTTGTTTGACATGTTTCGGATGTTTCCTTCAGAGTGGAAGATAACTACTTCCTAGTTCAAACCTCCCGCAGGACGACGGGGGATGGGAGCGGGCAGGGTTTGAACCCGGGACCATCGATAAATCTGAACGACAGTCCAGCGCGCAAACCGCACGACCAGTGGTAGAGCCAAGCCTAAGGAATGAAACCTGTCCGAACTCTCTAATGCCACTACAGCTCATATGGTGGCCATTCCAAATGTGGGAGATCTTTATACCCAACCCTGTATTACAGAAATGTATAGACATATTTGGTATCAATGAAAACTTGGTGACTCTATGCAAATGTCCAAAAAAGAGATGCGCTATAGAATAACAATTTATTTTAAAAAATCCAATAAAAATATTGTATACGGGTACTTTTGTTCAAAGAACAGAACTTTGACTCATCCTGGCGTGGCGTTTCTATTGGGTGTGCTTAGAGCAGGGCCGGACTCTCAACAGTGCAAGGCCATTCGGCCGCCTCGCCCATTAAACAAGCAAAAAAAATTTTTTTTTTATATTTTCAAGAAGGCGGAGGCGCGGTGGCTGAGCGGTAGAGCGCTCGGCTGCCAAACTGAGGGTTCCAGGTTTGAATTTAGGTGAATACTGGGATATTGAATTTCGGGATTTTAGGGCGCCACCTGAATTAAAAATCCTAGTCTTTACCTGGATTCGAACCCGGGACCTCGGTTCGGAAGTTTATGTTCCTGCAATTTATGTCTGGTTTCTCACATTGTAATAAAATGTCTTTCTAAGGCTGCTGTTTTGTTCGTAATGCTTTGAAAATTTATTACTAATATTTAAAGATACTTTGGTATTTCTTCTTTTGTAGGTTTGTTTAATGAGGGCTTAGAGTTGCCCTAACGGGAGTCTGTAAGCAAGTTATTTTTTTTTCTTTTTTTTACGGACAACACACATTTCCTATTTACCTTTTATTTCATGTAGCAGTGACTTCTGACTGAATCTGTCTTGAGGATGATGAATCAAACTTCTAGTACGCAATTCTGAAGATTCAATCTTAGCGTCACCAGTCGCGTTAGAAGTCACCGGAAGTCCAGAGATGGGGATATCGCTGAAGAAGACAAGACGATAAAATATTCTCCAGTAGATCTTGCTGGGGGATTGTCATGAATAAGGACTTCGGTGCAGTGTAAAGAAAGCAAGCTGGTTTTAAAAGCATATTTTTTTGCAGTTTTTATCGCAGATTTTAAATTTCTAAAAACGTTTGCTTATAAAGAAGCTATGGATAGTAATATTTCAATATAGTGTCTTTGCCGGAAGTGGTAATGGAAGTAAGCACTGCACTACCTATAAAATACTTCCTAATGGCATGCGTCTCAAATAGCCTCTGACAACCAGTCCAACTCCTGGCCTTCACGTGTGGCTCAGATATTGAGTTCGGCGGAACTGTTCTCACTAACAGGAGAAGGCAAAAGCGAGTAACTGGCGGCTTAACCAGTAAGCTTCGAGCAGGAGGGGCTTGTTAGCCATGGGCGACTACCCACCTAAGAGAAGGAAAACTCTGAATTCAAACCTCTGTTGCCTTGCAGCTATACCCAATCATGGTAAAAGGTTTCGGGAGTCAACCCTGAGGAAAAATTAGGAGCTGGTGACCCTAAGGCAGTTTGCAGCACCCAGTGCTACACCCTGGCAGAACCTGCGACGCCCCTGACCCCAAACTGTATCGGCTCTATCGTTTCTTTGTATACATCAGCTGCGTGGAGGGGGGGGGGGGGGAACTGATGTGTGGGAGACATCGTTCCGACCACAGCTAATGCCCAGGCACTTATCTCCCAGAGATGATCCATAGTCGCTTATCGACTGAAGGAGGCCATAGTCTTTGATATTGTATTTTTTTAAAAATCTCTCTCAATCTTGCTGTTTTCATTTGTGTACTTTTTGGTTTAAGTTTCATTATTTCAACCCACCTGTCTCTAACGTTGTTTTCTGTTCACAAAGCTTGTATCGATTCGGTCTGTAGGCCTATGACTGGTTCTTCTTCTTCTTCGTTCTCATTGATTATGTTGGAGTGTTCAGTTGACTAGACCAATACATGAGATGAACTGCGCAGTGGTTTCCAAATCAGGGAGCTCTCCATATAGTTTCTTTTCTATTGGGGTGATTTGGGACCAATGTCTTATACGGGCCTCTTGGTAAAGAGAGCAGTTTTGGAGGACGTGGTCTGCATTCTCTGGTGATACTCCACATGGGCAGATTTCACTGGTTCCAATTTTGAGCTTCCGGTACATGTGTTGTCGCATTCTGTTGTCTCTAGCGATGTTTTCTGTTCACAAAGCTTGTATCGACTCGCTCTGTAGGCCTATGATTGGTTTTTTAAAAACGTTATTTTCTCCCACATCCATTCTGGAATGATGTTGAGGCCTGGCAATATCATTTATTGGCGAGGACAATGCCATAATAAAATTGACTACTTAGTCAAACTAAGACCTATCTGTTTACAACTTTTTTTTTTTAGATTAGTTTATCATTTTAGCTCTTCTGTTTATGTTTGCAATGTTATCACAAACTTGTTTGTTAACAGCGCTTTATAAATAAATTATTATTATTATTATTATTATTATTAAATAATTATTAGTACCCAATTATTTTGTTTAATATTGAAAAAGAAAAAAAACGTACACACTATTTAGATACATAGCTGTAAATGTTGGCTTCTTTCCCTTAGATAAGCCTTTTAAAAAAATATTTTTCATTTTGTTTGCTTTTTAGTCTCTTTCTATATTTTATTATCTTAGAGAATGCAATCCGGTCAAAAAAATGCAAAAGAATTACTGTAATTAACTAATATATGAATATCACATTATTAGGTCGAACATTTTATAAAAGACATTTGTTTCCTTTAGGATTTATCAAATGACATAATAAATGAAATATTGCTTAATTCGTATATCATCGAGTACATTAAATCATTAAATCTAAAGCATCTCAAATCTTACTTTTTTGTAACTGTTTCTATGTCACCAGGTGTCGTTCTGTGTTTCTGCGGAAGTTTTCGTGGGAACCAGAAGAGCGGTATAGATATTAGGAGGGCCAAGACTCCAAAAGTCACATAACCTAACCACCAAGCGCCAATCCACTTCGGGTGTCTGGGGGTCAAGGTTGTTGCTGTCAAAAAAAAAATTTACTAACTCAAAAACATAAAACGGATGACTTTTTTTTCTCCGGCATTAGGGCTTTCACGTCCGATGGGCTTTAGCGGAGCATTTCTAGCTTTCTTTTAGATGTATCTCTTTTGGTTCGTGAAAGCATACATTTATCCCAGTAGGTCACTGAGTCATTGACCGTGAATGTCCAGTGTCAAGACACAACTGTTTTTATACGCACGGAATAAACCGTGTAATGTGCAAAGGGTGTTATTCCTTAAGGGTAAATGGCATTTAGACTTCTAACCTTCTAAAACTTTCATTAGGTAATCGGAGTTCCCAGTATTCCATTGACCGTTGGGAAGAACTAGGCCGAATAGGCCTGCCTTTTGTGATTTCTAGCCAGGCTCATCTTGCAAACTACCAAAAACAACTAAATAAAATGACCACTATCATCTTGCACGAGGGTGCCGTGTGGCCAGCACAACGACCAACCGCTTTTACTTTTCCCCAACTAATGTCAGGTACCCAGTAGAGCTGTGTGGACTCATAGGCGCCCAAGGATCCCGAAATAAAAATCCCAGTCTTCACCAGGATTCGAACCCGGGACCCAGGGTTCAGAAGCCAAGCGCTTTACCGCTCAGGAAACCGCAACTCCTTATTGATAAAATAGCGTAATAATAATTCATTGAGGAACAGAGAAACAAAAATGATTTTGGTTGAGGAACAATTTATTGTTGTTGTTGCTGTTGTTGTTGCTGTTGATGTTAATGTTGTTGTTGTTGTTGATGTTGTTGCTGTTGTTGTTGCTGTTCTTGTTGTTGTTGATGTTGTTGCTGTTGTTGTTGTTGTTGTTGCTGTTGTTGTTGTTGTTGTTGTTGATGATGATGATGTCGTTGTTGTTGATGTTGTCATTGTTGTCATTGTTGTTGTTGCTGTTCTTGTTGTTGTTGTTGTTGCTGTTCTTGTTGTTATTGCTGTTCTTGTTGTTGTTGCTGTTCTTGTTGTTGTTGTTGATGATGATGATGTCGTTGTTGTTGATGTTGTCATTGTTGTCGTTGTTGTTGCTGCTGTTCTTGTTGTCGTTGTTGCTGCTGTTCTTGTTGTTGTTGCTGTTCTTGTTGTTGTTGTTGTTGTTGCTGTTCTTGTTGCTGTTGTTGTTGTTACTGTTGTTGCTGTTCTTGTTGTTGTTGTTGCTGTTGTTGATGTTGTTGCTGTTGTTGTTGTTGTTGTTGTTGTTGTTGTTGTTGTTGTTGTTGATGATGATGTCGTTGTTGTTGATGTTATCATTTTTGTTGTTGCTGTTCTTGTTGTTGTTGTTGCTGTTCTTGTTGTTGTTGCTGTTGTTGCTGTTGCTGTCGTTGTTGCTGTTCTTGTTGTTGTTGTTGTTGTTGTTGATGATGATGATGAAGATGTCGTTGTTGTTGATGTTGTCATTGTTGTCGTTGTTGTTGTTGCTGTTCTTGTTGTTGTTGTTGTTGCTGTTCTTGTTGTTGTTGCTGTTCTTGTAGTTGTTGTTGTTGTTGTTGCTGTTGTTGTTGTTACTGTTGTTGCTGTTGTTGTTGTTGTTCTTGCTGTTGTTGCTGTTGCTGTTGTTGTTGTTGTTGCTGTTGTTGTTGTTGTCGTTGTTGTTGTCGTTGTTTTTGTTGCTGTAGCTGTTGTTGTTGCTGTTGTTGTTGTTGTAAATAACGAGCTATCTTGGAAGGGACGAACAAAAGCACGTAGACTATAGCTACAGGCATGTCAAGCAGCATTTCGTTGTTTATAAAATCTTCCCATTTCTCTTTTCAGTGTCTTTATTTTAAAGAGCTTGAAGCTTAAAAGCTTTTTTTAAAAAAAAAATAGCCTAATGAGTTCGTTATTTTTTTACATATGGTCTCTTGGGATTCTTTTGTTTAATATGACCTCTTGGGATTCTTTTATTTTTTTTTAATATGCCTTCGTTTCTGGGTTGTTGTTTTTTTAAATATAATTTAGAGATGGGAAAACGTTATTGTAACAAACGGAAAATGGTTTAAATCAAGGGAGATTACCTTCCAAGGTTACATACATCTTACTAAAGAGTCCTCCCAAAGTGTAGGCCGCGGGTGGTCCCAGGATTCCCATCGTAACGATGCATCCTGCAGAAGTTGTAGGTAAGTTTAAAACATTTGCTGTCTTAAATTTAATCATACTTGTCTTATTTAGCATACAACTGTAGTGGTTAATTTGTTTCTATTGGCTCAATAGAATCTGATGTAACCACAAAGAAGTCTGTCGAAGTTGAGGATTTAAATTGGGTTGCGTGTATTTAGCTGGATAATGGAGGATAAGAGGAAAGAGAGAGCGACGAGGGACAGAAAGAAGTGTATTTTGTTCAGAAAAAGAATGTCAATGGCTTAAATTGTTCAAGACAGAATTCCGCTTTCGTTTTTATTGCATCAGAATTGATCTGGGAAGCTGCCAAACTTGTTCTATCTTGATGTTCTTGTTTATGCCGTGTTAGAATTTTTTTTTTTTTTTTTTTGTTTAAAGAAAAAATCTATAATGAAAGGGAAATGTGCTAGCTCTTGGCTTTATCTGAAGACCAAAGGGCTGTTAAGGCTTATTCGTTTTTAGTTCAGTATATTATTAGATACTGTTAGATCTAAAAAGTAAAAACTTCGCTTCATGTTTCCCCGTTAATTATCATCATCACAGAGTGAGGGTCTGGGAGGTTCAAATCCTCTCTTGCTGAAGCCCTAGACAGAAACCTTGCTGTTGAACGTAGGCACGCCTGTCGCCGTACAAGTCCGGCCAGAAATCGTGGAAGCTAAAAAAAGAAAAGAATTAGAAACAGTTTCCTCTTCCTCCTAACAGCGGGTCACCGACGAAGTTTGGCAAAAACCGAGTGAAATATAAACCATCGGGATAGTGGCCTGTCCTTAACTGTGCTAAAATAGTTTGTTCAGGCCTGGGCAGCCTCCACAAAGAGAGCTCTCAGTTAAGGCGCCTCTTGTGCTTCCAGAATTTGCGAGTTTTTTTTATAACCATTTTGCCAATTTTATATCGCATTTATGAAATTTTCGATTTTTTTTCCCCCTAATGCGATGTAGAACTTAATAAGACCCCCCACCCCATATCTCAAACAGCTTAGGGCTTCATCAAGTCTAAATCTGACCCTGAGCGAAAGCACTCACCTATGAAAATCCCAGAGTTGGTTCTCTTGGTGTTGTTGTCAACGTATGTAACCACGAGGGAAAATCTCGGAGCCTTGCCGAAACCCTGCAGCATCATGCCTATGAAAATGATCGCAAGGGAAACCGTAGTCACGTGCTCGGAGATCCACGAGCCAGATTTCTGAAGCTCTGTGTCACAAGATGCAGAAGAGATGTTGCTGCTGTCACAGAGGTCTCCGAACATCAACGATCTCTGCTGAGATTGGTTAAATGCTACTATGGCGGAAGCTCCCGAATGTTCCCGAGCTCCGAATATAAAGTGTGGCAGTGAGCAAAGTAATCCTGAGATTCCAAATAAAACCGTAGCAATACCTAGAAACAGATTTTCCTTTATGAATATTAAGGAATTTAAAAAAAACAAAATAAGAACATTGATGATAAAATATATATATATATATAAATATATATATATACGTATATGTATATATGTATATATATACATATACACATATACAGGACCTGTACCATATAACTCTGTTCGTAATTATTTCCGTGTTCAGAATGAATTATTAATTTTTCTCATTTGTATTTAACTAGCCTGTTAGGGTTAAACTTCTGTAACGTTTTACTTTTTAATCAGGCAAAGCTTTAATTGGTAACGAGAAATGTATACCCTTTTTATATAACACCAATTAGAGTGTATGAACCCAAAAATTCAGTGAATTTAAATCAGGAGAGAGAGAGTTAATAAAAAAAAATATCACAGAAGTAGTACTTTGAAATGAACACAAAGCAAAATATGAGGCTGTCCAGGCAGCACGTTCTGCCACGAGGTTGAATTCATAATTTCAAGATATGTGGCGGGAATGATCCAATGAACATATAAATATTCGTGAACAATTTACAATTTCTTGATAATGTTGACCGCCTGACTGTGTTGTACACTCCGGACGCCTTGCATTTTCCGCTAACTTGCTTGTCCTTTTACCTGAAATTTGAAAACGAATTAACAAGACCGTACAACCGAGACCCATGGTTATAGAAGGCCATAACATAGGCCTGCAACGTGGGCGATCCTTCCGCAGTGGAGACCAATAGTTCGTTGTCACGTCGTACAGACCTTCGACGTGGCAACGAGCTAGTAGTCCAAACGGCCCACAGGTTGCAACGTTGCTGGTCAATGTTCAGGCCTACTATGACCACTGGTCTCTGTAGAACACGGCCAAGCGGTCAACATCAGCGAGACTTTGTGTGAAATTCAAAACCACTAAGATTGTGTGCATCTTTTTTTTTTAATCCGATGTACACATTCATTCAATATTTCACTTCTCCATGATAGAAATGACTGAAGCTGGAAAAAAAAAGCAGAAATGATTGTATATTATGCCTCAAAAAAGGTTTTATTTAATTATCATAAAAGTTTGTGATCTTTTAAACAATAAATTTAAAATAAAACACATAAACATTTACTTGCATAGTCCACTTAGAGCCTAGGCGGTACTCAACTGCTTGGGCCTAAATCGTTAATTCTCTATTCATCTCAGTTTAGCTCTGCGTGGGTTCAACTGCAACGCTTGATATCTCCAAAAATGATTAAAACACTGGACTCAACCATACAGTTGGACGAAGTCAAGTTGACATTCATGAACACATTGTCCTAATTAATACCTGTGATTCTTGTTGTTGGTCTAGCGCGCGAAAAACAAATTAGACCTATAACTCGAGGTAGATCTAATATAAAATAAAAAGTTCATTTCCAGGCATTGACGCACTGATCTATATAGGCTAGATTTATATTGTTAGTTCTTTTTAATTTTTTATTAACCTTTTTTTGCTTTTGCGGGGGGGGGGGGGGGGGGGGGGGGGGGAATGCGTAATTTCAGATGATAAACCGTACTCGCGTATTTTCGTGTCCATTTGCGGTACAAAATACGCAAGAAGCGTACTTGTAGGCAGCTCTGCATGTAACACAAGCCAATAAAATGTTTTGATAAAAAAAAAAAATAATTCTAGAGGGGGCTTACCCAACGACCTCGGAATGTGGATCCAGTCAGAGGAGTAGCTGACAAAGAGAACACAGATCAAAAAGCCGATATCGTTGGCCCCCATAATGAGTCCTGTTTGTTTGGAGGTAAAGCCAAATTGCCTCTCTAGTGTGGTCAACTGTCAGTCAAGAATACGTGAGAAAATGTGACATGAAGTCAACAAAATGGCTACACAAACACACACACACACACACATATAAAACAGCAAACCGAAAATTTAAAAAAAAAGGCTTTAAAACGAATAATCTTCCTTCCGGTTTCCATTTGCTTTGACACTAAATCATACAATTAGAGCTAATGTTTTCTCACACTACGATATTGTATGTACTGATTTGTTTATTGTTCATATTTGTGAAGAAGTAATACAGTACTATTGTATTTCATCTCATGTACCCTATAAAAATGGACGATTTTTTTTTAAGTCTGACAAATCGCTAATTGGAATTATCTGTGTTTAAATATTAGTGTAATTTTTGTAAAAGTAGAATTGATTCAGCTGCTTCGTATATATTGTTATGTTTATAATTCTCATTTCTTTTACTTTTAAGAAACATTAAGAAACTGGAACAGACAAAAAATAGAGCAGTGAGATTCATAACAAACGAATATTCACATTTGACTAGAGTAACACCTATAGTAAAATCACTAAATTTAGAAAGCCTTCAGGACAGAAGACTCAAAAGTAAAGTAGCAATTATACATAAAACACTGAATCATAATCTTCAAATACTAAAACAAAATTTAATAAAATACTCTGAAAGACACAAAGATAAAGGCACATTCCTCGTCCCATATGCTAGGACAAATTTGTACAAATACTCCTTCTTCCCTAGTGCTACTAGAGCATGGAATGGGTTGCCTGAGCTAGCCAGGAAAACTAGTAACTTGGCAGAATTTCACTCATTGGTTAATATGCATGACTAAATGCATGACGCGTAGGACGTAATCATCTTCCTTTTTTGAAGTAAAGTCTGTATTATATAAGATAAGAAGGAAAGTAATTTTTTTAAATCAGTTATTTTGTAGTTGCATATGTACCTATTTATTCAGTAGAAGACTACATTGTTAAAAACACACAGGAAAAAACCCGTAAGTTTTATGTTTCCATAACGACTATAGTTGTCAGCGTCCAGACATTGTTCAAACTTAGTGACCATTTGGTTATCTTTTGCTCGCTGTTGTAGACACACGTACGTACAAAGGAGTCTTACATACGAAACGAACGAAGTCCTTGACATTGGAAGGAAGCCCAAAAATTCCGAAAAATATCTTTTTTTTTTTTTTTTAAAGTAGAAGATTACATTGCCAAAAACGCATAAGACAAAACCGTAAGTTCCATGTTTTCACAACAATTAAAAAAAGGTGTACATGAGAATTGTAAAACTTTGACAAAAATATATCTTTGTAAACATCAATTAATAATCAGTAGATATCATATTTCTTTTTTGTATCTATTAACATGTTTGTTTAATAAAACTGCGTTTTTGCTGATCTATAGAGTCAGCAACAAGGTCAACTATTTCTAAACTTGTTGCTGATTTTGTTAAAAATACCATTTTACATTATTACTATAAGTCTACTACATTTATTTATTTCTTCTCAAATTAACATTTGTCTCTATTGTAATTAAATTTATATTAGTGATATTCACAAAGAAGTTACTGAAGTTATTTTTAGTTTTATAAGTTAAGATGCAGTACGCCTACCGCGGTTTAAATGTCTACCAGCAGTTTTGTGCTATAAGTCTATAGTCTATATATGGACTCAAGGGCGCTCTAAAAATCTCGAAATTCAAAATCACAGTCTTCACCGAGATTCAAACCCAGCACCCCAGGTTCGGAAGCCAAGCATTTAACCACTCAGCCACTACGTCCCCGCTTAGATCAATAGTATAATATAAAGATGATTTTCACATAGGACATTCAAGTTTACTTTACAACGATGCATATACTGACCAATGAGCTCAATATTTAGACATATAAACTGACCTGTGAGTTTACATAGATGGAGAGTGTGGAGGTCAACAGAGCTGCCATGCCATAGAAAGCAGTGAAACAACTCATACTGGCGCAAGGCTGGATGACCTCTGGTGTCACTGACAGAATCCCACAAAGCGTGTCCCTCTTTGGGCCATCGCGGAAGCCATCGCGCCAATCTTTTCGTGAATCGGACACTGGCTTATACTCCGTTCGGTTCATGACAGCAGTTAGTATTTGTCAATGCTTGTTTTTATAGTTTAGACAATCTGTTGAAAAGTAATAATTTAATGTGCTAAATATTAATCCATTATGCAGACCCTAACTAATTTGTCAAATAATATGCCAAAATACTATAGCAATCAGAAGCTTGCTTTGATGTAATGCATTTCCTCTTTAGCTAACTTAACTCTTTCTCTCCTAACTGACGATACCAGCGTTAATTCCACCAGAATGTGGTAAATAATTACGGAGAGAAAGAGTTAACAGAAATGTTTTGTTTTTTCCACACTAAATGTCAATCGATCCCGAGGGTCTATATCGAAAGAAAGTTTCTTAAAGTTTGGACTTGGTAGAGCGATGTGCAGACAATGGAGTTGCAAAGGCAGTCAAACTCCAGAAAAATCATTTGTACCCGATTCGCAATTATAGATATATATTTGAGTGTCGTTCTTTTTAATAATATACGAAACATTATTCTAAACATTTCTGACCTTGCGATGTATAGGGCAAACGATGTCAAGGCTGTATGTTTTTGTGACCCTCGGTTAACGAGGGTGTCATGTGATAAGCACAAACACCTTCAATGAAGTCCTGCAGGGAATCGGCGCTTGTTGCGCCATTATCCCGTTGATTGTTAGAAAGGCTTTTATCCAACAACCGGGTTTGGACATGGGGCTCTTCACCCCTGTCCTGTCTGAGGGCTCCCAGCTTTGACGGCAATGACTGGGCATGAGGGGCCGTACCACGTACACGGCACGCCGCCCCCGGTCCTGGGTCCACTCGCTACAAGTGGCCGAGAGCAGCACTTACCATGGGGAGGTTACCTCATATTCCTATACTGTAACCGTCACTGTTCCATGTAGGGACCGCCACTCCAGCTAACTGGACACTGATGACGGCCAAATGTGTGGAACGGCTTGACGGACTTATCGGACTTGGGTTGATGGCTTTTGTTCCATCCCCACCCCAAATGAGATTTTAAAAAAAAAGAAAAGCTCACCCAGGGGGTCCTGCCGGGGCCTTGTTCTCTTACCGTTCTTAGCCTATCTAGTTCCACTACTAGACGTTTCCACCGGAAGCGCCACGCTGAGGCGACTGGTAGCTGGAATCCTCCGGAGTACAAATACCAACCACTTTGACTTTTCTGCTATAAATGTGAGGCACCCATTAGAGTAGAATGGACTCACGGGCAATCTAAAAGTCCTTAAATTCAAAGTCCCAGTCTTCCCCGGGATTTGAAGACGAGACCCCTCGATTCGGAAGTCAAACTCAAAATCGGCCCCCCGAAGTGGTCCATCCAGGCAGGTAAAAAAAGGCAGGTTTCAATATTTTCAGAAAGAATATCAAAAAAGAATTCTATCAAAGACAAATGACGGACAAAAATGGGGAAAGAAGGTTGACAGATCATGTGTGGTGCCCAAAGGTCCATCAGTCCAAGGGACAGGTGAAAGTGAAGTTGGATCTGAACCAGCCCTAACTGATGTCATGTAATTATCTAATCCAATTGATCTAAATGTTTTGTAAAGGGTCAATCTCTTATTCATAGCCTTTAAAAAAATTCGTATAACAAATAAAGAAAAATTCCACTTCCTTTAGTTCGGTGCTGGTATTTTTATGAAAAAAAACTGCTAGCATAGTTGATTTAAAAATTAAATCTAAAAATTAAACTAAAAAATCTGAGCCAAATGTTTGGAATTGAAGACAACACTGTCGCAGTTAGTTTGTACCAAATTAAGAGCGCTGCTTTCTTGCAGTGATGCCCAACCTAATCCGACCAGCGGGCCATTTTCGTTTCTGACACTCGTGTCGCGGCCACATGACCGAAAAGGTACAAAAAAAATGAAATTAACCGGAAACAATTTTATTGGATCTCTGAAAATGGATACTTGAAGTTGATCTTTGTCTTTACGCGTCGGAAAATGGCTTCACGTCTCTATTTAAAATGTGAATATCAATTATCAGTATGTATCATCATTTGTTTCAGCACCTAGCTTCACTTCTATATTTACACCAATTATCATTGTAGCTATTTTTCCACCGTCTCATTTTTTTCTCTCTTTTTTGGTAAATATTCCCATCGATCCTACAATCTCTAGGCTTAGTTTAACAATCTTTTATTCGCGGCTCAAAGCAAGAATGGCGTCATATTTGCTTATATAGCCGTATTTAGGTTGACTTTTTTTTTAAAACAGCCACACTTTCTTTACAAATCAAATATTTAGGATTATTATCATTTTTATCATGGAGGGCCGGATAGAACCACTTCGCGGCCGGATCTGGCCCACGGGCCGCATTTTAGGCATCACTGTTCTAGGGCAATAACGTTATTTTTAACGGCCTCCGAAAGTGGAATAGAAACTATTAAGTATGTGTGGGCTGTCTGTCCGTCCGTCCATCCATTCGTCCAGTTTAGATCTCGTAAACTAGAAAAGATAATGAAAATCCGACATCGTGATATTTTAGACCATTCAAAGTTCTGATGCTACGGTTACGTTTTTCTTTTCAGAAAACGAAAATTTTAATTTTTAGAATCAACGGTGTTAGCAGGTTTTCATAAAAATACAACATTATTATAACTATTCAATATTAGTAGTAAAAAAACGGGAAACTATTTATTTCAACACATGTATGCTAACAGTTTTAGATTTTTTTTTTTGGAATTTTGCATCGTTTGAGGGCGAGGGCCCCAGGGGCTTGACCTTTTTGGGGTCCTCTGCATTTTGCGTAATATTTATTTTTTAATGTAAAAAAACATTCGATTGGGGGGCCAATTGACGGGGGATTTTCAAATTCTCCCTCCTCCCACCCCTAGCTACGCCACTGCATCCTTAGCTATTTTCCCTCGGACTCTTTGACCTGTGTTTAGGGTGACTTTTATTTTACATTGTAATGATATTTCTAATTCGGATTCGTGCGTATATATAGTTCTAGATAAGACGTTAGAGTCTTGTCAT
Organism: Biomphalaria pfeifferi; assembly: GCA_030265305.1. Lineage (NCBI taxonomy): Eukaryota > Metazoa > Mollusca > Gastropoda > Planorbidae > Biomphalaria > Biomphalaria pfeifferi. Next base: position 7,136,134 of record JASAOG010000011.1, read on the forward strand.
TTTTATTGATTTTCAGTGTTGGCGTTACATATTTCACCGTTGAGTTCATACTGTGGGTGTTGGTATTATCGTGGACATTGCAGTCGGCATCTTTGTCATTCTTGTTGGTCAGAAGTTAACTCTTTCTCTCCCAACTGACGATGCTAACGTTGATTTGACTCCCATTAAACTAAATTGGGTTTTGGATTTATAAACTTTAATTTGTATTGTGTAAAAAGAGCATGCATTCTCCTATAATTCAATACCAACTATAACATTTTCTGATAACAAACACAAAAGTTATCAAAGTTGAATCATAACAGGGGAGTGAAATACAAATGAGCAAAACGAATAATACTATCGGAATGAGAAAAAAAATAATTACGGAGAGAAAGAGTTAATGACAGTCCTTGAATGTTACTACCATGATGTAAGTTCATTCACAGTTTATTCAGTATCTGTAACACAGAGACGAACCTTTGGTACAAATTGTTGATCGGTTGTTGAAGTCATTGTCAGGCGATTAATATATGCATATTATTTAAGTAATTATTATGAATACACATATGACATGAAGTCTCCAAATGTTTTTCTATTATTTATCATTCACATGATTCATTTCAGTTACATTGTATAAAAATCATTGTATTAAATTCATATTTTATTTTAAATCATCATACGCATTGATTATTGATTTATCTTCGACTGAGTGTGCCAAGGTGTGTCTGTTAGACTAAACTTAAGGATTAATGTAAAATTATACTTAAGCTACCTAGACATTTAAATATATAATAACACATTGTTACGTATCTAGGCATTGTTACCTAGATACTATTTTTTTCTCTTGACCTGTAGGTTGTCTGCCCCTTGTGTAATAAGTTTTTTTTTATTTTTCACGGTGAGTCAAGCCACACAGACAGTGACCGGTCCTTGACCTATGTGTGTACCTCTGGTTGAAAGGAGGGTGTTTTTTTTTTCTTTTCTTCTGTCTCTTTGAAGAGCGTTCTAGAACTGGGTGTTGATGACTTACTGTTCTAGAAATTACTAGATATCGACGCGCGGTAGATTATATAAAGACCGCTCGCGTAACGTTGACGGACAGACATACGGAGACAGCCGTGAGACAGAATAGCGGAGACATTGCGTGACCCGTGCGTGGTATACCAATCGATCGTGTAAGTTAAGATTTTTTTCTTTTTCAAGGCCTTGCTTGTATTTGTAATTATATTTTCAAACTCTTGTATTGTAATATTTTTACAAGCCATTTTTGTAAAAGGGTTTTGGTCAACCCTTCCATTTTGTATTGAGTTATATTATGATTAAACATTAAGTTGATATTTTACCTTCCGATTTCTTGTGTCATTTTTTTTTTTTTGTTATTCATTGTAAGTCTCTGATTAAATTCAGACTTAAGATAAGTGACACAACTACCTTTTTCTATTGTCACGTTCCCCTAGACAAGCCATTTAAAAGTAGAATTCAATTTGTAATACGTGACAACATAATTAAAGTCCTGACAGACACCTTAATTTCACCAGACTTGAAAAAAAAAAAAAAAAACAGTTCAAAATACGAAGAATAAAATATCTAACATACTGATAGTATTTGCTAAAAAGCAAAAGGAAAAAAAAAGGTTGTGATTTCTAAAAAAACAACAACTTTGTAATTTAACAAGAAAGAAACAAAAAAAAATGTTTGTAACTAAAAAAAAAATACTTACAGTAATAAATATAAAAGTATTCGGTGATAACACAGTTGTGAGACTATGTGTCGTGCCTGCGAGATCTAGCTACATTCTGTTGTCTGAATGAAACGTTCTTTACACACAATGTGCCCGTATTAGTCTCTGTGTCTGTGTGGTTGGGCGGAGGGGGGGGCCGATGAATGGAATGATGGAGGTAACATAATTTTATATATATATATATATATATATATATATATATATATATATATGTATTATAGAGAGTGAGGGGGGAGGGAGAAACATACAGTCAGATATACAGTGAGAGAAGAGAGAAGGGGAGAAAGTGTAAACCATAAACAAGTTACATATAGAAAATACTTTGTAAAAAAAAAAAAAAAAAAAAAAGAAACATGTTTATATTTATAACACAAAGCACAGTGCACACTATTGTGAACCAACCAGCACGGGGGAAAGGGATATCTGGGAGAAGGTTTCTTTGCTGACTTTTCAAAAGCAATATATAAAAAAAAAATAAAAAATTCGTCGAGCTTGAGCCTCCACAATAACAGGCCGACGTGTTTTCGACTTAGCTATTCAAGTACTAATAAAAATAGGTTTTATAGTCTATTTTAGTTTAATTTTTTTTTTTTAGCGAACTGCCTAATTCTCTAAAAAAAAGTTTATCTACCATTAGATTAGTATACTTTACATATCAAACAAAATTAATTGATTCCGCCTAATCGATTAACTATGTGTTTCTTTAATTCATTTATGTGTTGTCGTCAAGATTGACGTATAAGATTTGTACCAGACAGGCGACAGAGTGCGTTAATATAAGCTCAGTAAACAAACAAAAAAAAAAGCAAAATTTAAAAATCCTTTTTATTTTAGAAAACTAACTAAGGGAAAGAATTCCGCACTTACAACTATTATCTCTCAATAATGTAGATGTTATTTTGATTACTCGATATCACGCTAAATAATTAATGACCAATAATTAATTGACGAATTGGTTTATTTTTTATTGATTCATATTATTTTAGGTACAATAAATAATTGTTTAAGTTTTCAAATTGATTCGAGTATGGGTGTGGGAGAAAAAAAACAACGTGTTTAATTATCAAAGGGGACGAAACCCTACATATTTAGCCGTATACGTGACTACTGAAGGCTTAATTTTCCTTGCTGGTATCACACAAAATACTTAATTACCAGTAGTTGATTGACTATTTCGTTATTATTTTTTAATTGATTCATATCTTGTCTATGCCAATTAAAAAGTGTGCAATGTTTCAGCTTGATCTGAGAAAGGATGCGGGACAAATAACGTGCACAAACTTTTCATCAGACAGACAGAGTGAGTTGGTATAAGCTTTATAAAAGAAATACACTACCATAGTGACTTGCTTCTCATTGACGTAAGATGTAGGCCAATTGAACACCTGGCCAGATTTTGTACCTTTGTCAGACCAAACCACTTTTTGCCTCTTATTGTGCAGTAAATAAAAATGTGAAGACTGATCCTTTCCCTTACCTCCTCAAGCCTTGCCAGTTTTACTTTCTCACTCTTACTAACCTAACATTACGTGTTCCTTTTCACTAAAATCTCTTGTTTACTATTCATTTTGTACCCGTGATTGAACGGTTGACTTTTGCATTCATCTCTCCAGCTCTGTAACTCCAATCTCAGATCACCGAGACAACTTTAATCTTGCTGAAGTTATTTTCGTTTGAAATTCTCGATTATGCTGACTGGACAAGCCAGTCCAACATTGGACATTTGTATCCGAAGTCAAACACCAATAATAAATGTCTACACAATGAACGACTAACAGAGTAGATGAGATATAACTAGCAAAAGCAGTTACATTTATTGCCATCTTTATGTGCTGGGTGTGTGGCTATGTGGCATACACCACTTGGCGAACAAACAAGAGGAGTCGAGTTTGAGTCTCGATCTAAAAATATATTTACGTAACGAATGAAGATTTAATCAGAGGCCTTAAAAAAAAATCATTATCAGCAAATCTGATGACAATTTTGAGAATTGAGAATAGAAATTGAAAATACAACAATACTTTATTCATCCTTGAATACAGCTGTTTTAAAATAGGCAACATTCCTATACGTTTATATTGAGCGTAATATTACATTAACATAACAAAACCCCTTGATGCATGTAATAAGGGATTTTAGAATAACATCTTATATACACATAGTTTTTAAAATTTGATATGGTTAAAAACGTAATTGTCACCAAATTTTTTGTTCATTGACATATACTGACTAAAGTTAGCAAAAGTGACATTTAGGCTTCCGGAAACGGTAATACTTTAAGGCAATTATGACATGCGCAGTGATACGTAAAAAAACACCATATCATGAGGGTAAAGCACATTTGAGATAAAAGCACATTTCAAGCGGCGTAGCCTACCTTCATTTTACGGTTTGATAAGGAGAGAAAAAATGATGTAATAGAAAAGAAACCTTTTAATAAGTTGAGCCCAGTTTTTGAACCTCTAAAAATCATAAAGGTGACTCTCTAAAAGGGATGAGGCATGGGTCTGGACCTCCTTAATCGACACTTTCTTTCTGTTAAATGAGATATTCTCTACAGCTGAAATCATAATACGTCAGCTTTCTTATTATTTTCATTGCTGACTGTTATGTCCTTGTGCTGGCTATAGTCAGAGTTGACACTGGTCAAATGTGGGGGACTCGTTTTGGTGTTGTTATTGCTCTTTTGGTCTTTCTCATCCAGGCATCCGGTGCACCTGGCATAGATGCAGGCGAACATTAGAACCACAAACGAACAGGCCAAAGAGGTGGCGCAGTAGCTGTGCAGCTTGACCCGGAAGACGTCATTGTCATACAGAAGGCAGCGCCCTGTCGTGCCACAGGTCACGTCCCACACTGTACAGATACCATCGATGACGTAACCAATAATAATCGGCCCTAAAAGCCAACCTGAAAGTGAAAATACAGGTTTAAAAATAATTAAATATTGAATGAAATTAATTAAATATTAAATAGCTGTGACACAGTGTTTTCTGACTCTTCGAAACTTTTGCCTACAAGGACATAATGAAACTATCACGAAGGGCTCAATAGGAAGCAAGGATTTTCGCCGAAGGTGCGATCCATGACAGGCGACTGGATATAAATCTGATCAAGACCAATCGTCACTGAAGGCCTGAACGCTAACCCGCAATGTTAAAAACCGAAGGCAGTGATGATTTATAGGTTTATATTATAGAGTTCTAGCGTCACAGGTCTGTGCGACGTTGCAACGAGCTATTGGTCTCCACTGCCCACATGTTGTGACGTCGCAGGTCAGTGTTCTATGACAAGTGGTCTTGATATGACCCCAAGGCCGAAAACGTTGGGCACCTCTGCATTGTACATTAAAACAAGCAAAATATTTTTTAATCCTTAAAAAAAAAACCCAGCTCTTTCCCTTATTCGATATCAAACAAAATAGTTTATTACCAATAATTAATTGACGAATTGGTTCATTTCTTAATAAGCGATTCCCGAAAGGGGAATAGACGCTATTATTTTTGTGGGGTCTGTCTGTCCGTCCGTCCGTTCGTCCCGTTTATATCTCGTAAACTAGAAAAGATATGGAAAATCCAGCATCATGATATTTTAGACCTTTCAAAGTTCTGGTGCAGTGGCTACTTTTATATTTTCTGAACGCGAAATATTACTATGAAAGTAGTTTTTTCATAAAAATACACAATTTTTACAACCATTCACTATGAATAGTAACAATCACGGGAGGCTTTTTACTAAGGGAGATGATTTATCATATTTTTAACACAATTACGCAAACGGTTTTAGATTTTTGTAGAAAAAATATTTTTTTTTACAAATTTATTGCTAAGGTAAGTAAGTTCTGTCATACTGTCACGTACACAGTGTCTATATTTAGCTCGTCAGCAACCTCGGGTAATTTCTCACGTGGAGATATGTTAATTAGTGTAACTTGGGCTGCATTTATTGGTTGGGAGTGGGACACGTGACAGTGCTGGACCCGGGAAAAGTTCAGTTTTTTTTTTTTTTTTAGTCAGTCATTGTATGGAACTTGGAAGTGAAACATCTACTAAAGCTTTGTATTAGAACTCAATTATATTATTGTGTAGATCTATCATTTTATTCAAGTACGTTTAACCATTGTAATTATTTGTGAATAGCTTTTTCAAGTTCTGAATTAAAGTAATTGTTTTAGACGAAGAGAAGTTTCTTCATTGAATATAGTAACATACTTAGATTGACTTAGCGATTGACAACTTCTAGATGATCAACTGGCAACATTTTGAATGATCGTATTGTCAACTAGATCTAGCTACTTCTATACGATCATCTTATTAAAAGAAGATTTCAAGGTCCTCGGCAATCACGATCATCGTTGGTGTGATATAGGTCAAGATAATCTTCAACATGACATCTATCATAGTATCTTCATAGATCTTGACATCTGACATTCACATCAATTGATGATTGTGATACATACTAACTACTACATTTACAAAAAAAAAAGGTTTACTTTCTTTTTAAACAGAAAAAAAATTATTTAATAATGCATATAAGTGAAAATATTGAAACCTGCCTGGGTGGACCACTTCGGGGGCCGATTTTGAGTTTGTGTTTTTACACAAACAGTTTTTGTAACCTTGTGGATTTATTAGCTGTTAGGTGCAATAAATAATTGTATGAGTCAAACTGTTGACATTTTAACATCACCGACTGTATGAATTAGATTGTTGATATTGTAACATAATCGACTGTTGAGTTAAACTGTTGACATTGCAACATCACAGACTGTGTGAATTAGATTGTTGATCTTGTAACATAATCGACTGTTGAGTTAAACTGTTGACATTGCAACATCACAGACTGTGTGAATTAGATTGTTGACATTGTAACTTTACTTCTTATGTTCTTCCGGCACCTCCAAACATATGCCAGCAGTGCACAATGAAACCTGAGAGGCTCGGTTACATCGTACAACTTTATTGCGGCAACGAAAAACAAAATGTAAAAAATGTATTTAATCTCAAGACAGGAAAAAATCTGGACACTTCTGGTCTTACAACAAGTCTAATAGTTTTTTTACAATTTAAAAACAAAGCTTAGTTAAGGCAAAGCACCTCACAATAACTGTCACATTTCTCAATACAGCAAGATTTATGTCCGCTTTTTAAATATAAAACAAATTGCTTAATTACCACTAATTGATTTACCAACTTTTTTTTTAAAAATTAATTCGTGTATTGTCTTTGACAATAAATAATTCTGCAAAAGTTCAACGTGATCCGAGAATGGGAAGTGGGAGAAAAAACGTGTAAAAGATTCCACCGAGACAGACTGACTGACGGACTGTTCGAACGAAACAAACCTTATATAAGCTGTCCTATAGTAAAAGTAAAGTAAAGCTCCCCTTCCAGACCTTGTGGTCTATAGACCACCTTTACTATACACATTTTAAATATGTTTCATGCTGTTTATTCTTTTAATTTTTGTTTAGATACTTACCAAAGAAAGACGTCATGAAGGCTTGAAAGCCCAAGGCGAATCCTTTGTCTCTGTTTTCAACACATCTGAAGAGTTACAAGAACTGTATTACATAAGCGTTTAGCTATCTTTACAAAAAACAGATCTCTTATACATACCTAAGGGACCTCGCAAAGCGCTGCTTTATATTGATATTAGATAGAACAAAGATGTATAAGCAATTAGATCCTCCTGAAGAGAACCCTCCAAACACCGGGAGCTCGAAAGGGGCTTGTCACAAGTGTTGTAATGTAAATAATGGAACTCCTTGAGACTGTGCGATGTATGAGGCATTTGATTTGTTTCTCTGGCCTACGGTCCACGACTGCGTGGCCACAAGGACCAACCGACCATACTTCCCCAACTAATAGCAGGTAGCCATTAGGGATGGGAGAGGGTAACCCAGGTGTGACCCTGGTGTCCCCGAATTTCAAAATCATGATCCTCAACTCTACCCGAGCTCGAGACACTCCGGTACCCCAAAAACTGACCACCCGGCCACCACGCCCAATGGGAGCATGCATTGGCGTAGCTAAAGTGGGAGGGGGGATAATTTGAAAATCCCCCCGGCCCCCACTTGAGGGAGGGGGGCCAAATGAATGTTGGAGTTTTTCTTCACATTAAATATTAAATATTACGCCATTATCTGATGTCGAGTGTCAAAATGCTGGGACTCCCCAAAGAGGTCAAGCCACCCCGGGCCCTCAATATGATGTCACATCCCTAGCTACGCCAATGGGAGCATGTGATGTGATAACAAAAAATAAGGCGCGATGCTGCAGCGTTCGTTTTTTTTGTTTGTTTTTTTTCGGTGACTTAAAGCAATACAACTCTGATCTGCAATACAACTCTGATCTGCAATACAACTCTGATCTGCAATACAACTCTGATCTGCAATACAACTCTGATCTGCAATACAACTCTGATCTGCAATACAACTCTGATCTGCAATACAACTCTGATCTGCAATACAACTCTGATCTGCAATACAACTCTGATCTGCAATACAACTCTGATCTGCAATACAACTCTGATCTGCAATACAACTCTGATCTGCAATACAACTCTGATCTGCAATACAACTCTGATCTGCAATACAACTCTGATCTGCAATACAACTCTGATCTGCAATACAACTCTGATCTGCAATACAACTCTGATCTGCAATACAACTCTGATCTGCAATACAACTCTGATCTGCAATACAACTCTGATCTGCAATACAACTCTGATCTGCAATACAACTCTGATCTGCAATACAACTCTGATCTGCAATACAACTCTGATCTGCAATACAACTCTGATCTGCAATACAACTCTGATCTGCAATACAACTCTGATCTGCAATACAACTCTGATCTGCAATACAACTCTGATCTGCAATACAACTCTGATCTGCAATACAACTCTGATCTGCAATACAACTCTGATCTGCAATACAACTCTGATCTGCAATACAACTCTGATCTGCAATACAACTCTGATCTGCAATACAACTCTGATCTGCAATACAACTCTGATCTGCAATACAACTCTGATCTGCAATACAACTCTGATCTGCAATACAACTCTGATCTGCAATACAACTCTGATCTGCAATACAACTCTGATCTGCAATACAACTCTGATCTGCAATACAACTCTGATCTGCAATACAACTCTGATCTGCAATACAACTCTGATCTGCAATACAACTCTGATCTGCAAGCAGCAGAAACTGCGAAGGAGTGCGTTTGTAATTGAAATTGACCATGTATAATGTATAGAGGTTATAAATGCAAATGTAAGCTATTTGCATATAAGAAACTCTCTATTCAATGAGGGCACGGGAATTTTACGTATAATGTATACTAAATTACGAAGAGAACTTTGCCTTGTTATTATATTAACATAAAATGTACAAATAAATATAAGTGAATACTAGAAATATTTTTCAGCCTTTTAGAGACGCTTATGATTAAAGAAAAGTTTAATTTGTTTCGTTTTGTTTTGTTGTTCTGTTTTTTAATTTAGAAAAAAAAAATGCTACTGTAGTATGAGTAAATTTAAATGTACAGTTTAGGCTTTCAAAAAAATATTAGCTGGAGTTGTATCCAATAGTCTTTTTTCTTCTGGGTACAACTTACAATTTAGTGATAAATGTACACTACTGTGTACAATGTACACGTTAAGACAGGTAGCAGAGATTATATATTTTTTTTTTAAATATTTTTTGCCCAGTTGCAGGCTGGGTCTCGCATTTCACGTGAAACGTACAAAGTCGTCTTTGTTGTACTCGAAATATGGGCAATAACTCATAAACAGCCTTCCAGAAGCTTAGTCGTGTCTGGGTACGCGACGTTTATAACGCAGCCTTTTTTAGCGCCGACATTTTGGTGCAGTTGTTTTGGCGCAAAAGATTAGGATGATAATTAATATTTTTTTAAAAATTCAAATATGATTTTCGCTATACTATTCTGTAGTAGCCTATATATAGTATAAAAACTCCCCCTTATTCCCCTTCGAAAAAAGGTTTTAACAATTTTGACTATTTCGTGTGGTATATGCTCGGGACATGTCCTCAATCATTGATCAATGTTCGAATCTCGCCCGCCGCAATCCTCCGTCATTCTACGGGAATATTTTTGATCAGATACAATAATCTTTTATTCCGAGGGAACATCCAAAATATGTAAAACATACCATGAAAGGTCAGATTCCAACCTGAGACCACAAAATTGACATTCTTACCCCCCCACCTCCTATATTATATTGGAGATGTGCAAATATTTTGCGCACTGTCTTGTTGTTGGACACCTTGTTTATAGATTAGTTGTTTAGCGACGCACCATAGAAGACGTATATTGAACGAGACTAGTGACGTTTGGGATATTTTGGGTTAGAGACTGGATATCAGTTAGCGATAGAATCCTCTAGGGTAAAGACGTGTTTATTTTGACAGAGACTTTTATTGTGGCCTTTTATATGAATAACTCTAGTATGAACTGTTCCTCAGTGTTGACCACATCTCTTGACTCGTTACATCCATCGTCTTGTTTAGTCTGTAGTGTTGATCAACTACACTGAATACACCCGAACAATAAAACTCAAACGCTTGCAGAGTAATTGGTTGAAAGTCAACAGTCATCTATAGTTGACCTCAAGAAAGTCTGAACAAGTGCATCACTATGTATAGACTGTAAAACACTTTTTAAATAAACTGAGGAAGTGCTGCTCACTTAAATGACTTCTTACACTATTAAGAATTGCCCGGAATAAAGAGACGGAAATAGTGAAGTCTTTTCATAATGGACAGATGTTTTGTTTTTTTTAAAAAAACTTTAGAATGTTACTTGTTTGTTTGTTTTTCTGTACTAAATGCCAAATCTTAAGATAAAAATAAAATATACAAAGAGAAGATAACTGTGTTCAAAAATTAAAGTACAAATACCTAATACCAAATACCTAATACCTAATACAAAAAAAAAAGAGAGAGTCACCTGATTATAAGAATGATTTTTGGCACTATCGCTAATGTTCCAGTGACTCTACCTAGAGCAGAAAAAATTGCGTACGCGTACAGCTGATTGCAGCCGTAGTCGCAGAAGCCAGCTACAGCTGTTCCTCCAACTATGCAAGTACAGTTTTGGTATACCTTAGGAAAATAAGACCGGCATAAAAAAATAATACCTTATTTTTTTCAATATTTATCAAAATGGAATCTTACTTTGTGTAAATTATAACTTAATTTCTTTGTTACCTATAGTATAAATTAGTTATTCAAAGCTATTCTTTCTCTCTCTCTCTCTTTCTATGCTCTCTCTGTATTTCTCTCACTCTCTCATTCTCTCTCTCTTTTCTCTCTCTCTCCTTCTCTCGCTCTCTTTCTCTCTCTTTCTCACTGAGACTGAGCATGTGATCTCAGCTACATCATCCACTCTTCACTGTTTCGTTATACTGACACGGATCAGGCTACACTAACATTCACTGTTACCATTGACCACAATGACCAACACTGTTTCCATAGACCACTGACCAAAATAATTACCGAACTCGATTACCACAGACTGTTTTAGATAGACCACCGGCCAAAATAACCACTAAACTCGACCACCACTAACCGTCACTCGAAAATAAAAAAAATCATTAATTCACCACTAACAACTTACTAAATCTACTAAATGCAACGTATTGCTAATGATGAATCAATACTAGTATTCTAGAATACATCCCACTTTAAAGTCACTCAGTGTTTTACCCTAAGCCTTCAAAAATTGCACGCTTAATAAAGTCTCACACTGATCTAATCTTAAACAGACCTTTCATGTACCTTGTCTTCAAACAGATCTTTCACTGACCTAGTTTTCTAATAGACCTTTTGCTAGCCTAGTTTTTGAACAGACCTTTTATTGACTTACGTTCAAAGAGACCTTTCACTGACCTAGTTTTTCGAACAGTGTCTATAACCCAAAGTAGTACTCTAACATTGTATCAAAAAAACATTGGTGAGCATTTTAATTTAAATTATGAACTAAGTTGACTTCAGACAGACCCCCCCCCCCCTTTCACACCCTAACCAATCATACTAGTCTCATACCTCTTTAACGATATTTTTACAGCCAGCTGTACATGGAGAGTAGTAAGTCTTGCCGTCTTGACCACAAATGGCGAAGAATTTATTTTCCTCACAATGGCAATCATCATAACAGGACTCTGTGGACCTAAGCACACGTGGATGACTTAATGACATAGTCACATGTGGATTTTTTTTGTGGATGACTTAATGACCTAGTCGCATCAGCTTGTGTTAGAGAAATGACAGTCAAATATGCGAGGGTGTGTCTTTCAAGTCAAATATATAGATATTTATAGATATTTTTACAAAGCCTATATCAACTCACTCTGTCTGTGCAAAAATTTAAACACGTTATTTCTCCCAAACCAATTTTCGAATCATATTGAAACTTGACACAACTATTTATTGTACCTAACAAACCATGAATCAATTACAAACTAACCAATTAGTCAATTAATTATTGGTAATTTAGTTTGATGGATAAACTCTACATATATCGTTGTTTCCCTTTTATAAGCTTTTTATAAAAGTAATATTTACAGCTCTGCTTGTTTTAACTTGTGATGTGTTAAGCCTACTGCAGGATGGACCAGTGTCCTTTTGGTTTATGTTTTGCACAGTTGAGGCCAAACTTCAACTCTAGGTTCCCCCCACTGCACGGAGGTGGAAGAGAAAGGCGTATCTCATATTCTTTTCGACTGTCTTAGATTTGCTGACTTCCGTGTCGACAGGTGTGGGAAGTCACATGCTATTGACCTGAAAGGTGACATACTTTGCATGGCGTACGTCCGCAAGGTTTCCATCCAGAGCTTTTGGAAGACAAGATTTAAGCCCTCACTCACATGAAGTTTGATAATGATGTTAACTGAAAATTTATAAAAAAAACAACATAACAATGATTGAGGAATAAAATTCAGCTAACCCTGGCCAGTTGTGTACTGTCGGCTGCTCGCATTGAAAGAACATGGCGGCTAGAGTGCAAACGAAGGAGAGAAACACCGCCCCGCTTATAAACAGAAGAGCTTTCTTGGCCGTCATCTTGAGTCTTTTCGTCAGGTAACCGCCCAGAAATGTGCCAATACAAGAAGCACACAGTGACTTGCCAGCTTGTTATGGAAGGAAGAAAAAACAACAGATGTTAAAAACATAAATGATAAATCAACGAGTGTGTCGACTTAATAAAAAGTGGCAATTTATTTCATTGGCCTTAGACCTGTTTGGAAGGTGACGCATCTAATTTTCCTATATCTATATATTTTTGATCTAATTCATTCAGCATAAATGAAACAGTTGAACAGAGAGTTACGTAAGCTAAACAGTTAAGTGAGTTTAACACGGAGTTTAGTAAGTTTAACACAGAGCTAGGTGAGTGTGTTTGTAGAAATAAAAATATAAATTGACATGAAAAAAAAAAGTAAGAAAATGTAATACTAAACATAAAATTAGTCCTCTATATAAAATATATAACTTACTTTCTTGTCAATAAAAATGTTTTTAACTTGTTCATGTTACTGCACGTTTTGACAGATTTTGGCCAAGAAATAGTCACCATATTTGTTGAGAATATTGCGATAACATCGAAACATGACATCAAGTTAACATCTAAAATAGCATTCGGCCAAGAAAAGCCATGACATCAATCTGCGAAATGACATGGTATCAACCCTCGAAATGGCATGACATCAACCCACGAAAAAACATGGCATCTACCCACGAAATGAAATGTTATCAACCCACACAATGACATGGCATTAACCCACGAAATGGCATGGCATCAACCCACGAAAGAACATGGCATCTACCAACGAAATGGCATGGCATAAACCCAGGAAATAACATGATATTAAGCCAAGAAATTGCATGCTATTAACCCATGAGATGGCTTGATATTAATCCACGAAATGGCATGGTATTAACCCAGGAAATGGCGTGATATTAAGCCTACAAATTGCATTCTTTTAACCCATGAGATGGCTAGATATTAACCCATGCAATGACGTAGTGTTACCTCATGACATGACATGATATTAACCAACCAATTGTACATGCAATAACAGATGAAGTGCCATGAAATTTACCTACAAGGTAACATGACATTGTAACACATACCCATGATGTAATTGGCTTTGTAGGCTGGTAAGTTAAACATTCTCTCCATGTATTTCGGTGTGTAAGATCCTATAGCGCTGACTGTAAACAGGACGAAACAGGAGGAAATAATCGTACAGGTGTAAATAGGATTAGTCCAAAGTCTGACAAAGACTGCCAGGAAACCTGAAATAGAAGTTATCAAAAACTGAACATTCTCTTTCACACTACAGCAGTTATATGCTAAAACGTTGATTTTATTAATTCTTCATGGTCTTAAAGACAAGAACTCAAGTTACAGAATCAAATCAATGCCCACACTTTACATAATAACTTAGATAACAATGAAAACATAGATGCCGTTCTTCAGATCTCTCTAAAGCATTTTACTTATGTTATAAAATACAGACGTTACTTCAAAAAGAAGATGTTACAAATGTTACTTTTAGTTATGCAAGTTAACCAATGACTTAAATTATGTGAAGTCAATGGTTTTACTGGCTGGGTGATGCAATCCATTCCATGCTTCAATAGCACTAGGGAAGAAGGAGAATTTGTACAAATTTGTCCTAGCATATGGGATGAGGAAAGTGTCTTTATCTTTGTGTCTTTCTGAGTATTTTATTAGATTTTGTTTTGTATTTGAAGATTATGGTTCAATGTTTTATGTATGATTGCTATTTTACTTTTGAGTCTTCTGTCCTGAAGGCTTTCTAAATTTAGTGATTTAACTAAAGGTGTTACTTTAGTCAAATGTGAATATTCGTTTGTTATTAATCTCACTGCTCTATTTTGTGTCTGTGCCACTTTCTTAATGTTTTCTTGAGTTAAGGGGTCCCAATGAGAAGATGCATATTCTATCATTGGCCATTTGATAAAGTTCACCGCCAATAGCTTGCTTTAAAATGTCAATATTTTAGCATTGCTGGTCCATTACACAAATGGATTCATTATTTCATAATAGGCAGAAAACAAAACGGAATAATTAAATGGCTCTAAAGCAACATCAAAAACCGTAAAAACCGTAAACTCATGTGTAACTCTAGGAACAGTCTTCAGGCACATTACCGTATCTCGTTTACATCAATGACCTAACTAATTCCATAGACTCAGGAAAGAGGATTGCATAATTTATAGAACAACAAAAACAACACGTGACGCGGAATAATTACAAGGTATTAGAAGAATTACAGAAGCAATTCTTTTCACCAAGAAAATTGCCAGCTATTAAAGAGTAACTAAAAAAATACTATAGCAAATAAGAACTATTTATTTTATTCATGGTGGGCCATTTACAGAAACTAAAAACGCAAACTATCTAGGTGTAATATTAGAAAAATATTAGGGGGCGCGGTGGTGGCAATGTTTAAGCGCTTGGCTTTCGAACCTGAGGTCCTGGGTTCGAATCCCGGTGAAGACTGAGATTTTGAATTTCTGGATTTTTAGGGCGTCCCTGAGTCAACCCAACTCTAATGGGTACCTGACTTTAGTTGGGGAAATTAAAGGCGGTTGGTCTTTGTGCTGGCCACATAACACCCTGCTCGTTAACCGTTGGCCAAAGAAACAGATGACCCTTAACATCATCTGCCCCATAGATCGCAAGAAACTTTACAACTTACTTTAGAACAAGATTAGAATATTAAAACTATACATCAACAGTTTGGGACACCTCAATTCTAACACAAACTAGAAATAGTAGAACGGACATAAAATAGCGCCATGAGCCACATAGCAAATACAAATTTAGAATAGACTAATTAGAAACATCATTAACTAACTGGGGAGGTAAGGATTTAACTGGGGGGTGGGGATGAACTAACTGGGTAGGCAAACTATCTTTCCGAACATCTCTCTCACCTTTAAGTTCAAGTAGCAGTGATTTGAAACTGAATCTGACATGGGGATGGTGAATCAAACTTCCGTTACTTGATTTGGTAGATTCGTTGATTCCTTCACCGCTTGCGTTCGAGGCCACCGTAAGTCCAGAGATCGAGAAATCACTGCAAACGACAAAGCAATAAAAACATTTTTTTTTTGACGAATCAAAGCCAATCTTTAATGGCACTTAAGTTTAAAGATTTAATTCATTATTTTTAAAGGCTGTCTTTGTTTCAATACAGAACGTGAACAAACATAGAGATGTATCTTTCAGACTAATTAGGAAACTATTTTTTCTATTTCTTGCTTTGTTTAGGTATTCTATAAAATACCTAGATAATCAGCAGGTTAACTAGAACTGCCAGTGAAATATATATTTTAATTTTCATAAATCTATTGAAACTTAATTAAAATCTTACTTTTTGGTAACTGTTTCAATGTCGCCAGGTGTCGCTTTGTGCCTCTGTGGGAGTTTTCGTGGGAACCAGAAGAGCGGTATCGATATAACAAGGGACAAAATCCCAAAAACAACATAACCTAACCACCAAGCGCCAATCCAGTTAGGATGTTTAGGGGTCAAGGTCGTTGCTGTAAGCAAACAATAACCTTTTAGATGAAAACTGATTGGGGGGATGATTAGATCTAATTACATTTGTATCAACAATGTTTGGAAGAAAAAAACTTTAGGCAATCAGCTCTTTAATGTTTACTTTAATCAAAAGTATAAATGTTTGTCTAAAGATGTAAGGTAACATTACATCAGAGCGTAAGAAGGCCCTTACAATTTTCGAAAGCTTAATAAAAGATCCACTTATAAATGAGAATATATCGCAAAGCACGCTATATTTTAGATGAAAGAAATATAATTTTCGAAAGCTTAATTAAAGAGCCACTTGTGAATGAGAATATATCTCAAAGCATGCTATATTTTAGAAGAAAGAAATAGTTCCTGTAAATTTTATCTCACTCTCCTTTAAAAACAAATTTTATATGAATATTTTAGTTTTAAAAAATGTATATTTTTGAGTTTGTGGAGAGTAAGCCGCTTGGTAGACGCATTGTCGTACTTATTCCGAGCATACTACAAGCGTACACTTAAAAATCACATTTTTGCCAGCCTTAAAAAAGCGAAAAAAAAATTCAGATATATTTTTAGCTCTTTTGTAGTGGTCCCCTTCTCGTGGAGTTCCCAAGGCTGTAGCCTCGCCTGCCCTCCCTTAAATCCGGCCCTGTGTAAAGTACACAAGCGCCCATTTTTAAACGGGGTTTTGCAAAAAAATCAATTTGTTAGTTTCAAACAATTTGTGACTCAACTATATATCAAGACATTTGAACTGTCAATTATGAAGATTATGTAGGTTAATATTGTATAGGTACTCATTATTCGGCAGTAATGTCCTTGATTAATGAGTAGTGTTAACAGGTATGGCGTCCTAATAAACAGCTGATTTGTCAGTTACAAATTGTTAGTTACAGAACTGTGGGCTAATCCATCAAGTAAGTTTACCTTCTAGAGAGACGTACATCTTACTAAAGAGGCCTCCCATTGTGTAGGCCACGGCAGGACCCAGAATTCCCAGTGTAACGATACATCCTGTGGAGAAAATGTTATTAATTAATTTAGTTCAATAGATAAATATAACTATAAATGTACAGTTGCTTCCCATTTATAACTATACATGTACAGTTGCTTCCCTTTCTAAACGTTTTTTAAAAGTATTTTTTTTTTTTATTTCTGCTTGTTTCAACTTGAGATGTGTTATAACATACAGCAGTATGAGCATTGTCCCTTTGGTTTATATGTTGCATGGTTCAGACGACACTTCAACTCACGGCGCCCCAGAAACGGAGAGAAAGAAAAAAACGTTTCTCTTTTCGGCTGCCTCAGAATTCGTCTCGATAGATGTGGGTTATCACACGCTATTGACCTGAAAGGTGGCAGACATGCATGTCGTACTGCCGCAGGTTTCCGCCAGAATTTTTCGGAAGAGAAGATTTGAGCCCGTTAAGCCCTCACACACATGAAGTTTGATAATTATGTTAACCAAAAAGTTAAAAAATAATAATAATTGAGGACCCTGGCCAGTTGTGTAATGTCGGCTGCTCGCATTCAAAGTGCAAACGAAGGAGAGAAACATCGCCCCGCTTATAAACAAGATCTCTCTTGCCCTAAAGTCTAACCCTAGACCCTGCCAACTGAGAAACGAAAGGTGCAAGCTGTGAAATCTGGTTATTTACACAACCCCCAGCTGGAATAACCTGTCCAGTGTGCATCCGAACATTCCGGGCTCACATAGGTCTCACCAGCCACACGAGGAGGCCCAAATCCGCAGTGCAAAGCTCTCGGACCCCTGGATGAAGAAAGTGTGTCAAAGCTTCTCTGAAAGCTTTCAGCATTGACCCAGCCAACTGGGAGACAGAAGCGCATGGCAGAGCATCATGGCGTCGCGCTGTGAAAACTGACGCACAAATTGCTGAGGACAAGAGAACAGCGCTGGCAAAAGAAAAGCGATAGAAAAAAAAAAGCAAGGCTAATGACACTAGCTCCAGCTGCAATAACCTGCCCAGTTGTGCAGCCGAACAATCAGTCTCACATAGGTTTCACCAGACACATGAGGAGGCATAAAACCCCAGTGCAAAGCCTTTAGCCCCCCCCCCCCCCATATGTAATAAAAGTCCCGTGTTGTTTTAAGGCTGCCCTCATCTGTGTCTAAATATATATTGCATTTAACTCATCCTTACCAGCGTGCAGCGGCCAACTTTTGAAGCTCTAGTTGTCACAAACGTATGATGGAGTTAAACAGTCAATAAACTCACCCATGAAAATCCCAGTGTTTGTTCGCTTCGTATTGTCGTCTACGTACGTCACAACAAGGGACGCCCTCGGAGCCTTGCCGAAACCTTGCAGCATCATGCCGACAACAATGATCCCCAGGGAGATGGTCGCCACGTGCTCGGAGCTCCAGGAACCGGATCTCCGAAGGTCCCTGTTGCACAATGCCGAAGAGGAGTTGCTGGCGTCACAGAAGTCTCCGTACATCTGTGATTGGTTAGAAGTCACATTAGCGAAAGTCTCCGAATGAACCCGAGCTCCAAATATAAAGTGTGGCAGTGAACAGGATAATCCTGAGATCCCAAACGTAACAGTAGCAATACCTAGTTTTAAAAAAGAAACGTTCTCTTATTGATCTAATATTATGGAATTTTTAAATACCAAAATAAGAACATTAAAAGTAAAAATACATATACATTACCTCCAACTCTTATAAATTTGAGAGCAATGACACAGAATCGTCTTACTATATCAACAATAAAGGTTAATTAATCACTTTTCAATTGCTTATGATTTAATACTTGTGAATTATTAGAACTTACAAATAAAAGCCTATACAAAAAAGCCCACAAAAGAGGCACATAAAGCTCAAAAAAGAGGCCCAAGGATTCCTATGATGATAAGGCTAAAATTGAATAGCGCAAATTCTGAGGTTTCCTTTTAATCAACAATAAAGATAGGTAGGATCAATTAATATAAAAATTAATAGTTGAATATGCAAGAACAAATTCATGTAACTAAACTATATTTCATTGTATATTTATGGAAGGCCACATTCTCCTGTGTACACTAATCTAACTACGTTATGCGAAGAATCTTTATATATAATTCTCTTCTTCCCTAATCAGGTCAGACGAGAAGTAAATAGGAAGACCACTCTCTTATTTCTGCGGAGAGTCACCCCACGAAAAAAAAATAAGAGGGGGGGGGGGGGGAGAACACGTTTTCACAGCTCGCTACGGATGGCTGCGCACTGGACTGTCAAACCCTGCCCGCTCCCATCCCAAGCGGGAGGTTTGGACTAGGAAGTAAACTATCGTCAACTCTAAAGGAACATCCGAAACATGTAAAACATTTTACAAACACTAAATAGCAGGGCCGGACTTAAGCATTGTGGGGCCCTATTCGAAACGGATTTCGCGGGGCCAAGTTTGGGTAGGGAAGCGGACAATAAGTGAAATTTAAGAGTTTGTATTAGAAAATAAATTCGTCTATGCATTTTATTCATTCTTTACTACGTACAGAATTACTTTACGAGCCTTGCGTATAGCAAAGTCATACAGTATATCATAAAAATTCTGTTTCCTACATAGATCCCGCTCAATAGCAAGAATTACCAAATGTTTCAATCTATCTTTGAGAATTGTTGACCTCAAGTAATTCTTCATTAGTTTGAGGCCCGAAAAGCTTCTTTCACCTGATTACACAATTACGGCTAATGCATAATGCCGTTTTTATTAATAGCGCGTAGGATTGACGTTTTCCATATTGAATGACACACCAAAAGGACAATTTTTTTCTATGTATTTCCGTATATTTTAAGGACTTTTTCGTATATTTTGCAATTGCGGGTGATTTCCAGGAGCTCCTGGTAAATCGACAGGAGTGCGCGGGAAATCTGTTTTAAGTTATAAAATGGTTAAATTTAATAATTTATACACCTTGAATTAGCGCGGGTTCCATGAAAGTGCGGATCCTTCGGTCACATAGGTTGCAGTGGCCTAAGACCCTGCAAAATGGCGGCGTATGCTATGCCGCAGGTCGACTAGTAACTTTGTATTATATTTATTCAGGCCCTTAGATTTAAATATGAATGGAAAGTAGGCTATATTGTTTTCTAAAGTAAGAATTCGTAATAAATGTTACGAATAAATTAATTAAAAAAAAATAATGAACTCCTAATGATTTAAAAATAAAGAATAATTATTAAAAGCAAATAAAACTAAAGCTACTAAAAATAAATTATTTCGCGTTTTCATGTCACAATCGCGTAGAAAGCCTTCAGGACAGAAAACTCAAAAGTAAAGTAGCAATTATACATAAAACACTGAACCATAATCTTCAAATACAAAAACAAAACTTAATAAAATACTCTGAAAGACACAAAAATAAAGGCACATTCCTTGTTTGCTAGGACAAATTTGTACAAATACTCCTTCTTCCGTAGTGCTATTAGAGCATGGAATGGGTTGCCTGAGCTAGCCAGAAAAACCAGTGACTTGGCAGAATTTAATTCATTGGTTAATATCCATGACTAAATGCATGACGCGTAGGACGTAATCATCTTCTTTTTTGAAGTAACGTCTGTATTATATAAGATAAGATAATGTTTATGCATAGGCCCTATGAAAGGGATGTATGCTATTCCAATTTGTAAGACCCAGTTTAGTTCTAGTCCTAGAATTATAGGCCTATAGATCTAGATCTTAAATCTTATAAACTATTATTAGAAGCTAATAAAAGAAAAACTGTTTTTTTATAAAGTGTTTGTGACCTCGCAATGCGAAATTATCTATTTTATGTTGATCTACATATGATAGGAAGGTAGATTACTACATTCCCATTTGTCCAGTCTAAGTCTATTCGTAGTATTATATAGATTTGGATCGAGATAAAACTAACGATATTTAGTGACCACAAATTTTAGCTAGATTTTGAATATGGAACGATGTAGTCACTATGACTCTGGAAGAACATAGTCATTATAAATCCGGCACAAGATAGACAATATGATCCTAGAACAATAGAAAAATTATTTTCAAATAAAAAAAATAATAAATAAAACCAAAATATATCAGTCGAGAGACGACATATGAACAAAGAAGACACCTCAGAAAAAGTTTATTAAGAGTCATAGCGGCTAACTGACTCTGCAGACTCTTATGACTACAGAGAATGATTTCTTTAAGTGTACAGGCTTGAACTAGGAGCTCCTCATACCCGAATCTGTCTAAAGGTGTCCTCAATTACCATTACTGGGTTTGTGTCACACTATTTAGTCAACTCAGCAGCGCTCCAATTCCTTATTACGGTACTAAAAGGAACTAGAAATTGTCCAAAAAGAGCAACAGCCTTGAACAGCTGTTTCTACTTCACTAAAAGGCCTTTCCTCCTGTACATTGGGCGTCGAGCTACAGCACCACATTGCTGTCCGTTGACTTGATTCTTATCTATCTTATATAATACAGAGGTTACTTCAAAAAAAGAAGTTGATTACGTCCTACGCGTCATGCATCCAGTCATGCATATTAACCATTGATTTAAATTCTGCCAAGTCACTGGTTTTCCTGGCTAGCTCAGGCAACCCATTCCATGCCTTAGGGAGCATTTTGTACAAATTTTTTCCTAGCATATGGAATGAGGAATGTGCCTTTATCTTTGTGTCTTTCTGAGTATTTTATTAGATTTTGTTTTCGTATTTGAAGATTATGGTTCAGTGTTTTATGTATAATTGCTACTTTACTTTTGAGTCTTCTGTCCTGAAGGCTTTCTAAATTTAGTGATTTTACTAAAGGTGTTAGTCTAGTCAAATGTGAACATTCGTTTGTTATGAATCTCACTGCTCTATTTTGTGTTTGTTCCAGTTTCTTAATGTTTTCTTGAGTTGAGGGGTCCCAAACAGAGGATGCATATTCTATTATTGGCCTAACCAAGGTTAGATAACATTTTAGTTTCATGTTCTTATTTCACTTAAACGGAAAGTTACAACACAACACTTACCCAGCGATCTAGGAATGTGAATCCTGGTAGAAGAGTAGCTGACAAAGAGAACGCAGATCAAAAAGCCGATATCGTTGGCTGCCATGATAAGTCCCGTTTGTTTGGATGTAAAGCCAAACTGTCTTTCTAGCGTGGTCACCTGGCAAAGCAAAAAGTAATTGTTTGTTATCCCTCGATGTAGACCCTATTTACCACTGGAATGTAAGATATTTACTTAGGCCTTAGACCTACATGTTTGGTATGAAGATACATTAAATGATAGTATGATATGAATTCAGTTTATAGTATATACTTAAATAGATTTATTTCGAGTATAAGGGTTATCCACCACCGTCCCCTCTTTCCTTGGGGGTTCCAGGTTAGGGCTTGCCTTGTTCTGTTGTATACAGGAAGTGGGGACTGCCCAGGAATACACGGAGCCGCGTTTTGGAAGCAAATTGGCAAAACTTGGGGGCAGTTGGAGAGACTCGCCGAGACGCCTGGAGAAAGCTGGTTGGTGGCCTATGCCCCAGAAGGGTCCACAGGCAGAGATGAGGTAAAATAAATAAAGATTACATCTATTCGTGCATTTTCGTAATGGTTGTTGAAGAATTACGTAGTCTTAATTTAGATTTTTCTCGGGAGAATCAATTTACCACAGTATCCCCTACTCACTACTGAGCATAACCATATTTATCATCAGCTTGAACGTATTTTGGCCTTTTCAAGACCTGGTGACTGAGTACTAAAGCGCTCGGGTTCAGATCCCAGCAAAAACTGGGACTTTAAATTTTGGGATTTTTAGGACGCCCCCGAGTCCACCTAACTAAAAACGGAGAAAATAAAGGTGGCTTGCGTTGTACTTGCCATATAACACCTTCTTTCAACGTCGAGCAAAGAAACTGATGATCTTTTAATCATCTACCCAAATACATACCCATGTCTGAAAGGGGTAATTTATTACATGCATACTTTGTGCAACCCCTACCCTGTTTTCACGTCTTCAATTAAAATTAACCAAATGAATGCAAAGGTATTGACATATAAGAGTACTTGTATAGTTAATGTCATTGACTATCTATTTGCCATATTTTGTCTGCATATTGTCTTTTGAGGGTAAGGCTCTGGACGGTTGCACTGTTTGCACTCCCATAAATATATAGACCATATGATAATTACAACTTAAATAAAGACCAGTGGTCTAACGGTTACCTTATAATTTTTTTTGTTGTTGTTTTTTGTTTTTGTTGTTTTTCACTGACCTGTGAGTTGACATAGGAAGTCAGCGTGGAGGTCAAAAGGGCAGCGAGGCCGTAGAAAGCAGTGAAGCAGACCATGTTGGCACACGGCTGTACGGCATTCGGTGTCACTGACAGAATCCCACAGCGCGTGTCACTGCCAGCGTCATCGCTGACGTCATCGCCGTTCTTCTCTCGCAGGCCTTGCACAGGCCTGTAGCCCCTTGTGCTCATGATAGTCTTTGTCAGTGCTTGATCTAGTTGTCTTTAGGTCTCCCTGGAACAAATAAAAAAAAAGGGGGAAAAACATTATGAGCTAATAGATCTAAGAGGAAGACCAAAATAAACCTGGCGACGCAGTGATGCTGAGAAGGCAGGAAATAGCAAGCAACCGATAATAAGACGAGCGTAAGACCGTCAAGAGTAGTCTGTTATTGAGGCCCTTGTTCCTTGAGGAAAACAAAGGATAGATGATGATCAAAAGCATTTCCATTTTTTGTGTGCCTCAAATATTTGCATTTAAAGTCGTGGCTGAGTATTAAAGCACTTGGCTTCCGAACCTAGTAATCTCGGGTTTAAATGATCGGCGAAGACTGGGATTTTAAATTCGGAATTTTTTTGACTCTTAAGTTATTAAAACTAAATGTGGTTGTTCATTGTGCTGTCCACATGACATCCTTGTCCACCGAAATAGTTTGCCTTTACAGTTCACGTCATCTGCCCATAGACCGCAAAGTCTGTAAGGGGGTACTTTACTTTGACTAACTATATAAATAGAAGCTATTGACATGTGCCAAATGAAATGAAAGAGTTTGTTATAATAAAATAAACAATATTCTATTTAGACTTTTGAGTTCATTGTTTATTTTCTAGGCTTCCAACAACGTGAGGAGGCAGGAATGGATGAGTGCTAAAGCGCTTGGCTCCCGAACCGACGGGTCCCGAATTTTAACCCTGCTGAAGACTGAGATTTTTAATTTCATGATCTTTTGGGGCACCTCTTGATTCCACCCAGCTCTAGTGGGTACCTGAGACATTAGTTGGGAACAAGAAAAAATATTTTTTTTAAAAAGAAAAAATGCTTCTATTTATTGTAATTATATCAATTAGATTGGATCATCCACGGAGTACGATAAGAATTGACATAATAAATCTGTGTGATTAGAAATATTTTTATCCAATTCTTTTTATTTAACATTTAGCTTTCTTAATAAGCTATGATCCTATCACTTGTCTGGACCAGTTATGAAAGGGGAGGGAAGTAGGGGGGTATCCTGTGAATGTTTACATGATCGTTTTTTAAATGCATAAAAAAATGTTCATTCAGGACTAAAAAGTCTTCAAAGGGGACTGATTCAACTTATACCTCCACATCTGTCAAGTACGATTTTTGTTCCCTTGTTTAAGATACCAAACAAAATAATTATTTACCAAAAGTTAATTTTGTTGTTGATTCTTGTGTTGTCAGGTAAAAGAAACAATTGTGCTAAATTTCAGATTTATCCGACATTGGGTATGGGATAATTAACGTGTACAAACTTTTTACCCGACAGACAGACGGAGTTGATATAAGCTTTGTAAAACGTAAAGGCGGTTGGTCGTTGGGCTATCCACATGACACCCTTGCTAACCGTGAGCCACAGAAACAGATGACCTGTACATCATCTCCACTATAGATCGCAAGGTCTGAAATGGGAACTTTACAAACAAGATCAGCCTTTTAACAATCCTCACCCCTTTTTTAAACGTTTCGACTTATTCATGCATATGTTTGATGTAATCGCCAAACTTTCTGTATATTTTCAGTAAACTAGCCAGACTTACATTCAATACAAAAGTCAATACAACAAAAGTCTTTTGAAAGTCTTCAAAGGTTGTTTCAAAAAGTGGATCTCATCTATTGTGATAAAAAAAACAAATGACAAATTCGAATTTAAAATCTTCCTAAAAGAGTAGCAAGGAAACTTGTCGGCACCATCGGAATGCCGTTCACCAAATTTCCTTTGCCCCTCGGACATACATTTGCAGCCTATAGGTTTCTGACAATAACGAATCCGGTATTTTAAGACCGCAGTGAGACCCCGAATCTTTTCCTTCTTCGATCTCATTTCTATGCTGGAAGGTTCAAATAACTAAGTCCTGTATCTGATAGGAACTACGAATTGGTTTTCAGATATGGAGGCTATCCATATAATTTCTTCCATAAAAAAAAAGGTTGGGGGGTGCAATGTCTTGTTCAGGCCTCTCGATAGAGAATGCAGCTTTGAAGGACATGGTCGGCCCGAATTGAGCAGTGAGATTCATAACAAACGAATATTTACATTTGACTGGTGTAACATCTTTAGTAAAAATCACTAAATTTAATAGCCTTCAGAATAGAAAACTTAAAAGCAATTATACATAAAACACTGAACCATAATCTTCAAATACAACAAAACCTAATAAAATACTCAGAAAGACACAAAGATAAAGGCACATTCCTCGTTCCATATGCTAGGACAAATTTGTACAAATGCTCCTTCTTCCCTAGCGCTATTAGAGCATGGAATGGGTTGCCTGAGCCAGCCTGGAAAACCAATGACTAGCCGGATTTGAAGTCAATGGTTAACATTATGACTATAAATAACGTCTGTATTTTATAAGATAAAATCAAATACAAATAAGTAATTTTTTCATCAAACTGGGATATTTTGTATAAAAAAAAAAAGAATATAAAAGAATATTTTAGATTAAAACAGTGGTGTGTCCTGAGACGTGTTCTGAGGGTGAATACATTTCTGGCGTGTGTCGCGGGCTGCATCATCGCAAAAAATCGTCGCGTCTAATTCTTTGCGCCATGGAGAAATACGGATGACGAGTCTTGCATGGTGCCCCAACGGTCCAACAGACTAAGGGATAGGTAAGGTAAATTAAGGTAATTCTTTTCGACTACATTCTGCACTGTCGGAAGACGCTGGGTATTGAGTCACGAGCCGGGTATGGCCCGCGGGCCGTAGTTTTGTCAACCCTCGTCAATACAGTCAATAAAGTGTCCGTTAAGTTCCCTTTAAGTGCATGTTAAGTGCCCATTCATCTGGGTCACTTTAAACTAGGTTGTTGACCAGTGTTACAAACTAGTTTTAAAAATCTATGCTCTGGTTTTCGTAGGAAATCTTTGGCATACATCTTTACACCCGAGACCTGTTTGTGTGACCTTTGCCCCAAGTGTCAGGATTCGTTCTCCGTGTGTCTGGGTCTCACGACAGATTTTGTAAATGAGGATGTCATGATGTCGATGTAATGTTGGCCACTGAGACATTATCAGTAGCATTGTTATTGAAATAGAGTAACTTCGTCAAATGAATGGTAGTACCCTTGTCAAACTAATCCTTTCCTTTCAAAAGAGATTTCTGTTTTTCAAAACAAGGGCCTGCCTTTGGGGCTTAGGCCATTGCAACCTAATTCTATGAGTAAATTATAAAATTAAAAAATTAAAATATTATAAGTTATATATACTATATACATAAGATTATATAAGATAAGAAGATAAGATATATATATATATATATATACCGGTATATATATTGTCATAAACCTGGTGGTGGCACAGATGGGGGTAGTGGTGTGTGTGTAGTCAGCCGACGCAAATCGCCCCAGGCCAGCACTAGACGAGCGGTCAACCGTGACGAGTTACGACGGTCAGCCGAGACGAGTGTCAACATGACGGTTCGGGAAGGACCGGCGTCGTGAACAGAGCTCAGGAGCGTCACGACGGATGTAGTCATCTGACCACCCAGAATAGTCGAGCGACGTTCTGTCCGGTTCTAGAAGGTCATTAGGGACCCTATATAAAGGGCGGAGGTGTCGCAGTCAAGACGATTCATGGCCCGGTTTACTACAGTCCGGTCGACTACAGAACAGTTCAGTGTGGTTCAGCGGTGTGGTTCTGTACGAAGCATTACGACGGTTCGGTACGAAGTACTATCAAGTACAGTTGAGACGAACGGCGTCCTGATCTTGGTCTGCGATAGAGTCCAACACAACGAGTCCAGTGTTTGAAGTCAGTCCTGAACTGTTGAACCCAGTGCAAGCCCGGAACGAGACGGAGAGGCCTGCGCAAGAGTTGATACGGAAAGATATTTGTACAGCCTGTGTTACGTGTTGCCAATTGTTCAGTATTGGCTGTGATTATTGGACATTAAA
This sequence comes from Biomphalaria pfeifferi, assembly GCA_030265305.1. Classification (NCBI taxonomy): domain Eukaryota; kingdom Metazoa; phylum Mollusca; class Gastropoda; family Planorbidae; genus Biomphalaria; species Biomphalaria pfeifferi. Next base: position 7,163,826 of record JASAOG010000011.1, read on the forward strand.
GTGTTGCGTTATCTTGAAGCCCTGAGTTGTAAAGTTCTTTCAGATAGTGAGATTCATAACAATATATATATATATATATATACTGATTTTTCAGAACATCCTTAAAATCTCCTGAAATTGCAAAATGTACGAAAAAGTCATGGAACTCTGAAATTATTAATTGAAATCTACCTAAAACTTATAAAATTCTCATGAAAATAGACAAAATTGTCAATCCTACTCGCGATTTTAAAAAAACGGCTTTGTTAGCTTTCATTTAATAAAAATGTACTGCAGAGATGATTGTTATTTAAAATTGAAAGTATTTATTGTATTAATGGATGTCGCAAGAGGTACTCGTGAAGAGAAGTGTAAAGCTCTAGTAGCTCAGGGGTTCTCAACCTGCGAGTCGCGACCCCTTTGAGGGTCGAATGACCACTTGCTAGAGGTCGCCTAAGACCATCAAAAATGATAGTTTTTTGTCTATTTTTCTTTGAAAGATTTTTTTTTTTTGGTCATACGATTTCTCAAGTGTTGTATCAGCTACATTTGTACCATAGATGGTATACTTTAAAGAATTTTTTTTCTATATTGAATGTAACAAAAACTAAAGAACTTATAATAGATTTTAGAAAGAAAACACAAACTATACGTGAACTGCAAATAAACACTACATCTATAGAACAAGTAAGGGCATATAAATATCTAGGTGTTATCATCAACAACAAACTTTCATGGGAAGACCACCTTGGAACTCTGACAAAGAAAACAGCCCAGCGACTCTTTTTCTATACAAACTCAATAGCTTTAAACTAAGCAAGAAGATCCTTGAGACATTTTACCTCGCGACTATGCAAAATCTGCTAACATACGGAATAACTTGTTGGCAAGGCAACGCCTCATCTAAACTGTTGCGACGTCTAGAAAAAATCATTTGAAAAGCATCTAAAATTACACTTACAACATTGCCACATTTAAAGGAGCTTTTTGAACAAAAGTGCCTAAGAAAAATCGAAAAAATCTTGGAAGACAACGGCCACCCGCTCCATCATAACTACGACAGGTCGTCGCGAAGTGGGCGACTGCTGTCAATCAAAACAAGAACAGAGCGGTACAAAAACTCGTTCGTACCTCACTCGGTCAGACTCTATCACCGCCACTCATTGATCAGGGAACATGAAATGCACCAAGATACCTGTGTGTAGTCGCTGAATGAACTCTTTATGTTGTCTGTTGTATTCGTGTGTATTTTTCTGTTGTGTTGTCTTTATATGAGAAAAGAGTCCTTGTAATCACAACAAATTTCCGTAAGGATCAATAAAGCAGTCTTGCTATGTACATACACCATGGATGTCAGCTGTATACATTAAAAATAGGATTATGATTTTACAACATTAGAAAAATCACAATTAGGGCTTACCTATGCCTATGAACGAATTAAATTTTATTGTTGGGGGTCACCGCCTAGTGGAGAACAGTATCACGGGGTCTCCGAGTTAAAAAGGTTGAGAACCGCTGTAGTAGCTACACACAATAGTAAATTAATGAAAGGGAGATAATTGATACTAGAAATTAGACAACTTTTGATTTCTGAAAGTCAGAGAGTTTTAATAGGGGAGAGAATCTTTTCCTGATTTCTACTTGTAGGATTAAATCAATTTATTTCAGAAGCACAACATTCGTTTTCTTTTAATCAAAACAAGAATACGCGACATCAGGGCCGGATTTTGGGGAAGGTAGGTGGGGCTGCTGCCCCGTCGCCTCCACAAAAGAGGTGCCCAACAGCAGAGACAAAAAAAGCTCACAAATTTCCATTCGTTAACGCGATAATTTTCTTGTTGTTTTTTTAAATTATATTTCAGACTAGTGGCGATATTTAGGCATAGTCATGATAGAAATACTTTTATTTGTTGGCAATACATTTTTGAAAGACTTGACGGTGAAAAAAATATTTCTTTTATTTGGAAATAATTAGAGACCTGCAAGAAAAGTAAAAACGTATTTTTTTTTTTGTTGTTTTGGCGTGTTATGATATATCCTACCACTTACCACCTCCGCAGTGGTCTAAGGACTATTCACGTAACTTTTCACCAAGATTGGTCAATAAATTAGCAAACATCACTATTTGCTTGAATTATCAGATTTTAAAGACGCATTGGCGCAGAATCGTTCCTCTTCTGTATCGACTTCCAAATAAAAAATAAAATTAAGTAGTGGACTGGAAAGATTTAGCTAGAAATCAGCCCTAAAATTTTTTTCCTTCCAATTCACGCTAAAGATTATCTAGCACTGAATAGAAAAAAAATGTCCAGCATACGAATAATTCCGTGTCCTTACCTTTAATCCTGCGAAACAGTTTTATTTAATTGAACAAAGCTAAAGAAGTAATTTTTGTTCAAAGATAACCTTACAAAACAGTTCAGTCTACTTGAGCTCATTAGAATCACTGGGGCAGCCTCCTATCACACCCACTGCTATGTCAATAGTCAGTTCACCTGTCAACAAGTCCTCACTGAACTCTTAGACTGATAACAAGACGAACACACACAATTAGAACATCATTGGCCCCATAAGAACAAAGATGAGAGCTTTATTTATATTTATATATAAATGTACATCTTTTCTTTTTTTTTGCGTAATCTGTTATCATCAGAACTCAAAGTAGAAGAAAAATCAGTATAAAAACTAACAAAATGTATATATATATATATATATATATATATATATATATATATATATATATATATATATGTGTATATATGTGTATATATATATATATATATATATATGTGTGTGTGTGTGTGTGTGTGTGTGTAAAGGAGGTTGTCAATAACCAGAATTTAGGGTTTATATAAAAAGATAATTTAAGTCTTTATGAATTTTAGCGGCCCTTTTAGGTAAAATCCTCTACTGTGTTTCATGCTTTATATCATATGATTTTTTTTATCTGTCTCTCAAGTTTTCAGCTCAAATAACTCAATGCGAAATCGTGTGTATCATTTTCAAAATCAATTTAGTTTTGAAATAAAATATTCATTTTTGTTTCATACACATTTTCAAACCATTTTCAAAACAATAATTTATTCTTATATTTTTATTGCTCACTATTGCCTCATTGGCACGCCCAGAATGAACTTATTAAATTGTGTTCTATGTTGTGCATTTAAGTGCATCGGGCTACTAAATATTTCCCTAAAGTGTTCATTTTTTTTTTTTTACTCTTAGCACACATGTTTTTTTGCATATCTTTTTTTTTAAAGCAAGTTTTAATTGGCTGTTTGTTTTGTTCTTCAATATATGATTAAGACCGATCCACATGGGCCACCCACGAGTTTGTGTGTAAAAGCAAACTCCTTTTATTTCGTTTAATTTTTTTAGCCTTTTTTTTTTTTCCTTTTTACTTTCATTTTCTAAAAAAAGCAACAATGTCGTTGGTGGTATTTTCGTTTTTGTTGTTGTTGTTTTTTTCCACTGCACGCATAGTACTCCATCACGCCAACATAATATTTATAAATTCATAGATCTCAAAACTATCGAACGTGATTAGGAATCATGTCTATAACTGGGGCAACTTGTATGCACGTGGATTTATATCCGGCACTGAAGGAACTTCTTTACGGAAAAAAGGCCCCGTGCTCTGTATAATGAGACTCTTCTTTAAACTCCAGTTCAGGGCGAGACGAATGAATTAGGACGCAAATCATTGTTGAGGACAGTTGTTAATCTAAACAATGGACATAATATGATCTCGTGGTATCTTACAACTCCGTGTCGTATCTTTGGGCCCGCTTTGTATGAATGATTTACTTGCTAGTGGAACTATATCCCTATATCCTGTATAGCAGGGGTTCTCAACCTGTGGATCGCGACCCCCCTGGGGGTCGATTGACGATTTGCCAGGGGTCGCCTAAGACCATCGAAAAATGGATTGTTTTTGTCTACTCTTCTATTGCTGTATGTGTGTGTGGGGGGGAGGGGTCCGGGATTGTAAAAGGGGTCGCCGAGCATAAAAGGTTGAGAACCGCTGCTGTATAGGGTATGTTTTCTTTGACGGACAGTGGGACTTGCCAACTCCGGTCAAGTGTCAAGCGTGGAAATTGTAGCGAGACTATCTCACTGTTTTAAAAGTGTAATAACAAAAACAAGAAGCATAACGTATTGGCAACTTCTTAGAAGAATAACATATAATAAATAAATCCCATATTTGTGTCCAGGTTCGGTCTATAAAAAAAATTATACTAGCTAAATGCTAAGCCTACTGCTCTGAAATGGTTTCTGCGGTGCTCAATGCCACACAATCTAACGCGGGACTTGGATTGTTGATATAGAGATTGGGTTACCAATGTTTCGATGGTTCCTTCAAAGGGAAAACTACTTACAAGAAAACATTTTCTGCTCAACGCTTGTGTGAATTGTGTAGGGCGGTGATGCCCAGCCTAATTCGACCTGCGGGCCATTTTCATTTCCGACACTCGTGTCGCTGGCCACATGACCGAAAAGAAAAAAAAACAGACAGGTAAAAAGGCAGGTTTCAATATTTTCTAAAAGAATACCAGAATGAAATTATATCAGAAGTGGTCCACCCAGGCAAGTAAAAAGGCAGGCTCATATCTAATTTCACCTATCTCTTGGTCTTCTGGAACGTTGGGACATGGACACCACACACGATTTATCAACCTTCTTTCTCCATTCTTCTCTGTCATTTGTCATTGATAGAATTTCATTCTGATGTTCTTTCTGAAAATATTGAAACCAGTCTTTTTACCTGCCTGTGTGGAAAGACCACTTCGGGGGCCGATTTTGAGTTTGTGTTTCCATACAAACTGTCTTTGTAACCTTGTTTATTTATTTATTTGCGCGTAGTCCAAGATTTTATTAGGATCTGGATCTAGGTTAATTGGGAGAGACACTATCCTGCTCGATTAAGGAAAGTGATTAAAGCAGCTTCGATAAACATTCGCTTTCACATAAGGATACGCCTTTTCTTTGTTTCCGCTTCGAGTCAAGACATGTTAAATTGTTTATCAAATCTAATGTTGATCAAAATCCATCCTCCACAAGTCTTATAGATTCAAAAGCAACAACAACTATGAACGATATTAGCTTGAGTTTCTCAAAATTGACGCCATTTTCTGTAAAGGGCCAAATCAGAACCCTGGCTCTGAACAGTAATCCTAACCTCAATCCTGACACTAGCCCAGAAAATATGCCACAAAGACATCGTAGAATGACTTGACAAAAAATGACGTGGCACCCAGAAGGTCCTGACGAGAAACGTCAGGTCAATAATGATAACATCCAAGACTATTAACATGCAAACAAACGTTTTGACAAGTTGAGGTCAAGGACGCAGAAGTATGTACAAACTGCAACAAGCAATGATAGACAAAATATATAGGTTCTAAAAGAGAATCCATTTTTTTATTGACAATAAGCACTAATAGAAAAAAAATATTTAGGTCCTAGATATACAAGATAGAATCCATAAGTGGTGGTTGTTGTTTTTTTTCATTGACAATAAGCACTGACATACAAAATATATAGGTCTTACAAGATAGAATCCACAAGTTTGTTTTTTTGTTATTTTTTTTTAAGGAGGTGGGTGGGGGGTAGTAGGCCTGCAACAAGCACTGATATATAAAATATATAGATCCTTCCCTATTTCAAAAAAAATTTGTGTATGTTTTTATTTCTTTGTTGTTATTCTTTTTTGTTTTGTTTACTTTTTTATGTTTTTTTTTTCTTTGTTTTATTTTATTTAAAGATAAATTTGGTTTGGCTGACGTAATAGCAAGATGCTTAAAATAATTCTTTGCAAAAAGCGTATTTTAATTTTGCATTTTTGTCATGCTTAGAATGTGTATTTTTTTTTATTGTGATTGTATTTGTTGTTTAGATTGCAAATTAGAGCAGTGTCTTCAAGTCTGAAGATTAGGGAGGAATAAGAATTTCACTTGACTTCAAAGACCCGGTTGCGACCTATATATTTTGTTACAACTAACACAGACCAATGCGTTTGAGTCTATTTAAGTTTTTTGTTGTTTTTTTTTTTGTTTTTTTTTTTAATGTCTGAGCATGTCTTTTGGTGATTGTTTTTCTTTGGGTCTCAAATGTATACAATCGACTTTTACAAAGGCTTTTCTTCCAGAAGCTTCCCTCTAGACCAGTGAGGGCAAACTGACACCTGAGTTGATCCGGAGAAAGGAGGGGGGGTATGTAACGTCGCCATATTTTATGCTCCCCGACCCCGTATGGGATAGGTGACATTAAAGATGTCGAGCATGAATGGAGAGCTGCCTGGTCGTGTGGTATGCGCGCTGGACTGTAATATATATCAATCCTTTTTCTTTTTTCAAGGTGGTGCTCGCCCCTTGGCTTTGAGGTAGTTTGAGATCATATAAGCTGGGGGGGGGGGTATAATGGCGCATGTATTTCAGCTCAGTCAAATGGTTTTATTAGTTTTAATAACAAAAAAAAAAAAAAAAAAGTTACGACCCAAATTCTCTTCGTCACATTTAGACTCAACCTCTGCACTCTGACCTCACCGTTGGGTTTAACTCATATCTACATTATATTTGCATAACGTGGCTAAAGACAAACAGTTTCATTATAAAAAAAAAAGACATTGTCTGGTATGAGTGTAGGGCACAAGGTCATTTGACCCGACCTCAAGAACTGCTTAAGAACGTGACGTTATCACTAACTCTAGCCTTCTCCGTGTATGCTTATGACCTCAAAAGTAGTGAAAACAAGCAAAATATAAAAAGTCCTTTACAAAACAAAAAAAAAAGCTTCTCTAAGGGAAAAAAAACTCCGCACTTACAACTATATCTCTCAATGATGTAGAATCATTTCTCTTATTCGATATCAAACAAAAAAAAATTAATAATCAATAATTAATAGACTGATTAGTTAATATGTTTGATTGATTCATGTTTTGTCTATGTCAATGTCAATGTCAAAAATAAATAAATAATATTAAAAGAAATTTCTATAAATCAAATAAGAACATAAAACTAAAATGTTATTTAACCTTGGTTAGGCCAATAATAGAATATGCATCCACTGTTTGGGACCCCTCAACTCAAGAAAACATTAAGAAACTGAAACAAAGACAAAATAGAGCAGTGAGATTCATAACAAACGAATATTCACATTTGACTAGAGTAACACCATTAGTAAAATCACTAAATTTAGAAAGCCTTCAGGACAGAAGACTCAAAAGTAAAGTAGCAATTATACATAAAACACTGAACCATAATCTTCAAATACAAAAACAAAACTTAATAAAATACTCTGAAAGACACAAAAATAAAGGCACATTCCTTGTTTGCTAGGACAAATTTGTACAAATACTCCTTCTTCCCTAGTGCTATTAGAGCATGGAATGGGTTGCCTGAGCTAGCCAGAAAAACCAGTGACTTGGCAGAATTTAAGTCATTGGTTAATATGCATGACTAAAACGCCTTATGTAACATACTGTTGTAAATTTCACATGTAATGTTAAAGAGAATGTTTGGCTATGAATGTATAGTTTGTGTGTTATCGTATACATTTTTTGCTTGTATACTGTATTGTTATTTGTAAAGCACGATTGAACAGATTTCCTCAACTTAGGCGTAATAAAGATTATTATTATTATATTGTTGCCTTCCATTCCAAACTGAGGTCACAGAACCTGTGCTTTTGGAAAGTTATTAAAGTAAATAAAGAACTGTAATGGACTTCAAGACTGTTTCTTGAGTGTTGTTATTGGATCTCATTCTATTGCTGCAAGCAACAGGGAAAAGAAGTAGCAGTAAAGAGAAAGAGAGGAACTGAAAGACAGTGAACAAATCAGGTGTTGGGCAACAACAACGCCCAACAGACAAAGGCTTAGGTAAAAGTAAATGTAGAAACCATATCAGAAAACTAAAAGATAAATGCATGGCAAAGCCTGATTAGGGTTAGGGTAATATAAACAAAAAAGCGCATGCACACAGACATACAAATTAGAGCAGCGTTTCTCAACCTTTTATGCTCGCCAACCCCTTTTAACAATCCCCCACTCTGCCGCGACCCCCATCCCCGCCTCCACACACACACATACAGCAATAGAAGAGTAGACAATAAAATCCATATTTTCGGTGGTCTTAGGCGACCCCTGGCTAATCGTCAATCGACCCCCCCCCCCCCCAAGGGGGGCGCGACCCACAGGTTGAGAACCCCTGAAATAGAGCAACAATAATTCAACAACAAAAATTTGACATGTTTTGTTTATTTTTATTTTGTAACATTTGAACTGTTCTTAAAAAAATCAATTTTTGTTTAACACAGACCAATTGGAGAGAAGAAAAAAAAAAGACAAGAACTTTCTTTGACTAGTCTACAACACACAACATTGTGTGACATGGAAGCAGTAGGTACAAGTCATCATGACTACATCAACATAGACTGTCTGTTGTACATAATAGTCCTAAAGTCAATTCAGATCAATCAAGGAAAGAAAACAAGTGATGCTGTAACAACATAATGAAATGGCACTCAAACTGGTCACAATGTATACAATTCCACATATATCTCTCTCTTGTCATGTTGTTTTACAACAAACAATTGACTTAAAGTTGTCAATCTCAGAGTTCAAAATGAATTTCTCTATTCTTATATATTACAGAGATTCCTTCAAACAATAAGTTCATTACCGCCAATAGTGGAACCCCCAGGGCATGAAATCGAGAAGACAGGAAAGAGCTGGGAAGCCATTAAAAAACTAGAGAATGTGGAAAGTGGCATGTTTTTACTGAGGCCCTATGTTCCATGGGAGGCACAGTGGCTGAGAGGTAAAGCACTTGGATTTTGAACTAGGTCCTGGGTTCGAATCCTGATGAAGACTGGGATTTTTAATTTTGGGATCTTAGGGCGCCTCTGAGTCAACCCAGCTCTATTGGGTACCTGACATTAGTTGGGGAAAGTAAAGGCTGTTGGTCATTGTGCTGGCCACAGAAACAGATGACCTTTACATCATCTGCCCTATAGATCACAAGATCTGAAAAGGGAAATTTACTTTTTATGTTTAATGAGGAATGCAAAGGAAAGATTATGATGAATAGTTATGCAATAGGGCAGCCAATGCCCGATACATGGCAAGCCTTTCAATGCAAAAACAACAGAAACCCTAATTGGCACATGAGAAGCAAAGGCCCTACGCCAATGCATTAAACGGATCAACTTTTGAAAGAATTGGAAACCTACCAAAAGGACATTATAGGAATATGTGAGCCTAAAATCTGTGACCAACAGATGGGAAGAGGTAATGTATGACTAAATTCTGTAAAGAGAGCTTCCCCCTTATGCACCAAATGGCATGGATCTAAGTAAGTAAGTAATAGCTTGTATTGGCCAAATCAACAATCAAGTCTTAATATGTTGTCTATTACCAAACAAAATGGCTTCCAGCAGTCAATCAACAATAAAATATACAGTAATAAATGTTATGAGTTTAATGCCAATTTATATTTGTTTAAAGAAAAAGACACCTTAAATCTTTAATTCCAAAAACAATGCAGCTAAACATTGGGTCATCAGTTTGAATTCACAAAACAAAATAGCTAAACATTAGATCATCAGTTCTGGGAAGCGTGGTCAAGAGGCCAAGTACTCTTGAACTTGGCTTGTCTTGGCTACCTAAAAGGGGGCCCGAGGTTCGACACCCGACTCGGGCAGAGTTGTGTTTACTGAGCATCTAAAGGCAGCACAGAAAACCAACTCCAAGATACCCCCTCTCCCCCCCCCCCCCCAACTGGTCCACAAAAGTGATTGGACCAAAAGCGCTCTGAGCATGCTGTAAGCATGAAAGTAGCGCTATATAAAAGCTATAATAATAATTCACAAAACAAAATAGCTAAAAATTAGGTCATCAGTTCTGAATTCACAAAACAAAATAGCTAAACATTAGGTCATCAGTTCTGAATTCACAAAAACAATGCAGCTAAATGTTAAGTCAAAAATAGCTAATAGGTAACTTAGCTTAGTTTGGGAAAGTAAAGGTGGTTGATCATTGTGCTGGCCACATGATACCCTACTCATTAACTGTTGGCCAAAAAACAACAGATGATCTTAACATAATTTGCCCTATAGATCTCAAAGTCTGAAAGAGAAACATTTCTTTACTTTTTACATGAAGAGTTGTTCAGATGAACTGATCTTCTTATCTTATAAATTACGATGTTCCTTCCTAATAGAAGAAAATTATGTCCTACACATATCCATGTTTTGATACAATTTAGCTTTGTCAGTTTCTGTACCATTTGGTAGACTTTTTAAATACATTGGTATGTAACATAATGAATGAAAATAGACAAATTTATCTCTGCTCACTACAGAATTAAAGTAATAAATACACAATTAAATGGTGCAGTTTATAAAAGTAATCAGCAGAGGAGTAATCACTGCACAGTTTGGGAAATGACACACATAATACTATATGACAAAGATGAAAAAAATGCTTACATACTCAGAACCATAACAATTACATAACATTCAATAGAGAAAAACAAACATCATCAAGAAAATTGTCAGCTTCTTAAGAATTTTTTAAAATTATTATTTAATGTTCAATGGAAACAGGTCAGCAGGGAGATAATCAGAGAAGTGTATTGTGAAACTATTAATAAGATATTTAGCTCAGCAGAATTGGGTCAAGTGCAAAACAAATTACACGCAGATCTGGTCAAGCACCAATAATACTTTATATCATGGTGGACACATTGGACTGCAGACACATAGTCCCATAATGTACACCTCAGCCATCATCATCACATGGCAGCCAACAGATGACTAGCCTGAGGTCCTAAGTTTCATTCTAGAATGAATATATATATGTATAGATCGAACTTCAAAATCATAATCTCTACTTATAAAAAGATAAACGAGACTCATTCAGGTGACAAAGCTTAATAAATACAGGTCACCAAGAACAAGGGCAGTCAGGGACATGATAAAACCAATCATTGTAATTTTACAGTAAGCTTCAAACCAATAGCTCTTCTAGGACACAAGAATGAGACAGTGGATTACATGGCAAAGAATGTATACACTACATAATTCCCATAATCTAATATTTAGAACAAAAAAAAGGAAGCTGATGTTTTATGAGAAAAGGGTAAGTAACAACTATAAAAAAGATCAGAAATGTATAAATATTAATACCATTCAAAAGCCATGAGGTCCATATTAAATGAAGCCATTTTACAAAATGACACTTTGCCATCAACACTGACTGGGTCTCTCCCAGTCCACTATAAACAAATACAAAGCAAACATTCCCATACAAAGCTATGGTATAGTCATTTCTCATCGGAAAAGGAAATGCTTTATGAAATATAATTTTATTATAAGTAAAGGAATTGCAAATTCTACAACCAGTTTTGTAAGCTTTACATAAAATGAGTAAGCTTATTGAAATCACACAAATATTCTATGCCAACAAACTATTTGTCTTGTACAACTATATCAAAATAAACATAACATTTGAAACTGTAACATAATGTACACAAAATAAAAATATATCAACAAGCATTTCAACAGCATAAATATGTATGAACAAACAGAACAAAGAAATAAAATATTAACTTCAAGATTATAAATTAATTGTTTTATGTTTCTTTTTTACATCTTCTATGATCAGTAACCAAAGTCCAACGGTTCTAATCTGTCAGTCAAAGTCTGACTGCTCTTGTCTGTCACTGATATCCACTTCGTCTGAGTACTCTTCATCGTCATAAATGTAGTCTTCCAGCTCCAGGCTGTAATCTTGATGATGTGTGTTTTTTTTCTGGGATGACAAGTATTGTTTGCCAGGCCATTGAGGGTCATGGGGAAGTCTGTTTTCTGAACAACAGCAAAAAAAGTTACAAGATATTTTTTTTGTACACTAAACTATGTTATACTACATTATATGTTACAGCAGAAATGTCCATTTGTATAGTTCAGTAAAAAGAAATAGGTAACACGTTTTTTTTTTGGAGACAATGAAATGTGAAAGAAAAAGAGGTCACAATTGGTTTAATTATTGTTCATTGATTAATTTATGTTAATTTATTCATTTGGTGGGATCTTGTTTTTTTTTTTTTTAATAGTTATCTTTTTAATATTTTTAATGAAACCATAACATACATTTCAAACTTTATAAAAAATATGTTGAATAAAAAAAAATGAGAATATAAAACCCAAAGTCTGAAGTCCCTCATCACTAATTCTCCCGTATAGCTACTATCTAAAAAAAAATGAATTATTGACCAGTTTTTACCAGTGTCCTTAGAATAACTACAAAATTTTCAAATGAATGTTGTTTTTTTTCCTCAACAGCTTAACTAAGGTATGTTTTTGTTATGGACTACATTGTTGACATTGTGTTTATGTGTATGTTTGTTATTAATATGTAGAGTTATTCCCCATGGTAAGAAAGTTCATATCTTGTGCTGTGTGTAACCTCTTACTGTGAGAGTGTGCAAATAAATGAACTGATGAATCTGGCGTTATAGAGTTAGTGTTCTTTATAGTTATTAAGTGTAGCGTTCCTAGCTTAACATAAATCTAAAAGTTGGCATGTATATGTTATAGTTAAAAGGCTAGGCAAAGCAAAATTACTTTAGCTTTAAGGGGCATTACTAAAATACCAATAAGGGTGTGTGTGTGTAAAAAAAAAGAGGGGGACAGATAAATCATGAAAGGAGGCTCCTGTCAACTTACCATTGGCAGGCCAAAACAAATGTGTTTCATTTTTAATGACTACAACTGATAGGCCAAGAGTGTGTTACTGTTGCCTAAAGAGTGAGGCAAATCAAAGGTATTTTATTCGTATGAGCTGAGGTATTTTATCCTTATGAGCTGAGGTATTTTATCCTTATGAGCTGAGGTATTTTATCCTTGTGAGCTGAGGTATTTTATCTTTATGAACTAAGGTATTTTATCTATATAAGCTGAGGTATTTTTCCTTATGAGCTGAAATTGATTGGCCAAAGAAATATGTGTGTGACTAAAAAGCGTAATATACAACCAATATATTTTAAACCACCACTTACTCAAAATAATATAATTTCATAAAAATCAAATCACAAAACAAAGTCTGTCTACAACTGTGAAACTACCATCTTTTAGTCAACTTACTCTGACTACTGCTGAGATAACAGTCTTTGCTAGTCTTACAGTGTTTTAGCTTCTTGAGTTCTTCATGGAGCTGTTGCAATATTCCATAATTGAGCTCAGTGGCAATGTTCTTCAACTGAAACCAACAGACCAATGGAATGTTTTTAAAAAAATCAATCAATTACTAATTTCAAGAAATAACTAAAACACTTCCTAAACCAAATTGAAAAGAACAAGAAACATTTATCAATCAAAAAAGATTTTTTTACAAAACCAAAATATTTCTGACTATTTGGAATTGCACAAACCTGATGAGGATCTTTCCTCAAATCATAAAAATTCATAAAGGTCGTGATGAACTCACAGTACAGAAAGTCATGTGTTTGGTTGATTGTCCGCAAACACCAGTAGGTGTTATTGTTAGAATTGGCACAGAAGCAGAATGGACCATCTGAAAGATTCAAAAATTAGATTAAAATGATTTTTTTTAATTGTTTCGTCATTTAATTATTCAAAGATTTAAAGATTCTGTAGCTAATAAATAGACTACTATCCTCTGTCTTGGCCTTTTCTGCCCATCGGCCATTTTAACAAGTTGTAAGAACTATTATATCAGGCAGTCATGATAAAGAGTATGTGAAATCTTTAACAGATTAGGTGATGACAAAGTTGACCATGTCCTGACATGAGAGAACTAACAAAGTTTAAAACAAATCGAACTGCTGCTCGGTGTGATGGGCAGTTTGGGAGCCATGAAGAACATTGGTATCATTAACCCTTAAAGTGCTGAGCTGTTTTACAATGAGTGCATAAACAATGGAGGCTAAACTACTACATGTGCCTTAAGGGTTAATGACCTCTGAAAAAAAAGAAAAGTGAGACTGTAGCATACTTTAAGCCAGGGGTTCTCAACCTGTGGGTCGCGACCCCCTTGGGGGTCAATTGACAATTTGCCAGGGGTCGACAAAGACCATTGAAAAAATGGATTGTTTTTGTCTATTCCTCAATTGCTGTGTGTGTGGAGGAGTCTTTTAATGTTTACTTACAGTTGAGTGGAGTATTCTAATACTTGTTACTTACAAGTCCAATAAGGTGGAGTCTTCCAATGATTGTTGTCATGTGTAAAACAGTTCATACTTTCCAGATTACAGGAACTGGTCTTCTCTTTTCTACGTAGTCGACGCATTTTTAGTCTCTCTTCCCGTGTCAATGTCTTGTTTCCAAAATTGACAATCTTACTGTCAACTTTTCTAATGGGATAAAAAAATAATAATAAAATAACTACAATAGACAAAGCCAAAATATTTATTTCCAAAAGAATGCTGTAACATAGAATTATCTTCAAGCTGTTCAGAAAGTCTCTTTAAAAAAATTGCCACATGGACAATGTACAATGAATGATTTTCTTGAGTTTACAAGGGAGGTAAAAAGTGGACAAAGGGAATTAATAACATACTTCATTTTCTTCGGGTCTATGATGTTCCCGCTCTCATCACACTCACAAATCTCATCGTCTTCTATCACAATTTCTTCCTCTGCTGCTGAATTATTTTTAGTCACAGCATCCACAAGCTTGTGCTCTCTGAGCTGTTTACGAAGGTCCTGGTGAAAGATTTCAAAACTTTTGTAGGAAATATTTTTCATATTTTTAAACTTTTTCTTTGGTCAATCAGAGCCAAAAAAAATAACCAACAAAAAGTACAAATGCAAAAAGTAATTTATAGTCACATAATAGCAGACACTTTAAACATGTTTATCAAACATTAAGTTGTTGTTTGTTGGACATGTTTCAGATGTTACTTCAGAATTGAAGATTATTACATCCTAGCCCAACAGTGGGAAATAAAGGTAGGCAGGGTTCAAACCAGGCACTATCATGATGACAGTCCAGAACACATACCACACAACCCACAAATAATTTGGAAATAAAAAAAAAAAGGATTTATTAATAAATAAAAATATACTCTGATTATATTCAGCTGCTTTGGATTCAAATATATAAATAATGCTCAACTTATCATCAGAAAAAATCTGCTGTAATGAAAATTAATGATTAATGAATTAAAATGGTGCATCTAGTTGAACATTGGTAAATGGAAGCATTCAATTATCTATAGATTGTTTCTGTGTGATGAAAGTAGATGTTTACAAAAAGAAAACATTTTCAACACAATTAACTTCAATGTCTCCAGGCACTGACATTCAAAACAAGACAGATGAGAATTATAAGAGAACTATAATTTTATAAGAGACACTGACAAGAATTTTGTGTTTTAAAAAAAATAATAAAAAACACTGTTTAATTAAAACCAGATGATCTACTCTTTACAAAGTAAGAATAAGTAGTCTTAGGATACTGTAATGTTTCTGACTATCCTGCCTCTCTGCAAACTGCTCGACATGACACTCCAAACTCAAAGAAGAACTTGGCGACTCAGGGCTCCAAATTAATTAACAGTTTAATGTCCAATAAATCACTGCCAATACTGTACGATTGGCAACACTAACACTGACTGCACCAATATTCCTCCATTAAAAACCGTACTGCCAAGTCAACTCTTGTACTGGCCTCTCCTCCTTGTCCCAGACTTGCACTAGGTTCAACTGTTCCCAATAGGCTAAGTACAAGTAGCGAACCAAGCCCTTGCGGGACCCCCTGGGTGAGTTTTTATTTTTTTTACCTCAGTCAGGATAGGGATGGAACAAGTAGCCCACACACCAGTCCAAAAAGTCAGCCACACCATTCCACAAAGGGGGCCGACATCAGACCCGTGGCTGGAGTGGCGGTCTCTGCACGGAACAGTGGCGGTTACAGTATAGGAATATGAGACAAGTTCCCCACAGTTAGCACTGTTCTCGGCCACTTTTAGCGAGTGGGACCCAGGTGCGCTGTGTACAGGGCACGGCCCAGTCAACTGATATGACCGTTTACCGTTGGGAGCCCTCAGACAGGACAGGGGTGAAGAGCCCCATGTCCAGGCCTGGTAGTTAGATAAAAGCCTTTCTAACCACCAATGGGATAATGGCGCCTATGGCGCCGACGCCCTACTGGACTTCACTGAAGGTTCCCGACTGACTTCACACACTTGACTTGTTGTGTCAGGCTTGATCCCACATACAATAAAGTCAAACTTTTGCTATGTCAATCCAACATACAATGAAGTCAAACATTGTTACCTTGAGGTCCTCCAAAACCTTTTTGTACTCTTTGATCATAATGTCAATGGTTTCCTTTTGGTTCTCCCATTCTGCTGTAGTTTTGTTGAGGTGAATGTCGCAAATGACTGACTGGTTGGCCAGACGACACCTAGGACTCAATAGTGGTTCAAAGCTATCTGTTTAGCATGAAAAAAAACATACATTCACTACTAGGTTAAATTATTGGTAGATATATTTTTTTACATGAAATTTTAAATTTTAATGTCATACTATATTGAAGTGATTTGTTGTGGTGACAAATATAAAAAATAATATATTTTAAATACATAGCAACTACATTTTTCAGCTTTTTACTGCAGAGCTGTAAGCTTTTTGGGGAAAAACAAGCAACTACATAGCCTTTGTGATATTTGTTTTGTGATATAATATTAAGGAGGTGTAGTGGCTTAATGGTTAAACACTTGGCTTTTAAACCAAGGTGTCCCAGGTTAGAATCCTGGTTGAAACTGGGATTTTAACTTTAAGAGTCTCTAGGGTGCGTCTGCGTTCACCAAGTTCAAATAGGTACATGACGTTAGTTAGGGAAAAGTAAAGGCAGTTGGTCGTTGTGCTGGACACATGACACCCTTGTTAACCGCTGCCCTAGAGATCATAAGGTCTAAAAGGGGAACAATATAATACAAACAAGTTTAAAGATAACAACAGAAATTTGTCTGGGCAGCAACACAAATGTCATGGAAGCATAACTTACTTTGCCTTAAGCTTACTGCAGTTGTTGGGAGTATGCTGCCATTGGTGTCTGCAAATCTTTTCACCTTTAAGTGACTTTCTAAAAAAAGGTTATTAATATGAGTCACTGGTATGTCAGATATAATATGTCAATACAATACAAACAAGAGCACACATGTAAAAAAGAAAGTTCAAAGACTCAAAAAACAAAGATTTACTGCTGCAGGGGTAAACGACTGTATAGAAAATATGAAAAACATTCCTATATGTAGCCCTGCCGGACCAAGTAAAACAAAGGACGTTTGGGCCACAAGGCCTTCATCAGCTACAAAACAAACAAAAAATAATAAATAAAAAACAACACAAAATAGTCTTAAGTTAACTTATCTGTCCAATGTTGTTCTCTATCGAAGGCAGAAAAGAAATGAGCTACGCTGGTGTAAAAGTGCGGGAAAACGGAAGGGGGCGGAGATGTCAGGCAAAGATGAATGGGAAAAGGGGGTACCGAGTGTTAGTGCCCATCGCGTATTAAATAAAAGTGTGCTGGTTGTTGATCCTGTTAGGTTGGAGGGTGCCTGACATGTAAATAAGTTTGTTTTCGATCTGTAGATGGGTGTTTTTGTCGTTGCATTGTTGTATAGCAGTGATGAGGAGTTCGGTGGTACCCCTATGATGTGTGTTATTAAAATGGATAAAGACGGGCTTAGTAGCAAAGTTACGAATGTCTCTAAGGTGTTCTTGGAGTCGTGTTTTTAAGGTCCTGCCTGTGTTTCCAATATAGATCATCTGACACCTTGAGCATATTATAGCATATATGACTCCTCTACTATTACAGTTAAATTTGCCACTGATCTTGATGGTCATTTTAGGACAGGTGGCGAGTGTGTGTTTGCAGGTCTGACAATTACTTCGCTTACAAGGCCAAGTGCCAGGTTCACTTGAAATGTTGTGGAGTTTAGTGTGTACTTATAGGCTTTGGTCTCGCCTGAATACTACAAGAGGTGAGGATGAAAAGACGTCGCGAGTATGTTCATTGGCTAGGAGAATGTTCAGGTTTTTGAGAAAGATGTTTTTTGCTTTCACATTGTGAGGGTGGTAGGTTAATATCAATTTGGGCCTCTCATCATTGCTAGATTTAGTTTTTTTCTTGAAAGCTTGTTCTCTTTTATGATTCTCCACTCGCCTTAAGGCTGTGTCTAAGATAGCTTGAGGGTAGCTACGACGAAAAACTCTATCATTTCAGTTGCTTTT
Organism: Biomphalaria pfeifferi; assembly: GCA_030265305.1. Taxonomy (NCBI): domain Eukaryota; kingdom Metazoa; phylum Mollusca; class Gastropoda; family Planorbidae; genus Biomphalaria; species Biomphalaria pfeifferi. The sequence continues at coordinate 7,182,069 of JASAOG010000011.1, forward strand.
TCAGTGAAGTCATTGTCGTCTTGGCAAAGGCGGCGGATACGTAGAAGTTGGGAGTAGGGGATAGAATCTTTACAGGAGCGTGGATGGGATGATGAGTATAGAAGATAGCTATGGCTGTCAGTATCTTTGTAATGGCAGGATGTAGACAGAGAATTTCGCTACTAAGCCCGTCTTTATCCATTTTAATAACACACATCATAGGGGTACCACCGAGCTCCTCGTTACTGCTATACAACAATGCAATGACAAAAACACCCATCTAAAGATCGAAAACAAACTTATTTACATGTCAGGCACCCTCCAACCTAACAGGATCAACAACCAGCACACTTTTATTTAATTCGCGATGGGCACTAACACTCGGTACCCCCCTTTTCCCATTCATCTTTGCCTGACATCTCCGCCCCCTTCCGTTTTCCCGCACTTTTACACCAGCGTAGCTCATTTCTTTTCTGCCTTCGATAGAGAACAACATTGGACAGATAAGTTAACTTAAGACTATTTTGTGTTGTTTTTTATTTATTATTTTTTGTTTGTTTTGTAGCTGATGAAGGCCTTGTGGCCCAAACGTCCTTTGTTTTACTTGGTCCGGCAGGGCTACATATATGAAAGTTTTTCGTATTTTCTATGCAAAAAAGATACTGAATATAGAATTAAAACTTTTAAGCAGTGCAGGATTTACTGATAGGAAACACAAGTTATGGCTAACGGGAGTCCAAAAATGATTGAAACTATCCATGCTTTCAATCATTTTGAAGAAAAAGCAAAGAAAAAATGCGTGGATTACATCCTGTCCAGCTTTTACGCTTTTTTTTTTTAAATACATTTTTTAATCAACTAATCAACTTATAATTGGTAAACCTATTTTAAAATTGATTAATTTGGCTAAAATTACAGAATAAGGATAATGGAATAAAACATACGAAGAATAAAAAAAATACGCTAGTTATTGCTCTGACTTAACCATTTAGAAATGAAGGAACAAGAATTTTCAATAGCACGGAAAAATGACCTACCATTTGTACAGTCATGAAAATTAAATCACTAGCTATCAAAACAGTTAATATTTTGAAAGTTTTTCTGTTATAATTATCATTATATTTTTGTATTGTATTATATTTTATTACTTAGGTTTTTGGGAGTAAAAGCAACATTTAATTGTAAACATCTTAAGTACAAAATAAACCGCCGTAAAACCCGTCCATTAAAAGATTTAAGGAATAAAGAACACAAGAGCAAATGTCAAGGTTGCATCCATTTTTTAGGTCACTTCAGAATAGGATGAAAAAAGGAATTTGGCTAGAAATTTAGTTTTTGAAATCGATACAATGACAGATTGACAGACTTATAGTGGCTTAAATATCTCCAAACCAAAATATTTTAAAAATAAAACAATTAGAACAAAAATATCTAAAAAAAAAAAAAAAACATTTGAAAAATAAAACAATTAGAATAATTAAAATCCTTATAAAAAAAACTTTTTAAAAATTGCTTCTCTTATTGTTTCGAACATCTGTTTTGCTGATTTCCTGACTTTTTCATATTCATTAAATAAGAGCTTTATGCAGAACTTACTATGATGGGTATGTCTCTTCCTGTTCTTCTTGTGCTTTTCTTGTTTGTTGGACTTCTTGTATTGCTTGGGTAGACATGGGCAGGGCTGTGTTTTGACAGGCTGGTCTTTCAGGATGGACTCTGTCTCAGCATTGCTCATACTCTTGTTGGTAGGGGTTACAGCAGACGAGCGGCATCTGTGTTTACTGAACTGGCCATTCTCCTCCAGGCAATACCATTTCTACAACAAACAAAAATATTTTAAATTCTTAAAACAATATCAGTAAATTTGGAGATTTCATCTCTAAACCTGGATACCCGGTTTTGTACTTTGTGCTTTGGAGTGTCCAGATGGGCCCAGGTTCAAACCCCTCTTCCTTCCATCCCCTGCTAACCTTCAGGAGGCTAGAATTAAAATGTTACATTCATTTCTGAAGGATTTCTGAAGCATTCTTTTCAAAGAAAGCCTTTGGCATAAACAAATAAAAACATAAGCAGCTCAAGAACCGTAGTATAGAAAGCATTCCAATAAGTGTTTTAAGATAGAAGCAGTTTCATAGCTAGATAAACAATACAACTCTCATTTGTTGCAGTAACTCCAACCACATCAACTGAACACAGAGACAGCACAACATTATATTGTCATAGTAGATCTTCTGAATGACAGAGGTTTCAAATTAGTAATCAAATGACATAGAAATCATATTCTATTCTATGGCTTCCTTCAGTCAAGAAGTTACTATGGATCATCTCATAGAAATGAGATGAATGGTCAGAACGATGTCACCTGTACAGTACTTCCCAATCTCCATGCACCTGATTTGAACAAAGGAACAGCAAGTACCAGCACAGTTTGGAAGACTAATGATTAAATTGATCTCCGCTGACTGTTACAGCACAGATTCCTTTCATTCTATTAAGTCATTATTAGCTTGTTTCCATTCACTGTTTTAGTTTTGAAAATGGGAGGATTGCTAGTATCTTACTTAATTGTGCATCTTTGTGATCATACATATAGATCTTTAAAAGTGCAAAGAAAAAAGGATGTTGATATTATGTAAAGATAATGTTAAAGTTATGAATTTTAGTCAATGGAAGTAATGTCCCTTGTTGTAATTTAATATAAACAAAATGGCCTTCATCACTATCAAACTCCACAGGCTGGGAGGGGTCAGGGCAGGCTCAAATCATTACAAAAGCCCTTGACAGAAACCCTGCTGTTGTGTGTAAACCAAATGGGTCACCATCAGGTCAAGAGCTTGTGACTTTCCAGACCTGTTGAGATGAAAATCAGCAGGGCCGGGGCACAAAATGGCATTAGACAATTATAACCAAGGCTTCTTATTTCTTGATTGAATGTACCAAGAATTTTATCAAACATTTCTGTTTAGACTAACATTAGAGCTCCCTTTTTCTTTCACAGTTCAAACTGAATGACATATCCAGTAATTCACAAATATGCAGATATACCATCTGAATCAAAACTCACATTACCAGAAATATATTAAGAAATCTCAATTTATTTGTAATTCTGACAATTTTTAGGTAAAAACAAATGTTTTAGGGATTCAATAGTGAATAGCTAAGTGTTAAAACAAACAAAATACAGAAAAACATAGAATATGCTTCAAAATAAAATGTATATATATATATATATATATAAAGAAACCCAGATTAACCCAAACTGACCTGTTGAGGTTTGCATGGCAACTGATTCTCCCTCCTATGACATTCCAGTGAGACTTTCCTGGTCCGTGATGGAATGTAATAATGAATACGCTTGGAGCTGACTGGCTGGTTGATTAACGTCAGTTCCTCACTCATCATTTTGAGTTTCATCATCTTCTCAGTTACCTTTCTGAACAGAAAAAAAACACAACGTTGACAAAACAGAAGCTGTATTCTCTGGAAAGATGTCTACTTTATATGTCATAAAATCTAGAGCTTTTCTGTTTTGATGTTTACATTACTCATATTTTGCTCTAATACTAACTAAAGGGTTATGAGAAAATGTAAGCTCCATTAATACAATGTAGCATACAAAAGATTTAATTTGAACATTAGTTGAAGTAAAAAGTTTAACAAAGAAAAATTAGGAATTGGACCCTTTTTAATCTTTTTTGACATGCATAACAACGTGGAATAAGAAGGACTTAAAACTCAACCATTGAAATGGAATGGTCAAGTAGGAAAAGTATTTTGTTGTGGCATAAATTCTTAGCACAGAAAGTTTGATGTGGAAATGGAGGAACATTTTCAGGCTAATCACACTTAGTTGGTGTATGGTAAAGAAACAAGAATTTTATAATGTAACAACAAAAACAAGCGATGTTGAAGTAACACTGGCTTTGGAAAACTGGCTAATTAACCACAATAACTTTAAAAAAATGAAACTGCAAAGAACTGTTGTTACACTGTTTTAGCCATAGAATAGTTTCATTCTTTGTTACGTTGTAAAAGCGATAGCATAGTTTCATTTTTTGTGTTTCACTCTAACTACTCACCCTCTTTCCAGTAGCACTGTGTCCCTCCAAGGCTTGTTGGGGATGTTCACAAAACCTCGTTTGTCCACCCTGGAATAAATATAAAAATAGATTTAAATTTTCACCAAAGTAAAGCTGCAATGTTTTTGAAAAAACCCTCCAAGTGAAACTAAAGTCTGTGAGACTGGAGTCTTCAAATAGCAGTCAGGGGAAATTATTTTTTCTTAAATAGTTGAATTTTTAGTCCATTTAAGTTCCAAATATGAACATTACATTATCATTGAGCATGTCAGAACAATTTTAACAACCAAGGACTTCACTAGCAGAGATGGAAAGTAATTCCTACACCTTAGAGATAAGACTTTATTCAGCACCTAGGCATCACTGACTGATAGGAAATGTCAAATGAGAAAAAAATCATTTTGGAACATATTGGCCATGGCACAAAACTATAAATGTGACAATGCCATGTCACATCCTCAGGACTTATTGAGACCTATCTGTAATTTAAAGTAGGCCTATCTGGGAAAAGAAAAATCGTCAGGCTTAAGAAACTTTCAGAAAGATGTTAATAACTGGTTGGATTTTACATGTCCCAAGGCTATTAGGCCTGGCAAAAGATAAAGTGGGAGAGAAATGGTCAGCTAATCATTTGTGGAAAGTGAAGGGCAGAATAAATAAAAATAACTCTAATCCTTACCTCATGCTATGACATCTAAAATTCTCTTTAATTTAAGACCAAAGTATAAATAATTGGCTGAAATTTAATATGCAGTTTGTCATTGTTCCAGCTACATCATCTTATCTTATATTATATAATACAGACGTTACTTCAAAAAAGAAGATGATTACGTCCTACGCATCATGCATTTAGTCATGCATATTAACCAATGACTTAAAATCATCATCTTCCATATAAACCTATCTTACAATGAAACTTACTTTTTATGAATGAAAAATTGGAAGTTGAAAACAAAATAATATTTAACTTACACAAAAGTCCATAGACAATGTTAAATTTACTTATATCAGTGGCCAAAAATAAATCAAAGCATTGTGTTACAAGAGCAAGAAAAACTACATTTTTTTCTAATAGGATGACCACCTGGTCATGTGGTATGCACTCTGGGCTGTTGATGTTATCGAGTTCAAACCCTGCCCATCACCTGCTGCCCTGTGGGAGATTTGGGCTAGGATGTAATAATCTTTTCAAAAACATTTTTTTAATTGAAACAAATAAATTAAGACCAGGTCTATTCTAAGTGAACCTTATCCAGAATACTAATTCCTCATAAAAATCCATATACAACAGATCCAATCTCCAACCCTAGAATAGGCTGCCGAGTGCTTGAATATTTATCAGGTTTTTTTAGTTATTTTAGTGGGGGTTTTTTGTTTGAATGAAATTAAAGGGTAATTTAAAAGCTTTTGAGCTAATGATTGAAGATGAACTAAATTGAAAATACTATACTACTAAAGCAAAAGGTTCTCACTTTGTAGGGTCTTGAGCAGCTCTGATCAGTTTCATGAAGGATTCTCCATCCATGTGTTCAGGGACTTCCTCTCTAGCCATATCAATGACAGTTGGAGCTACGTCCACATTAGATATGATGTTTGAAATACTGCCAGAAAATAATAGTAGATCTAGTTGTTTTTATGACAAATTTTCACACACAAAAAATATTTCTATATACTTAACAAAACAAGGCTGGGTGATTATTTGAGAAGAACTACATTACAGGTGCATAGAATAATATTCTAGTGTGTATAAATTATTATTATTACATCGTCTAGTACTATTAGGAGTTATCTCTGATAAGGTTACAAAATGTCAGTCATCTTTATGCCATTAGAATATGTGACATAAACTGTTTATCTATCATCAGGGCTCAAGTGCAAATCCTGAATGAAGCTGAATTGGCAGCATAGAAACCTTCTCCCAGATACCCCTCCGCCCTCCACCCACCTGTCCATAACAGAGATTGGACCATAGCGCACTGAAGATGCTATACTATGAAAGATGCATTCTACAAAAAAAGTAAAAACAGCAAGGACACATGTAAGCAATTATTTAAGAAATGTGACAACAAAATGATGTAAATTATAATAATATAGTTTGTGGGAAGTTGGTCTTAGGTCTTGGTCCTTTTTAGCAGCGAGTCATTGAAACAGGCATACACTTCTTTGTGTGCTATTATTGTATTGTATCTATTTAGGATTTTCATAAATGGAGTTTTTGGTGTATCCTGAAGTATTAATAAGCTATGAATTTTTAAAAACATTGCAGAATCTAAATTTCTACAAAACTTACTCTACTATGAAAATTCACTCTTGCTTCTTAATAAGTTTAAGCAACCCACTTAATATTTAATTCAACCCACTTAATATTTAATTAAGTTTGATAAGTAAATAAACAAAATAAGATTTGAAAAAACAAAAATGTAATTGGTTATTTAAAAAAAAAAAATATATTATTAGTTTTTAATACATTTATTTACTATTATGAGAAATATAACTTAAGATAGATTCAAATGATAAACTAGGTAGGATAGATTCATATAAGGTTACTTAGATTGGAGCTCCGTCTCTCCAGCTTACATGGTTCCCGGTCGTATGCCTGGCCCTCTCACAATCAGGGGGACTTTGGTGTCAAAGTCAAAGGCCATGGCCTTGCCCTTTATCAGGCCAAATTGGCCAAGATGGTAACCATGATCCGAAGTATAAATAATATAAGTGTTGTCCAATTCACCTTGGAAGTCGAGCTCTTCGACAATCTGAATACAAAAAGTGTTTTATACAAATTCAGTACTATTTTGATAGCACCAATAAGAAAAGGATAGAACTTGAAAACATAATGTTATAATGTTAACTGGAGTCAATGAGAGTTTAGAATTTGAGAACTCTTGAAAAGCCTTTTTAAGACTAATGATTTTTCACTAATTCAATTCTTATTAGAGCATTGTGCTGCCAGAACAGTGATCTTTACATTTTCTAGTATTGAGACTCACAATCAGCCAAGACAGTGGGGATTAAGAAAAATATAACTGACAAGTAGAATCGATTATACACACATGACCTGTAAATATACATAGTAGATTACTTGTTCTCTTTCCATTACTTCTTGGTCACAATGTTTAAGTCCGGCGCTGCTATTTAATGTTTGTAAAATGTTTGCTTGTAAAATGTTTTACATGTTTCGGGTGTTCCTTCAGAGTTGATGATAGTTTACTTCCTGGTCCAAATCTCCCGCAGGACAAAGGGAGATGGGAGCGGGCAGGGTTTGACAGTCCAGCGCGCAGCCATCCGTATGGACGTGTGAATACCCACTTGTTCTCCCCCCCCCATCTTGTTTTTTCGTGGGGTGACTATCCGCAGAAATAAGAGAGTGATCTTTCCTTTACTTCTTCTTCTCGTCCAAACTCTTGAGGGAAGAAGAGAATTATACATATAGATTCTTGACTTCAAATCTTAAGTGACTTAATGAGGATAGTGACTAAATTAGAAATCTGGAGTCATAGTAAGAAAAACAAAGTCTAAGATTTGGGTCTATCTATTTTTACTCAAGAATGCTGATTTGTAAGCCACACAGCATATCACTGCAGTGATAGTCAAAGTATTATGTATGGTACAATCAAATAGTGATTGAGTTAAGAGAAAGAAAAAAATCTTACATTTTCTACAAGATCATCCACTGACTGTAAAGTTTGTAGCCTTCTTCTCTGCAGGAGATCAGTAAACAGTTTCAACTGAGGTGTCATGGGATAGACATACTGGAGGAGCCACTGCTTGTCTGGGTTGGGGGCATGGTTCCACGATGGTGTTCTGGTGAGAGGCAGGAAAAAAAAGTCAAAAGAGTTGGTTACTACATGAGTTTATTAATAGTAAACTTATCTTTTTTTACATAACATTTGGTTAGTGATTTTCTTTTACATTTCTTCAGAAAAACTACTTTCAAACTATAGTGATCAAATTCTCAAGTATTCAAGACTTCTGAACTAATATTACAGATAAAATAGTAAAATTAGTGTACTTTATGATATTTAAAGTGTATTTGTTGAACATGAAACCTTGGAAATGTGGAGATTAGTTAGCAGGTGACTGGAAGGGAGAATGAGACTTGTGTAGTCAGTTAGCAGTCAGTCAACTAAGAAGTCAGAAGTAAAAAGTTAGTGAAGTTAGAAGTCAGTCAAGTCATTCATCAACAAGTCAAGAGTTCATAGAGAGTTAATATGTAACTTAGGACTGAGAGCAGTCACCATGTAATTATAAAAGTTATAAGGTACCTTAATATATAAACAATTAGAACAATTTTTTAAAAAGGCATACAAAAATCAATCAACCTGAGATACCCCAGTGGTCAAACAACTATGAAACAATATTACAACTAAAGGGAAACTACTGACCTTAAGATCTTTATTAAACATAATTCAAACTTTGCTTACTGTCCCTTTAAAAAAAAAGGCCTACTCCATTAAGATCTAGATGTTTGTTTTTAAATAACATAACTATTTAATAAATTTGTAAATTTTCTAATAGACAGGAAAGAAATAAGCAACTGATCAAACCTAGGTCTGTGTTGTTGTTGATCTGTGTTACCTAGTTCTAAAGTTATGTTATGAAAAGTTATGTTGTAAGATTCATAATTTTATCTTCTGTGTTGTTGTTGATCTGTGTTACCTAGTTCTAAAGTTATGTTATGAAAAGTTATGTTGTAAGATTCATAATTTTATCTCTATCTCCCAGCTAACTGAACTCCTGCCATATCCAAACTTTTTACTAAAAAAATTTAAGATTGATACAGCCTCAGGATTTGTTTGTTTGTTATTAATGAGGACAGATGCAGACAGCGAAAAGAAAATCTTAATCGACCACTGGAGGACAATAGTTATGCTTGCCCTGGATGTGGGCTGCATAGCCATGGGAAATACTGCATTCCTCATTTATCTTCAGACTCAAGACAAGCCTTATTATTAATGAGTTAACTTAAGTTATCTAGAGACAAGCAACTGATCAAACCTATGATCTTTTAAACATGAGAAAGGAAACTGATTAAACCTATGATCTTTTAAACATGAGAAAGGAAACTGATCAAACCTATGATCTTTTAAACATGAGAAAGGAAACTGATCAAACCTATGATCTGTGTTGTTGACAAACATGTGTTGATATTGTGGTGCTGAGTCCTCAGGGCCATGTGGTGCTGGCACACTTAAAACCATCATAAAAGGCCTAAAAGAGCAACATCATATAAACTTAATAGTTATTAATAAATAAAACATTTAAAATTACTATTGAAAAAAAAATCATATGTTAAAAACTTCATTTTTTTAAATAGAATTTAACTATTTATAGATCGCATCCGATTATCTCTTCTGATATGCAATAGTGACAAAAAAAAGATGTACTAAAAATAATTGATTGCCTTAAAATAGATAGAATAAGAAAGAGTGTAGGATGTAATTACTCAGTAGTGACCTACAAATGTATTATTTTTAATATTAAGACTTTGTCATTTTTCTGTAGTCCCAAAGACTTTTCTAAATGTAGTGAATAAATTAAAAGTAGTATATTTATTAGCTGTAAACATTTAAGATAAACCTTTAAGCTTTCATAGGTACCATATTTTACAATTGTCTTTAGTTAAGGAATCCCAAAATGTTTGCACAAATTTAACCCAATTTTTAAGCTTCTATGGCACCATACTGAATCGCTACCCATAGTTTGTAAAACATTGAAATAATTCAAAAAGATTTTAAGTTTCTCACTTATTTGGAAACTTCTTTTTGCTGTCATGGATGAATGCCCGGCTTTCATTAGAAATAAGATCCGTCAGGTAATCAGCATAGTAGTTGTCATAGTGCCTTGTCTTGACCCCATTCTCATCCACCATGCTGTAGTTATAGAATCGTGAGTTCTTAATGAGGCCAAACCACCTCTGCCAGCCCTGGGGCGTATGAGCACCATCATACTCATTCAAGTATTTCCCAAAATAGCCTGGCAGAAAAATATAAGTCAACAACCAAACAAAATCAAAGATGCTTAAATAGGTTTAAATTTGAAAAATGGATAATTGCAGTTAACCTTGCATAGACATCAAAAAATGACAAGACTTACTACATAAATAAGTTTCAAATTAAAAGACCATAGTGTTAGAAGGGCAACACCCTCACAAAACTAACCTGTTATTTTAATTAACTAATCTTAAATTTAAAAAGAAATAATAATTTCTACATTACTTCAAAGTAATTTTGAATGTAGTAAATATCCAGAATTCTAATTTTGCTTTTAATATTTTTTATTTCATATCAGAACTATATCAAATCATACATAGTTTTAAGTATTTACTTAAAAAAAAAATTTTTTTTCCTATGTCAAAAATGCACAATATTTTTTAATTTAACTTGATTCTATTTGCTTCTACCTAAAAAGATAGTATTATCAAGTTTACGCTACCATAACAGGATTTACTAAATTAGAAGTGCAACAAATGTGCTATACATTCTTAGCAAACAGCATGGGATTCATTGATGAAATCCTTCAACACTAATACCCACTCATAGAGCCAATTTCTAATGCTTAAGTTTATACATACTACCCTACCTACAAAGCTTATAACTAATGTTCTGGTATAATGCCCACCTTCAAAATCCAGCTTTAAAGCCAAAGTACCTCAAATGTTCAATCATAACACTCACCTCTAATGCCTATCACAAAAAGCCCATCTTTAATATATAAGAATAAACCCCAACTTATAAAGTCCTACCTGTGAGATAGCTATCATTGATATAGTTTGAGAACACTCTAGGCTCATGTGTCTTCTGCCACTCGGGTGATGAACAGTTAGCATTGTTGCTGAAGATGTTATGGTTGTGCGGATACAAGCCTGTCAAGAAGCTGCTCCTTGATGGGCAGCACATCGGTGTCGTCACAAATGAATTATTGAAGTAAACCCCTTGCCTAATGAGGAGGTTTTGAACCTTAGGCATATACTTAAGTGAACCTGTGGATGATACAATAGAAAAGCTGTAAAACTTTTTATTCAGACACAACATGAAAAACTGAACCACTAGCTTTAACAAATATTCAAATATTTTTTAGAGCAACATAAAAGAAAGAAACCATAGGATAACAGAGGTTACGACCTTTCTAATCATTTCAAAGGTTGAAAATAGGACTTGGAGAAAATGACAGAGCATATAAATGTATGGATTTGGCAGCTGTTGATAAAAGGGCTTTGATGTGAACTTATAAAAAAAAATTAACATTCATTCCACAAAAAGGGTCTCCATCACCTGATTTAAGAATTATCTTATAAATAAATTACAGCTGTTCTTACAAAAGAAAATGTAACTTAAGTCCTAATCATATCTATGTATTAATCTAGTTATACATGATAATTAGACACTGCTAAGTCATTGATTTTCCTGGCTGATTCAGGCAACCCATTTCATGTTTGGCATGTAGTATTAATCTTTAGATGGAACACCTAGAATTTTTTAAGATCTAAGATATATTCCTTTAGGCCAATATCTTTCTCTACAAAAATTTTCCTTTCTTTAATCATCTTATCTTCATCCATTTAAAAAAAAAAATTTTAATTACATTTTAAAAAAATTATTAAAAAAAAAATGTCAACATTTCATAAATATTGCATAGACTAAGATAGACACTTGAGCAAGCTGTCAATAAACAATACTGTATAATTCTGATCCAAAAGTTCTCAGATGTTATAAGACCCAAAACAATGATAAAAAAAATTTTCCATAGGATCTTACCAAGTAAAACATCCTGATCATCTGTAAGAATCACAATGATGTTTGGTTTATCACTGCGGTGCCCTGACCTCTTTTTGGGACCTGCTGGTGACCTGTTAGGCTGCCGAAGAGGGCTTCGAGAAGTTGAAGAAACGCTGGAGGACATTTTTGATGAGAAATCCAAAGTCTGTTTGATATGGACCACATCTTTTGGCTGAAGGTTGTACCTATTTCCTTTGACAGTAATCCTGCGCTCCTTTTGGATATCTGACTCTACATTCTGTGCTGTGGCTACCTGCCCTGCCATGACTAAGGCAATCATTATTATATGCAGAAATGAAGTCTCATGGTGAGACATTTTTTTGTACAGAGTAGCCTCTTCTTGATGAAACTATCAGGCATGAGTTAATGCCCCTGATTTAAATGAGCAGGTTAAGTAACCTGTCTGAAAAAAAAAAAGTATTTAACAAGATTATCAGAGTAGCCTACTGAAAGAAAACAAAAATAATTAAAATGATAATTTATAACAGTAAATAAAAGGCTAATACATTACTTATTACTAGACTATCAGGTATGTCTAGTTCTTTCAAGAATCTAGATGAAAAACTATTCAGGTATGTCTAGTTCTTTCAAGAATCTAGATGAAAAACTATTAAACTCTAATAGATTCTAGAGTATAATAATATTACAAATTGTAATAATCTATATTGTCCATATGGAAATTTATCTTACAATTTGTGCATTACACCAAACAAAAGACATTATAACTAAAAGAAACCAAACTCTACATTCACACCAGACTCAATCATAATTTACATGTGACAAAGTTTATATCAGATTGTTCCTACTTAATGATTTGATTGCCAGGGGAACAAAAGAATGTTTGTGTCTGTTTGTCTTCATCTTGTATCTATTTTGTGATGGTAAAATCACAAAATCCTGACACAAAGGGTGATTCTTTATTTCAAGGATCTTTGTTAGCTTTTTTATAGATGTTTGTCTCAAACAACTGCCAAAATGTAGATCTATCTATAAATAATTGTTACTAATAATAATTTGAGTGTAGTGAGGATCCTATTATCTGGTCCTTGATAAATTCTCTTTCCCAACCCACTTTGTCAAACTAGATAGATTAGCAGTGGCTAGAGTCTAGATCTATAGAGGCTTATTATAGATAATCATAAGATATATATTAGAAATTACCATATATTATATATGCCCTATACGCTATACATATATATATATATATATATATATATATATATATATATATATATATATATATATATATTATATATAGATCTAATCATATAGCAGACTAGTCTATATCTAGATTCTATATCACTATATGATTAGTATATCAGTATATGTGGTTTATATCTTAGGCTTAGGACATTCAGACCTAGGTGATAAATCTAAAGGCTAAATTCAAGCAACAACTTCAATAATGACAAATAGCCTTCTCAACTTTTACTTTATCTAGCTTTAGTAGCTTGATCTAAGTCTAGATCTAGAGTCTAGACTAGATCTTGAAAGAATTTTAAAAGCCATACTTTTAATAGCTTAAGGACTTTCTTTCTAACGTTGCCTGACTCACCTCATTCAACACCTTTCTTCCAATTACTGATTTCACAACATAACTTGGCAGTAGATTTATATGCTAGCCGCTCCATGTTATGTAGTCTAGATCTAGAGTATTTTATACAACAGGGAGCGGGGCGCTGTTCCGAAATTCTCACCTGGGGTACGATCCACGGACGAGTAGGCCCACGGCTACGCCAATCGACGGTAGCCTAATATTAACGGTATCAACCTAATTTCGGTCAAGGGGAATCTGTGTCATGGATGATGTGTGTTCTTTGTGTTCAGTTCACACTGGTGACGAAGTACGAAAAAACCCAAACAAACCCACTACTAACGGGTCAGAGAAGGTAGGCTTCAGACAGTCTATGCGTTTCGGCCAACTCTTTGTTCAAAAAAAAAAAAATCAAGAGTGAGAAATGGCATAGTAGTTGCGCTGCAGGTCGCCATGACCGATGATGTAAAAATCAGGTTACTGGAAAACCAGGTTACTGGTTCATTTTTTTATTTTTTTTTTAAACAGGTGAGAAGGGGTAAGATCTAAGGGCTACATGCCTTTTGACATATTAAAGTCAAAGGAGATTAACCTTCCAGAAATATTAAAAACTTACAAAAACGAAAAATCGAACCTAGAGTTCAAGTATGACTAGGCCTACATTAGGCAGGACCGATTGACGATGTATCGCTTTCTGATTAGCATTATTCCATCCGATGTCCTATAAATAGGCAAACTTTGTGATATGCCTTTTCGTGCACACCCTAGGATGCATACATGCAAGGCGTAGTTAGGAATTTGCAATCATCTTGTGGGGCTTGACCTCTTAGGGGGGGGGGGGGGGAGCGGCTGCATTTTGCGTAATATTTAATACTTAACGTAAAAAATACTCATTAAGGGGCCCCCTCAAGTGAGGGCCCGGGGGGGGGTCAAATCACCCCCCTCCCTCCCCCACCCTAGCTACGCCTCTGCATACATGGTATCAGATGAGAGAAAAATGATGAAATAAATATAGGCCTACATTTAGCAACAACAAAGGACCAGCTGAATAAATCACTCGACCATCCTCAGGGAGTGTCCATTAGGGTCGAGCTCGCGCACTTTTATGACCCTTGACGAAAGAGAAGGATTTTACCCAGAGGCCGGGAGCGAGAAATGGCTCTCCATCGATTCCTATGTCCAACTAGATGACCATTTAATCACACCCGTTTTTTTTTGTGACACACGGCTCCTTGAGCTCTTTCTGGGTTACCCCATCTGAGAGTGGCCGGAGGCCGAGCCCACGGAGGGTTCCTATGTATTCCTATACTGCACCGCCACTAACCGTGCGAGAGAAATCATTCCAGCTTATGGCCCGTGGCAGATGGGATGGTTTAGCGGAGCCTTTCTTTCATCCTCCACACGTGCTTGTTCGCTAGAACGTGCTGTGGAAGCCCACTGGAAGAAATAGCCCATCTCAGTTAGCCTATCTGTTTACCCCAACAGACGTATTCACGCGGTTCCACTGTGAGGCCTGGAATGTACCCCACACTTGACAATCCAGGTTTCCTACCAAGAATCGTCATCATTCACGTGACCCACACTGTCCCGCCCTCACCTTTCAATACCCTTTTTCATAAACAACATTTTAACAGCTGACACAAATAGCCGTTACTTTGTTATTAGACAAACAATGGGCTCTATTTTAATTGTATATCTCTCAAAAGATCACTAGGGCTACATAAATAGAATACTTATAGAAGCTTCAGTAAGTAGATAGCAGTTAAGCTTAAGATAGACATTCAAATGTGAATCTAAGAGCTAAAGCAATGAATAATGGACATTTGCTTCATATATAAAGGCAGTTTTAGGCGCCACACTCTTATGAAATAAAAGTGGTGAAATTAAACATAGCGAAACAATGGGCAGTTCTCTGTAATCCCCTTCTAACCATATTGGAAAAAGGAGGGCCGTTTGCAGGCTTTTTATAGGCCCAAGGCTTTTGGAAGAAAAAAGCTAGGAAATGTCTACCGTTTAATTCCAGAACTCATCTCCTGTTATTTCTACCATTAACAACTACCAATACACTATAGGCCTTAATTTTGATCCGTATAATTATGTCCGAGTGATTGTATATATAGATTTATATATTTGTATAAATTTAAAAAATAAACGGCGGGTTCTACCGGTAGTGTGAGTCATAGGAGGTCCCTAGTTTGCCTACGACCAAATACGGGCCTGGAAAGAAGGGAGAGAGCAATTCTAAGCCAGGATACAAGGCGTCTTTCTCACTCAACTTAAACAGTCAAAGTAAGAACAATCACCCACTCCCCAAAATGACACATTGAACCAACAAAGACAGGAATGGCTTTTGAACAGCCATTTCTCATCTATGGCATTCAATTAAATTCTAAAGTTAGTTTACCGTTTAAAAACTCTATTTTTACGACATCAAGAAGCCCTCGATAACAACTTTTTTTGGTCAGATGTTGTTGACCTTTTTTTTTCGTTATTGATGTATGCCTTTTTGGATGATTCCAAAATAGACTTGTTTGTTTTGAAAGTGGAATAGAATGCGCCCCCTCTTACATTTTCTCAATGTTTTTCTCCCACAGAACTATATTTAGAAGCGCAAAGGTCAACCTTTTATGACACAAGCATGCACCACAGCCTTTATTATGACTAAACACGTAACATGCAGGCTGGGTACTTTTTAGCTCACAGCTGGCGTGTTATTACGAGTACGGTTGAAGAGGTTCTCAAATTAGATCCAGTGGCTTAATGGCATAAGAGGATCACCAATATATTATGTATTCCGGCCATGAAACTCCACTGAAATGTGCAGGGCCGGACTTAGCCTACATATATACATCACAAGCTATAGCTTGGAGCCCCAAGAAATACTTAGAACTCGCATATAAAATGTGGGCTTATAAAGGGGCGCATATCTCAAATAGCTTTGAGCCTTTTTTGAGTCTAAATATAGCACTGGCAATGTGGATATAGATCTACTCTATATCATTATAACAAAATTGGTCTGGGTTTGTTTTTGTTTTTTTACGCTCGACTTGTGAACATTTATATTCTCATGTTTCAACCGAATGGATGTCTGATACGCTTTAGTCATTAGCAAAAAAGTAGTCCTACATCAGTGTTTCCCAAACTGTTTTCCGCAGAACCTCAGTGTTCCGCGAGGCCTGAATAAGTGTTTCACGAACTACTGGAATAATTAGCAAGTAGGCCACCTCGCGAATGAATCTCTCTCTTAGAAAATAGGCAGTGTTCCGCCAAATACTCAGAATGTGTGAAGTGTTCGTTAAGTAAACGTTTGTAAAACACTGGCCGACATAAACAGTGAATGGATAAAATCCGGGTAATCGGACCAGATGCATATGTGGACTAAATTCTAAAGTGACAGAAAATGTTTGTTTGATCGGACAAGCCGTTTATTAGGACCGCGAAGGTCGTGTCCAAAAAGTGGTCCGATTAACCGGAATCAAATGTATGTTATTTTTAGATATAACCCTAACCCTAACCCTCACCGTGATTATTTGTATTACAAACATCAAATTAGCCTAATTTACCAACACTAATCAAGCGACTTGCCAACTAGATATCCTTAGAAGAAAAAAGGAGTGGTCTTTTTACAAAGCTTATAACAACTCACTCCGTCTGTCTCTGTCTGGTACAACTTCCCTTTCTCAAATCAAGCTAAAACTTGTATATAATTATCCATCGTTCCTAACAAAATATAAATCAATCAACAAAATAAATTGATTAATTAATGGTAATTAGTTAATTTTGTTGTTGTTATATAAAAAAGGGAAAGAAGTATTACGACATTGAGAGATATTACTGTAAATGTTCAGTTCTTTCTCTAATATTAACTTTTTTTAAAGTGCTTTTTTTTAATTATAAAACGTCGAAAAAAAAAGAAATGTATACATCTATGCAACAATAGAGAGACTAACTAAAGAGAACTCATTAAGAGATAAGTAATCAGACCACAACTAGGACTGCGGTAACCAGGTGGAATACTGCACGCCGCCTTGATCTTTGGACTTCAAAACAGGACATTATCGTTTTACATCGAACGAACGCCTCTTCACGCGCCATATTAACAAAACTGTCGATGAATAGATGAGTGGAGGTCTTTAAAAACAACAACAAATCTTTACCATCTAGTCATCTTTTGAACAAGACGTGGTCTTAGAATCAATCATAAATCAGACTTGCTATAGTGTTCATTTCCTTCCTGCTGTATCTTCTTTGCGCGTGTTCTGGGATGTATTTTACGGTCTTTTGTGTTCTTTGTCATCTAATATTGAATATGGGTATAAACAACGAGGGATAAGTTGGGTTGTTTTTTGATACACTTTAATGATAGCGTCTGCTGCCGTTAGAGGTATTGCGTGCGTGCCTCTCATCCTAAGAGCCATCGTACCGCCACCGCCTCTCTGCTGTTTATTTTGTTGATTTCACTCAAGGTGGATTCCCTACGGAGTGAAGAAAGATAGTTTCAGCTTATTTTTCTAGGTTTTCATCTCTTGCGTTCATCAACTTTAGAATGAAGATGTGCACTTTTTACTCAACGGGGGAAATAACTCTAAAAAAGAAAAGAAATGCTCTCCCTTGTCATTCTGACGGCTAGAGTTGCCTTGATTGTTTTTTGATGAATTATTTTTTTTTTAAATATGAATTTTGAAGGCCGAGTAACTGCTGTCTTTTTTTCAAGTACTTTCTATCAGTCAGTGAGTAATATATGTCAGCGTTACTGACATATGTAAGTGCTGAGGCGCACGTGAAAATTAAGGACTCGGGTGCTTGGTAAGGACAAAAGACTTAACAAATCATAAAATATGTGTTTCAAGAGTTGATTTCCACTGACACGTCCACGCCGTAGTTAATTCAAAAACATCATTAGTAGCAATACAGCAGTAGAGGGAAGAAAACAAAAGAATCACTGGTAATACAGCACCAACATCAGTGGTAATACAGCAGCACCAACATCAGTGGTAATACAACAGAACCAACATCAGTGGTAATACAGCACCAACATCATTGGTAATACAGCAGTACCAACATCAGTGGTAATACAACAGAACCAACATCATTGGTAATACAGCACCAATATCATTGGTAATACAGAACCATCATCAGTGGTAATACAGTGGCACCAACATCAGTGGTAATACAGCACCAACATCAGTGGTAATACAACAGAACCAACATAAATGGTAATACAGCAGAACTCTTAGAGGTGATACCATCTAATAGATGAACAACTTTTTTAAAGCTTGATTTCTAACTTTATAAACATAAAAGACTAACGAATGTGATTGGAGATTTTCATCTATAGCAAGACACTATAAAAAACTTTTAACAGCTTTTTCGAAAACTTTCCCAAAATTTTCCTAGAAATGTAACAGTGTGTGTTGAAGAAAAAAAAAAAAGAAGCAGACGTGACCCAATTTTTAAGTTCAATACGATTTTATTTGAAAAAAAAAACCAATATAACCGTCAAACTCGAGTTTTTCACTGCGTGATCAATAAGGTAATTTTTTTTCTCCCAAGATAAACACACAGCTTCGACGGGAATTCCCGCACTCGACTCAAATGTTTCTTTGTATTCGGTAAAGAGTTATAATTACTTCAAAAAAGAAGATGATTACGTCCTACGCGTTATGCATCTAGTCGTGCATGTTAACCAATGACTTCAATTCTGCCAAGTTATTGGTTTTCCTGGCTAGCTCAGGCAACCCATTCCATGCTCTAATAGCACTAGGGAAAAATTAATTGTTTCATAAAAAGGAAAAGTTTTGACTAACAGACAGTGACACGACGAATTAAAAAGAAGACCAGGATCTTAAGGAAAAATCACAGTATACTTTTGGCAGCCCTAGAGTAAGGTCGGCTTTAGTAAATGAAGTAGGACGTAATCATCTTCTTTTTTGAAGTAACGTCTGTATTATATAAGATAAGATAAGATCGACCGTTCCCTTCGTTATTCTTAAACTTCTTGATCGACGTTCGCTATCAGAGTCGACTAACTTATATAGTTGGCCTTTCGCCTTGTTACCTCAGTTTGACGTAAGACACAGCACGGAAGCGCCTAACAGCAAAGCTCATTGAAAAGACTCCTTGCAATAAAGAATGACAAATTATAGACCACCATCAGCTTCAAAAAGTAGGAATAGATTTTACAAAACAAAAACTTTTTTTTTTTTGTACTTGTTCTTTTCGTTATCTCTTTTTTTTCATTCAACTTTTTTTTTTCCCCTCCATTAGCACGTGCTCTACACGCACTGCTGAATGCTGGGAATGTGCAACCCGCCAAAGTAAAGAGTCACATTAGGCGAGAAACACGCAAGCACACCCACACACGCAAAGCAGAGGAAGTATCACCATCGGCGTTGCCCGTTTCATAATGTTAGAAAATAAAGGAGGGTTCGGGAAGGAATGTTGATGCACGGGGTGGGTATAATTATAGACATACTGCTCGACCGGTTAATATAAAAAAAACAACAACAACTGATTTAAGCATTAAAAAAAAAAAAAAACAAATAATGCCCGACGAGCAAAGAGGTAAAGTAAAGACTGCTTGAGGCTTGCGCTAGTCCTCGACATATGCTAAAAATTATAAGGAAAATAAATCGTACAATGAAATATATGGTAGTAAATGTGCAATTTTTCCCCCCCCCCCTTCAAATATTTGGCTTGTTTTTATTTGGCTCTGAGGAGTCATTTGTTTGTGTGTTGTTTTGTTTTGTTTTTCATATAGGCTACATTTACGCAAAAGACTGCAGTGATTATACTGGTCGCAGCCATGTATCGCCATGCCTTAAAACCTGCATGCTTGTCACTTCTTCCTAAAGGGGCCAGGCCTGGAGCCGGATCTTGTCCATTTCCATAGAGCAGTGATGCCCAAATTACGGCCCGCGGACCCAGTTCGCCCCATGACGAAGTGCTTTCCAGCCCCCTCGAAATCTTTGCCCAAAGTTCAGAAAATCTGCTTGTCAAAAAAAAGACAAGAGATAAAAAGTAGCCTACTGAACTGATACGCGTATCAGAAATTCGTATTGCCCCATAAGCCAAAAAAAGGTTGGGTCCTACTGCCCTACAATATTTTCTAAATAATTGTTCTATGGGCATCATTGTATATTTATAGCGCTATCAAAGTGCCCTCTACCCTGTTAGCAAAGCCAGAGATCTGATGGAATGATGCTATAAAAAAAAAATCTGTGATAGAAATAAACACGGCGTGCGTATAAAATTTTTTTAGCAGGACGTGTAATAAAGAAAAGGGCTATTCATACGGCAGGAGAGCGTCTGCGTACGTCTTTCCGACTTGGCAATAGACACGAGGGACAAGTACTAAAGTAGTACTTGAAGACACCGCTTTTTAACACTCGAGGCCCTGGAACAGTGAGATTATGATTGTTATAGATAGATCTTGAAGTAGAAACAAGGAACTAGATCTAGAGTTAGCTTAGCGATAGGCATTTAGCCTTGTAAAATATAGGCCTATTTTGATGATAATTTCGTTAAGGTTATATCGACGTTTTAAATTATCTAGAGCTATTTTTCGTTTTTGATTTAAAATGTATTTATACTAATTTCTAGTTTTCAAACATATTAATTAACATAATTGTAAAGCAATTTGAATATCTCGCCAACAATGATGAAACTATTCTGTAGTAAAAAATAGATACAACGTCAGATTCAACGGGTAAGTCTAACTTTAGAAAGAGCAAAGTCAAAAAAATCACTGATTGAAGTTTTGAAGATTATTGTTTGTTTTCCATTTTTCGTGGCTACTTCAGAACTGAATTACATCCTAGCCCAAACCACCAGCAGGACGCCATGGGATGACGGTTTGAACCCAAAACCATCGAGACGACAGTCCAGAGCGCATACCACACGACCAGGCAGCCATCCTAAATATTGAAGACTATCAGAACAAGAGTCCTTATACGAGTTGGTCCTTCTCACTGGAATAAGAACTAAACTGACACCAGACAGAAAGTCCGTTTTAAGTGGCGTAGACTGAACTTTCCATCACGGCGATTTCCTAGACTTACCTTAAATATTTTTTTTTCTAGCTGTATCGTTTTTTTTTCTTCTTCGTATTTTTAGGGGGCTGATGGGGTGGTGGCTAAGAGGCAAAACGCTTGGCTTCTGAGCCGAGGACCTTTTAGGACACCCCCCTGAATCGGGAATAAAAGTTGGTTGGTCGTTGTACCGGCCACATGACACCATTGTTAACCATCACCCATAGAAACAGATGCCCTATATATATAAAGGTCTAAGAAAAAAATATTAATCCGAAGTCAGTCAGTAATAACCACACTCCGCAACCTAAACAGCAAACAGTAAATGCTCTCAAAAGTCTAGTTTAAAAAAAACAACCTAACATTACAAGTTTTCAAGTTATTTGAAATCCATCCAGAAAGTATTACTTGCTTGTGCTTGAACCATCATTCCACCGAGATCAGTTTGTTTGATATACCCAGATACCCAGTTTCACTATTCTCAGCTTATCTATGTCTGTTGACAGCTCGAGATACTCTTCTTTGTATCTAGATGTGGATCTAGGTCTACGTCTCTGTCATGTCTTAGTGATTGTGTATGCTTCAAGTACTTAAAAAAAAAATTAAATAATTTATAAAATCGCCAGATCCAGAAAAACCGATACCTAGATCTAGATCTCCATATCGACCTGTTTCTTTATGGATATGCATATTAGATTATTTTTTAAGTTGTAGGCTATAGATCTATATAAGATAAGAAGATATATCATTTACCTCTTATCTTATATAATACAGACGTTACTTCTACTTTTTTGCTGATGCTTCAGCGGGCCGGATGGAACCACATCGCGGGCGGTTATGGCCCCCGGGCCGTACTTTGGGCATCACTGCTATAGAAGGATACTAAGTATCACATACAAAGAACTATCACAAATGAGGACATTACATATGACACTGTAAAACAAAAAAATAGGCAAACTAAAACTAAGTCTTCAAGGCTAGTAAAGATCTTCCAGAATAAAGAGAATGAGGTAGACACGAGAAAAGCAATGGGATGACAATGCTATATAAAGAGCAATGATTTTATATTATGGTCTACTACTGTCGTTAAGCGACTATGGAATATCTCATCAGCTTGAGGTCTCAGGTTCTGCCAAGGTGTACCACTGCCTGATTTTTACTTCATGGTTGACTCCTGAAGACTTTCCCATGATTGGGTATAGCTGCATGGCAGCAGAGGTTTGAATTCAGAGTTTTCCTTCTGCTAGGTGGGTCACCAGCAATGGCTAATGAGCCCCTGCTGTCCGAAGCTTACTGGTTTAGGCGCCAGTTACTCGCCTTCGCTCCTTCTTCTATTAGTGAAAACAATTCCACCGGACTCAATACCTGAGCCACACGTGAAGGCCAGGAGTTAGACTGGTTATCAGAGGCTATTTGAGACGCATGCCATTAGGAAGCATTTTATAGGTATTGGAGTGATTATCACTCCCGGAAATGACAACATTGCGAAACCTGATGTTATATAGAGGGATTCTATTTAAAGAAAAATGATGTTGTATAGAGTGATACTATTGCTTTTCTAAATAAAGAGAATTGACGACATGCTAAGAGAAGTGATGGTATGTAATGAGAAGTAATGGCTTATTAAATAGAAGTGATGGTATGATAAAGAAAGAGGGGATGGTTTGCCTAGCGACGTGATGGTAAGGTGCTATCTTAAAGACTGGTTTCGTCAGTAAAGAAAACCTCAGACTGCATTACACAAACATGACCAATAGCTCACAAACTTCTCTGCACCAGATCCACGCTCACATGAATCCTAGACATCGCGACCCAAGCAGTCGAGAGCTGAAACGAGAGGTCACCGTGACACGGAACCGCATTCAAGACGCCCGACGAGTTCAGTGCTACAGACACAGAAATTCAAGTGCCTTCCTGGGATTGGTTGGTGTTGGCGCTATGGGGCAAAGGCGTAAAACACAGCTTGAATCATACGCCCCTGAGGGTGTAAAGAACAAGGGTCTAACCAGGCATTGACCTTTACGAGGATG
The DNA here is from genome assembly GCA_030265305.1 of Biomphalaria pfeifferi. Taxonomy (NCBI): domain Eukaryota; kingdom Metazoa; phylum Mollusca; class Gastropoda; family Planorbidae; genus Biomphalaria; species Biomphalaria pfeifferi. The sequence goes on from JASAOG010000011.1 coordinate 7,205,496, forward strand.
TGAAACTCTACCCAGAACACAACCCATACAAATACTTTAATGTTAACCCTTCAAACGCGTATGGTAGGTTAGCCTCTAAACATCAGAATCGAAATTCCATTTAGTATGCACTCATTGTAAAACATCTCAGCACTTTAAGGGTTAAGGAACAAGGTTGATGGACACACACAAAAAAAACCAGACATTCTTGAGTTTTGTTGACACGACACTCCGTAGCATCGGATTGGTTCACATAAGCATAGCTTGCGCTAAAGCTATCAGATCCCATTCAAACACTGAGAGCTAGAAAGTGTTATTATAAACTTTTATCTAAACAAAAAGTTGTTGTTTTTTTTTAAATCCATTTCTACTTTATGAAGCTGGTGATGAATTCGTGTGATGTTTCGCCTTCATCTATCACTAGGTCTGTTGAACCGTTGGGGCACTACATAAGATCTGTTAACCGTCTTGTTCCATTCCTGTCTTTTATCTTGGATTACATTTCTTTCACTGAACTGACATTCGTTTATGTTGTCTTCCCATCGCTTTTTTCTGTCTGCCTCGTCTTCTTTTTCCTGGTACTGTTCCCTGAAGGAAGAACTTAGCAAGCCAATTATTTTGGACGTCATTCGTAACTATTATCTGGAGAGAGAAAGAGAGAGAGAAAGAGTTCTTAGAGAAAAGTGGGAGTGGGGTAGAAGCAAATAAGATGAGTTCAGGGATAGGTCTAGCCAAACGTGTGGTGGGTAAAAGAAACCAGAGAGAATAGTGTAAGAAACGAAATAGAACTGAAACAAATTATTTGGAAAGAAATACAGATTTCATTTGGCGAAAGGATAAGAAGTAAGGAGTTATTAGGCTGAAAGTTTATAAACAATCAATACGATCTCCATTTATGTTTTCAGTTTATGTTCTCAGTTTATGTTTTCAGTTTATGTTCTCAGTTTATGTTTTCAGTTTAAGTCTCAGTTTATGTTTTCAGATTGTGTTTTCAGTTTTAATTTTCAGTTTATGTTTTAGGTTTATGTTTTAGGTTTATGTTATCAGTTTATGTTTTCAGTTTAAATTTTTAGTTTATGTTTTCAGTTTGTCCTCAATTGATGTTTTCAGTTTTTGTTTCAGTTTATGTTTTCAGTTTATGTCTTCAGTTTATGTTTTCAGTTTATGTCTTCAGTTTATGTTTTCAGTTTATGTCTTCAGTTTATGTTTTCAGTTTATGTCTTCAGTTTATGTTTTCAGTTTATGTCTTCAGTTTATGTCTTCAGTTTATGTCTTCAGTTTATGTCTTCAGTTTATGTTTTCAGTTTATGTTTTCAGTTTATGTCTTCAGTTTATGTTTTCAGTTTATGTCTTCAGTTTATGTTTTCAGTTTATGTCTTCAGTTTATGTTTTCAATTTATGTTTCAGTTTATGTCTTCAGTTTTTCAGTTATGTTTTTTGGTACACGTTTATATTTTTAGTTTATGTTTTCATTTAATGCTTCCGTTTATGTTTTAGATGTTTTTAGTCTAAGTTTATATTTTCAGTCTTAAGTTTATATTTTCATTTCATGTTTTGTTTGTTTACTGAAAGACAAATACAAGCAAAACAAAACAATACTAATATAATAGGAATGTATTTAATTATGTGAATAACAAACAAAAAAAGGCAATAACGTTGCTTGTTGCTTACCCAAAAGATTATACATGATCCCACTCCCCATCCACCACCTGCCTCTCCGCCTTATAAATCTACGGATCACCCCTCCCCCCCCCCCCGGCCCATGTTCCTAATTACCGAAATGAGGAAAGGGGAGAAAGAGGGAAATAGGAGACAAGAGAATGTTGGGAGCTGGGGGGGGGGGAGGGGTGTCTTGGGGGAGACCTGTAGAGTTGGATACTGCGGACCTGTCCGAGATTGGGTGTGAATTCATTAACTTCGTTTCCTGACAAAGTGGCTTGGGACAGAGATTGAGTTACCCGAGTTATCCATCTTCATTTACCCAACGCTTGTAACTGCCCCAGCCAGGGCTAGAGATGGAACTGAAGCTCTCTCTCGGCCGAGGTTTTTCCTTCCAACGAACCGTGGACGTCGTGTGTGCGTGCATGTGTGCGGAAGAATAAACTAGGTGGGGGGGATATGTAAATTTAAGATTGGCTCCCATATTGGCGCCACCTGAGACTCCAACCTCCGTCTTTTATTGTGTACATGCGTGGACTAAATCAGTGCCAGGGCATGAGGGTGGCATGTATCACTGCATGGCGCCTTCCAATGGTTTCTTCTTTGTGCCATATACGTACAATAGACGCCCAGCTTGTGCGAATTAAAAACGGAACAGATAAAGAAGCACTTACATAGGTGTGACAGCGATTTTTCTAGCACTGTCCCTTGACCTCAATAAAAAAAAAGTGGTGCCCAAATTAAAACCCACGGGACACGTCCTGTTCGTGACGCGGTGCTTTCCGGCCCAACGAAATGTTTGCTTAATGTGCATATTGAAGCAGCAAAGGATGGATTGGATTAGATTCCATGTTTTTTTTTTCAATGAATAGGCCCGTGATACATATAAACACATTTGTATGGCCAAGTTATGTTGGGAATCACTACCACAGACCAAGTTAGGTTGGGAATCATTGCCACAGACCAAGCTAGATTTGGAATCATTGCCACAGACCAAGTTAGGTTTGGAATCATTGCCACAGACCAAGTTAGGTTGGGAATCATTGCCACAGACCAAGCTAGGTTTGGAATCATTGCCACAGACCAAGTAAGGTTGGGAATCATTGCCACAGACCAAGTTAGGTTTGGAATCATTGCCACAGACCAAGCTAGGTTTGGAATCATTGCTACAGACCAAGTTAGGTTTGGAATCATTGCCACAGACCAAGTTAGGTTTGGAATCATTGCCACAGACCAAGTTAGGTTGGGAATCATTACCACAGACCAAGCTAGGTTTGGAATCATTGCCACAGACCAAGCTAGGTTTGGAATCATTGCCACAGACCAAGCTAGGTTTGGAATCATTACCACAAACCAAGTTAGCTTTGGAATCATTGCCACAAACCAAGCTAGGTTTGGAACTTTGGAATCATTGCCACAGACCAAGCTAGGTTGGGAATCATTGCCACAAACCAAGTTAGGTTGGGAATCATTGCCAAAGAGAAAGTTAGGTTGGGAATCACTGGCCACAGACCAAATTAGGTTGGGAATCACTACCTTAAAGAAAGTTAGGTTGGGAATCACTGGCCACAGCCCAAGTTAGGTTGGGAATCACTGCCATTAATCATGTACATTAACTTGGCAGGAAGCCCAACCGGTCCGATTAAAATAAAAGAAAATTTTTGTTTTAGTTTTTGACCCAACTTATCAGACGTGCTAAGAAAAAAAGTTTAAGTTGTTTCCCTTCCCAGTTGGATTATTTGATACAAATTTCAATGAGAGGTGGGATTATTTTATTTATAATTTAAGCACACAAGAAAATACATTTTGAAGAGTAATAATATTACAAAAGGGAAATTCTTGAAGAAAAAAAATTGAAAGAATTAAATTATAACTTTGGCATCAACAATTTCAAAATTATCCGACTTTTTTTCTTTTTGTTTCGTATATTTTTTAAAAGAGGAACAAAAAAATGTTTATTTTTTTGATAAATTGGCATCGTGTACTTAATAACAGACATTTTGTCTGTCCAATATGATAACAGACATTTTATCAGCTTCCACCTGAGCTAGCATGAAGGAGTCTTACATTCTGCTGTAAGATTATGTTTATAATTACGTGTTATACCCTGCTAGCAACAGACAAGATAGAAGGTCGTTATCCCACCAGTGACAGATTGATACAGCCCTGTTAAATGTAGCCAAGCAAATGTGCCACTCCATTTGCACTGGATTGTGTAAAGGTCAACGGTGCATGATGGGATAGCTGAAAAGTAAGGAAGGGGGAGATTTGCGACCTATTTTCGTACAACATGAAGTACAAAAGAATTTCTGGATATAGATCAACAGCTCTCTTCACATGTCGTATAAATCTCGTTCTTTTAGTTCTCTCTCTCCCCCTCTCTCTATCTCTCTCTTTTGTTTTTCCCCCTCTCTCTCTATTTCGCTCTTTGCTAACGTACCCCCTTTTTGTCTATTTCTATATCTTGTTATGTCTCTTTCTGCTTTTTTTTTAGCGGCCCCCGAAAGGGGAAAAGACGCTATTAGTTTTGTGTGAGCTAACTGTCCGTCCATCCCGTTTAGATATCAGAAACTAGAAGAGAAAATGAAAATCGGACATCATGTTCATTGAAAGTTCTGATGCAACGGGTACTTTTTTATTTTCTGAAAGCGAAAAATCGAATTTTTTTAATCAGTTATGCAAGCAATTTTTTTCATAAAAATACACCATTTTTACAACTATTCACTATTAACAGTAACAAACATTGGAGGCTTTTTAGTAAGGGTCACAATAATTCATCATATTTGTAACACATTTATGCAAATGGTTTTAGATTTTGGTCAAAAAATATTTTTTTTTACAATTGTATTGCTAAGTTATGTAAGTTCTGTCATACTAAATACTACATTTACCAAAAAAATGTTTCCCTTTTTTTTAAAGAGAAAAAATCTATTTACTATGCAAATAAGTTAATAATTGAAAACAACAATTAATAAGTAGTTTTTCATATTATCGCAAAAGTATACTCCACCATTAAACAGAAATTGAAGTAATTTTTTTTTCTATGGAAATATTTTTTTCTTGAGGCTTTGAATAAGAGACTGACCCTTTACAAAACAATTAGATACTCCTTATAAGACATCAGTTAGGCCAGGTTCACATCTAACTCGGCATTCACTTTCATCTATCCCTTGGTCTGCTTGACATTTGGGGCACCACACAGGATCTGTCAACCTTCTTTCTCCATTCTTCTCTGTCATTTGCCTTTGATAGAATTATATTATGATATTCTTTCTGAAAATATTGAAACCTGCCTTTTTTCCTGCCTGGGTGGACCACTTCGGGGGCCGATTTTGAGTTTGTGTTTCCACACAAACTGTCTTTGTAACCTTGTTTGTTTGTTTTTTTGGTCTGTTTCTCGTTTTTTCTCTCTGTCTCGATCTATCTTTCTCATTCTCTGTCTCGTTCTCTGTCATCTCTGTCTCTCGCTCGATTTAACTCTCTCTCTCTAGATATATATCTTGTTATATATCCTTGTTTTATTTTCCAATCTCTAACATCAGAGGGACACTGCTAGAGAATGTTCTGTGGTCAGATCAACCTAACCTGTCTATAATCTCGGTAACCCGCTTTTCAAGAACAGTAACTCTTCTTTTAGTTTAACAAAAAAACAGCCACACAAACAACAACTCAAAAGAGTCACGTGTAGCGCAGGAAATAAACTTCTGTGATAGTTACGATACCGACTTTGCCTGGTGCTTTGGTCCCGATAGGCCAGTGCCAATCAATGAAAATAAAAGCCGTGTCGTGAGTTCCTTCTTCCCTAGTGCCATTGGAGCGTTGAACGGGTTGCCTGAATCAGCTAGGAAAACCAAAGGTTTAGCATAGTATAAGTCTCTCATTTACAAGCATGACTAGATTGACGCATTGTAATGTGCATGACGTCACGTAGTTATCTTATCTTTTGAAGGGACGTCTGAAGTGTATAAGAGAAGAGCTACTTAGGACCTTTCCAAGAGTCCACCAAGACGAAGATGGCATATTGTTGTCCCATAGAAGCGTATTTTAAAAAGAGTTTATAGGTACTTCGCCTTAAACCGCATTTTCAATGTCAAGTAAGAACCTGCATACACACACACACACACACACACACACACACATATATATATATATATATATATATATATATATATATATATATATATATATATATGATAACGTATGTGAATACTGAATACGACTGTCTCGCGGGGGCCACCCACTAGTTTTTGTAACAACCACAAACTCCCTTGGTTATCTAGTTCAGGGTTAGGGTGTCGATACACATATATATTTATGATAAAGTATGTGAATACTGAATACGACTGTCTCGCGGGGGCCACCCATGAGTTTGTGTAAGAACCACAAACTCCCTTTGTTATCTAGTTTATGATTAATATTTTTTAAATGTGTGTGCGGTACCCTTCTATTATGTGAAACTGTTGATGTGATTAGTTACATTACAAATAAGAAGGTTCAAGAATGCCAAGCAATCTAGTATGACAAGAGTTGAGGTAGGCACACGTTGGGAGAGGAAAAAGAATTGGGTGCACTGGAATCAGGGGCGTAGCTAGGAGTTTTTCATCATTTAGGGGCCCAGGGGCTTTACCTCTTTGGGGACCCCTGCATTTTGCGTAATATTTAGAATTTACTGCAAAAAAAAAAAACACTCCTTTGGGGGCTCGGGGGTAGTTCCAATTTCCCCCTTCCCTAGCTACGCCTCTGACTGGAATGAAGTGAGACTCTGTAGGTACACCATTTGGGGGGGGGGGGGGGAGAGACTCAGTTTAGGAACTCGCAAATATGCCAGACTGAAAGGTCTATTATTAAAACAGCGATAGAGCCACCCATTGACCTGGCGTGATTGAGTTTTCGATGCCAAAACTGAGTGAAGATGAGGATTTCATCTTGTGAGCGTGCCGGGGGAGGAACAATACTAGAAGAATGTGATATTTGTGCTGCAGGAATTCAGTCTGGGTGTGTTGGCCTGGGGTAGGGGAGTTTGAAGAGGAGGAGGAGCAGTAGATGAAATGGAGGTTGAAGAAGATGGTTGAATGTCTTGGTAGTCCTTTAATCCAATTGGTTGTCATAAAATATGCGCAAATTTTTTTATATTTGTACCGTATGTGACGCGGTGGCTGAGTGGTTAAGCGCTTGACCTGGGGTCCTGGGTGTGAATCTCGGTGAAGACTGGGATTTTAAATTTCGGAAATTCTTAGGGCGCCCCTGAGTCCACCCAGCTCTGATGGGTACCTGACTTTAGTTTGGGAAAGTTTGGTCGTTGTGCTGGTCAAATGACACCCTGTTCGTTAACTGTTGTCCAAAGAAACATGTGACCTTAACATCATCTACTTATAGATCGCAAGGTCTGAAAGGGGAACTTTACTGTATCGTAATGAACGGCCAAACACGAATTAGTAATAAATAAATTATATTTACATAATTTTCCCTTCAAATATCCGTAACTAAAACTCTAAGGCAGTACTTTTCCTACTTTATTGAAGTAGTTAGACCGAGTGGCACTGTCCTAGACCATTATTGTTTTCTACTTTATTCTGGACAGGATTCAGACCTGATGAAGCCCTAAACTTTCGAACTGAGAGGTCCCGGGTTAGAATTTCGGTGAAGACTTGGATTTTTAATCTCGGGATTCTTAGGGCGCCCATGGGTCCACCCAATTCTAAATGGGCACCTGTTATTAGTTGGGGGGAATAAAGCGGTTGGTCGTTGTGCTGGCCACATTACACCCTCGTTAGCCGTAAGCCATATAAAAAGATGGTATTCAGATCGCAAGATCCGAGAGGAAAATTTTACTTTAAATTTTTTTTTACTTTGTCATGGACCACATCACCCCCCCCCTTTCCCCCCCCCCCCCCCCCCCCCCCCCCCCCCCAAAATCGTGAAAGCTATAAAACATTTGAGCACGATTCTTATTTCATATGCTAGGACAAATTCGTTTAAGTGCTCCCTCTTCGCTAATGTCATTGGAGCATAGGACGGTTGCCTGAAACAACCAAAAAAGGGAATACGCTTAATAGGTCAGCCATAGAAACAGACGATCTATAGATCTGATCTATAGATTGCAAGGACTGAAAGGAATGCATTAGTTTTTTACTTTACTTGGATAAATATTGACATAAATGTACATTGTACAATCTTACCGCTGTTGGAATATAGATCATTACTCCTAATTATAATCTTTTATAGGGTCAGTGGCGTAGCAACTATGGCATGAAGGGGTTCATTGAGCCCAGGACAAGACCGATAGGGGGCCAAACTGGGTCTTATAAAGCAAAAATGTGTTGACTGGCGGACTGGCAATATGGGCATTTGGGCAATTGTCCAGTGGGCCGGTACCTAAATAGGCCAGTAGGACTACAGTAATATCTTCTTTTTTGAAATCACGTCTGTGCTTTATAAGATAATGGCCACAATGATGTCATCAAGGCACGTATTAAATTGTTAAAGGTTTTATAGTATTGTTGTAAACCTGGTGGTGACACAGATGGGGGTAGTGCTCTGTGTTTTTAGCTTACCCAAATCGCCACAGTCAGCGCAGGACAGTGACCAGTGACAGTACATGCCAGTTCGGCAAGGACCAGTGTCGTAAATATTACGCACGCAAGTCACGGCGAAAGTGATCAACTGGAGTGGTCAAGAAGGTTCGAGGCCAGTAGAGACACTATATAAGAGAGAGTGTGTCAGAATCGCTTCACTTCACATTACCTCGCAATGTGACCAGTACGAGGCGAGAACCAGCACGGTGCGTGAAGTCAGGCGGAGCAAGACTAGGTTTTTGTAATGACAGTGTTAATGTTGTTGCCAATTGCGATGTATTTGAAATTAAACTGTAACTGTTACTTTGGAGCCCTGAGTTGTGAGTTTCTTTAAGTTCGTTGTGTCGTGTGGTGCAGTTCGAAGAGAGTCTGGATAGTAGAGGGAGAGACGTAACAGTATTTGCTTACAAAAGGGTCTCTCTCTCTCTCTCTCTTTATATTCACTGTGTGCATGTGTACAGCTATCGATACGTTATCAAAATTAACATCATGATTTTGAAGACAGGTAGACCTAGAAGCGGATGTCCATCAATAAAAGCATGTAATATAAAATGTATGGGCGGATGAAAAAAAAATGTCCGGGCCGATTTTGACACCCTCCTGGTTGACTATGAAAATTTCAATGTTTCAAACTAATTACATTATTTAACTTAATATGTTTGTTTTTCCTAAATTATATTTCTGGAGTCTTAGCAAAATAACAAATAGGTATAAATCTTATTGTTCTAGTATAAACTCTATATAAGGAACTCTAAAATTGTCGGTAGAGCATTTCATTAAAATTAAACGTGTTAGATTTTTAATAATAATAATAATAATGAAGAAAATAATAATAATGATGATTAGTAGGCAATGTAAAAGTGCACTATAAAATAAAATTATGCATATTTTTGTCTTTGTTTTATTATTTTTCCCCCTATCATTGGGATACATACTCACTAGTTGAATTACGTGTATTATTAGTATCAGTAAACAGTAAATTCAATATTTCTTTCAACAATCATTGGAAACTACTACATGTTCTGGAATAGAGGATACTTGTGTCATTTTTCTGTCTTTAGTGGGTCCAATGGTTAGGTAGATTGTCTTTGATATTAGATAATATTACTATTGTTATATTATTAGGTTAATCACTTTTCAATTGTTTTTGATTTAATACTTGTGAATTATGAGAACTTACAAATAAAAACATTTTTTTAAAAAGCCCACAAAAGAGGCAAGATGGCCCATAAAAGAGGCACATAAAGCCCAAAGAAAAGAGGCCCAAGGATTCCTATGATGATAAAGCTAAAATTGAATAGCACAAATTCTGAGGTTTCCTTTTTTTTAAAAAAAAAAAAAATCAATCTACAAAAAACAAACTTTAGATGATTGGTATGATTGCATATCATCATGCGAATTATTAATCTTTCATGCCATAACCCTCGGGTCGGTAACCTGCGGATCGCGAGCCACATGCGGCTCATCAGTTCCATAAGCAAAAAATATTTATTTTATCGAAAGATTTTTTTTGAAAAAGTTCTGAATCGTTTTTAGAGGATTATGCACCAATTCTATCTCTCAACCGCTTGTACTCGCTTTTCACCACAACCCTCCCCATTACACGCGTCGACACTGTCAGTCCGTCGGAAGCTCTCGAATGTCGCCGGATGATTCTATGTAGGTTTTTAATTCGCTTTTGACGCCAGACGAATTGGGATCTTCACCACTCGCTTTAGGTATGAGGTATAGGTTGTTGTTTCATATAAATGAGTTAGAAGCGAATTATCTTTTCCAAGTTAGAAGCAATCTACAAGAAATGCTAATCCGACAAGCTTTGCGGTACCACTAGAAGTTGAAAATTTACAGATGGTGAGTATGTCCAAGACTGCTTTCTGCGTGCATCTGAAGAACTGTTTTGTGATTTCAAAAACAAACCAGAAATCTTGAAAAAAAAAATCAAAGATTGGCCTCTTTCCGCTAAAAATGTACAAGATAGAATAGCAAAAATGTCTTCAAATGTAACATATTTGTAAGTGGAAGATATTCAACTTTCTTCTGTCTTATCACTTGCTATAAAAGACACGGCACAAGTTGCCCTTTTTGTCAGGTATATGTCTTTTCAAGGTCCAAAAAAAGAACTTGTCTCGTGACAAATTAGAGCAGATGTAGTGAGTGCCATGCAAAAATACATTAAAAACATTAAGATCGATTTAAATAAAAATCGTTTCAATAGCAACTGATGGAGCCAGAAATATGACAGGAAAAAATAAAGGGGCAACAACGATTTGTCGGAGAAACATAAATCATGAAATTCTTACGTTTTACTGTACAATTCGGAAGTGCCTAAAAAGATTCCTACCGAAATAGTTGAGGTCATAAATTTGGCAATCAAGATTTTTTTACAACATCTTGTCAAAAGAACTCCACCATCGTCAGTTTAAAGAATTCTAAAACGAAACGGGAACTCAAAATTCTGACCTCCTTCTTCCCAACAAAGTGCGATGGTTTTCCAAAGGTTGAAACGTTTTGCTTTGTGGTTGAATGAAATAAATACATTCCTAAATGAAAAAATGCATTAATCACCCTGAAATAGAAAACGACAAATGGTTGCAAGCATTTTACTTTATGGCGGATATAACAATGAAATAAAATGAGCTGAGTCTAAAACTGCAAGGAAAGGGAAACCCATCCTATGGTTTGGTAGAAGAATTTGTTTGTTTTAAAGAAAAAATTATTATTTTTGCAGAAGATATTCAGAACATTCAGAGTGGTAAGTTACTTCTTTTTGAATGTCTAAAGCAGTATCGCGATAAAATCCGTGCAACTTTTGACACAAATTTATTAGCAGCACAGTTATAAAAAAAAAAATCAAAAATGAAGTTCTTGAGAGATTTCAGCAATTCAAAACCAAAAAAACCATTCTAGCATTTAGAGTAAATCCTCTCAACACAAATAGTAACGAAATCCACATTGAATCAATCCATTTGGAATTGATGCTGGATCTCTAGACACGCAATTAATCGATTTAAAAAGTAAAGCTTTGTGGAGTGGAAAATTTACAGAGTTGAAAAGCAATAGGGAGGTTGAAGGTCCAGAAATGTATGCAACGCAAAACTATTGGACAGCTTTAAAAGGAATGCCGCGAGTTGATTCGGCGAATGGAATAATCTCCCAGACTGCTACAGTCAGGTGAAGAAGTTGGCATTAGGAAGGCTGACTATCTTTGGATCGATATCTTCGTGCGAGCAAGCCTCCTCTTGCATGATTATAATTAAAAGTAAAGTAAGAAGCCAACTAACAAATGATAATTGAAAGTCATGTTTGAAACTGAAAACAATTTATGAGCCAAATGTCTCCAAACTTTTTAAAACCACGCAGAGCCATCGCTCCCATTGCGTTTGTTTGCTCAATGTTTGTTAGTGAAATACAAGTTAGTGTTGTATGTAAATGTTTAACTGCTTTAGTTGTTACCAAAAAAAAATAATTATCTAATAATGCCATATATATATATATATATAAGCAAAATATGAGCAAAGTAAGCAAACATATGCAAAATACCCCCCTTATAGTAGTCTACTAATAAAACGTGTAAGCCGTAAACACACCAATCATTTTTTTCAGAAATCATAAGGAAACTTCTAGATCTATAAACTATATAACCTAAGTATGACCACATTTATATGGAGAAATCGCAAATGTTAATAATTAAAAATATATATATATAAAGTGGAGGGCGATTGAAATGCACAATCTACTAAGATCTAAATCTAATACTAAATACGAACGAGAGTTGCCTCCCCCCCTTTTTGATTATTCCCCCTTGTTAATTATAAATCGGAGCGATCTTCCGAGTGTGACCACAGGGAGGATAACTCTATCTGGCAGGGGGCAGACAAGCAAGCTGGCGTTAATTAACAAGTACATTAGCGCTAATGCGGTTGTCGTTCTTAGTTTCCGCTCCGTAATGCTCCGAGAACTCGCGATGAAACGCGAGATGTCTGGAAGAGAAAAACAACAACAGCGGGACTGTCGGTCATTTGCTTTTATGACAGCCATTTCTCCATTTTATAGTACAGAAAAATTTGCATACAATATTTTCGTCCCGTGGAAGTGTAGAGATGGCCGTATCAGATTTAAGTACCGGATTTTTATAAAAAGTTTTCCCAGACACGTGGGCCATATGTAGGCAATAAAACAGAAACGAAATCACATGTAGAAATCTAAAGTAGGCAACCGGTAACATATTAAGAGCGTATATCCTAGGGCAGGGGTTCTCAACCTGTGGGTCGCGACCCCCTTGGGGGGTCGATTGACAATTTGCCAGGGGTCGCCTAAGACCATCGAAAATAGGGATTGTTATTGTCTACTATTTTATTGCTGTATGCGTGTGTTTAGGGGGGGGGGGTGTCGCGGCAGAGTGGGGGATTGTAAAAAGGGGTCACCGAGCTTAAAAGGTTGAGAACCGCTGTTAAATCTAAGGTATGGCATATTACAAGATCTTCATGGCTCGCAAAGATCGTCCTTCAGGGAACAGTACCTGGAAAAAGAAGGAGAGGCAGACAGAGAAAGTTTTGGGAAAGCAGAATAGAATAATAGACGGGCCTGCCATTGAAAGAGATACTATCCAGGGCAAAAGACTAGGAGGAATGGAGAAAGATGGTCGACAGATCTTGTGTGTCGCCCCATCGGTCCAACAGACAAAACCTAAGAGATAGGTGTAGGTGATTCTAGGTATACTTGAGAAAGTTAATGAAGAACAATTGAACTCTTCAGTAAAGAAAACGATAGAACGTTGAACTAAAGAATAAAGCAGGATGACTGCCTGGTCGTGAGGTACGCGCTCTGAGCTATCGTCTCGATAGTCCCGGGTTTGAACCCTGCCTACTGCCATCCCCCGTTGTCCTGCGGGAGGTTTGGGCTAAAATGTTATAATTTACATTTATAACGGAGCGTCACAAATATGTAAAAACAAACTGGTAGACATAAACATGTAACATTAATAGTTTGAGTTTAAACATAAACATTTCCACACAAAATTGATTGGACATTCCAACCAGAAAAAAATGGAAAGCAAGAGTGTGTTGTAAAATGAATACAAATATAATTATTTGGATTGTAATTAATATACAATCTTCTGTGGTTTTTATTGACATTTTAATTGTTAACAAGGAGGAGGGGGGGGGGGGGGTTAAGCAAATAAAATGACTAAAATAAATTATGCGCAAGCAAACCAATCCCCATTTACAATGGGTTTATATTATAGGTAAAGTTGATAACAGGAACAAATGAATGTATATCATTCACCCAATGCCTAAGACGGATTTTTAAAAATAAGTTGGCCAGATAAAGCAACTAATTAAGAAGTACTACGAAGAGCAGGATGCCAGGACATCCGGTTTCCAGCAACAGGCGCCCTGGCTGGTTTGGTCATGTCCACAGAATTCCACAATATCGATTTCCACAAGACATTCTGTATGGTGATTAACAGAAGGCAGGAGAGCCGCTGGTCGTCCACTTCTACGGTAAACTGATGTATGCAAACGCGACCTGAAGCCCTTCAAAATCGACACTAACAGAAAAAGTGGCACAGAATAGATTCACATGGAGAGCAAGCATAAAGTAAGGGTCCAGGAATTGCAGATACCATACACAACAGAAATAGAAAGTGAAAGTGCGACAGCGCCTGGTGATTATCGATGCCCAACCTATGACTGCAGCTGAGTATCATGGATTGGCCTCTTCACACAAGAAGTTGCAAAGGAAAAAGATCGTGTCTCGAGACTTGAAAGGCCACAGAGAAAGTTGATATCGCCTTATTAGGCGAAAGGTTTTACTAAAGGGTTGGATCGTCACCGGAATTCCCAACCACCATTAAATCTTAAACAGATGTCAACTATTCATACGGACGTTCACCGATCATGAATACAAAACCAAGTAGTTCAAAAGTTAATCCATGGTAATTGGGTAGTTGCACTATGTTCCAGTCCGCAACAATACACCACTTCAATGTGACTTTCATGGAAACCATTCAGCGATTACAACCGCTGTCCCGAATCGATCGATTTTGGGACGGGGAAAGAGGGGGGGGGGGGGGGGGATACAATCACACAGACAGAGTCTAAGAACTTTGAAACGAAAAGCCATCTTTTCCTCTCGGTTGGGGTTTCGATACTAAAGTCCAGAGTGTATCCGGACTCGGCAAGGAATCTGAAATTCACAGCATTAACTCTTGTGTGTGCCAGTGTGCGGGCAAACCTATCAGTAGATCCAGGATCATAATGCACAGCTGGGCGTCTCGCCGCCTAACAGACTGACAATCCAGGGGGAGGTACTAAGTTCAGAATGTTTCCACTCCCTCGTTACAAAAAAAAAAAAGTGTTATCGGAAAAAATAACGAGGATGAGTGTCGAAACATAGACAAGAAGAAATTTTATGTCATGTCTGCGTTTTACTTTACATCGGTTCTGGGGATAATATGAAACATGAACAATGTTCTGATTTTATGAAACAGGCTTAGCAAAGACAAAAAGAAATGAAAAGTTTGAATATTTAGAATTGTTGTTGTTTTTAATTTAGTAGTTTTACAACTTTTTGCATAATTTTATTATATTTATAAATGAATTTTAGACGTTGCACGTAAAACTTTAGGCTTTAAACTTCAGACTTTAAGTTTTAGACTTTAAACTTCAGACTTTAAACTTCAGACTTTAAACTTCAGACTTTAAACTTCAGACTTTAAACTTCAGACTTTAACTCTAGACTTTAAACTTCAGACTTTAACTTTAGACTTTGAACTTCAGACTTTAAACTTTAGACTTTGAACTTCAGACTTTAACTCTAGAATTTAACTTCAGACTTTTACTCTAGAATTTAACTTCAGACTTTCACTTTAGACTTTGAACTTCAAACTTTAAACTTCAGACTTTAACTTCAGACTTTAAACTTCAGACTTTAACTTCAGACTTTAAACTTCCGACTTTAACTTCAGACTTTAACTTTAGACTTTTACTCTAGAATTCAACTTCAAACTTTAACTTTAGACTTTAACTTCAGACTTAAGCAGACTTTAAAATTCTGACTTAAACAGTCTTGAAACATCAGGCTTTAAACGTCAGACTTTAAACATCACACTTTTACAGACTTTAAACTTCAGACTTTAAACCTCACACTTTTACAGTTTTTAAACTACAGACTTTAAACTTCAGACTTTGAACATTAGACTGTAACATACGAATAATGTATTCCCTGTAAAGAAACCACATTTCAATAATAAACATGTTTTAAACTCTAGCTTTTAAGAATAAAGTTTCCTTCATAGCCCCTGTGAGCCCATAATACAATTCCCTAATGTAAAGGGGGAAAAACGCTTATATTAATAGTCAAAAGGAAAGATTTAGTAACAAGTGTAGCAAGGTACCTGTGGGGCGTGAGCCCGGGTACAATAATACGATGGTAGTTTCCCTTCACCACCTCTCCAGATGATCTAAGGTTGGGTACCTGTCGTCTCGATGGTCCCGGGCTTATTCCCTGCCCGCTGCCATCCGAGACCATTCGTCATAGAAGGCCCGAACACTGACCTGCAACGTCACAATACTAAATATAATTTTATTTATAATATAGACAAAATCAACTTCATATGAAATAAAATAAAGAGCCGACCCGCGGCGTAGCATACGCCCCGCCTCTTTTTTTTTCTGAGCCTCGCTCTCTGTCATCGTGAAAGTTACGTGGGGTAACTCTAGCCAGACGCAGAAATAAAAGAGTTATCTTTCCATAGCTTTTTCATCGTGATGTCCCCGCATGGTTAGGCCACGAAGAGAATTATATATATAGATGTGGCAGACTTTAGTCATAAACTTTTTTTTTTTTTACAAAATCTAACTCACTAGAATCTTTCAGTCTCACGTCTGTCCTACCAAATGACGACAATGCCACCTATGTTGCATCATTTACAACCAATCGCCCACCTCTTCCCGCCGTCACTATAGAAACACACACCCACACTCCATAACACTACGCCACTGAACAGACTTGATTTTCGTAGCTTGCTCATAACTATGGTATGTTATTTCAGAAGGGAAAGAAAAGTTCATAGGGTCCCAAGCCTACCGGTAATACGCATAGAGCTGCTATCAAAATATTTGGGTAAGTGTCTCAAGGGTTTAAACCAGGGTTCTCAACCTGTGGGTCGATTGGCGATTTGCCAGGGGTCGCCTAAGACCATCGGCAATTTGGATTGTTTTTGTCTATTCTTCTATTGCTGTATGTGTGTGTTTAGGGGGGGGGGGAGTCGCGGCAGAGTGGGGTATTGTAAAAAGTGGTCGCCGAGCTTAAAAAGTTGAGAACCGCTGGTTTAAACGAATGTTAATAGACTCTTGGAATTATCAAATAATTGAATGGATGCATTCTTAAATAAAGATGATAGTTGAGTATTGATGTGCTAGTGCTGTATTAAGAGCACGTGTTGTTTTGTTTGTTTTCACTCAGAAGACATGGGCACAACAACGAACTATATTGAAGGAAAATATAGAGTTGAAGCTAATGTTGAAACAAATGTGATACATACATATATTAGACATAAATAAACAGCAGCACCAGGCACCAAGTTTTTAAATGAGAGAAAGTAGTGAATTAAAACATCCTTAATTCACTACTTTCTCTCTTAAAAACTAGGCCCCTGGTGCTGCTATTTATTTATGTCTAATATATGTATATATTGAATGAGTAGGTCATATCAGGTGGGAAAAAACTTAATAGAGGTTTGGCGGCGAGGTGGCTGAGCGGTAAAGCGCTTGGGGAACCCGGAATCGAATCCTGATGAAGACTGGGATTTTTAATTTCGGGATCCTCGTGCGCTTCTATGTCCTCCGAGCTCTAATGGGTATCTTACATTAGTTGGGGAAAAGGAAAGGCGGTTGGTCATTGTGCTGGTCATATAACACCCTCGTTAACAGTAGGCTACAGAAACAGATTACCTTTACATCATCTGCTCAATAGACTAATAAGTCTGAAAAGGCAACTTTTTTTTTTTTTACTTTTTTTAAATTGGGGGCTTAAATGGTTCATCTACATGATTAACTAGATTAGCTAATGACTTAACGACTTGATGATCTTCTTGACGAAAAAAGTCGAGATAATATAAGATAAAAGATAAGATAATGGAGGGCTACTTTGTCCTCTATTCAGATCTCGCTTTTGTAGGTGTAGTGGGTACGTTTGTATTCAAGTTCTTGTCATTCATCCCCTTCTCTCTCCCTCTCCCAGTCTCTTTCTCTCTACACACACACACACACACATACGCACACACATACAGACACCTCCCGGAATCATTCTCTTTCCTCACCTCGCCCCCCCCCCTATTTTTTTTTTCGTACCTTTAAATGTGAACACAAAGCGACGTAAATGTTTATTCTGTGTCCTGTTCAGGCGGGGGAGGGAGAAAGAGAAAGAGAGAGAGAGATACAGAGAGAGAGATGGGAGGGAGAGACAGAGAGAGATGGGAGGGAGAGACAGAGAGATACAGAGAGAGAGATGGGAGGGAGAGACAGAGAGGTACAGAGAGAGAGATGGGAGGGAGAGACAGAGAGAGACAGAGAGAGATGGGAGGGAGAGACAGAGAGAGACAGAGAGAGATGGGAGGGAGAGACAGAGAGAGACAGAGAGAGACAGAGAGAGATGGGAGGGAGAGACAGAGAGAGAGATGGGAGGGAGAGACAGAGAGAGACAGAGAGATACAGAGAGAGAGATGGGAGGGAGAGACAGAGAGAGACAGAGAGAGATGGGAGGGAGAGACAGAGAGAGACAGAGAGAGATGGGAGGGAGAGACAGAGAGGGATGGGAGGGAGAGACAGAGAGATACAGAGAGAGAGATGGGAGGGAGAGACAGAGAGAGACAGAGAGAGAGATGGGATGGAGAGACAGAGAGATACAGAGAGAGATGGGAGGGAGAGACAGAGAGATACAGAGAGAGAGATGGGAGGGAGAGACAGAGAGACAGAGAGAGACAGAGAGAGATGGGAGGGAGAGACAGTGAGAGACAGAGAGATACAGAGAGAGAGATGGGAGGGAGAGACAGAGAGAGACAGAGAGAGACAGAGAGAGACAGAGAGATACAGAGAGAGATGGGAGGGAGAAAGAGAGAGAGAGATACAGAGAGAGAGATGGGAGGGAGAGACAGAGAGAGACAGAGAGAGACAGAGAGAGACAGAGAGAGATGGGAGGGAGAGACAGAGAGAGAGACAGAGAGAGAGAGATACAGAGAGAGAGATGGGAGGGAGAGACAGAGAGATACAGAGAGAGAGATGGGAGGGAGAGACAGAGAGAGACAGAGAGAGATGGGAGGGAGAGACAGAGAGAGACAGAGAGAGACAGAGAGAGACAGAGAGAGACAGAGAGAGATGGGAGGGACAGACAGAGAGAGACAGAGAGAGACAGAGAGAGATGGGAGGGAGAGACAGAGAGAGACAGAGAGAGATGGGAGGGAGAGACAGAGAGAGACAGAGAGAGACAGAGAGAGATGGGAGGGAGAGACAGAGAGAGACAGAGAGATACAGAGAGAGATGGGAGGGAGAGACAGAGAGATACAGAGAGAGAGATGGGAGGGAGATACAGAGAGAGACAGAGAGAGACAGAGAGATGGGAGGGAGAGACAGAGAGAGATGGGAGGGAGAGACAGAGAGAGACAGAGAGAGACAGAGAGAGACAGAGAGAGAGATGGGATGGAGAGACAGAGAGATACAGAGAGAGATGGGAGGGAGAGACAGAGAGATACAGAGAGAGAGATGGGAGGGAGAGACAGAGAGAGACAGAGAGAGACAGAGAGAGATGGGAGGGAGAGACAGTGAGAGACAGAGAGATACAGAGAGAGAGATGGGAGGGAGAGACAGAGAGATACAGAGAGAGAGATGGGAGGGAGATACAGAGAGAGACAGAGAGAGACAGAGAGAGATGGGAGGGAGAGACAGAGAGAGACAGAGAGAGATGGGAGGGAGAGACAGAGAGAGACAGAGAGAGACAGAGAGAGATGGGAGGGAGAGACAGAGAGAGACAGAGAGATACAGAGAGAGATGGGAGGGAGAGACAGAGAGATACAGAGAGAGAGATGGGAGGGAGATACAGAGAGAGACAGAGAGAGACAGAGAGATGGGAGGGAGAGACAGAGAGAGATGGGAGGGAGAGACAGAGAGAGACAGAGAGAGACAGAGAGAGACAGAGAGAGAGATGGGATGGAGAGACAGAGAGATACAGAGAGAGATGGGAGGGAGAGACAGAGAGATACAGAGAGAGAGATGGGAGGGAGAGACAGAGAGAGACAGAGAGAGACAGAGAGAGATGGGAGGGAGAGACAGTGAGAGACAGAGAGATACAGAGAGAGAGATGGGAGGGAGAGACAGAGAGAGACAGAGAGAGACAGAGAGAGACAGAGAGATACAGAGAGAGATGGGAGGGAGAAAGAGAGAGAGAGATACAGAGAGAGAGATGGGAGGGAGAGACAGAGAGAGACAGAGAGAGACAGAGAGAGACAGAGAGAGATGGGAGGGAGAGACAGAGAGAGAGACAGAGAGAGAGAGATACAGAGAGAGAGATGGGAGGGAGAGACAGAGAGATACAGAGAGAGAGATGGGAGGGAGAGACAGAGAGAGACAGAGAGAGATGGGAGGGAGAGACAGAGAGAGACAGAGAGAGACAGAGAGAGACAGAGAGAGACAGAGAGAGATGGGAGGGAGAGACAGAGAGAGACAGAGAGAGACAGAGAGAGATGGGAGGGAGAGACAGAGAGAGACAGAGAGAGATGGGAGGGAGAGACAGAGAGAGACAGAGAGAGACAGAGAGAGATGGGAGGGAGAGACAGAGAGAGACAGAGAGATACAGAGAGAGATGGGAGGGAGAGACAGAGAGATACAGAGAGAGAGATGGGAGGGAGATACAGAGAGAGACAGAGAGAGACAGAGAGATGGGAGGGAGAGACAGAGAGAGATGGGAGGGAGAGACAGAGAGAGACAGAGAGAGACAGAGAGAGACAGAGAGAGATGGGAGGGAGAGACAGAGAGAGAGACAGAGAGAGAGAGAGATACAGAGAGAGAGATGGGAGGGAGAGACAGAGAGATACAGAGAGAGAGATGGGAGGGAGAGACAGAGAGAGACAGAGAGAGATGGGAGGGAGAGACAGAGAGAGACAGAGAGAGATGGGAGGGAGAGACAGAGAGATACAGAGAGATACAGAGAGAGACAGAGAGAGACAGAGAGATACAGAGAGAGAGATGGGAGGGAGAGACAGAGAGAGACAGAGAGAGACAGAGAGAGATGGGAGGGAGAGACAGAGAGATACAGAGAGAGAGATGGGAGGGAGAGACAGAGAGAGACAGAGAGAGATGGGAGGGAGAGACAGAGAGAGAGATGGGAGGGAGAGACTGAGAGAGACAGAGAGAGAGATGGGAGGGAGAGACAGAGAGAGATGGGAGGGAGAGACAGAGAGAGAGAGAAGAAAAGTGCAGAAAGAATATCGTTGAATGTGTGTGTTAGGGGGGAGGGACTCTATACACGTCCAATGTAAATGGGGCGAGACGAAGTGGGTGGAGGGGAGAGACCCCAAGCGCAGACGACATGATGATAGCCAAACCAGAAGACAACAATGACAACATCGGCAATAATTCGACAATGACGGAAACAATAACAATGCACGAAGGCCAGAAGAAAAAGTAATCATTCACGTTTTAAAACAAAAGAGAATGATTCGGGGAAAGTTAAGGTTTAATAAATTGAAAGAATCTGGACGAAAACTCGTTAAGCTTGTAGACCTACTAGCCTCGTGATTTCCCAATGTCAGAACCTTCCAGATTGATAATCAGGCGCACTCACGCAATCTTGAAGTCAAGCGAAGTTTCAAACAAGTTCCTTTTTGTTTTAGTAATTCCGGATCCAAGTATATAAAGTCTCTCAAAAGGCCATAAACCTTTACGAAGATTTTTTTATGAAAAGGGACTTAATTAATCTCTTTGTAATTAATGTACATATTTATTTGTATTATGGATTTAGTTTGTTAAGCCCCCCCCCCCCCAACCATTTTGAAAGTGAGTCGGTGGGAGGCTGCCCTTTCTGTACTTAAAAAATTATGGAAAAAAAAATTCACAGTTTTACCGTCTACGTCAGCGGTTCTCAACCTTTTATGCTCGGTGACCCCTTTTTACAATCCCCCACTCTGCCTCGACCCCCCCCCACACACACACACATAAAGCAATAGAAGAATAGACAAAACAATCCATTTTTTCGATGGTCTTAAGCGACCCCTGGCAAAACGTCAATTGACCCCCCAAGAGGGTCGCGAGCCACAGGTTGAGAACCCCTGGTCTACGTAGTACACGTGTTGTTGATGGCCGTTGACTTGTAGTACCAAATTTGTTGGTAGACAACTAAACCGCAGTGTGGTAAGGCGAATTCATATTTTAACTTCTAAAACTTGAAATAACTTAAATAACTTCTTTGTGAACAAAACTAAATAGAACTTTTATTACAACATAGATTTACAAAAATCGTACTTTTTAAACAGTATCGAACTCACTACAAAAACACGTTTCGATATTTCTTCCTGTGCGAGGCCACCACTAATCGGAGACCCTATGCAGCTGCCTTGTTTGCCTACGCCTAAGGCCGACCCTGGACAGATAGAGAGAGAGAAAGGGAAAGAAAGGGGAAGAGAGAGAGAGAGGTGGAGATAGATAGATAGATAGATAGATAGATAGATAGATAGATAGATAGATAGATAGATAGATAGATAGATAGATAGATAGATAGATAGATAGATAGACTTATGCTTATATATCTATCATAATTAATCATAAGGCTAGAAGATTAGAGTCACGTGTTGAAGATACGCTTTGCAGTCTAACCAATAGAGGGAGGGGGGGGGGCGTCTACTTGTTTAACGCTGTTTACCAAACACAGGGACAACTGACAACTTCCTTAAAAGACAGCGACAACAGACCAGATAAAGGGAACGCTCGCCAGTATCAAAACAACAAATTAAATCTTAACACCTGTTCGGCCCGCATAGCTAAAGGATTGTCAAGCTAAAACAGTGGGGTATACACTGAAGGCTTGGCGTACTAAGGAGTTCCTGTGGCCGGTAGATTGAGATTAAGAGGCAGGATTGACATACACTAACCTAGCCTACAGCATAGGTTCCCACGGCATGATTAATGCACGAACCTCGTCGTGAATTTATGAAATGACAACGCTCAAGTAGAATGAATACATTTATACATATGGTTAACAAAGTAGAACTGAAAGCAGTGGCCTAGCTAGACGATTTGATGACAAGTGCAGTAGCTTCTTGTGATGCCTTCCAAAAAAAACAAAAAAAAAAACATGATGAAATGCAGAACATAATGTTCTTTCGTTTCACAACAATACGTATTTCAGAACAGCGTGAATTTCAGAACAACGGGTTTCTCAAGCTTTTACTTGTGATACTCTAATGCTGAATAAATTTTTAATCACGTCCCCTCCCCCCCCCCCCTTTTTGTTTTCTTCAATTAACTGGATCGTACTTGGATGGTTATTTCACCACAGACTTTCTCGTTCGACTTCCCCTCCATGCCCAAAATAATGCAATATATTTAAATGACGGACTGTCCACGGTAAGATACTAGAGACTGACCATTCGGGCTGACAGGTCATGGTCACACAGACCGATAAATCGGGATCTTGTTCAAAAAGTTAACACCTTCTAGTGGGGAAAGTCACATCCTGATGTCCCGGGCTGCCCGGACCTCCCGCACATAGATAGGTACGCAGGGTAAGCACGAGAACCTTCTGGAAACGTCAGGATACATTAAACCAATTGTGGATTATTGGGTCGTACTTCCAGTGGAGGGAGCACGAAGAAAGGGCCGTCCAAAGAAAAGCTTAATGGATAACATAAAAGAATGGACCGGCTTCTCTCTTGATATCCTAAGAACACCTGCTGGCCAGGTAAGGTAGAAGGACTTTGTTACTCGAGCTGTCACAGCCCCCCTACAACTAAAGTCAAGGAACAGACGAGATAAGACTTGTAGACAGCTTGCCCAACTTCCATTGTAGGCGGACTACTTAACTTGTTTTAGATAGCAACAATAATAATTATTATTACTAATATTTAAGAAAAACTGAAACAGAAAAACAAAGAAAATACGGGAACCTAGGCTTGAAGATTAAGGGTTTATGGAAGTTATCCAAAATAACAATATACACCATTGTTATATCAACCGAGGGGGATAATAATAAAACCGATCTCACATTCCTAGGAACATCCTCGTAGCCTGACAGAGGGTGGTACAGCTGCAGACGTGCCACATCACCAGAAAACTCCTCAGTGGAAACTGTTAAAGGGACTACAATGAATTTTGTTTCTCTTTAACGAAACTCGACCCTGGCAGCGCCAGAGAATGAATACTCATTCGTTTCTAACATAATAATAAAAAATAAAAATAATAATTTCCTTTACAAAAAAAAAATAAGGTTGACTTTTATTTACAGATATTTAAAGCTTTTAGTCTTTTTGTAGAAATATATTAAAAACTGAAAATACTAATTGTCAAAGGATTTAAAAAATATATCCTAACTTATTTCACAACGAGTTTCTTAATATACAGTAATGACGAGTCGCTCCGTCTCCTCTTGCATAAGTCCATCTTTATCTAATCAACTGCATCGATTCTACTCCATAACACCAATAAATCTCTTTTGATAAATGCAATGGCAATCATCTTCAGATTTGTCTCCAGAAGTTAGATTATCTATCATGCCCTTTTTGTAGGATTTAACAGAAGTCTATGGAATGCTAGTGTTATTTTTAGCTAATGAGATTAAAATTAAAACCGGGAGTTACAAAGGTACGCCTCGTTGTCGATTCATTTCGTATGGGAACGTGTAGCCTACTGGAATTTGTGTGCCAAGGTCAGGGTTATGCCCAATGAAAACAAGGATTAAATTGTCCATATTTAAAGGATATGCATTTAACCTGCGCCTTCGACATACGTCACGGAGGTCACGATTTAACACTTGACTACTTGATCATTTATATCGTCTAGATCTAACCGTTTTTTTTTATTCAATAATGAGATTAAAGATACTGAAGAAACTGGAAGAAACATTAAGAAACTGGAACAGACACAAAATAGAGCAGTGAGATTCAAAACAAACGAATATTCTATTTGACTAGAGTAACACCTTTAGTAAAATCACTAAATTTAGAAAGCCTTCAGGACAGAAGACTCAAAAGTAAAGTAGCAATTATACATAAAACACTGAGCCATAATCTTCAAATACAAAAACAAAATTTAATAAAATACTCAGAAAGACACAAAGATAAAAGCACATTCCTCGTCCCATTTGCTAGGACAAATTTGTACAAAAACTCCTTCTTCCCTAGTGCTATTAGAGCATGGAATGGGTTGCCTGAGCTAGCCAGGAAAACCAGTGACTTGGCAGAATTTAAGTCATTGGTTAATATGCATGACTAAATGCATGACGCGTAGGACGTAATCATCTTCTTTTTTGAAGTAATGTCTGTATTATATAAGATAAGATAACTGTGACGTGTCTAGATTACGCTTGTTACTAATAACAACGGAAGTTGTTCAATTTCATGGCCACCCGAGAGAACAGTATAGGGTGTTTCCAACAAAAGTGACGTAGTTGAAAGCTGATAATTAAAAAAAAAAATAGAACGAGGTACACTTCCGCTTCTGGATGGTGCCTACGTCTTCTAGCTCAAAACAATAATATTGGGGGCATAGGCATAAAATATATAGACTGGAAGATGGAATTAATTTCCTTTAACTTGAGAACAGGGTATTTCTGTTTCAAGTTCTTTTATAAATTCTGGAAAGTCGCATGCTCTTCTGCTTTGAAAAGTAAAAAACAAACTACAAGATTGGAGTTACTCATGTGTATAGTGGGCTTTAGTTTAGTTCCTTCACAGTGGATTTATTTCTATGCATTGATATTGTGTCACTAGATCGGAAGCATTTTGTGTACATGTTTAATCTGAAACTCCACGGATCCCCGGACATACATTGAATGTTGTGTCACTACATCTAAATCTAGAATTACTACAACACAGTAACAGCGGCGCCACAAAGACTCAATCTTAAAATTGTTTATCTCAAATCAGAAAGCTATTTCAGGGAAAAAGTTGACGAATTTGTATGTGGACCGATTTCCCATATTTAGATGATAATTCTTGAGCATGTGAGCACATTTATCTGATTTCAATGTAGTCTGTGTATAGTCGACTACCTAAACGACTTTTGTTTTTAAATGGGGAGCTGTAGAGCAAAAAAAAAAAAAAAGAAGGCGTTGTCGAGAACACAAGAGATATAAAGATACTCTCAAGAGCTCACTCATGGAATGCGAAATCTACACCCCATGAGTGGGATTTAATAGCCCATGAATGCTTCCAATGGCGCGGAGCCTTGAGTGTTGGTGTTTAGGCAAAGAGGATATAGCCATCAGCGAAGAAATAAGATCAACCCACAGACCTATATATTATAAAATACAAAATATCCTCACCTCAAACCCCACCCCCAGAGGCGGGTCTAGCCCTCATGTCCATTATCGCGTGGTGCAAATCAAACATTATAAAGATCCAATGATAGGCCTATTTTTAAAAAAAAACAAGTTATCCATTTAGTAGAAACTTTGTTTTTATATAGATGAGAAGCTTAAACTACCCGATCGCTTACACACAATGATTCACAATCACATATAGAACTGTATAAACACATTATAAACACTCGACAATTGCCAATAGATAGACTATAAAGACAGAGACAGATAGATAGATAGATAGATAGATAGATAGATAGATAGATAGATAGATAGATAGATAGATAGATAGATACATAGATAGGATAGATAGATAGATAGATAGATGGTATGAACATAATATGTGGTTAAAAAGTATTTTGCAAATAGGCATGTTATGTGAAGTCTCGAGTTATTAGATCTATTAAATCAAAGCCAGAGATTTCTTCAAAGGCAAAGTCTCAAAGATAATCTGGATAGTTAAAACATATGGTCTACACATTTTTAAAAGTCTATATTAAGTCCTAATTGGCACAAGCGGTTTGCAAAAAGTAAAACATAAAGAACGGTAACTCTATCCAAACAATTATTGTTTACGTGTTACTTACTCAATCACAGAATCACTATTACAAACATCTATTCGCACATTATTTTAGTGTGTGTTTGTACATATATCCACAAATCAGACGATATCCTGTTCGACTTTCACGGCCCCTACATCGCCACTTCTGAAGCGTCTTTCTCTCACTGTTAGAACGAGATCTACTACTACTACTAGCGCTCGTGGCCCTCTCGTGGGATGGCAGGTGATCTCAGCAGCGGGACGGCGGTATCGAGTCAGTCCGCCACTTCCTCGGCCGCTGCCGTCTGCTACCTTGTTACCGTGGGAAGTAATCGAAACTATGCGAAACTGTCTTTGTGTCTCCATTTACCGACTATCTGACTAAATCCACAGTGAGGTGGTGAATGAGAACTGCCATGTAACTCTGTAACCTTCTACGCATCTCTTTACGCATCTTACGCACCGTTACACCCGTCCCCTCCGAAATCACACGCTTCATCGACTTTTTATATTTAAGGCGCAAACTTAAATTGAGAAGTATTCCAAACGCCTAAGTCATTACATTTTAAAAGACACCGTTCTAGACGTTACTAAGCATAAATAATAATAATCTGTATTATCTATAAGGAAATTGTCTTACAATTTGTACATAACAGTGAATTAATCTAAATGTAACTATAGAAAAACAAAATATACATTTACACCAGACTCACTAATAATTAACTTCTGAAAAGTTCATATCAGATAGTTAAATTTTATTTATGATTTGATTGCCAGGGGGACAAAAGAGTGTATGTGTCTATTTGTCTTTGCTATGTGTCTTGTTTATCTTTTGTGATGGTACAACCACAAAATCCTGACCCAAAGGGTAATTTTTTTATTTCTTAAAGATAAAGCCATGTTGCGTTTTTGTTTCCCAACCCCGGACAATGACTGGACTTTGGTATCCCAGGCTCCTAGGTATGTCCAGGTCCGGCAAGTTGACAGGTTGTTTTTTTTCTCAAAAGCTTTAAGAAAAATCCACTTATTAACAATAATTCTTATATCTAAAAGCAAGCCATATTTTTAGAAGAAAGAAATAAAGTTCTTGAAAATTTCATCTAAATTCTCCTTCGTGTAGGAAAATTTTAAAATATATATTTTAGTCAACATTGTATATTTTTAAGTTTGTGGAGGGTAAGGCACTGTGTTCAAGCACTGCAGTAAACCCGCAGCTGCATTTATATATTATGTGCACTCTACAAGCGAACATTTTTCTAAACACAACAGTGTTGCCAACTGGAAGATTTAAGGTATGGTTGGTAAAAATGCGATTAATAATTAAACGTGTATGACCCATTAAAATTGGAATATTTTGGAATATTTCTATTGTGGAGACCACGGAGCTGTAGCACCGCCTAACCTCCCCTAAATGTTTCGGGATTTTCATTATCTGTAAGAAATTTTCATTACATTCAGGCGTAGCACAAGGCTGTCGTAATGGCAAAATCAGGCAGTGCTTCAAAAAAAAAAAAAAAAGAATGTATTTACTTCACTTTTTTTTTCCAGTTTTCTTTTTCAATGTTCCCCCCGTAGACAAACGTTAAAGTCTGTACTATTGTTAAGGCACGTAACGCAGCAGTCTGTCTTGTTTCCAGAGCTGTTCACACAATGCTGTGTCATCAAACGACGCGTGCCATGGGAGCAAGACATGTGAGCTTATTATAGTTCGTAGTTGGATTTTTTTCTTGTCTTTTTAATAAAGTTAAAACAAGTAGCATACAAAAAAAAAGTGTTGTTTTTTTTTAAAGACATATCTTCCATTGTGAAGATAATGACTTTTTTGTAAGAGACACCACTTCGCTTCTTATAACTAATGAATGGTAGATTTAGAGGGAGGGGGGGGGGGGGAAACGAACATTTTTTACCCCACCCCGATTCCCTCTTCCTTCGTTAAACCCGGAGTATAAATCTACATAAATCAGTGTATTAAAAAATGTAGAATGGGGATATAGATCCAGACTTGGAAACATTAAAAAAAGTAGCCTAGTCTAGAATACTGGATCTAGTTAGAGATGATCCTTAGTCGCTTCGTGACTGAAGTAGACCAAGTATTATATACATATGTATAAGTAGTCACAAATTATCCTTTCCTTTTGTTTTATTTACGTTGAAAGGGATGTAGATTTCAACAAAGGCTTTCATTTTTACAACTATCGATGATTTTTATCTATGGCGGAAAACTATAATTAACTAGCTATTTGTTGTATCCGGTGTACAGAGAATAAGAAGTGCTGATTAGTAATGTAATTTAGAAGGTTTACGATACATTTTGTTTACTTTTTAGCACCTTCACCTGTTGGACCGTTGAGGCACCACACAATACATCCATCCCTTAGTCTGTTTGACCTTTGGAGCACCACACAATTCATCCATCCCTTAGTCTGTTGGGGCACCACACAATACATCCATCCCTTAGTCTGTTTGACCGTTGGGGCACCACACAATTCATCCACCCCTTAGTCTGTTTAACCGTTGGGGCACCATACAATACATCCATCCCTTAGTCTGTTGGGCCGTTGGGGCACCACACAATTCATCCATTCCTTAGTCTGTTTGACCGTTGGGGCACCACACAATTCACCTATCCCTTAGTCTGTTGGACCGTTGGGGCACCACACAATTCACCTATCCCTTATTTTGTTGGACCTTAGGGGCACCACACAATTCACCTATCCCTTAGTCTGTTGGACCGTTGGGGCACCATACAATCCACCTATCCCTTAGTCTGTTGGGGCACCACATGATCCACCTATCCCTTAGTCTGTTTGACCGTTGGGGCACCACACAATTGACCTATCCCTTAGTCTGTTTGACCGTTGGGGCACCATACAATTCACCTATCCCTTAGTCTGTTTGACCGTTGGGGCACCACACAATTCACCCATCCCTTAGTCTGTTGGGGCACCACACAATTCAACCATCCCTTAGACTGTTTGACCGTTGGGGCACCACACAATTCACCCATCCCTTAGTCTGTTTGACCGTTGGGGCACCACACAATCCACCTATCCCTTAGTCTGTTTGACCGTTGAGGCACCACACAATTCACCCATCCCTTAGTCTGTTTGACCGTTGGGGCACCACACAATTCACCCATCCCTTAGTCTGTTTGACTGTTGGGGCACCACACAATACATCCATCCCTTAGTCTGTTGGGGCACCATACAATACATCCATCCCTTAGTCTGATGGACCGTTGGGGCACCATACAATACATTCATCCCTTAGTCTGTTGGACCGTCGGGGCACCACACAAGATTTGTTGAACGTCTTTCTCCATTCCTCTTTTTCTTTTGCCTTGGATAGAATCTTTTTCATTGGTAGGCCACTTTATGTTGTCCTTCCATCACTTTCTCTGTCTGCCTCTTATTCTTTTTCCTGGTACTGTTCTCTGAAGGAAGGTCTTTGCCAGCCCTGAGGACCTTGTTATATGGCCTTAGAGTTTGAGCTTGCGTTTTTCTTTTTACTTTAGTTAGCAGGTCATCGTGGGGGTCCAATCGCTGTGCTAATCCTGTCTCTAATATCCTAGTTTGTAATGCGGTCTTTGTATGTGATACCGAGGATCTTTCTGTAGCATCTCAATTCCATTTTTAGGATCCCCCTCTCTACTTCTGTGTCCAAGATTCACAAGCATATAAGGATATGGCCATGGCCAGGGCGTGCATCAATCTGATTTCAATGCCTTTGTCTTTCTATATTGTTTGGAGCTTTGCAAGTGCTGCTGTGGACAGTGCGATTCCGGTCAGTAGTTTAGGTGAGTAAAATCAACCAAAAGTAAATTGTAGTACACACAAATTATTTTTTTTTTTTTGTTTGGCAATAGTGATCTATTTATAAAGCGTTCTTGAATCTAAAATTTATCTTGAAAATCCCCAAGAACCAACTGTGTTAATTTAGGGCTAAAATTTGGCAAGCCTTTTTCAAATTCATGCCTGAAATGGCTTTAATGGTGTCTTGTAAGTCTTTAATTAGAATGTATTGCAAGGTTACAATTGCCAGCCTAATCCTGCTTGAGCTTAGCTTTCAGTGGCTCTCATAACGGCAGATCTAACTTACCATTCTTGTAAAATCTCGTTGGAACAAGATGTTGCGAGAATCACTTGGGTCATTAATCCTATACTCATACGTGTCTCAGAAGAAAAAAAATCTTTCAAGTCTTGGCAACGCTCATTTTACGATTCAGACTTGGCCTCAAGTTTCTCGACATGAAGAAAGCCAATCCTCAGTCTCACCCTCCCTTTGCATGTAAAGCAGGAAATTGGTTTAAATAAATACCTCGGCAAAGTATAGAAGCAGGGCAGGTGAGGGGAGTGTGGGGGTTGCGTGAAAGAGGGCGCTGTGGGTAAGGAATGGTGGCAGAAGAAAATAGAAAGGGGGGGGGGGAGAGGTTGGAGATGGGCGGGGGGGGGGGGGCTAGGTGGTAATGTCTACAGCTGTTTATTTTTTCCTCTATCCCTGTTTGTATGTTTTGCAGTGTTTTCAGAGGTGTCTTTTACCACCATCCCTTCGTACTTTTTTTTTTAAACATATCATTTACGTCTCTATGCCCTCCCACCCACCCTCACTCACACCTCTCTCGTGGGATACGCCGCTGCTTACAAGACTAAAAAATTGTAAGTCACAAAACCAGTATGTTGACCTTTTACCAAAGTGGCATCTGTGCAAATAGTGGACCTTCTCTGATTGGGGGATATATGTGCGCGCCCGCGCTCGTGTGTGTGTGTGTGAATATTGACGGCCTGTGTTTATATGTTTTTGTGTTTGCATCAGTGTTTATGTGGCAGAGCACTTTAACTATTGTGCTGACTGGTTTGGGGTTCGAGACCTGTAGTAAAAATCTGGAAAAGTTTCTGACACTAAACATTATGGGAAAAAAACTAGGTCATTTACACAGCGGCGTAGCTAGGGTGGGGGAGGGGGGAGAATTTGAAAATCCACCCGGTATTTGTTTTTTACATTAAATATGTAATATTACGACAAAAATGCAGGGGCCCCAATAAAGAGGTCAAACCCCAGGGCAAATGATGGCAAATCTTAAGCTACGCCTCTGCATTTACAGACCATTTTAAAGCCTGATCACTTTGCTGGTCAGTGCATGACGTTTAATTAAAAGACTTTCAACAAACATCCGAAATGACTCATTGGCGCGAATAGGAGCTTAATAAGTTTAAAGGACTCTGACAGTACCGTGTCACCGCTGTGGTGAATGAGGCTATATCAATGCTGTGGTGAATGAAACTATATCAATGCTGTGGTGAATGAGGCTATATCAATGCTGTGGTGAATGAGACTATATCAATGCTGTGGTGAATGAGACTATATCAATGCTGTAGTGAATGAGGTTATATCAATGCTGTGGTGAATGAGACTATATCAATGCTGTGGTGAATGAAACTATATCAATGCTGTGGTGAATGAGGCTATATCAATGCTGTGGTGAATGAGGCTATATCAATGCTGTGGTGAATGAGGCTATATCAACGCTGTGGTGAATGAGGCTATATCAATGCTGTGGTGAATGAGGCTATATCAACGCTGTGGTGAATGAGGCTATATCAACGCTGTGGTGAATGAGGCTATATCAACGCTGTGGTAAATGAGACTATATCAATGCTGTGGTGAATGAGACTATATCAATGCTGTGGTGAATGAGACTCTGACTTTACTGTACAGGATAAGACTACCCTACAACTCCCAAAATTTTCTATCCCGATATTCCTACTTTTATAAAAACCTAGTCACGAGTTTCTTAAATGTCCAAACCAACAACAGAAGGAATAGTATAAAATACGTTAATCCGGCCTTTTAGAACACAAAACGTTATTAAATAAAGAAGGACACAGTCTACGTCGTCAAACTCACTACAAGCGGTCTTTCTTCTTCTTGTCGTTTGTTGGCCTCTAACCTATTTCCGTTTGAATTTTTTAATGTACTGTCGCGTCACAAAGGAAATACCCAATTAAACTCAACTTCTACTGGTCTTACTATTGAGTCAAGACAATGTTAACTGAGAAACCCAAGTCCAATCGATAATTATCGCTTACCGACAGGACGATGCTATACTCAGGGCCGGTCTTAGGCCACTGCAACCTATGCGGTCGCAGTGGGCCCCGCTGTTTCATAGGCCCCGCGCTAATTCTATGTGTAATTATTAAATTTTAGAATACATACGAAAAAGTCATGGAAATCTCCTGCATTTATTGAAATCTCCCGAAAAATAGTCAAAATTGTCGTTTGTGGGTGTCATTTATTACGGACAACGCCAATCCTACGCGCGATAAAAAAAAGACATTGTCAGCTTCCATGTGTTAAAATGTAATAATCTGGCGAATTTTCAACTTAATCAGAAGTTACAATTCTTTATTTACTTTTATAGTCACTGGCAAATACATATGCCATAGGTTGCAAAGTTCGTAAATTAAAGTTAATTTGATCGCAATTTTGTACTTAGTAAAGAAGAAATAAAATTCAGAGTCAATTTTTTTTTCTAATACAAAATCTTAATTGTCACTTATTACCCTTATTCCCACCCAGACTAGGCACCGCGCAATCAGTTTCGCATAGGGCCCCGCAATTGTTAGGACCGGCCCTGGCTATATTCCACACGTTGAGGTACCTGGCTCTCAAACTCTTTGCACATTTGCTTTCTCAAATAGGATCAAGATGTTGGACTTCAAATCAATGAACTCAACAAAATAATCATAATAACCATCCAGGAAAAACAACGACTTAGCAGAGTTTAAGCGAGACCTATTGTCATAGAAGGCCTGAACACTGACCTGCAACGTCACAACCTGCGGACAGTTTAAACCAATAGCGTGTTGCCACATCACAAAGAATTGGTACGTATACTTTAAATTTACTGTTATCTTAGACTGCAATGTAAAAGAAAAAAAGGGTTGAGGGTGTATGAGAAGGATTCCTTATTTGGTACTGTACCTAAACTAGCCTGTATTGAACCAGTTGATGTGCTTGTACAGCTATTTCGGCCAATCAGCTTCCAGAAAGTTTGGCGATGAAGTATTAAGTTGTTGTTTTTTCCAATAGACTACTGAGCATAGACATCGTGCGGCCTTGGAAAAACCAGTGTCACCATGTAACAATAACAAACGCCCCTGCTTCCACACCACCAGCGCTTTATTACCAAATTTATTTTTTTTTTATTTTTTTTTGAATTAATTTCTCGTCGTGCAGAATGTCACAATGAAGAGAAACCTGTCAGGACATTCTCTGTCTACAAAAATTAGAAGAAAAAAAAATCCCTAAATTTGATGACTCCACTGGTCATTAACTCATTTTATAGAGTTTGCCAGCAGTAACGAGAATGAAGTAAATACGCCTAACTTTGGTATGCAATGTTTATCTTTGTTTTTAAGTTTTGAACTATCTCTTTCCATTACTGCATCTATGTGTCTGTTAAGTCCTTTCTTGAAGGCTATAAAGTTTATATGTCTTTATTCGGAGTTAATTGTTTGTCTTTATTTGTTTGTTTTGTAGGTGATGAAGTCCTTTGTTTTACTTGGTCCCGCAGGGTACACATATGCATGTCTATTGTATTCTCTATATTTAGTTTATATAGACTATATGTGCCTTGACTTGTTTTTCTCCCTTTTAAGGCTTGGAAAGACCAGCCACTCGTTCATAATTCAAGTTTCACCACGGGTGAGAACTTCTATGTTCCTGTCATGGGAGACGCGCTCGGTTATCTGCCCATTTCGGGAAAAAAACCGATGAAGAATTTTCACGAGAAGCGAAAGCAGTGGCGAAGAATGCTTGGGAGGGGGGGGGGGTGAGTATGAGGTGCGGAAGCTCTTGAGGTTGAAGGGGCCAGGGTCACCAGACTAGTAGAAAAAAATAAGAAGAAACATTTTCAGAGGAGTGCCGGGGGGGGGGGGGAGGGATGAGCTCGCGGGAGAAGGCGGCGATTTAGAATGTTACTAGAAACATTGATCAAAATCTCAAGTAAACGAGATACTGGAAGAAAACAAACAAACGTTAACAAAGCAAAGATACCGGGTACTTTGAGAAGTTGAGGAAGTGGAACCCTAACCCTGTAGAAGAGGATCACTTTGTCATCCTCTCGTTTTGTTTTGACTTAAGTACCTTCTGTTAATAGTCCGTCTGGTAACAATTTTGGAACACGTTTGTTTCTCCCACACCCATTCTCTGATTGTCGAAATTTTTCAAAATTATTCATGATTAGCGAATACAATAGGCCTACATGAATAATAATTTTTAAAAAGTCACCAATTAGTCAATTAATTGCTGGCTATGAATTATTTTGTTTAATACCAGCAAATGGAAATTAATCCTTCAGTTTTTCCACAGATTTAGCTAATTATGTGGGGTGTTGTCCCCTTAGATAATTGTTCAGCCCATTTATTCCATGCACATTCTTTGATCCAGTTAAAACTTTAAACAATTATTTATTGTGAACAATAGAAAACGAATCATTTAAAAAATTAAACAGCTAGTAAATTTATTATTGTTAATTAATTATTTTGTCTGATATCGAAATATGGAAATAGCTTCTACATTAATGAGAAATGTAGGTATAAGAGTGGAGTTGTTCCCCTTAGATAAGCCAGACAGTTAAGGCTGGGGGGTGGGAACGGGTCGCTGGATATAACCCCTTTAGTGTGATTTTACACTAGCTGCCTGCTCATTCATCAGTAGCGAGCGACCAGTACTCTTGTCCACCCTTTTAAAGAGCAGGTTGTTCGCGCGGCGACCACGATGATGTGCCACTTGGTCCGCCGCTGCTGGACAGCACCTGGCTAGGGCATCACTATGTGCACGTGTCCACCCAATGACGTTATACAGCCAACCCACTTCTTTGGCAATGACTTACAGCTGTACGACCACTCAGATGCCTTTTGTCTGGCAACCAAAACCAGTGGAACTGTCGCACCTGAATTGTAGAGAGTAAACTCAAAACGAAGATAAGACTGAAGTAATTCAAGACTCGGATCGATATTGCAAAAGTGGAGATCGTCGGGAGTATCGATTCCCTTATCATCACGAACTGCCAGGTTCCATTCTGTTCATGTAGCTCGTAATCTTAAAGTTTTCTTTGACCATTCATACGGCAGCTCTACAAGAGTTACTATCTGAAGTTGCATAGATTAGGACATATTCGATCATATTTGACAAAAGAGTACATAAAAAAGATGGGTGTGAAATTCGTGCTCTGCCGCCTTGACTACTGCAGTGCCCTTCTGATGTTGCTTTTATGCAGTGGACGCCCTTGTATTGCGACGTTTGGGGCGGTAGACGTCCTCGTAAGAGAAAGCGCGTTGGCAGCTACGAATCTTGAAGCGCCAAGCAGGTTTCTATAAGCAACGGCAGAAATCCAATAAGACAAAACTAGGTGTGAAGCGAATAAATCGAGTAGTTAGTATATTGACCAAAAAAAAAAGATTCAAATGCAGGTAGTTTTAATTGGCTCATGTGGGCCCCGATCGATCACGAGCCCGAATGCAATGAAACCCACACTAGCCATGGTTGGTACGTCACGGGCTTTGGGCCCTTAATAGTCGTAGGCCCGGGTTCATTGAACCTCTTCGCACCACTGAGTGTAGGACGGAACACAGTCCTCTTGGGGCATACTTTGTCAGGTTCTGTCCGAATCATGGCTCCCGATACCCTCACTGTGGAGAAAGCGTCGAAACAGTGTCGCACATTTTGTACGAGTGTTCCCAACTCAAAGAGTTAAGCGGAAATGTCTGGACAGTAAGGTTGGCTTTAGACAATTGGAGACCCTAGGAGAAGTGAATTTGGTGGCCCAAAATAAAATAGAAAAATAAAATAAATAAACAGCGAAAAAAACTTAAAATACGCAATTTATTAAAAACCTAGAGTCCTCCAGCAATAGCATTGGGGACAATTTTCGATATTTCTTCTTTAAAAAATTTGTTTATGTGAGTCCTTAGACAATCACTAGATCTGTATGGGGTCTTTGAGGCACTACGCCGGAAGGCCCAGTTTTTTTTGCTTAATTTCAGCCTTTTTCTGATAATTGTTTTTTGAAATTAATGATCGGAAACACTATTTAAAAGTTCGCTACTGCTCTACTTTAAAACGATTTCTTCATGTTTGGTTCTAATGTGGAACCTAACAACCCAGTCAGCATCTAATCACGCTTGACAGGAGAAATGAATGGACGCACGGACACCAGTGAACGCCCAAAGTCCAGGCACTGTCCAGGCCAGCGGTGATACAATCAGCGACCATCAAGAGCCCATTAAATCAGAGGGAATGGAATTGGGGGCAAGAGGGACTCCTCCACATCAAAATCTCTTAATCTCAATCAAATGAAATAAGACGTGGCGGATGAGAACGTGGCAGGGTCAGTCGTGGTGCGGTCATGTCTGGAATCTACGAGAAGGAATTATCGCGTGTGTTAAATAGCGTTCTGCCCCCTCCCTTTTTTCCCCCGGCATTAACTGTCAACCTTACTAACTCCAGTTCAACCCTATTCCTTTGATCGACCAGAAGCCAAGGACGACAAAATTGAGGCTGACAAGCGGGACAAATAAGTCAATAAGACTAACTAACGCTCTGTTACCCCCCACCCCCACCCCCTTTACAAGTTATTATAGAGCTTGCTTTTTAAAAAAAAAATATGTAGGTACTATAAATATTTTAAATTAAACTAGACTTTAACCCAATAGGAATTTATCGATTAAAAAAAGAAAAAAAAAACATTTTAAACAATACTTTTAAAAAACAACAACAAAATATTAAGCGTATTTGTATCAATTAGTTTGAATCAGACATGTAGCTAAATTTGTAATAGATCTAGACTATTCTAGACTAACAATAATAAATCTGTGCGATTAGAAATATTGTTTACCAATTATTCAAGCCGATAGCTATCTCAATAAGTTATGATCCTATTACTTGTCTAGATCAGTTGGGAAAAAAGAATGGAGAAAGAATTGTGTATCTGGGTGATTGCTTTTTAAATGCATTTATAAAAATAGAAAAAGGGGAACGACCTAAATTCGAAGTGGAGGGTTAAGCCTTCTCAGCCTCCTCACTACAACGCACTAACCCCTATGCCAGCGGAATCGATTATAAAAATAGATTTATAGTTATCTATTGTTAGCTTCAAACTTTAAAGCAGAGACCTACAAAGTATAAAGGGGGCTAATTCAACTAATACCACCACATCAGTCAAGTACAATTTTTTCCCTTGTTCGAGATACCAAATCAAAATAATTAATTTCCAAAACTTAATTAACTAAGTGTTGTTGTTGTTGTTTTTTTTCTGTTTTTGTTTTGTTGTATATTTTAAAATTGATTCTTGTGTTGACAGGTAAAAGAAATAATTGTGCACAATTTCAGCTTGATCCGAGATTGGGTGTGGAGGAAATAACGTGTACGAACTTTTTACCAGACAGACAGACGGACAGAGTTGATATAAGCTTTGTAAAAAAAAAAAAGAACTACAAAATGAGCTTCATTTATATATAAAAAGTAATACAAGTGTTTTTTTTTGTTCAATCCATTCTTCCTTTCTGGAGCTGATGAATAAATGATGGTCTGAAATTTCTCATTCCATTTCTTTCTCACAACGCTTCATTTTTGCACAAAAATTTTTTCAGTGAGTTTCAACATTCAAGGTCTTTTATTAACAGTCTAGCTTATCATTTAAATCTAGATATGTGGACTGAACTGTCAAACCAGAGTTTTTACTGTGTTTCCCAATAACTAAGACTAAGACTAAGACTTCTTTATTGATCCATACGGAAATTTGTTGTGAATACAAGGACTTTTTTCTCATATAAAGACAACACAACAGAAACATACACATAAAAACAACAGACACAACATAAAGAGTTCATTCAGCGACTACACACAGGTATCTTGGTGATTTCATGTTCCCTGATCAATGAATGGCGGTGATAGAGTCTAACCGAGTGAGGAACGAACGAGTTTTTGTACCGCTCCGTTCTTGTTTTGATTGACAGCAGTCGCCCACTTCGCGACGACCTGACGTAGTTTTGATGGAGCGGGTGGCCGTTGTCTTTCAAGATTTTTTCGATTTTTCTTAAAATGTGTTAATGTTGTGAGTGTAATTTTGGATGCATTTTAAATGATATTTTCTAAACGTCGCAACAGTTTAGATGAGGCGTAATAACTAGTAATTTGGTTCCCAAAGATATGCATAAACTGTCACATTTCGTGGACTACCGTTTTCATACCTATCCAACTTCCATTTTCCATCCGCCACCCACGAAGACACAAAGAAGAGTTAGCAAGTTAAAAGGAGGAATAATTTTTAAATGTCAAAAATGAAGCAATGGAACATCGAGCTCCATTGTGTAGAAAAGAACCAACAAAAATAACACATAATGTCGTCTGCCTTAAGCTTTGTATTATTGCTTTATTGCATTTGCTTGAGATCTGAATGTTTTTGTTCTTTCGTTCTTCTTTCTGTTTACGTTTTCGCATTCCTTGGAATTAATTAATAGGCCCTACTATACTTATTTCGTAGGCTAGTTGCAGTCGTTTACCCCTGCAGCAGTAAATCTTTGTTTTTTTTCAGTAGTTGCAGGCTTGCAGCCAGGGTTTTCCTATATGCCAGGAAGAGTTGACATCTGAGGCTGAGTTTAAACATGTGTAGCCTACGTCTTCTATAAAGAATATCGATCTAGGATCGCCCCGAGTAACGCTTAATTAAACAAGGTTTTATATAGCTTTTTAGTTTACATGTTAAGCTAAATTATGCACCAGTAGGCTGTAACACTAAGTGCATCTTTTGTTACATAAGCCTAGATCTAGATCTTCCTTTGTTGAATTATGAATAATTATTTCTTTAAAAATTATTGCCACGCATCTATCGTGTTCAATAACAACAGCATTAATTAAAGTTTTCTTTCACATTTCTGTGTTGTTGTTTTTTGGTCCGACGCCTCAATCTTTCGTTAAGTTGGCTATTCGTTGATATTAGATCTACGTATTGTCGTGTTCTACTTGAAACATCAGTCCTTCGGCACTCATCATTTTTTTCGGTCACCTACAACGGACCAAAATGTTTCAGATGTGTCGATGAGTTTTAAAAACTTGGCTATAAATCTAGAGAGACATACGTCACTTCCTAAATTGGCTCTTCCGTGTAAAGAAAATACAAATTTATACATAGCTTTCAGGGTACTATTTTAACATTTAATCAACAGCTTAGTCAACTTTAACAAGGCAACATTCATCAACTTAAAGTGGCAGATCAATGTTATGTAAATATAATATAGAACTAGATCAACTTAATTAGTCTTAGTATGATAATTATACTTGATGTTTATAATCATTAATAAGATATTTAAATCTATAACTAAAAAGTATAACTATAAGTTATAACTCAACTTACTTAAGTATAGACAATAGACTAGTTACTTATACTAAGTTATAGACATAGTTAAAACAGTTAAGTACTATAATTATAATAATAATAGACACTAATTAGTCTAATTAATACAGTATTAGTATAGTATAAGATCATAGATCCACTTAGTATACTAGATCTATATATTTAGACAAAAAATCTATATTATTAATTATTTATTTAATGATCATTTTCTTGATTTGGCAATAAAATTTCAATAAGTAACTATGCTATGTAGATCTATATCTTTACTGTAATTTAATTAGACTCTTGTAACTATTCAGTATTCATAACTTCCTACATCTGTCACATATAGGCCAGGGTTACCAGACACCTATGG
The DNA here is from genome assembly GCA_030265305.1 of Biomphalaria pfeifferi. Classification (NCBI taxonomy): domain Eukaryota; kingdom Metazoa; phylum Mollusca; class Gastropoda; family Planorbidae; genus Biomphalaria; species Biomphalaria pfeifferi. The sequence continues at coordinate 7,245,587 of JASAOG010000011.1, forward strand.
GCAGTATGGCAATGCTCTTTGAGTGAAGAAATAGATCTAAATCAAAGGAGAGCAAGCTCTTAAAAAGCAGGATGAAAAAAAGACAAAGCTTTCAATTTCTTTACTGACATATGATATATGCCAAGTAGATCTAAATCAAATGTAAAACCACTAGTTCAAGATACATTTATAATATAAAAATTCTAATTATGTTTCTGAGGCATAATGACTTTTCACAGTAGTTCATCATTTCAGTGAACATAAATTAGAGTCTAGATTTAGATCCAGGCCTAACTGTGGAACTCCATGCATGATTCTTTTCAGATTGTAAAAATATAGCCCTATTTTGTAACAAAAAATAATTCCTCTCTGTGTTAGAGTGAATAGAGTCTATTTTTCTTTTTTGTTCCACTGTGCGTTGACCAGGAAAAACAAAGTTTCAATGTTATAAGTATTATACCAGGAATGCAGAAGAAGAAAAAAAATCTAGATCATTGAAGCAAACCTTCTGCATTACGTAAATAATGAAAATATAGTTCTACATTTACTAAAATTCAAAATAATCAATGAAAATAGATCTGCATTTACTAGAATTAATATAAACACTCTTGATAGTGTGCATACTTTTTTTTTATTTTCAGGTCCAGATTTAGATGTTAACATCTTTGTAATTATTTAGATGTAATATTTGACGAATGAAAGAAGAGGAAGAAAAAAAAAAAAAAACTTAAGAAAAGAAAAAAAATGGAGATGGACATTGAAGAATTCGATTTAGAATCAGGTGGAGATGGTCGCTTTAGAAATGGAGATGCTCTCTTTGGCATGCTGGCTGAGCTGAGGCAAGCTGGGAAATTTTGTGATGCCGTCATTAGGGTAAGTCTAGTCTTTGTCAGCGATGTGGTTTTCTTGTTATTGTGCTATTGTCATGATAGATGTTTTCTGAGTGTTAACATTTGGTTGGTGTGCTTATATGTATGATTATCTCATTGCTGGCTTGTGCTTTTCTGGGTTTTTACCATGAACATTGTGCTCTTAGAGCTATGTATGAGATGTATTTAGTGTTATGTATATGACATCATAAATATGATGTTTTTGGGGTTACAATAGATGGGTTGCTCTTGATATATTCCGTATGGTGTTTTTGGTGTTATTTGAATAACAGAACCATACCAGTGTCACTACAGCCCATGAAGGGCCCTGGCCTGCTCTAGCAAATCTTTCCATTCTGATCAATCCTACGCCTCCATACCTGTACTCTTTGATGTTGTAGATCTGCCTCTACATGATCAAGCTACCGTATTCAATGTCTGCCTTTGGGACTTCTTTGTTTTTGTTTTTTGCTGGTGAACCAATGTAATCTGTTCCTTTTTATTTCCATTACTATGGATGGGGTCTTCATAGAGCTGGTATATTTCTTGGTTGGTGCGAGTCCCCCATCCGGTTTCCTCATGTATGGCACCATACATTTTTCAGAGAATTTTTCTTTCCCAAGTACTGAGCAGAATATCTGTTGTTTTGTGTCAGATTCAAGTTTTACTTGCATACATAAGTACTGGTCTTAGGATTGTTTTGTAGATTGCTTTCTTAGATATAAGTTTACTTTTAAGTCTGTGTGGTGTGTTATAGAAAGCTCTGTTGCCGGCCACTAGGCATTCCTTTACTTCTGACATTAGGTCATTGTTTGAATGTATGATACTTCCTAAATATTTTAACGATTCTACATTTTTAAACTTGTGGTTGGTAATTGTAATATATTACATTGTTAAGAACAGATAACAACAGAAAATGTGTATACTTTTGTACTCTTTCAGTTTCTAGTTCACTGTAAATTAGCAACTTTTTAATTAAACCTTATTTTTACTCCTTTGATTAACTATTTGCTTTGTTTTATTTTATTTTTTCCAAATTTGTGTAATGAAGTGTATTACCTTAAGCATGAAGAGAATCTTGATTTATTTATTATCTTATTACAGGTTAAAAGTTGTAATTGGGATGAAGAATATGGATTAATTTTAAAGCTGCATAGTAATAAGTAGTGCCTTAAATTCTTGAGATGCTAGTTAATAGCATAGTGACAACATGTAATCCTTTTTAGTGGTATGCAATTTCATGCCAAAGCAGCATATGAGTTGTTATATTGCAACTCATGCAATAAAAAAGATTACTCTTAATGTATTAGAAGACAAAACGGAGTCACAAAAGACGAAAGATAACAGGAGAAAACAGGTGTTGATGGGCTGATTGATGTCAGGAGTTGCATCGTGAGGTGAGAATTTCTAAAATATCTTAAAGGCATGCTGGTAGCATGATGGAAATGAAACATCTGTAAGTAGGAGAACAGCTGTGCTTAGTTCTCATTCCTCTAAAGACATGGTAATGATCTAACAAGTAATGTTTGAATGCACTGTACAGATAAGCCTATATCTTTCTGTATATAACACATAAAATATGAAAGTACTGGTTTATAGATTGTTAACTATAATAAAAAAAACTAATTCATCATTAATTAACTATGCTGGATTAAAATAGATTTGTACATTTTAATTTCCAGGTAAAAAATCAATCGTATCCAATTCATCGCAACATCATGTCTTCATGTAGTCCATATTTCAAATCCCTTTTTACTAGTCAAGCATTCAGGTAAACAATTAGTTTATATACACATATATAGTGCTTTTTTGTGGAAAAAATAGGAGCCGGTACTCAGTGATAGATTGCCTAACTTTTAACTACTAATAAATTAATAATAAACGTTAAAATACAAGAAAAGTAATAATTTTTCCCCCACATTGAAAAAGGTGTCAGTACGCTGGACAAAAAAAATTATGTATAATTATAGTTTTCACTTTAGCAGTTACTAGCATCTGTTATTTGTAACATATATAACTTCTTTTGAGGAGAACATACAAAAGTATGAAGGGCTGAAATGCTCGATGAAATTTGTTATAATTGTGGAAAGAAAATATTTGACATGTAGAAGGATAAAGGAAGAAAAAATTTTGAGAAGACAGAAAAATAAAATATTGATTTTGATATTGGCATTTTGTGTCATTGCATTTTTATAAGAATGTCCCATTTGCATAGGCCCCACTTGAGGGAGCTACCACCTTCTACCACGCGCGTCCCCCGGTGGCGGATAGGGGAAAGACCCTTAGATATAAGGGTTAGCTGTGAATAGCAAATAAACAGCAGCGAACCAACTGGTTTGCAGTCATGGAGGATGAGGTGAAGTATTCCAGTGGTTAGAGTATTTACTAAATACATCTCAGAAATCCAGGGAAATGATTGCAAAAATGAGTATAGGGTGCTCTAACTCTAAACCCGGGGAGATGAAACTTGTTAGCTAGGGATAGCAGTTCATCTAGGAGAGAAAACTCTGAAAATAAACGCCTGCTGCCTTGCAGATGATCTTGGATGATCAAAGGCTATGGGAGCACACCCAGAAAGAAAAGCAGGCTGAAGTCGGAGTCAACAGGCCTCCTGGCGCATAACACATTGACACGCAACCTCATCTATGTTGGAGTTCAGTAACAATGCTAATAGAGTGGCGTCCTGCCTGTGGAATACGCCGCGCAGGTAGGGGGCCGGGCTCTCCGCCTCGAAGGAGCCCACACAAGCAAGCTGGTGGTTCTTCTATCTCTGCCTGTGGAGCCAGGAGCAGGGACAAGAAAATAAATACTACTGGCCAACACTCCAAGACCAAAAGTCTAAAAATCCTACAATGGAACGCAGAGGGCATCCAAAAGAAAAAAGAAGCTCTAAAAATATTTCTGCATGAGAAAGAAATTGATGTAGCTTGCATCCAAGAAACTCATTTGAACAGTAATCTTCGTTTCTCCATTAGAGGCTACACCTGCATCAGACAAGATAGAGAAATCAGACCCAAAGGAGGAATCCTCACCCTCATTAAAAATGACATCCCTACCACAGACATAACTATGCCCAACTCCTCAGAATCAGAAATAATGGGAACTAAGCTAATTCTCCCAGATGGAAATATTAATCTATTTAACTGCTACTTCCCACCAGACAAGGAAATAGAGATTGACCACATACAAATACCTGACCAAGAAGACTGTCTTATCTTAGGAGATATGAACAGTCACTCTCAGAGCTGGGGATACCCAGACCTAAATGCCAGGGGAGAAGAAATTGAAGAATGGCAAGCAGAGAACAGACTTATCTTGCTTAACAAACCTGAGGATAAAACAAACTTTTTCTCAAGAGCCTGGCTAACATCAACCACTCCAGATCTAGCCTTTGCAACTGACAACTTATCCAAAAAGTGCACCAGAGAAGTTGCAGACCAGCTAGCCACCAGTGACCACAGACCCATACTGATCAGTATCGATACTTCCTTCAAAATATCAGAAAACTCCACCATTCCCAGATGGAACTACAAAAAAGCCAACTGGCACCTATTCTCAAAGCTCACAGACCTATACACTTCAATAAACTGCAAATCAAATCAGGTTAATAAGTCATACTCAGCTTTCTCCAAAGCAATCCTCCTAGCAGCTAAGGAATCAATTCCTAGAGGAGCAAGAAAAGATTATATCCCCAACTAGTCTAATCACCTTCAACAACTCCACAATGCCACTATTGAAGCCAGAAACACAGTAGAAAATAACCCTTGTATAGAAAATAACATAAATCTAAAAGCAGCTAACGCAGTTTTCAGGAAAAATTACTTTCCGCCATGAGGAAAAGTTGGCATGAAAAAACAGAACAGCTAAACGTAGATAGAGACGGCCACAAACTCTGGCGTATAGCCAAATGTCTCAACCAGGAAGAAAACAGAACAACTCCTATAGTAATAGAAAAGGACAACAAACCCCTGAAAGGCCAAGAAGCAGCAAATGAATTCATTAAGTTTTTCCAAAGCGTAGGACAAATACAAATTAAAGAAAGTAGAAATAAAGATGTCAACTCAGAAATCCAAAATAAAATTAAAGAAAACAACATGATGATATGATCCATATACTAAAGCACGGCAAACCAAGAAATAAACTGGATAGCTACCATCCCATCAGCCTCACTAGATGTACTTGCAAACTGATGGAAAGAGTGATAAATAGAAAGCTGAAATGGATCCTTGAGTCAAATAACCTACTCACAGAAGCCCAGGCTGGCTTTAGAAAAGGCAGATCAACAGAAGATCAAATCACCTTTATCACACAAGAAATAGAAGATGGCTTTCTAGAAAAGAAACCAACAACAATTGTGTGGGTTGACTTAGAAAAAGCATTTGACAAAGTCTGGGAACAAGGTCTCTTGCTCAAGCTATTCCAGCATCACATATTCTCACTGTCAACAAAACAACAAACAATAAAATTAACATTAGATAAGGAAGCTTTAGAAAAAAATGACAGCCCTACATATCTTGGAAGTCACCTATGACCCGAGACTAACTTGGAAAAAACAAATAGATAAAACACAGAGTAAAGACATTCAGAGACTATATCCCTCTTGAAAAAATTAGCTGGCACAGATTGGGGAGCTAATCACAACATCCTGAAAAAGGCCTATATCAGTTATGTAAGACATTTACTAGAATATGGTGCCACAGCATGGGGCTCAGCAGCCCAAACCAACCTAAGAAAAATAGACAAGGTTCAAAATATTGGTCTAAAGATAATGACTGGAGCAATCAAAACAACACCCATAAGAGCTATGGAGGAAACCCCTGCCCTGATCTCTCTGTATGAAAGAAGAGAAATAAAAATCCTTTCCCTATTCACTAAATTGGAAACCTTGGAGAGGCACCCACTCAGAACAAAAATCCACAAAACTGGCACAAAAAACCGTCTCAAAAGGACCAATTTCATACAGGAATCTCTAAACCTAAAAAAGAAACACCAACTTGAAAAAATTTCTCTGGAATCCTTGATACACTATAATGAATCTCCACCCTGGGACGAAAGCCCTCTTCCTACTATAAGGGACCATATTGAAAACATAAAAAGAAAATCTGATTAGAGACCAACAGAGCTCAAGGAATAGTGAACTGTTTTCTACATACCAATTACCCTAGCAATCAGTGGATCAGAGTTTACACAGATGGCTCATCCCTTAAAGCCACCACAAATGGAGGAGCTGGAATACTTATTGAATGGCCAGATGGAGGAAAACTAGAAAAATCCATTGTAACTGGAGAGCTCTCTGACAGTCACAGAGCAGAAAGGGAAGCACTAGCTGCTACCATGCTAGCAAATCATCCAAGTTCCCCTCACAGTCAGATTGTCTTTCTAACCAATGCGAAAACAACCCTCCAAAGCTTGCAAAACTGATTCCTCTTACATTAAAAACCTTAGAACAACACTTACAAAGCTCAACAACAGCAAAAAAAACTGTTATTCAATGGATACCAGCTTATATACAACTAGAAGTAAATGAGAAGGCTGACACACTCGTCAAGAGTGGGAGAACTGACTTATAAATAAACTCTGCACTCTATCCTGAAGAAATGAAGAAATTAATTGTAGATAAAATAAATGAGAAATGGACGAGTTCCCATCCAAATCACAAGAAAGATGACGCTTACTATAAGCTATCGGGACAAGACCAACGTCTAATCTTTGGACTCAGGACCGGACACAACAGAATGCGACAACGCATGTACTGGAAGCTCAAAATTGGAACCAGTGAAATCTGCCTATGTGGTGTTTCACCAGAAAATGCCGAAAACGTCCTCCAAAACTGCTCTCTTTACCAAGAGGCCCGTATAAGAAATTGGCCCCAAATCACCCCAATAAAAAGAAAACTATATGGAGAGCTCCCTGATTTGGAAACTACTGCGCAGTTCATCTCATGTATTGTTCTAGTCATATGAACACTCCAACATAACAATGAGAACGATGAAGAAGAAAAAGAACAACATAGGCCCCAAACTGAGTTTTAATTATCAAAACTTTATAAATAAATGTTGCAAGCTATTTTGTCGTCCACATTTGCATAATATTTTTTGCCTTACTTTGCCTAATAAATGAACATTGTTGCTATTGATGTAACTTTATGACAAGTAGCTCAACGAAAACTGAGAATGAGGGTGTGATGATGAAACAAACTCATACACATGTCTTGAGGTATTGAGCTCAATTCTGCCGCCATCAACCTCTGCTGGTTTGCATGTTCTTGGGCTCAGACACTTCCTCTGTTACAGCACTAAGAACAACACAACTTGCCAGTGTTGCTTCAGGATTGTTTGCCATCCACTGCCGCACTGCTGTTCCACAAGTCTTCCCCTCTCTAGAAACAACACGTCTCAAACCATGACTCTCCCTTCCTCAGCTTCTCAAAAAGTAAAGTTCCCCTTTCGGACTTTGTGATCTCTTGGGCAGATGATGTAAAGGTCATCTGTTTCTATGGGTTTCACATGGCCAACATGACAACCAACTGCCTTTACTATTTTTCCCCAGCTCCTACTCTACAAAAATCATCAATGCCGAAAACCTCATAAACTGTTACCTTGCAGAATGAAAGGTGGCTTTGTGTCCTTTTACCAGTTTCATCTGAATCCATTATTCTCTTGCACACTTGGGCATAAGCCGCTATCACTAGCTTTCATAACATTTATGTTCTAAAAAGTGTGCTGGTACATATAATAAAGGATGTCGGGTGAATTGAAGTAAATAGATTTCAATTGTGATGGATTTGCTGGTGTAGTTAAAAAATGAACTATTTACACTGCATTAACTTAAATGATATCACTTGGTTTATAATGATATTTTAATTGCATATTTTGGAAACTATTAGAGATACTTAATTTACATGCAAAGTAACATATACATTAACTCAATTAAAATCCTGACTCAGTGTTTCTCAGTAGCAAATTTTCTTTTATTTATAAATAGCTACATGATCATATTTTGTCTGTTTTCTCAGCACAAAGAAAAAAGAAATTACCATCCCAGGCCTTCCAGCAGAAATAGTTGGCATCATCATAGACTTTGCCTACACCAGAACTGCCAAACTGACCCCAGATAATATTGAGATCCTGCTCCCGGTGGCTGACCAATATCATGTGACCGGCCTGCTCAAGCTTTGCTGCGAGTACCTCTACAAGAGTCTCACCCATGAGAACTGTTTAGGGATTTTACGATTTGCTCAGGTCGGTGGCTAGTTCTGTTTGTTTAATGTTGTGATTATTTTTTTTACTTCCTTAACCATTTGATCTTTCTTCCGTTTTGTCACATGAGTTCTTCATACACAAAGCCTTGTAGGGGTGAGGAGAGCCTATTTACTAGTTTGGGGACAGTGGGTTAAAAGAATAAAAGGTACCCCCTTTCAGACCTTGCGATCTAGGGGGAAATGATGTAAAGCTCATTTATTTTATGGCGGGGGTTAACAAGGATGTTTTATTTCATGTGTTGGTTTTAGCTTTGTTTATCCTTTACTTTGAAACTAATAAAGATGATGTTGCTGCTATTCAGGCTCACAACTGTAAGGGGCTAGAGAAAGCTGCCCTGAGATACACCTTGAAGAACTTTAACCGTGTATACACACTGAGTAACGAGTATTTACAGTTAAACTTGGACATGGTGAGTTTTTTGTAAAGAGTTATTACGGCTATTGAAGAATTGTCTCCTTGAAATTTGTGTTTTTCTTTATTAAAGAACCCATTAGGTCTGTTCATTTCAATTTGGGGGAGTACTATATATGGCTTACATTAAATATGCATAGACAATACATTATCATCTGACTGTATGTAATGTATGTAAATTGAATAGTGAATCATATCATTTTCATCATAGTTTCCCTTTCAGACCTTGACATCTATAGGGCAAATGATGTAAAGGTCATATTTTTCTGTGGCCCAAAGTTAGCAAAGTACCCATTGAAGCTGAGTGGACTTAAGGCACCTTAAGATCCCAAAATTAAAATTCACAGTCTTCAACAGGATTCTAACCTAGGACCCCTCTGTCTGAAATCCAAGGGCTGTACCACTCAGCCACCACACCTCCTTTTCATGATAATGAAAGACAGAAATAAGACAAAAACGTTGAAATGCCTTGAAAGTTTGTTTCTGGAAACTCAATCTCACAATGACCAACACAATAGCTAAAGATTCTTTTATTGTCTCCTCCCTATTGGGTAAGGCTAGAGACTTATAAGACTTGTGCCCTAACCAAGAATCATTCATAGTAGTAAAATCCTTGATACCTACATCCAACACTAATTTTAATTTTAGACTGATGATTTTATTTGTAAAACAACTAATTTCAAACCTATATATATTTTAATACAAAACGTTTCTAAATAAAATGCTATGTAAAAAAAATGTAGTTTCTTTTTTTTTTACAAGTTTTGGGTACTCCTTTAAAAAATGAGATATCACATCCTAGCTAAGACCTCCTACAGGACAGGGGGGGGGGGGGGGGGGAGATAGAAGTAGAGGGATTTGAACATTGGGACCATCATGATAATAGCCTGGGTTACATACCATACGATCAGGCAAACTATGGCTGGCTGGTTTTTTTTATAAAATGTATTTCACCTACTTCTTTTTGACAGAATAAGCAACTGTGTCCATCGTGATGATCGTCATAGTAGTGTATCATGTTTTGTTTGTTATGAATAGAAAATTGTGTCATGTTACTAACATTTGTGATTGGACTATAAAATAATTCCATTCATTATCCTCCCAGGTCTGCAGTCTTTTATCCTCACACCAGCTCAATGTCAGCTGCGAAGAATATGTTTTTGATGCAGTGTGCAGATGGGTTGACTACAACCCTTCAATGAGGTCAGTACTTTCTTATTTTTGTAATTTAATTTTTTTTTTGTCTGCTGTAGAGATTATTTTGGGGGGAATTCTTGCATGATAATCTTATGTTCACTCGTATCACTTGAAGCAGGCAGGATTGTGTGTGAAACTGGAAAGGCTGGCTACTTATGTTTCTAAAAAAAGAAATGTTTAATTATAAAGTGTTCAATAATCAATTATTATAATAATAGTGATTGAAACATCACACAATTTCAAGAGCAGTCGATTACATAAATATAGACCTTAGATTAAATAAACTATTGCTAATCTACAATATACAAGGTTACAAAAGACAGTTTGTGTGGAAACACAGACTCAAAATCGGCCCCCGAAGTGGTCCACCCAGGCAGGCTTCAATATTTTCAGAAAGAACATCCAAATGAAATTATATCAAAGACAGATGAGAGATAAGAATGGAGAAAGAAGGTTAACAGATCTTGTGTAGTGCCCCAAGGGTCCCGCAGATCAAAGGATAGGTGTAGGTGAATGTAAAGTTAGATGTGAGCCTGGCCTAACTAGTTCCCCTTTTAGACCTTGTGGTCTACAAGGGCAGATGATGTAAAGTTCATCTGTGTTTGTGGCCTACAGTTAACGAGGGTGTCATGTAGCCAGCACAACGACCAACCGCCTTTACTTTTCCAGAACTAATGTCAGATACCCATTAGAGCTGAGTGGACTCAGAGGCGCCCAAAGATTCCAAAGTTGAAATTCCCAGTCTTCACCAGGATTCGAACTCAGGACCACCGGTTCAGAAGTCAAGCGCTTTACCGCTCAGCCACCGCGCCTCCCCTGGCCTAACTGATGTCTTACAATTGATCTAATTGTTTTGAAAAGGCTCAATCTCTTATTCGAATCCTCAAAAGAAAAAAAAAAATTCCGCATTAAAAAAAAAGTTCAGGAAAATTAAGTTTACAAGAATACTATTCGTTTAAAATTAGGTCTAACTTATAATGCATACTAATTAGGTTTTTCTCTTTAAAAAACTGCTTGCATAAGTGATTTTTAAAATTAGATTTTTCGCTTTCAGAAAAAAAAAGTAGCCGTTGCATCAGAACTTAGAATGGTCTAAAATATTGTGATGTCGGATTTTCAATATCTTTTCTAGTTTACGGGATCTAAATGGGAAGGACGGACAGACATTTCACACAAAACTAAGAGCTTCTTTGCCCTTTCTAACTTATAATGCATACTAATTAGGTTTTTCTCTTTAAAAAACTGCTTGCATAAGTGATTTTGAAAATTAGATTTTTTGCTTTCAGAAAAAAAAAGTAGCCGTTGCATCAGAACTTTGAATGGTCTAAAATATTGTGATGTCGGATTTTCAATATCTTTTCTAGTTTACGAGATCTAAATGGGAAGGACGGACAGACATTTCGCACAAAACTAAAAGCGTCTTTGCCCTTTCAGGGGCCGCTAAAAATAACTGTTTAATAAACTTTTTTTTTTTTGCAAAGAATAACCTGACATGTTAGTCGCAGTGAAATGATTTGTGATGGTTTCAAATGTCTACCATTTGGCTTATGAAGCACAATCAATTTTTTAACAAATGAATAATTTTTTTTTTTTTCAAATCTGATGAGTCATCTACATGTTATCTGCTAAATTGCTCCTTCCATTGTTAGCATGTCTCCTGCATTGGTTATTTCTACAATAGACATCAGATCCTTCTGAGAGCACTTGCCAATTTGAATATTGTCTTAGTCTTCAACATTTTAGATGAAGTCCATTTTAAGTTATATCTTACTTCCACAAGCATCCCATTACTTTCTTGACTTTTCAATCCTTACTTTTGAGTTGCAAGCATATAAGAGTTTGGTAGAATAGCCTTTTGTTGTTAGCTGATTATATATAATACATTTTATTTCACACATTTTTTATACATTTCCTGCTACTGCATTACAGAAAAGTTCACATGAAACGTCTGTTGGCTACCGTTAGGCTGGGCCTGCTGCCCTCTGCGGTATTTGAGGGGAAAGTGAAAGTACACAGACTGGTCTTGAATAATCCTGAAGTCCAATCTCTCATAGCTGACACAGATGCTTTTTTGGCAGGTGTGGAGGATACTTGTATTTGTATGGGCTGATCTGGTATATTTAAGATGTTACTGTGCTGAAATAACTGTTATACCATCATGGTTGGTGCTTGGTGTATCCATAGTTTTGGAAAATGGTCATGGGTTAAAAAAAAAATGCTTCTAATTTTTTTTATTTGTGAAACTAGAAATCTTTTATCTAATGGGGCATTCAATTTGAAGCACAATTTTTCTTTATTTTTTGTTTTAATGTCATTTATTAGATAAAATACCCATATTTTTTTAATTGTCATCTCAGAATTTATATTTTCTGCCCCAATTTCCTAAAAACCTAAGTTGTTTCAGTGTAATAAATAATTGATTCTTGAATATTTTTAGGTAAATTTTTATGCCTTAACTTATGTTATTTATAAAATCTTTTGTTAAAATTTATATAAACTTGATATGTGCTTACCTCATTGTTTTATTGTTGTTTTTTTTCATTTTCAGAACTTGACAAATCAGAAGAACCTGACTTCGACATGTCATTACCTTTTGTCCGTCCCAGAGTGCCCCATGAGATTTTATTTGTAATTGGTGGTTGGAGTGGTGGGCGGCCAATTAAAATGGTAGAGACATATGACACTCGAGCAGACAGATGGGTCATTTGTAAGTCAGAGGATAGCAGTAAGTACTGAAAACTGTTTTGTTTCAAATTTGTAGAACCAAAGTGCCATAGTGTGAAGAAGATCCTACTAAAAGTCTATTTTAAAAACTAAAGAATGTGACAAAATTAATTATTGAATAATAATTGAGCATTGCATGCAATGGTTTCCCAGTTGTGCTATATGTATATATATATATATATATATGACATTACTCAGTACCTAAGTGTAATAATATTTTGCTGATCACCTATTTAATACATGTATGAATGGCACCTTTCAGTAGCTTATTTTACCTTTGCAATAACTTGATAAAAAGGAAAGGTTATTAGAATAGCTCAATTCATCAAATCTCATCCACTGGGGAGTTCTTTTTACAAAGCTTATATCAACTCTGTCTGTCTGGTAAAAAGTTTGTACACATTATTTCTTCCACACCTAATCTCGGATCATGTTGAAACTTTGCACAATTGTTTCTTTTACCGAACAACACAAGAATCAATTTTTAAAAATCAACCAATTAGTTAATTAACTATTGGTAATTAATTATTTGGTAGGTATCTTGAATAATGGGGAAAAAAAATTACTTGATAGATGTAGTGGTATAATTGACTTAGTCCCCTTGAGGACTAAGCCCTGAGTGAACTTTTTTTTTTTGCATTTAAAAAACAATCATGTAAATATTTACCAAGATACCTCCTTCTTTCCTTTCCCTTTTTACAACTGGTCCAGACATGTGATAGAATCATAGTTCATTGAGAAAGCTAAAAGCTGAACAATTGGTAAAAATATTTCCAAAAGCAGTTTTATTTTGTCTTGGTCAACTGTACCTATAAATACATGAATGATCCATCATCTAATTGATACCATTGCATTTAATATAAGCTTTGATTTTTTTTAAAGTATTTTTTATGATTTTGCAAATGCTTTTAAAATCCATTTACTGTAAAATCCACCCAGATATCCCTTTCTTTCTCCCCCCCCCCCCCTTTTTATTTTTCAACTGGTCCAGATAAGTGATAGGATCATAGTTATTTATGTTTTTCTTTTAATATTTTTTGTTAAATTTCCCTGAACATGTATTTAAAAAAAAATAAAATACCAATTGTGATACATCAACAAAATTTGGTATAAAATTTAATGTCATGGAAAGAAAAATTTTAATAATATCTATGTAGTAAGCTGCTAGATAAAAGTTAATTTCATTTTTAAAAAAACTGGATGCAAGTTTTGTTATCGAGATTGTCATCTTTCCATACCTATTGATAGCAGTCTTTTTGAGTATTTCAATATCATCATTTAGCCAAGATGATTCTCTTTACAGATACAAACTATTGTAGAGAAAAAAAACACAACACATAAAAAAATGTAATAAACAAATATTTAAATATCTTTTATAAAGAAAATATGTGAAATATGGATTAGCTTTAATAGTAAGATGGAAACATCTATTTGGCACATTGTGTTTTTGGGATTCTCAAATCTTCTATTGGATAGATGCCCCACTATGTCTAAATTAAGTGACGAGCCACTATGTCTAAATTAAGAGTCGAGCCACTATGTTTTAATTAAAAGACAAGCCACTTTGTCTAAATTAAGAGATGAGCCACTATTCCATGATAATAAAAATAAAAAAAATTATTTAAACTGAAAGCGCTGGAAAGTTCTAATGTTTGACTGTTCTGATTGTGATGTATCAGCTCCTAGAGCCTATCATGGTGTGGTGGCTATTGGTTGTCTGATCTATGTGATCGGTGGGTTTGATGCCACAGAGTGTTTCAACAGTTGTAGAGTCTTTGATGCTAGAACCAAGATATGGTCTGAAATTGCTCCCATGAACAATAAAAGGTACATGGAAGTTTATTGTTGTTTTGAGGATTTTTTAATTATTTTTTTTTGTAGTTATTTAGTTTTGCAACAGTTTTTTCTCATGTGAGAGGCTGGCATTCTTCAAAGTTCTGACACGAATTATCACTCATTGTGTTATCAGTATTTTGTCAATAGTTAACTTCTTCTGTCAGCCTGATCTCAAGCATGAGTTGTCTCTCTTTACATTTGTTTTATAAATTGCAAAGAAAATAATTATGTCCAACGTAATCTAGTTGTGCATGTTAAATAAAGACTTAAACTCTGCTAAGTCATTGGTTTTATAACTGATTCAGGCAACCAATTCCATGCTCTAATGGCATTAGGGCAGAAGAACCACTGATATGAATTTGTCAAAAAATAATGGAATATGAAATGTGCTTTATTTTTGTATCTTTTTGAGTATTTTATTAGTTGTTGTTTTTTTTTGTTATTTTAAAATTATGGTTTGGTGTTTTATGTATAATTGTTACTTTACTTTTAAGTCTTCTGTCCTGAAAGGTATCTAAATTTATTAATTTTAGTAATGGTGTTACTCTAATCCAAAGTGAATATTCATTTGTTTTTAAATCTCACAGCACTGTTTTGCATCTGTTCTAGTTTCTTTATATAATCTTGATTTGAGGGGTTCTAAACAGAGGACACATACTCAAATGTTAAACAGAATTTTAGTTACAGTTTAATGTTGGATTTGTACAAATGTAATAAACTCCAATACTTTTTTTTTTTTAATAATCAAGAACACGCTTGCACTTCTTCAGTCATTAGGGGCTGCTCTGCATTTTGGTACTCAATAGAACTTACTCCTATTTGCACATTTGTTTTTAAAATTTAGAGTTTAGTTAAATATTGTTTGTCAGTCTACTACCTTTTTGTTTAAAAACTTGATTATTTGTTTTCCTATTTCCATAGATCCTATGTTAGTGTGGCACTCTTAGATGGTATGATCTACGCAATGGGAGGTTTTGAAGGACCTCCAAGAAACCCAAGTGGAGTCATCTCATCCCCACGTCTGCGGTCAGCAGAAAGATTCATCCCAAAGGCCAACCAATGGACGCTGATAGCCAACATGAGAGAACGGAGAAGTGATGCCAGTGCTACCACCTTCCAAGGTTGAAGTTCATAAATTCTTGGTTAACCAATAAGTTTTAGCCTCTAAATATTCTTTGTTCCACAATCGGTTGCATTTTGAACTATTGATTCATTGCTGCTGCTTTATCACTAGCCACCATATTCTTCGAACTTGCTGTTATTTTTTACAATTTGTTGGATAGTATTTATATTGCCAATAAATTAATGTAGCTTTGAGTTCATTTTATGGCTTTGGGGTTAAGCAGCCACTCGTTTAAATTCCAGAATCATTTCCTGGTTTATTTGGTCAGTAGTATTGTTTTAGTAGGCCTATATCCTTAAAATCTTTTAATCCTCTTTTTTAATTGTTGATTTCAAAAGCAAAACCTTGTGTGGGTCGCACAAAGAATCTTTGCTTCTGTATCTCTTTCATATTTCCATCTCTCTCTTTGTAATATCTCTGTTTCTCTCTTCATCTCAGTCTCTCCATCTCTTTGTCTATTTATTTCCACTTCTCTCTATCTCTTTATCTCCTTCTCTTTTCTGTTTCACAGTTTTCTGTTCCTCCTCTTTAGCTAACTAGAATATTGACTATATACAAGGTGTACGCCTTCATAGGATATATACTAAACTTTATTCTGCTACTCAGGTGAAATTTATATCTGTGGTGGATTTAATGGGTCAGAGTGTCTATGTTCAGCTGAAGTTTACAACCCGAAGACTGACCAGTGGACACTTATTCCACCAATGTCCACTAGAAGGAGTGGAGTGGGGGTCATCACGTACAATGGGGCTATCTATGCAGTAGGTTAGTAATGTTCAACACATATTTTGTAAGGTTTTAATTCTTAATTACCCTTTTACAAAAAAATAATGAAAGCTTTAACCAAAATTGTCTCAATCCTTTTGTCTCCCACATAGGGACGCAACAGGACTCATGTGACTGTTCTTGGCTATTCCCCCCAGTTGAATCAAGAAGTCTATGCTGCCATCTTTGCTTCTTGCTCAACTGATTATCTCCTTGTTATTTTTTGGTCTGCCAGCCTTTCTATTCTCATGTGAATTCCAGTCCAGTGCCTGTTTTGCAATTTTTTCTAAACCATTAATTCTATGTATAGTCAAAGCTAGAACAATGTGAAATATTGAGCCTCACTTGAATTAAAAGTGTATGCATAGTGCTATAACAGCACAATGACCAACTGCCTTTACTTTCCCCAACTATTGTCAGGTTCCCATTAGAGCTTGGTGGGCGCCCAAAGATTAAAAATTCAAGTCTTCACCAGGATTTGAACCCTGGACCCCCTCAGTTCGGAAGCCAAGCACTTTACTGCTCAGCCACGGACGCCTCCACAATGAGTGACCAATATTTGTAAAATTAGTTAGCTCTTCTTTACTGTTTGAATTCTATTTAGAAAAGTTATTTCTTTACAAAGGGACTTAGTTGTATAAAGTGAGACAAAATGTGTTGTGTCTGCAGGAGGCTTTGATGGCGTTACTCGCACCAACACTGCAGAGAAATATTCACCATCTGACAGATTGTGGTCCCCTATACCAGACATGTACAACACCAGAAGTAATTTTGGAATTGAAGTGAGTTTCCTTTACCACAGTGGTACCCAGCCACAGGGGGACAGCTTAATTGTGAATTAATCCTTGGCTGTTTGTCCATCTGTCCAGGTTATAGATGACATGATGTTTGTTACTGTATTTGTCCATCTGTCCAGGTAATAGATGACATGATGTTTGTTACTGTCTTTGTCCTTCTGTCCAAGTTATAGATGACATGATGTTTGTTACTTTGTCCTTCTGTCCAGGTTATAGATGACATGATGTTTGATACTGTCTTTGTCCATCTGTCCAGGTTATAGATGACATGATGTTTGTCATTGGAGGATTCAACGGAGAGACCACAATCTATAATGTTGAGTGCTATGACAGCCAGTCCAATGAGTGGTAAGTGATGATCATGTTGCATGCACTCTGTAAGGTATTGGTGAAAGCAGCAGCAGAGTGGGCAGACTTATAACTAGGAACATCAAATTAATTGACTAATGCATTGATAGGCAATGGTTTCAATTCACAAGGCTCTTGCTGTTTAAGGTTCCCTAAGTTGTTTCCATAAGAACCTACTTTGTTCAATAGATTTTCAAATAAAAAGATTTTAAAAGAAATAAAATTAATCAAGTTTAATCACTTTAAATTATGCTACTGATGCTGAAACATCTCATAGAACTAGACAACAAACTACTGTACTTTCCAGGTCTAGGCATTTGTTCTGTTTAATTGTTTTAAATATCCTTTAATCTCATTGGTGTTATTAACCATGTGACAAATTATATCTGTGATTATAAAAGTGATAGGAAGTTAACAAGTATGATTGTTCATTTAATAAGCACCATTCTGGGGGGGAGGAGTTTGTGGGAAGATCACTGTGGTCAGTCAGTTGCTTTCAATTCTATGGGAATAAAGAGAAGAGGGCTGAATCATTATCTTAGTATTTTTTAGCATTTTCTTGAATGTGAAATTATTTTTTACTGAAATAGACACCATGACATGCTGTCAGTCAAAGCTGAAACAAAACTACTGAATTAAAATTTATGTTGCAAACTGTTGACCAGTAGTCATGCACATTTAAGTATAAAAACGTTCTTTTTCAAATTTGGCTAGAAGCATATAGATCTTTGATCCAGCACACAAACTATGTATGTTGTTTTGGATGCTAGTTTAATTGCCATCATAGTTACTTTAATTAATCAGCGCTATTTGGTAAATTCCTTTCACTATTTTCACCTTTCTCTTTCTTTCTTATTTTTTTGTTTTGTCATTGGTAGAAATGCGTTAGCTCCTAAACCTTTTGTCCTCTCACTGTTGAGCTTTCTCAAGTCCATCACACTCAAGTGCACGTAATTCATATCCCCTTCACCTATTCCTTAGTCTGCTGAACCCTTGAGGCAACCACACGAGATCTGTTGACTGCCTTTCTCCATTCCTCTCTGTGTTTTTTCTTGGATAAAATTTCTTTCAATGACATATTCCGTTTACAAGGACATATTTGTAAAAGTGCTCCTTCTTCCCTCATGCCAATCAGAGCATGGAAAGGGTTTCCTGAATCAGCCAGAAAAAGTTATGACCTAGCGGAGTTTAAGTCTCATACTAACATGCACAACAAGAGTAATTCATGGACATGCGTAGGGCGTAATTGTCTTTCTGTTGTAGGAAATGTCTCCAATTTATAAGATAAAAGATACAAGTTGTTGATCATTCCACATTAATTGTTGAATACAGACACATACATTTTTTTTTTTTTATCATATTGTACATTATGCATGCGTGGGCACGTACATTGATATTGTCTTCCGAGACAGAAGGATCCATTTATACTTGAAGGAAAACGTTTTAAAAAATGTTTTTCCTATTTGATGTCCAGGTACAATGCCACAGACATGAATCTTTACAAAAGTGCTTTGAGTGCCTGCGTAGTCAGAGATCTACCTGATGTCAGGGATTATGTTTACAAAAAGGCCGACTGTGAAGACAGAGATCAGCCGCTCCTGGCAGAAGGAGATCCTGTGCCGGCAACCTCTTCAGGGGCAGTAGGTCAAGACAACCAGCTAGTGATGTACTCTTCAGAAGTGGAGAGGGCCATGTCCTATCTTACCCCATCATCCTTGCCGTCCATATCACCCTCCTCTCCAATGTTAACATCCTCCTCCTCGTCAACATCAAGCACCTAATACAGAAGGTTTGGTTGAATACAATGTTACAGCTAGTTCAGAAAGCCTTAATGACAATACTGAAGTTGTGAGTGGAAATCATTCTAGCCATCATTTCATCTCTTGAAAAAAAAAAACACAATAGCTACTAACAATAATTTTTTTATGAATGACACGTTGATTGACTTTGAACTAGAAATAGAAATATTTGACAAATTGTATTGAAAATTTTATTGGTTAGTATTTTGTGAAAGCAACAACATAATGCTGAAAAAGTTTGTCTTATAGAGCTAGAGATAAGTGTTTTTTAGCTTAAAATTATAAAGTACCGGTAAGACATTAAATTACTGAAGTTAATTTTAACAAAATTTAAATCATTGAATTTGATGAATCTCATTTAAAATGAAAAAATCTAAGAAATTATTACAGACTACCCGGTACCTTAAAGCACTTCCTTGTTCATTTATGTCCAACCAATTTTTTTTGACATCATAATCTGGCATGTAACATCAAATCCTTTGACATCGATAAAAAACATCTGCAACTTTCATGGTCTATTTGCAGTATAGAATGTTAAAATATAACTATGTTAAGTAAGCTGAATGCTACATGTTACCATGATATATTAGGTGACTCAAGTTTCTGTTATAACCATTTTTAGTAACACCAAAGAGAAGTGTTACTGAATCAAAAATTGCTACTTTACATACATACTTAGCAAATGTTAGAAAAAAACTCCTGTCTAATCTGAAAAGAACTATTGTACAATAAAAATGTCAAGGCTAATACAGTGTGCTGTCTCATTCTTATTTGTTTGTGAATAGAGTTTTAAGACTAAGCCTGCTTTATTGATTCTTATTTGAAATTTGTTGTCATTACAAGGACTCAACATTTCTACCGTTCGGTTCTAGACTTATTAATAGTAGATGATGCACCTAGGTTTAGACCAAATTAAACTAAACAATTTGTAAATTGACATCCAACTCAAAATAATGAAACAGAACTAGAGCCATGTAAGTGTTACAGTTTATTGTATAAATTGCTTACAGCCATGTTAAAAAAGATGATATAAAGAGGAGTATAAAATGTTCATTCAGTGACTTGACAAAATCAGTTTTCACATAATAATAAATTAGTTGAGCTCATTCAAGGATGTGCAAATGATCACAAAATTTGTATTGCCTGTCAACATAATTGCAAACAAAAATCAGTCTGTTCTATACCAGAAGAGTAGAACTTAAAATATTGAGGTCTCTTTAAAGAGTTTTTTTAAAAATAAACTGGGATCTGAATTCACAGATTCGTTATGCATTTCTCAATTGTTTTCACATATCCTTTGATAGTAATTTCTAAGTGGTTAATCTGTGTTCTTTCCCTATTAGATTAGTGGAAATGCTATTTCCCTTGGGGGTATTTACATCATGATATGAAAAATTAATTTAGTCAAAGTAGTCACCAAAACAGACTTGCCAATACATTAAGACTATTGCTTTTAAGTACAGCCAATCATCACCCAAATGCTATTTTTATTTTACATGTTATTTAATTACAGCCATCAAACAAATTATTAGTTTAAGAGTTAACTCTTTCACACAGTTGTGAAAAAAAAAAAAAAAGGATTCAATCAAAACTCGATGGAAATGTCAAATGATATGTGAATATTCCAGCTTTCAACGATAATTGACAATGTACTAGCACTGACAATATGGTATGGTAAGAAAAATATTTACTAACTGTATGTAAAAACAAATACACATGTATAAATAGATGCACATTTTATGTTATAACAATTATTTTAAACAAAATATATCATCTTATGGCAACACAAATAACAAAAGGGTTGAATTTAATTTGGTTGAAGAGCTTTTTCAACTTCGTCAGAACTAAAAACATCGAAAATAAAAAATCATTTTGATTTCATTCTATCCAAACTGATGAATTAGTATACTATTTTCATTAGTTTTTAATAACAAATGGGAAAATATAGTTTTATATTATTTTGAAAATACTATTTAAAACACCTCATAAAATGTTTTTTTCTAAAGTACTTTATGGTCATTCATATAGAGCTATATATATATCAACTTGAGTCAATTATTTCCTTTGGAGAGACTAAATGTACTAAATCAATGAAAACACATTTCTGAAAATGATTTTAGGTCTGTAATTGTAAGAAAGATATAGGTCAGTGCAAAAAGCTTATTACTAGCTAAAAGTATGTATTGTGAAACAAATAGTCTGCTGTGGATTTTATAAATATAACAAAATATTTAATAATAAAGATAATCATAATTTTTTCCCAATTTAATGCCCATTCCAATTCACTGTGAAATGTTTTTATGAAAAGCTACTTATTAAATGACATTTCTCTTAGGTTACTTACAAAACATGACATAAGTTGCTTACATTTTCACCAAAGATTTAGACTTTCTTTCACACTTATGCATGCAAAACTTTATTAATTCATTTTATTGCTGCAGTTCTTTTCTTTACATGAGACTTAAAACAAACAAAAAATTATTTTATGTACCGGTACACCACAGAAGTCATAATGAAACACTGCTTCACTTTTGGAGATGCATAAAAGTTACCACGCATCAACTATTTTATTTTATTATAGCTTGCTTATCAATTTATATCCATACCAAGTACTATCTTAACAATGACCCTCAGAGATTAAATTTATTTAAAAAAGTAGAGAATGCGCTAGAAAATGTTAGAAAATAGCTGTGCTAGAAGAGAAAAGACAGAGCAAACTGTACTTGACTAATTCAAAAGACAAGCAACATCAGTTGTTAGACTATTAAGGCTATAACCCAACTATAAAACAGTCTAACTCTAGGCATAGACAGATAAAAAAAACATTAAAGCTCTATTACCCATATATTTAGTCACAACGATGGTAACCAAGAAGAAACCTACACAATTTCCGCCAGAAAGCAATTTAATTTGTCTAATGGCTTACAGTGTCATTAACTAGATTCTTTGAATTATACAAATAAATAAATCTAGATTTATATACAGAGAACGTATGCACACATTTTCAATCAACAAGCAAATAACTTTTAAGATTTATTGAGCTCTAAATATAAAGCACTTGAATATTGGATTTGTTTTATTAATAGTAACATTACCTAACAACTTTTTAAATTCCCATCTGTAAAAAAACAAAAAAGAATCAAAATACTTTCCCTCATTGTGTCATGGTGACAAATTATAGTTCATAAGCACAGAGATTGGTGAAATCATGAAACAATGACAACAATTTTGCTTCGTTTATATTCATTTTACATATAAAAGCATAAATTTAAACATTTTAAAAGTTACCCCAACTAAACCAAGTTGAAACTGCAGAGAAATTGCAGTTATGTTCAGATAATGGAGATGTGTTTGGGAACTTGTATTGGGCAAGAAGAGTTTACACAGCAGTGGCTGACTGAGACTTTAATCTCCTAAGTGCGTTGTTCACTCTGACACTAAGTCTGTTTTCAAAGTCATAGTCTTTGTAGTTATCCTTGACTGCCTGGAGGTGTTGTTTGGCCAAGTGGTAGGTCTGCAGATTTAAAGAAATTACTGGTTAGTACGAAGAATGGGAAGACAACATCAAAAAATGGAAAGGCCTATCACTGAGATTCTAGTCAAGGTGAAAGGAATAAAAAAACATGGTTGACAAATCATGTGTAGTGGCCCAACATTCCAACACACTAATGGATAGGTGAAGGAGAAGATGAAGAAGAAAAGCAATAACTCTTTTCAAATCAATTGGTGGGTTATTATTTAGGGATACAAGAAATAAATTGAAGGACTTTCGCAAGCACTATGTAAAATAATTATCATCAGATTAACCATGCCACAGTCAATGCATTTAAGTACCAGTATATTTATTTCATTTATGAGTTATATTCTGTGTCCAACTTTTATTTGAAAATTAGAACCCTAGACTAATGGAATCAAGTTTTCTCTCTTAGCATTTTCTAATACTCCCTTGTCCTAGAGTAGTACCAGTACCTTAGTCTATGGAATAAATGGGGCATCAAACAAGATCTGTTGACTGTCTTTTTCCATTCCTCTCTATAGACTTGAATAAAATCTCTCTCAATGATAGGCCCGCCCATTCTATGACATTGTCTTCCAATAGCTTTCTCTAGCACAGTTCCTGAGGACCTTGTGATATGGCCATAAATTTTAGTTTGTTTTTTAACAGTGGTCAGCAGGTCGTTGTGGTGCCCAAAGACCATCATGATCCTGTTCAGAATATCCTCATTTGTGATGTGGTCTTTGTAGATGTTACCAAGGATCTTTCTACAGCATTTCAATTCCATTGCTTGGATTCTCCTCATTAGTTCTGAATTTAGTGTCCAAGTTTTGCAAGCAGACAAGAATACGGCCATGACCAAGGAGCGCCTCAGTCTGATTTTAGTGCCAAGGGCTATGCCATTGGAGAACACTGTCAGGCAAGTGATTCATTAAGTCACATTACAATTATTGAATTGATAAAAACTTTCTCCATTCTAATTTGAACTCTTCAGTACACCATTAGTTTTCTTTGACCATACTGAATAGTAAAACAAAGCAAGAGTTCAGCTTTATGATGCTACTAAGAAATAAAACTTTCTTGCAACATCAAAGATGAAATACGACGACGCCACAAGTGACTAGCAATAATTACCTCTGGTTTTTTCATGTATATACAAGCAAGCTCAAAGTTTGTGAAGGCCGGGATGTAAACATCTTCCTTTTTACCTTGGTGACGTGCAATGGCTTCTTTCAAACACTAAGACCAAAAGAAAATAGAAATTAAAATCATTTAGCCAAAGAGTAAAAATTGAGGAAGACAAAAAAGTACACATTGCTTGGACAGCAAGTAACTTGCACTATTATGCGCTTCCTCATAAGCTTAACATATTATTTTACAGGTGCAGAATTAATTTGAATATCATAACTTTTAAACAATGATACACACTGATATATGGTGTGTATCAATATGTTTGATTTCCTGTATTTTTTGGGCGGCTTTAGAATCCTGCATTCTAATCATTTTGTAATGTAACAAAAATTATGAGATTCAGAAATGTAAAGATTAAGCTCCTATTTGTGTCATTCTAGTTAGCTCACATTGTCACTATCTCTCTCTCTATATATATATATATATATATATTTAAGTTTGTTCGTATAATGTTTTACATGTTTCAGATGTTCCTTCAGAGTTGAAGAAAATTTACTTCCTAGTCCATACCTCCTGCAGGATGACAGGGGATGGGAGCGGGCAGGGTTTGAACCCAGGACATAACATACACTCTGAATCACAGGAGACATAGATAAGATGGAGCAGAAACATTTCAAGTTAGGCTGAAACAAATCAATCCAAACGGTAAAACAATTGTAATGCTTTCTTACGTTAATTGCCATTTCATCAGAGCCCAGTTCTTTGTACAGTGACCCTTCCAATAGACATTTCAGAGGCATCAGGTTATGGTCTATCTGCATATCACAGACTAGAAGATTTGGATCACAAACAAACAAGAAATCATGTCTAGCTCTAGGATTTGTAACTTTTTTATAATTAGCATTTCCAAACTGTAACAAGACTTTTTTTTTTTCTAATTTGGTCAATTGGTCTTGAATTTTGCATGTTGCACCTTACATATCCCCCATAATATTAATTCCTTAGAAAAATAGAATTACATAACTTTAAAATGTTGTTGTTTTTTTAAATCACCTGAAAAATATTTTGGCTTTTTAAAAAATAGTATAAAAATGAACTTAAATATATTAAAGGTACTGAATTTTTAAGTTCTATCATTGCAGATCTTGTTTTATTTGTCCCTGTGATCATCAAAAGTTTAAGTTTCAAAGTAATTATTGAAATATAAAAGTCGCTGGGTGAATTAAAAATGAAAACATTGGCACATTGACACTACTGGAAAATGCATTCTGAGTCCTATTTTTTTAAATTAAATTTTTTTAAAGAATAATTAGAATCACATTCCCAATATTGAATATTAAAATATTATTAGGGTGAAAGCTATCTTACACGGTCACTAAATTCTGAGCAAGTTCCAAGAATATTACCTTTTAGTAAAGGAGAGATTTCCTCAGGTGTACAGGTTGGTAAAGCATGCCACAAGAAAATCATCTCCAAAGTCAAAAGTCGACAGTGTTCCACAGTTGGCTTTTGTTTTTTAAACTTCTCTGCCTAATATGAAAAAGTAGTTCTTAATTAAGGCAAATATTTCTTGACTTTTTTGTAAAGATATAAGTATGAATTTAAATCAAGGCAAAATGACAACATTTGATTACCACAGGATTGCCCTGATAAAAAACACAAAAAGGCTTTGTGTCACCGGACACCATACTTTGTCAATATTAACATAATTTTTTAAATGCTTGTTGAATGAATGAATAATTGAGCATTGTAACTAAAACAAAATCTCTTGCTAAATACTATCCTGTGGAAAACAAAACAACAGGAATGAAGGAATGAAAGACCAAAAAAAAAATAAAAAGATGGAGGATCAAACTTGATTAGAAAACATTTAACAGAGCATCAGCTTACCCTGTGGGCTACAAAAGCCTCAATTTGGTTATTTTTTCTTTTTATAAGCCCTGGAACCTTGTGGAAAATGTCATGTGCTGCATCTAACTCTCCCTGAGAACCTATACACACTGTAGAAGAAGAAGTCATCACATTCAAAATATTCGAAAAAGAAATGTTTTGTTTGTTCTACATATTTTTTGGGGTGTTTCTTCATAATTAAGGAATATTTCATCCTAAAACCCAAAACACCCGCAGGGTGGTGGTGGGGGGGGGGGGGGGGGGGAATTGGTAGCAGATTCGAACCTGGAAGCACCAAGAGACAGTCCAGAATCTACACCACGCAGCAAAGCTGCATAGAAAAGTTAAGGTAGCAATGAAAGTTAAACTATTTCAAATCCAAAAGGTAGCAGCTAAAACCTATTCTTATATATTTACCAAACAGACAGTCTTTCCTGACAAGGGGGACAAAACTGAATATAAACATATTAAAAGCTTATCCCTAACTATTTAGAAACAATAAAGATCCCAAGAAAGCCAATATTTTCCTTCATCTCAAATGAAAAAAAAAAAAAATACTGAAAAATCTCGCTATACCTCAATAAACCCAGTCTGCGGTAAGAAAGTTGAGAACCTACCTGCCACAAGGTATGTATAATATGCCTGAGACCATTTGGATTCTTTCTGTAGACGAATAAAACCTTCCTGAGCTTCTTTCCATTCCAGCTTCAAAATATGGCACCAACCTAAAAAAAAATATTTATATTATATAATATTAGTATACACTCAAAAATATATATTTTCTAATAAAATGTTGCTGTTATGTTTCTTTTGTGACAGAATTAGGGATACTCATGTTTTAACATATGTAAGGTAAGACTAAAATAAGTTTTCAAAATGATTCATTGCCCTTGTTAATTAGCAAAAATAAAATGGCCAACAAAATGTAATTTTTAGAATTAGATATCATCACTAAAAATTGGAGGTGATTGTTTGACCCTTCACTTACTACTCAAAGTTTAGAGATATTGGCCACCATAAATAAAGAGACATATTCTTTGTTTTTAATATAGATATCAATAGTTCAGAAATTCACCAGTTTTTAATAACAGGTAGCATTTCATATAGTTTATAAGCAGTTGAAATCCTATTCATAATAAACAAGCAGTTTATCTTCTTGATGCCAGCTATATCTTTAGTTATGAAAGTCAAGGTCTCCTCATCTGCATAAAAAAATATCCCACCCCTGAAACAACAAAAAACCCTGGGGTTACTCCAGTCTTATCATTGCCATGAGCCAGTAAAATGTGTGTGCAAGATTAATCAGGTTCTTATTTAGTATTCCATCAATCAGTAAATAAAATATTAAGAAACAAAGACATGACATACCATAATGGTAAATTATTGAGATTGTACCATTTATTGCTATTTGTTTTTATTAGATATGTAATGTAATAACAAGCTGAATTTTTTTTTTAATTGTTTACCCCCCAGGAGAGAGAAGTTTAATCTAGGGTTCATGGGGTTAACATTGCAATGTCTTAAATGCTTACACTGAAAACTGTGTACTTACTGATTTCATAAAGGCACATCAGTTCAACTTCTCTTTGACCTCTGGCCTCTACCAGAGCTCTTTTGTACAGTTTCAAAGAAAGGTCGTTCTTTTTCTGAAGAAAACAAAATACAGAGAGAATCTTTAATGTAGTGACAACAAACTTTGCTTTTCAAGTACAAGACAAAATAAAAGGGAAAGAAAGAGGACAACAGTATAACCCACACTCTGTATGGCAGTGAGGAAAAGCTGAATAGAGCTGCAAACTAGTTTTCCATGGCAAAAGCTGCAAAAAGCTTATCGCTTAGCAGAGAAAAAGCTGACTAGAAGATGAAGAAGAATAGAGAGACTAAACAAATATTCGTACTGAGACTAAACTCTTTTATGCACTGTTACAAAGTGATAATAACACAATTCTCTAAAGTGAGCTCAGTCAATACATCAAACATTTGAACCACCAGACTACACACATTGAAATGACCTTTGATCCACTGATATGTTAGATGTACTGAACAAAGACTAAAAAGGTGAACAACTCTCACCTCCAGTCTGTGTATCCTCCCCTGAAAAAACATAAAAAGAGATGAGTTTGTAAACTCTTTTTCTTTTTCCTTTATGATTGCTTCGGCTTCTTTAGTGCCTGAAAAAACAAAAGAAAAAAAAAAAGAAAAATATTATATCCTCCAATTACATGTTATTATAGGGAATATAGATTTCAATATATATCTATACATTTCCATATATTTGTATATGTCTTTAAAGGGGTGCAACAGTTGTGTGGTAAAGAACTTGTTTCTGAACCAGAGGAAATTCAGTTTGAATCCCAGTAAAAACAAATATTTAACTTTTAAATTAATTAGGATATTCTTGAATCCATTATGGGTAATTACATTTGTTGATGAAATAAAGAAAGTTTGCCAAGGCTCAGTATTGCATTTATTGCCATGGACTCATTAATGACCTCCACGTGAATAGGACTTTACTTTTTAAAGTTTATACTGAAAGTAATGAAGTAAGTCATAGTGTGCAGATACCAAAGATAAAAACCTTAACTTTGAATACTAGTTCTCAAAGAAAATTGTACAAACATTACATTTCTAAGTAACCTGCTCGAATAAGCTGAAGCCAGACAAGAAAATTAAAGATGGTTGATTGTTATGCTTCTCAAAAAGCACCCCTATAGGCTGAAGTGTGAAATGAATGACAATATACAAATGTTCTCAGGTGATTAAGAAGCGATGTGATGACTTTGTTGTTAAATAGAATATATTGTCCAAGCCCTACATTCACCCATTTCTACTTGATATCTGAAATTACTTGGTGACCATAAGCTACACTCTAGACATAGAAACAAGACAATTAATTAACCAGCTTCATGGGCTTATTTAGTGTTAAAACAAACAATGCTACAAAAACAAAAACGTGCACAGCATAAAAAGAAAACTACAAGCTGGTGAAATAGTGAAATGCAATGCTATTGTATGAAGGGAATTAACATAATTATTTCACTCATAAGCAGATGTATTTTTAGTTGTACTAAAATCTAAAGAAAAAAAAACTATAGGGGTATAAAATTACCAGCTTGAGTCTGGTTTGCTCCATCTAGTGCAAAAAATGGTCTGAGGACAGTGTGGTACCATAATAAAGCTAGAGTTGCCAGTGGGGCCTTCATGTCTTTACTGTGACTGGTAAACTCAAGACAGTTCAAGCCAACCTGGCAAATAAAAAGCTTTAAATGTAATTGCATTGTAGAAAATTAACTTTAAAGATTCAAAAATGAGGCAAAAATGAATAAATGTAGTTTGAAACTATTTCTCCCCTCTTTTGTTTTCTTAAAAATTTGGAACTAAGTCTTACGGAAATTAAATTTCTTTTGACTTATTTATACAATTTTTTTTTTTTTTACTTTCTTACTTCTCGATCTCCCTCAAATCCTAGAAACTCGATTAATTTCAAAATTTTCGGAGGCACCATTGAAATGCAAAGTTGAAATGTTCCGTAGCCAAAGTTAACTGCCCCTAGCAACCTGGAAAGAACATCTGGAGAGAGTTCACCATCTACATCATCCTCTGTAACAGAGCCATTGGCGTCACCATGGGTGAGACCAGAAGCGTCCTGGCTAGTTCTTCTCACTGGATCAACAGAGGATGAGAAAGATGTCGGAAGTCTGTTAATTTTGTTCTGTGCAATGGTCTCTGTCAACTGCTCCATTTCTCTGTAAGGAAAAAAAAATAATTAAGTTACTCATTCATTATTATTACTACTTTGAAACAATTTTTGTAGACAATTTGTCATTTCAAGACAATTGAATAGAGAACAAAACAAATATCAAGAAAAAACAAAATAAATAAAGTTAAAATAGTTAAAATATCTGAAGTTACATGATAGTCAGATGCAAAGTTCACTTCATTTCAAGATGTTTACAAAGCTTTCACGTGATTAGAACAACATCCAATTAACAAATATCTTAGACCAAGCCTTCACCAGATTTAAACCTAGGACCTTAAATTTAACCCTGCATTTTCATTCTAGATCACAAGGACCTATAAAAATTTACTATCATTTTTATTTCTTTACAAATTTCTGAGGTTTGAAAAAAAAAATGTAATGCTTTATCTTTAAAAACAAATTGAATTTTAAATAAGACAAGATAAGATAATTTTATTGATCCAATCAAATGGAAATTCAGTTTGACTACAAATGTGTATTCAGTTAAGTATTATAAGCTATGAGTGTTATAAAGATAATCAAGTGTTCTATTTGAAGGAAATAAACATATTCACGAGAATTTTGTTGCATTCTTAAGAATCAATAATTATTTTTTCTTTTTTGTTTCCACTTATTCTAACATAACAAAACTCTTTTTTAAAGGTAAATTCCTTGAATATAACTCATGTATTTAGACAGATACTTTGAATATAAAAGTACTACATAGCATTGACCACTAGGAAGCTTAATTTTTTTCCATAATTTTACCAAAGGAAACACAATGAATATGTCTGAAGTTTACAAAATACTTTAATGGGGGTTAAAGGTTGAAAGTGCTCTAGTTTGAGTGATTAATACTATGTAAGACTTGAAACGTTCAATGTGCCCTATAAGTGGATTAAGTAGATGACTTTGTAATTAGTAAGTATAAGTACCCTTTCAGACCTTGCAGGTCAGATGATGTCAAGGTCATCTGTAACTATGGCAGGTGATGGATGAAAGTATCATGTTGCCCCGCACAATGACCAATCCCCCCCAGTACATTCCTCAAATAGTCAAGTTTTCAAACTTATAAGGTAGGACTTTCAGCTGCTTGGACTAAAGGGAGCCCTAAAAATCTAAAATTCAAAATGACAGTCTTCACCAAGATTTGATCCCAAGACCAATCAATTGCCCTTCACCACTCAGCCACCATGCTGCAGTACAATGATTTACAAAGAATAATAAAAGTTGCTTGTAAGAAAGATGAAGATAATTATAGATTTACTTTGAGTGAGTTTCTTCTGTGATTGCACTCAGTTTGTAATCATACAATACAAAACAATGACATTGCAAGTAGTTTAACATACTTGTGAAGTTTTTCATAAATCTTCCAAGCCTTCCGCAACAGCCATCCTCCTTTGACATAACTTGGAATGTCTTGATTGGTGAAAACTAAAACTGCTTGGTATAGGATACAGTCGGCAACAATAACTTGATTGGTTATTCTCTCTTCTAGAGTTAGACTGCTCTCTGACTGGAATAAAACAATCATTTTACATTTTAACAAATAGAAAATAAGGTTTTGATTTAAACATCCAGATTTAAAGATTAACACTAAATTATATGATTAAATATGTATATTAGTCAGTTGATATATATATAAATATTATTTATTAACTTTTCCAAACAGGCATGTGATCAAAATGATGTAAAGCTCATCTGCTTCTATAGTTAATGATGATGTCATGTGGCCAGCACAAGGACATACTTCCCAAAGTATGTGAGGTACCCATTAGAGCTGGGTCGACACAAAAGCATCCTGGAAATCCAGAATTTAAAACCCCAGTCTTCACAGGGATATTAGCTTGAGACCCCTATTTACAAAAGACCAAGATATATAAACAATATAGCTTCATGGTACAATAAACACATAATTGTTTTCCAAAGCCAGGACATTTACACAATGTAGCTACAAGGCACTGCCCTCTCTAAAAACAAAAGAATAGGTCGGAACAAAAAAACAACAGAATACAATCCTGTCAATTACCTTCTTTTTCTTGGAAAATTTCTTTCTGAAAGACTTGACAAAACTTGAGTTGGAGGAACATTTTTTTTCTGTTTCTTGTAAGACTTTTTGAGCCTCTGCCAGCTTTTCCTCCTCGAAAGACATCAAGGCTTGCTGAACAAAGGAATGCAAGTTTCAATGTCAATTTATAGCAATGAAATTCAAAGACACATTGAAAGAGACAAGAGATAATTATATGCTCTTTTATATATATGTAAACAGTTTTATGTATTTATTTTGATTGTGAGGTAAAAGCATATATTTAGCATAGCTTCTCTAAATTGTATATTTATATTCAATCCCTATCTTCTAAATATCAATGTAAAAAAATTGTTATTTAACAAATACAAAACAGTTTCTGTGAGAAGTTTTCTTGCGATGTTTAATTTTCTATTTTGCTGATCTTCAGTGATATATATACTAAGTTATTAAGCTTAAACATAATCAGCAAAATGTAGCGTTGGCAGGTACAACATGCTGTAACCAACTTTGATTGTCCTTTAGTCACTACAGCTCCACTTACCATGAAAAAGACAAAACTGTACCCTGAATGCATCAAAGGACTTTCATTTCTAAAACAAAACAAAATTTGTGTTAATATTTTTTTTGCACACTAAAATATGTAAATCAGTGCAAATTTGTAGAAAGTTTGACACTTGAAGCAGCCAATTAAGTCCAAAAAATACCTTTAAAAATATTTATAAAAAATCCTTTAAATTTGTTTAAGTAGAGGATAATTTATACAATGCATATTTATAGAAAATTAGGCAACTTAAGTCAGCCATTAAAGTAAAAAAAAAAAATTACTAGCTTAAAAATATTAACTCTTTATTTCTTAAAAGTAGGGCATAATTTATGCCGTCACAAATGGATCAGTAACACTAAATAAGTATGCTAAGTCATTGGATTTCCTGGCTGATTTAGGCAACCTTTTTTATGCTCTAATGGCAATAGGGAAAAAGGAGCACGTGTATGAATTAGTCCTTACATATTGGATAAGAAAGGTAAAAAATTTTCTTTGTGTCTTTATAATTATTTTATTAGGTTTTGTTTTTGTATTTGTACATTATGCTACTTTTTAATCTTCTGCACTAAAGCATCTTTAAATTTAGTGACTTTACTAAATGGTGTTACTCTAGTCGAATGTGAATATCCAAATATAAAAAATCTCACTGCTCTATAGCATGTATTTTATAATATTAACAAGTTGGAAGCAACTTATTTGTTAATCAAAAATACTTTTTGAAGTGAAATAGATAGTTTTTTTAAGACTCTAGAAAAAACTGTAGACTCCAGAAATGACTACATTTAGATATTCATTTCTAAGCAGTCAACTAAAATTTAAGACCAAGACAACTACTGATACTAACACACTGAGCTAGAGTAAACGAACTTGAGAGGTATGGTGGCAGAGGGGTAAAGCCTTTGTCTTTCGACCTGAAGGGTCTTAGGTTTGAATGTCTGTGTAGACTGGGATTTTGAATTTTGAGATTTTTTAGAATGCCCCTCAGTCCAACTTTCTCTAATGGGTACTTGATATTAGTTGGGGAAAGTAAAGGCAGTTGGTCATTGTGCTGGCCACATGTCACACTCATTAACTGTGAACCATAGAAACAAGTGACATCGTGTGACATATAGACAGGTCTGAAAGAAGTTTACAATTTAGTTGTTTTTTTAACTCAAAGGATTTAAAATGTAATAAAGATCTAGATCTACTCAATCTATAAGTATACATAACATACAAAACTGTACCCTGAATGCATCAAAAGATTTCCATTTATAAAACAAAACTTTGATTATCATTAATATTTTTTTATACACATAATATTATTATATATAGATCTATATCAAGAAGATAAAGATCTACTCTGAATTTAGACTTAGATCTAGATAGATCATAATCCTTCCTGGCCCAGAGACAAAGTAGAGCATGATCAATAAGTAGAAATAGTTGAATAGTTCTAAGAAACTGACAGTAGATAGATTCTCACATTTCTGATAGATCAGCAGACCAAGATATATTTATAATAGTAACTTTGTAGCTTTATTATGATTTATAATATAGAGTAGAGTAATATTTAGCCCTCTAAGGCTAGATCAGTGAGTAGAGTACTGGAGATGAGTCAGATGTCCTTTTCAAGCCTTTACTTTTGTTATTTTCATTTTGTAACAATTTTGTTTTTATTTTACAAAATAATGAAAATTTGGGCACATCAATTTTTGTTTATAGTTTAGATATTTTAATTATATTTTGGTAGATCTAGACCAATCATAACTTGACCCAAAAAGTTTTACTAGAATCTATTACTTGTATTTATCGAAAAGAGCAAAAGCTTCATCGAAACCATTGTTCAACAGCATGTTAATTCCAGTTGATGCCATTGCGATATCGTCAAACGAATCGTCAGCATCTCCGGCAGCTCCATTTAAATCTTCCATTTGATTAGTCTGACTGTCTGTCATTCGATTTATTGAGATGTTAAATTAAAAGAACGAAAGACAACGCACAATTTATCAGAATTTACAAGATAAATGGAATGTCGAAACCATAAAGGTACGGACTAAGACATTCATTTAGATCTAGATCTAGTGGGTGTATCGTAGTCTTTAGCTACAGCTGCAGCCATGATGCTATGGTAGCATTTATTATTGTTTTGATTGGTCACATAATCAGCTTTCTTTAATTCCACTGCACGAAAGATCTTCGTTGACTACTCTTTTGTGCTTAAAAACTTATTTAGATAAAAAGATTGTTTTCATAATTTCCGGTTTCGTTTTCACTTTAACTTCAATAGATGGCACAGACATTCAGATCTTAGTCACTAGTCTTAATCTAGATCTAGAGTCTAGATCTAAGACGTCTAAATAGATCTAGCTTTATCTACATGTAGGCTTGCATAAATTTAAGACGTCCCATGTCTATTTTAATTGGTTTAGTTGACCAAGAAGTATCACTTGACGACAATTATGCCTGGGAAAACAGTAAAATAGGAGGATTGCCTGTTAGTAGTGTTAGTAGTAGTAATGCTACTGCTACTGACTGTTAGTTAAAACTTAATTTCAATAAA
Source organism: Biomphalaria pfeifferi (assembly GCA_030265305.1). Lineage (NCBI taxonomy): Eukaryota > Metazoa > Mollusca > Gastropoda > Planorbidae > Biomphalaria > Biomphalaria pfeifferi. Next base: position 7,280,068 of record JASAOG010000011.1, read on the forward strand.
TAATTGATTGATATTAAATAATTGGACTCTAAAATTGATATAGATTCCTAAATCTAGTTTACTTAGTATTTTTTAAATAATAAATAAAATATATTTGATTAAATGATATTAATATTTACTAAGATGCATTGATGATATACTCAAAGATGAGGTTATGAAATTCAATGGTACTAGATGTCTACTAAAAAATAAAAAGATTAAAATAATGAATTTTTAGCATTCTGGAAACACATGATCATGATGCAGCATAAAAAGACTATGTACAAACAGTTTAATTTGCTCCAAATGTGATGTGTCAATTTAACTAATTTAATCTTATCTTAGATAATTAGGTCCTACGCACTTCATGTGCCAATCTAGTCATGCATGTAGTCTTAAGTCTTAACAATTACTTAAACTCTGCTTAGGCATTGTTTTTCCTTGCTGATTCAGGCAACCCATTCCTTTTCCTAATAGCACTAGAGAAGAAGGAGCATTTGTACAAATTTGTTCTAGCATATGGAGTAAGAAATTTGCCTCTATCTTTGTGTCTTTTTGAATATTTCATTAGGTTTTGTTTTTCTATTTGTAAGTTATGGTTTAGTGTTTTATATATTATAGCTACTTTACTTTTTATCCTTCTCTCCTGCAGTGTCTTAATGTTTAGTGAATGGTGTTACTCTAATAAAATTGGAATATTCGTTTGTTAAAAATCTCACTGCTCTATTTTGTATTTGTTCTAGTTTGTTTATGTTTTCTTGAGTTGAGGGATCCCAGGCAGAGGATTATGTTCTAACAAGGGAAATAACTGAGTAATAGGAATATTATCTTACCTTACTTCTCTTGTTTGTGGAGTCCTCAAACACGAAAGCATTTTATTGTTTTTTTTCACATTTCTTCAATAATATTAGTAAATAGTTTGCCAGGATAATGTAAATGAATGGACCAAGCTTGATATCCTACTAAAAACAGCTGTTGAAGTATGGAGGGATTTGGTTACATGAACTGCCACAGACAGATAATGATGAACTTATGCTATTAATGCTGATATTATATTATTATGCAAGGCATTTATCTTTGTTTTATTATTATTATTATTGATTCTTAACAAATGAAATATTTATAAATGTGTAATTTTTGTTTTCTCTTAATTTACCTCAGAAATGGATGAGCTCAGAATATGTCAAAGTGGAATGCAATTTGTGTGGACAGCCCATGTCTCTAGTGACTCAGATTTATTGCCCGTTGAATGCTTCACCATATCACAGATGCCTCTATGTTTTCCTGTGCTTTAGAAAAGACTGTAGTAAACAGCAGAAAGGGTTAGTGTCTTAACTAAATTCATTCTTATCTTATATAGACATTACTTCAAAAAAGAAGATGATTACGTCGTACGCTTCATGCATTTTAACCAATGACCTAAATTCTGCTAAGTCACTGGTTTTCCTGGCTAGCTCAGGCAACTCATTTTATACTCTAATAGCACTTGGGAAGAAGGAGTATTTGTAAAAATTTGTCCTAGCATATGGAATGAGGAATGTGCCTTTATCTTTGTGTCTTTCTGAGTATTTTATTAAATTTTGTTTTGTATTTGAAGATTATGTTTCAGTGTTTTATGTATAATTGCTACTTTACTGTATTGAGAAACTCTTTAAGTGTCTTAACTAAATTCATTCTGTACCTTGAGAAACTCTTCTTAACTAAATTCATTCTGTACTGAGAAATTCTTAAGTCTCTTAACTATATTCATTCTGTACCTTGAGAAACTCTAAGTGTCATAATGAGTTAATGCAATCTCCACAGATCTTCTAACATTACAGATAAAATCTTTATCAGTGCTGTCACTGGCTTTTGCGGATACCATACCAAAAATTTTTAAGAAGTCTTTCAGTCTGGTTTAATTGGTGACAAAAAAATAAAAGGTTGATGGAGTATTATGGGATAAAAGTTAAGAGTAACATTATTTCTAATGTAATATGACGATAAAGTGTTCGTATTTTCAATTTCATTTGTTTCCAGTTGGCAAGTGTTCAGGTCCCAGCTCTACGACAGCAGTTATGAAATGAATCCAACCAATACAATTAAGAAGACGCATTCTGATCTGCCGAAAGACACATGGACAGATGACCAAGATGACTGGGGGGATGACACTGAAGATGGCATTAAATTTATTCACAAGTCTAGTAAATTGCCTGAGGCCGACATATGTAAAACATTTTCAGACAGCTTGAGTTGTAAAGATGACTATGTTGATAAAAGACGTGTTTTGGGATCAGACCATCATAAGAATCATTGTTCATTTGTGGTAAAAAAAAAAATAATCTAACAAAATAAAACTTTTAATCTCTGCAGGTTATGCTTCATACACTGTTTCTTAAAAACTTTAATCCTTTATCTCAGTGGGTCTGTTTCCATGACATTTATGACAACATAAAGCTTTAAAATAAATAGGGGGGGGTGAGTAGTAAAACTTTAATTTGTAAAAACAGATTGAATGGGAATGAGCCAGTTAAATTGATACATTTTCTTGAGTCTTTAGATTCAAAAAGAATAATTTTAATCTTTACATCATTTTGTTCATCATTAACTGATAGTCTGTCATCGCTAACTTGTATATGGAGCTGCAGTTAAACATCTTTATCTCCCTTCTTTACCATCTTTTTTTGTTTTAATTGTTTTAAAATGATGTATTTTTGTGTACATAGATACGGCGATCAGCTCATTCTAAAGATGCAACAAGCCCACCAGCAACTGAAAGTACATTATCAGGTTTGTGTTCTTCCTTTATTTAGTCACTTTTTTTATTATCGATGCTTTTTTTTTTTTTTTTTTGTTTTACGTTTCTGATGTTCCTTCAGATTTTGAAGATAATTGCATCATTGTCTGAAAGAGGATGTATGCGGGCAGGGTGTGAACGAGAACATCGAATGGCAGTCCAGAAGGCTTGACTAATCATCAATCCTATGCTTGTTACTTGCCTCTAATGTTTACATTTTTACAAAGCTTATATCAACTCACTCTGTCTGGCGAAAAGTTAGTACACATTTGTACATGTTATTTCTCCCACACCCAATCTTGGATTAAGCTGAAATTTTGCACTATTATTTCTTTTTTCTGACAACACAAAAATCAATATAAAAATTTAAACAATTAGCTTATTAACTATTGGTAATTAGTTATTTTGTTGGTATCTTGAATAAGGAAAAGAAATTGTACTTGACACATGTGGTGGTGGTTTAGTGAACATTTTTTAATGCATTTAAAATTGATCATGTAAACATTCATCAATATAACCCCTTCTTCTCTCCCCCTTTCCCAACTGGTCCAGACGTGATAGCACATTAAGAAAGCTAAAAGCCAAACAAAAAAAAAAATATTCCTAATCACACAGATTTGCTGGACGCATGACACCCTTGTTAACTGTAGGCCACAGAAACAGATGACCTTTACATCATCTGGCCTATAGATCACAAAGGTCTGAAAGGGGATTTTACTTTTACTTACACTTAATGTAAAGTTTTTTTTTAAAGTACCGGTATTTTTTAATATTTTTTTTGTTTCAAGTTTTCAAACACATTGTCATGAATTTATTTTAGAGAGCTGTATTTTCTCCAAAATCACATGACATATGCTTATTTGGAGGTGCCTATAAATCTATTCAACACACTACTTGGATGCACTGAAAAAACTCAGCTCTGAATATCAAATAATAATCCAATAATGAATAAGCAAATTTAACACAATGACCAACCAACCTTAATAACTAGTTTCACTTTCCTTATACAGTAACGTATATGAATCTTTCTGGATTGTTTCCATTAGTGATAGTAAGTTCTATCAGCTTCCCGTAATTCCACTTTGACCTTACATCATGTTTATGCAAATCAAGGTGTTTCTAGAGGGATTTGCTTTTTATTTTCCCATGTAAGCGCAATGTGACCTAAAAATGCTGACTGTTGACATACTACTGGTCAGCTGTTATTGTTTGCTGTGACATTATGCACATGCCTGTGACAACTGTTTTTGTGCTTGTGTTAGAACTTATTTAAGTTCATATTAGTTTGATGTTATTTTGTCTAAAACATTGTCATGTTTTATTTTTTGTTTTAGCTGATATCTTGAAGGAAGCAACAGGTGTTCTAGGCGAATCTAATATTTTGATGGAAGAAATGGATTTGCCAGACTCCAACAGACTAATGGCTATGGCAGAGTTTCTAAACACCAATGATGAAATGGCAAGTGATTAAGTGCCAACTAACCTGTTTATCTATCAGTAATATTCCAGAGTCCCACACCCCCATCAGCTTTAGTGGATAACTGACTTAAAAAGGGAAAGTAAAGTTATTTGATCATTTTGTTGGCGTAACAATGTCTTAATAGACCACAAAAGTTATCGCACTTGGTCTGCCTTGGAATTCAATATAGAACCTAATAAGTTACATTTTTTTCATTGGAAATCTTGGGAAATAAAAAGTAGCTCAAAATGTCTTCTGGTCCAAGTTTTTAACAAGCTATTGTTTTATATGTTTTGGACATTTATTAAGAAAATAAATAATATTATATCCTATTCCTTAACTCCTGGAACAATGCAGGGATGACAGCAGAATTTGAACTCTTGACTATCTAGACTAGTTTGAAGCTCATACAACATGACCAGGATATCCCTAAATGCACCCAGGCTTGACTCACGAGAATTAAAGTCTTGGTTGTTGTCCTGGTTGCCCCAATTTCATCTTGTAATGTGTCATAGAACTAGTAAATAGAAGGTCTGTCTCAATTCTGCAATAGTATTTGGTTCTCTTTAATATTTTAGCTAAATTTAACATCTTATTTCTCATCTACAGTTTTTACTTGTGGTTTTTAAATTATTTTGTGATGACTAGCATCCAGAAATTCCTCTTATCCTTTTGAAATTTTATAATATCTTTTCTCTCAATCATCTTATCACACCTTGTTCACCTATCTCTTAGTCTGTTGAATCATTGGGGATGATCTGTTGACTGTCTTTTGCCTTGAATAGAATCTGTTTCAGTGACATGCAAGTCCATTCTTTTAAGTTGTCTTCCCATCGCTTTCTGTCTGCCTCTTCTTCTTTTCGCTCGACATGGCCTAAATTGTGCTGATGTGCCTAAAATCGAAATCAAATCTTCTTCTTTTCCTGGCACTTTTCCCTGAAGGAAGGTCTTTGTGAGCCCTGAGGATCATGTGATATGACCATAAAGTTTCAGCTTGCATTTTTTTGGCAATACTTAGCAGGTCATCATGGGGTTTACATAAATTTCAAAACTTTCCAACTTTTATGAAATTTAAACTTAAATTTGACATCTTGGCATTTTATCTTTTTTTTTTAACAGTTTTTATGTTTCTTTCAAAAGAAGTTTAACAAGTATATATAATATTTAATCCTTTACAATAGTTAATTGAACAAAAATATGACCCATCATGCTTCAGGTTTCTGAGTCAGCACCATCTGGTGGGCTAAGTGTTTTCAAGTCCTTTTATTTGTCTGTCATAGAGGAGCCGCCAGAGGTTACTAGTGTAGATGTTCATGTGGAGGACCTTATCAGGAAATATGAACAAGACGAAGGGAAACAACTAGATGAACTTTTCAAGGAAAGGTCAGACTTTTTTATTTGATGTAGAAAGTAGAACAAACAGGAGGTCCTTACCCCTCCCTCCCTCCCTCCCTTTTCCAAACGTGTTTGTAAATAAGTCACACGTCGATCTCCAAATCAGAACTGTTATGTGGTTTAAATTGTGCCGATGTGCCTAAAATCAAAAACATCAACATCAAATTATGGCTGGCCACAAATGATTTTGTCAGTTTCTTTAAATATCTTTATGATAATAATAATGTTGTCTAAAGATTTTTGAAAATGCAGTATTTCACATGACTATACAGACCCAGTTTTGACCTACATATTTCATATTTGTTAATAAGAAACATATGACTAGTTTAGTCTTCAGACATCTTCAATTACTCGTCCACTTTTGTGAACATCTTTTAAAAAAAAGATTGAAAAAGAAAGCATGCACTCTTCTCTTAGACGTTACAGATGTTCCTTCAATAGAGAAGATAACTTTGACTTTCAAATGCATAGTCTTGTGAAACACTGCACTCATCCTTAATCTTCGGAGTCAAAGTCATTACCATTATTATTATTGTTAATAAGCCATAATAAGCTGTTGCAAAGATCAGTTTTCACAAGAGTGTAGAAATTCAATTTAGTTTTAGTTTTAGTTGCTGTTAAATGATTATATGTGGATGAATATGTTTTTCATTAAATTGAGAAGCTCCCTATTTGTAATAATACAATTTTAGATGTTGTCCTCACATGCTTTTTAGATGATAGTCAAATGAGATTATACACTTTCTTGTTCTAAAGTGAAGGTGCACATAAAACAGTTCTTTTTAAGTGATACTTTGTCATTGAAATTGTACTGTTTCTCTGTTCAGTTGTACACCAGGAAAACCCAAACATGGAGAGCATTATGAAAAGACTGAGCTGAAACATGGTGACAAAATGTTTCACAAATTTTTGAAGCGATTGCAACGATGTCCAGAACAGTGCATTCGGTAAACAGAATTTTAGTTTTCAAACAACTATAACAAAAGATATTTGACTATTTCTAAAAAAAAAAAAAAAAGTGTCCAGACACTTCTTTCCTTTGAACTGAACTTAAATATTTTGAAAAGACTAAATTTGTTATTGAAATGGTGGTTTTGTTATAGTTTCAAGATCATTGGAGCTGAAATAAGTCCTTTAAAAAATTATGCAAATAAGTAGATTTTATTCTGTTAAGACTAGAAACCAGAAACTATTCTTGATAGAAGAACTAATGGCCATTACTTCATTCTTTACTGGCTTATTTGATCCCCTATATTTTTATATATTTTTTGTAGTTTGTAGAGATTGGTGGAAATAATTCTTTTACAAGACTAATACAAATGGTTTTATATATTTTATTATGGTTTTGTCAATCACCTTATACTAAATATATTTTATTTTGCTAAGTACTTTATCGAAATACTAATTATTTTTACAAAACTACTTGTATATCAATGAAATTGATTGATATTCTATGAGGTGGACACGGAGCTGTTTTCTTCATTCTTAATATAAAAAAAAATTAAAAATTTCCATAAAATGTATATTTTACGTTTTAGATATGACAGGAATGGAGACCCATTGTTGGTCAGTATTATGGACTCCAGTCGGACCATTCCTAATTGTCCATATTGTGGCTGTCAGAGGATATTTGAACTACAATTGCTGCCCTCTCTCATTCCTTGGTTGAAGACAGAGAATGGTAGGTGCTTTTGTGGCTTAACATCCTTCCATTAATGATTAGTGATACAATGTCCTTCTTGTAGACATAAAAGACATGGATTTGTAAAATTCGTATGAAATTTAGTGTCTTAGCAATGACTGGGTGAAGTAGAAGCCTTGACATTGCCCAGGTAACCGATTCTTGTTGTTTAAGATAAACTCATTAAATTGTGCTTTCAAGGTGAATTTAAAAAAAACAACTTTTTCAGGAAGTGATGTTGAAATCGACTATGGTATAGTGATGATATACACCTGTCAGAACAACTGCTGGCCTCCGTCCTCTGATCCTAACTGTACACTTACTGTAATGGAAGAGTTTATCATGGTTCAAGCTGACCCAGATCATCAGTTCTTTAGATAATGTTTTCATACCCTATCTTTAGATGTATATATGCATTGGTAATTTGTAGATCTAGATGTTTGCGAAATATTTAAAATACATTACTTTATGATTTGGATTGAAATTAAAAATATTCTAGAAAAAATAGTTTTAAAAAATATCTCCATTTTTTTTTTTATTTTATCTTTTATTTCATTTCTTTTTTGAAAACAAAAATATTGAAATTTCAACCTCTTTGTGGCTCTGTTTTTGTTGTATTGAGCTTGACTAGTAGTAAACTCATTTCTTTCAACAACACAACTTATAATAAAGAATGAAGGCAGTAAACCCTAAACGGCCGTCTTTCTCCATTTCTCTATCTAGCACTAAGAGGAGTTGGACAGAGTCTTAGAATGTATGCTCTACATATTTGTATCCATACACACTGGATGGCTGCCTGGTCATGTGGTGGTGGTATGTGCACAAGATTGTCGTTTAGAAGGTTTATCTAAGGGGGAAACTCCACATTTACAATAATATATCTTATTTCCCTTTGTGAAGGCTGAGTTGTTAGCGCTTGGCTTCTGAACTCGTGATCCTGGGTTCGAATCTCAGTGAAGACTGGGATTTTGAATTTCCTGAATTTTAAGTGTGCTTTTGTTTGTGCTTTACTTTTGTTAATTAATTGGTAATTTATTTATTTTTTATTCTAGAGGGTGGAGGGTCCAGATGGTGATTTTTGATGATTCTGTTCTAAGTGTATTAGCAAATTTACTCCTGTGTTAGATAATTTATTCCCAATCTGTATGTCTGTAGGCTACAATATTATCTTAGGCTAAATAAAATATAATTATTAATTAATTGATGGCAATGTCTTCGATTCCAAGATTAAGGATGAGTGCAGTCATTCGCGTGACTATGCAAACTCAGTTGAGACCTACATATTTTTCCGCATCTAGTGCTTCTGTGACCCACCATCGCCTTCATAACATGTTGTCACCGAATCTCCTGGCCAACCACAATGCTAGATGTGTTCAGCTTGTTTTTTAATGACTTGATTGGAGATACAGCACACACCTTTAGGCCTACTAATGCAGAAGCATCGCGTGTTAATCAAGATTTCGATGCGAAAGCTGTTCCAAGCAAAATATAAAAATTGGGTGATATAAATAGGGCCTACCGTAGAAGTAAAGAGACTTTTTGTTATGTATGTATGTTGGTATGTCGCTGCCTTAAGAAGGGCATTTCTGAAATGTGGTAGGCCTAAATAGTTGAAAACATTCGCCGCAAGTGAGGAATATACAGTTTATACTGATTTGCAACAATTATATCTATAACGTTTATTGTTGTATATATGTATATATATATATATATAAGGCTTGTCTGAAGATTAGTGAGGAATACAGTATTTCCCGTGGCTGCGCAGCCCCAGTTGTGACTTATATGTTTTGCCACACCCAGGGCAAGCATAACCATTGTCCGCATGTGGTCGATTTAGATTTTCTTTTCGTCGTCTGCGTTTGTCCTCGGCAGCAGATTTTCTTTTGGTCTCAAATGTGTATCTCGCTTCGTGATTGTTGTATAAAAGGTGTTACATAATCACTATAAAATTTGTTAAAAGCAGATGTAAATGTATAACAATGATAAATTTTAAAAATTTGTAACGAACCTGAAACAAATTGTTTGATTTTAACCATCCTTACCTAAAAAGAAGTGTTGCAAAACCTCCCCCCAAAAAAATATTTTAATGTAATCTGCTGCAAATACTGTGGCTGGCAAAAGGTGGAACTCTTCAATACTTTGATGAAAGTTGGGCTGGTTTGGTCATATTGTAAGACATGACTCACTGTTAAAAGTCATCCTTCAAGGTGCAGTGAATGGAGAACGAAGAACGGGTCTCTCTTGATATCCTACTACAGCTGCTGACCAGGAAAAAATGGAGAGATTTGGATACACGGACAGCACTTAAAAGTTCAGCAACAAAAGCAAAAAAACTGTTATTCAATGGATACCATCTCGCTCATATACAACTAGAAGGAAATGAGAAGGCTGACACACTCGCCAAGAGAGGGAGAACAAACTCACAATTAAATTCTGCACTCTATCCAGAAGAAATAAAGAAACTAATAGTAAATAAAATGAATGGGAAATGGACAAGCTCTCATCCAATTCACAAGAAAGATGGTGCTTATTATAAGCTATCCCGACAAGATCAACGTCTAATCTTTTGACTCAGGACTGGACACAACCGAATGCGACAACATAGGCCTATCGGAAGCACAAAATTGGAACCAGTGAAATCTGCCCACGTGGAATGTCACCAGAGAATGCCGACCATGTCCTGCAAAACTGCTCTCTTTCCAAGATACTGACCCCAAATCACCCCAAAAGAAAGAAAACTATATGGAGAGCTCCCTGATTTGGAAACCACTGCGCAGTTCATCTCATGTATTGGTCTAGTCATCTAAACGCTCCACCAGTTCATCTCATGTATTGGTCTAGTCATCTGAACGCTCCACCAGTTCATCTCATGTATTGGTCTAGTCATCTGAACGCTCCACCAGTTCATCTCATGTATTGGTCTAGTCATCTGAACGCTCCACCAGTTCATCTCATGTATTGGTCTAGTCATCTGAACGCTCCACCAGTTCATCTCATGTATTGGTCTAGTCATCTGAACGCTCCACCAGTTCATCTCATGTATTGGTCTAGTCATCTGAACGCTCCACCAGTTCATCTCATGTATTGGTCTAGTCATCTGAACGCTCCACCAGTTCATCTCATGTATTGGTCTAGTCATCTGAACGCTCCACCAGTTCATCTCATGTATTGGTCTAGTCATCTGAACGCTCCACCAGTTCATCTCATGTATTGGTCTAGTCATCTGAACGCTCCACCAGTTCATCTCATGTATTGGTCTAGTCATCTGAACGCTCCACCAGTTCATCTCATGTATTGGTCTAGTCATCTGAACGCTCCACCAGTTCATCTCATGTATTGGTCTAGTCATCTGAACGCTCCACCAGTTCATCTCATGTATTGGTCTAGTCATCTGAACGCTCCAACATAAACATGAGAACGAAGAAGAGGAAGAAGGCTACACGAACTGTCACAGCACCCCTATGACGAAAGTCAAGGGACAGATGAGATGATGACTGCAAAAAGAAGAGCTTTTCCATGAAAGATGCCTTTCCAAAACACTCACGATTCTTAAAGATAAAATTCACCCATTAAACCAATATTACATAAGATCTAAACGAAGTGGTCGTCTCCTTTCCATTAGGACTAAAACAGAAAGATTTAAAAACTCCTTCATCCCACTGTCGGTCAGAGAGTTACAAGATCGTCTGTCATCATCGAGAAGTTCATAGAAGTCTAATTCATAAAGCGCTGGTTGTGAGTGTGTATGTGTTTCGTGTGTGAATGTTGTTCATATTTGCATCTATATTGTTATTGTTACAGTAGTTATGTTGAGGTTGTCAATTGTTGTCAAACTGAATTTCCATTTAATTGGATCAATAAAAATTATCTTATCTTATCAAATAGCACTTACAAAACAGACAAAAAAATAATGTGATCGCTAGAAAACTTCCGATTGATAAACCACGATGCTTTTATCATGTTCGGGGTCAAACAACAATAATATCGATACGAAACGATTAAAGATCGGCCGGGGTGCAGCTCAAACCTCCATCTTCATGATGTTTATTTATATTTATTAGAGAATTTAAATGTATAATTAAATCTCATTCTTTTATGTTGTCTTCCCATCGCTTTCTCTGTCTGTCTCTCCTTTTTTTTTAACTGGTACTTTCCCCTCAAGGAAAGTCTTTGCGAGCCCTGAGGACCTAGTGATGTGTTTATAGAGTTTTAATTTTTGCGTTTCTCGACAGTAGTTATTATTATTATTATTATAGCTTTTATATAGCGCTACTTTCATGCTTATAGCATGCTCAGAGCGCTTTTTGGTCCAATCACTTTTGTGGACCAGTGAGGGGGGGGGGGAGAGGGTATCTAGGAGTTGGTTTTCTGTGCTGCCTTTAGGCGCTCAGTAATCACAACTCTGCCCGAGTCGGGTATCGAACCTCGAGCCCCCTTCTAGGTAGCTAAGCCAAGTTCAAGCGCACTTGGCATCTCGACCACGTTTGATTATGTATCGATATCCATGCTTGCGGTGACCTCTATATCTTAATAAGAAATATAGGCCTAGGCCTTAAGCTGCTTTCTAATTACTAAGTATGTGCCTAAATGGATGCAATGAAGTCTAGGCCTACTAGTAGATTATATATATATATATATATATATATATATATATATATATATATATATATATATATATATATATATATATATATATATATATATATATATATATATATATATATATATATTACGTTCTTTCGGAAATTGTGTTAGACTAAAATAGTATTACACTGTAGTGAATGTGAATTTTTTTTTGAACACGACACTCAGAGGTCCTTTGTATAAGAGAATATTATAAAACTTAATTAAACTATTTGTTTGTGCCATAGTTGTGCTAATATGTTTACACGCGTCATGCATCTAGCATGCATGTTAACCAATGACAAATTCTGGCTGGCTCAAGAAACCCATCCCATGCCCTAATAGCGCTAGGGAAGAAAGAGCATTTGTACAAATTTGTCCTAGCAAATGAAAAGAAAAGTAGCCTTTATCTTTGTGTCTTTCTGATTATTTTATTAGATTTTGTATTTGGAGAAAAAGTTTTGCAAGGCTTAATTAAGGATCTTGTTAAATGGCCGTACAATCTTAACTGGCGTTTTTGACATTGATCAGAAGGCCTTCGTGGCGACCTATCCCCATGATGATCCTGTTTCGTATTCCCAGATTTGTAATGCGGCCTATGTAATGTGTTACCCACAATCCTTCCGAAGCATCATGATTAGAATCTTTATTCTCTCTAATTCTGCAGTTTTAATAGTGGAATGTCGCCATGACCAAGAGCGCACTACATAGTCTGATTTTTGTGATGAGGTCTAATGTAATTCAGAGTTATCTGATGCTATTGTCGATTGTCAGTTTTTCGCCTCCAACCCTTATGTTCATGGTAACGATCTGTTCTCTGTTGGTTATAGGCGTAATGTTTTTTTTCCTTCTGCATTTAGTTAGAATTCCATTTTCTGCGTCTTGTCTATGTGCATCACTAAGTCAGCAAGTGTAAGGATGCTATTAGTACTAAAATATGTAGGCCTACTACGGATACAGAAAGGATGACTTTTTATTTTCACAAAATATAGGGAAACAACAACAACAACAAAAAAAAAAAAAAAAAAGGGGGGGGGGACTATCATGTCGATCTTATTCTTCAACCCGAATAAACAACCTTGCTACAGTACTGTGTGCATAGTAAAATAAATAGTTCGCCTTTTTAAATAGCAAGATTTTATTATATTATTAGTGTATTTTTATCTTTCATGAAAAGATATCATATGCTCTATACATATAGAATATTAATCTAGATCTATCTAAATTTATTTTATTTATATCGAGACCAGACATCTAGACTCTTTATGTCTGTCTATATGTAAACAAATTTGTTTTGGTTTGATATAATTTTATTACTGCGTTATTTTTCGTAATTCTGACTGCATGACAATTACCGGAAAAAGCGCGCTAATGTAAGGTCCGTAACTCATGTCAACAAAACATGGAATCTAGACTACTGTATTATTGAAAGAATTTCAATTGTATTTTTTCTATTCATAGATCTCTAAATAAAGTCTAAACCTAGGTCTATACTATATCCAATTGATTCATGTATATCTATTTTGTGTAAAATGTCAAAGACTCCCAAGGGAAAACAATCAAATACGCTTTTTGCATATTTTACTAAGACACCTAAAGAGGAAAAGTCCAGTCACAGTGGTGATGGAAAGGGTCATGGACATGGTTTGAATGGAGATGTGCTGTCTCCTCGTAGATCCCCGAATTCGGACAAGACCAAGAAAAGTGGAAAAGAAACTCCTGAAAACAAATATCACATTGTATCTAAGAACAGCACAAATAAGAAGGACACAAACAAATTTGGTGATTACGTCTATTACGAATTTTTAAAAATCTATAATAATTAATTAGTTGTTTTTCGCAGGGTGTGTCCTATCCAGCTCCACTTTCGCTTGTTGATAACTTGAGCTATGGGCTTTTGTCTAGTTGTCTGCTACAAATTGACAGTAATTTTCTGGCCACCTAATTCCTAATATCCAGCGTAGGCATCCGTGACTCTCCATGTTTCTGAACCGTAGGAATGACTTAACGTTTGTTTTATTGGTTTGTATCTTGTTATGTTAAGATAGTGCCTTAAAGCGCCAGATTACTTGAAGAGACAAACCTAGCTTTATTCATCCGAATTAGTATTACCTTATAGGGGTATCTTGCTGGTTGTAAGGCTAGCAACCTCACATCACTAAACTATTGCTACCCAAACCACAAATACACCAAACCAACTAGAACTTGGTCAACATTAATATTAACCATAAATTAAGTATATATATATATGTATCAGCCATGGATGATTGTTGCGAAAGTGTCCCTCTTTTTTTTTTTTTAAAAAAAAAAAAAAAAAGCAAAAATTATTTTAATATTTAGAATATCTCTGGCAATGCTAATCAACTTTCTCATGTCAGATTGTTCAAATTTCTTCTGGATGTTGTTCACTGTTATGTTTATGATTTTTACATGACATAATTTATTATATTTATAGACAGATCTACTACAATACGTTAAAGCTTAACATGAGATGCAATGAGCCTGCTGATGCAGACATATTTGTAGTAAATGACAAAACAGCCACTACATAGTCAAAAGACTTGATAGCTCCTATTCAAACTCGCCTGATTATAGCTCAGGCCATCTTCATGCTTAGCTGTTCACAGCCCATATAACAGTTCCTTATCACATATGACCAGTTATTATGTATTGGCTGATCACACATAACTACTCCTATTCACACAGCCAGTTCATCCATTTATATTATAACAATATATATATATAAATCCATTTATATAGCCATGCCACATGAGATTCCATAAATTTCTGATTTTATAATGTGTTGATATTTATGGAAAATATACATATTATATTTTAGTTATTTCAAGCTTTTTACAATGAACTTGTAGTCGAACTACTGCTTCTGTATTGTGTGAGTACGTTTGGACACTGTGACTGATTGTGACAATATATATTTTGCATCTTATAGATGCTTAGGTATATATATATATATATACCCTTACATATAATTACTTTATTTAGCAGCCATAACATTATGGGATGTTGTCTGGGCTAAACTGGAAGGCTTCCCCTGGTGGCCAAGTTTGGTATGCAACCATCCAACTCAAAAGACACATTTTAAAGGAGGCAAAGTACCGCAAGTCCATGTCCAGTTTTTTGATGATCCCCCATCAAGAGCCTGGATAAAAGAAAAGTTTGTCATTATTTATCATTTGAACTTTCAAATATAATATTTGTTAAATTGGTTGGAAAGTTATTTGTATTTGCAAATTGCCAAAATCTCATAAATAGATTGAGACTTTAAGAAAATGTCTAGCATTGATGTAAAGGTATAATTATAACTGAATTAAACTATAATCTAATGTCTTACAAGTTGTCTGTCAAAAGTTAAAAAAATTCCTTACTTTTTAGAAATCTCAATTCATAATTAAGAATTTCTTATTTTTATACTGATTTTTTAGAAATATTTTCTTTGCAGAAATGTTTTTGATATTTCTTCCATGGTATCTTAATTTTCTGTAATTTTTCTCTCAAGAAACATTAAGCCTTTCCTTGGTACCAGTGATGCTTCCTTTCAGAAAGGGGGACAATTCTATACACTCAATAATAAAATACAAAATGGAGCTAAAGAGGCAGACAAAGCACTAGTAATGGAAGCTGATGAGAGGCTGAAACTTGTGGTGGAATTGCAACCTTCTAGTGAGGAGGAAGACGAGGAGGAGGAAGTTGAAGACAAAATGGATTTTGACCGTAAAGTTTCACGTTTCATTAGCAACTCTTGTTTTATTAGTGTATTGTTTATTACTAATTTTAAGTTCCCCTTTCAGACCATGCAATCTATGGGGGCAAATGATGTAAAGCTCATCTGTTTCAATGCTTATGGTTAACGAGGGTCTCATACGGCCAGCACAGTGACCAACCCACTATACTTGTCAAATAGCCATTAGAGTTTGGTAGACTCAGGTGTGCCTTTACAATTCCAAAGTTCAAAATCTTAGTCTTTACCAATTTTAAAACTTGAGACCCATCTGTTTGGCAGTCAGGCACTTTACAACTCAGCCTCTGTGTCCAGATTACTAAAATAATCAAAATGTACAATTTTGAACATTTTTTTTTTTTTTTTTTTCCAGAAAACCCTAACCATCTGTTGCTTTTTTTTTTTATATTACAAATTATGCCTTTAAACCAGTTAAGAATTGGGCAGACTCATACTATTCTTTCTCGGGTTCAAATCCTGGTGAAGACTGGGATTTTAAATTTTGGGATCTTGGGGCACCTCTTAGTCCATCCAGATCTAATGGGTACCTGACGTTAGTTGGGAAAAAGTAAAGGCTATTGGTCGTTGAGCTGATCACATGACACCCTCGTTCACAGTGGGCCACAGAAACAGATGACCTTTACATCATCTGCCCTATAGATCACAAGGTCTGAAAGGGGAACTTTACTTACTATTCTAGACTCCCAGAAACTAACTTAAGTCCTATTAAGATAGGAATAGAATCTCATTTTAAATGTACGCTTAATTTTTTCGTTAGACATGTGACTGACTTTTAGAACTTAGAAAGGCACAAAACATGCAGCTGAAATAAAATATTTGACCAATGGCATACATGATTCACTCACATACTTCAAAGAAGCATCCAAAAGAAGACTTCATTGGGGTTTCATCATTTTGTAAACAAAAACACAGGGTTCCATGACCAGTTTTATAACAATGATTAGCCTAACTATCTATTACTCAGATACATCTTTCTGTGACCACTTTAAATGATCAACTACATTAATATTGTAATGCAATTATGGATAAGTAAACCAATACAACTGCATTTGAAAAAAAAAAAAAAAAAAGAACAGCTCTAACTCTAAAAAAAAAAAATTATTAAATGGACAACCTCTAAGCTGGCTATTGAATTACATATCTATATTTTTTTTAGCTGATATCTTTGACGATGAAATGTCTGATGGTGAAAAGAAGGTGGTTAAAGAAAATAGTCATGCTGAAGACAAAGACAAGGTAAGACTATAAAATAGTGATATTTGGCTGGTAAAGTTGAATATGGTTTCATTCTCTACATATTCTGGAAAGCTTAATCTAAGGTTGAAAGAGCTAATTATGTTCAAGCCTTTTTCAAGCCAAGTGAAAAATATTCTTTGATCTCATCAATTGGGGAATTCTGAGTTGAAACATATTGTTTGATAAAAACAATTTAATGGCATAGTATTGGGATATTACCTAGTCCACGAATTTTACAGGATGTGATTTTCGTGTATATCTAGCTTGAACTAAAATTAACATTTCTTCTCAAGGAGAACTCTGCCAAAAAACAATCCCCAGACAAAGAGTCAACTGACAACAGTGAGACTCGGACAAAGTCAAAGAGAAAAGCAGCAAAAGAAGCAGCCATTAAGAACAAACGAAGAAAAATTGTCAACTCTTTAAGTTCTGATGAAGATGAAGGTATGTGCAGACTATGGTTGATCTATGGGATATTGTATTTGTCTGGTAAAACAGAAAGATTAAGTGGAATCTGTGCAAGTGCAAATAACCAAAGAATGTTGAATGTTGCTATTCTATTCTTAAGCAAGCAATGTAGCAAACTAAGCCTAGATTTCAAAAAACATTTTGTCTAAAATTTTAATAATGACACTCTGGAGTCTAGTTAGCTCTGCTTTGGGGAAGAAAATAGTTGGTGAAAATATAACAAAATTCCTGGCACAATGTCCAAACACCTTTACTTTCCCCAACTAAAGTCAGGTACCTATTAGAGTTTTGAATTATACAAATATTATTTTGAAAATTGATAGTCTATGTAAACGGTAAAAATAAATCAACTACATAAAAGTATGTTACTCTTCTTTACTATAATTTTATTAAGAAATTTTAAAAAGGACTCTTATTTGTTAACAGAGGATGAATTCAAGCCAGTAGGCTCATCTGATGAAGAAGAAGATGATGATGATGTCAGCACAGGAGAAGAGGAAGCAGAAGAGTCATCAATGGAGGAAGCCTCAGACCCAGAGTCTCCAGTGAAAGTGGTGAGTTGGTTGTCAAAAAGAGAATGATATTAGCTGCAAATTTCTTTTTTCTTATTATTTTATTAAGTATACAATATTTTTTTTTATATGAAAGTAGATTTTTATTTTTATACCAGTCTCGAAAGCGTAAGAACAATAGCACAAAAGCAACAAAAAGCAAAGCTAGGAAAGTCCTTGACCTCTCAGCTGCAACTGACAAAAAGACGAGCCCAACTATAAGTGAAAATACCAAATCCAAGTTGTCAATGTTCTCATCTGCAGAGGTTTGTTGTTGTTTTGTTTTTTTTAAGATTATTTTTATAATTGTTTTTGTGATGTATACACAATTTGCAAAATCTTGCCTACATGAACTAGTTGACAGCTGACAAGAGTGTCACATGAATTAATTGACTGCTGACAAGAGTATCACATGAACTGCTGACAAAAGTGCGCATAAACTAATTGACTGCAGACTGATTGTCTACATGCGTAAATTTATATATAAATGTTATCCTCAAATTGTATTTGTTTATTTAGGCCAGTGCTGGAGATGATTCATCGCAAAGAGATGTGTCCAGTTTTCCTCATCTTCACCTGGACTTCATGCAGCCAGATAAAATTAAGTAAGGAAGTATTTTCTGACATGAACGTCTGTAATGTCATTGTCCTTTACATTTATAATTTCATCATCGTCTTTCATACATTAAACTGTACTTGAGTTGATGGAAGCTGGAGCCAGCTCTCTTTCTCTTGAATTGAAACTAATAGTTTAATGCTCTAGCAGATGGTAGAAAGGATTAAATTTCTTTTTAATTTAATACTTATCTATACAGACTATTCAAAATAAAGGAGATTGCATCATCTCTTCTTTTTTAAAATTATTGCTTCAAAATATATTTTTAGTGCTTTTGCTTTGATGTATTAAAAAAATGTTTTAAAATGTCCTCAGAGATGCAGACAAAAAGCTCCAATCAGATCCTGAATACAATCCAAAGACATTATATGTGCCAGAGTCTTTTCTTAACAAGCAAACACCAGTAAGTCAATAAATGGGCATAGCCTCTAATTGAGTTATGAATTGAAAAAATGTTTAAAAGTTACATATATTTTTCCTGTACTGGAACTTTTTTTGTGTGCAATTTTCAGGCAATGCGACAGTGGTGGGAACTCAAAACACATCATTTCGACACTGTGATCTTCTTCAAGGTAAGTTGACAGCAATATTTTAAATTCTTTTTACGTCTTTAGCTGATCAGATGACACCCTAACTAATCATTAACTACAAAAACTAATAATTTTGTTACAACATATCTTTAATCGCTAGTTATAGAAAAATAAAAATAAAAAAAACATGTTCCAACATTGTATGACCAGCCTCAAGGACATCTCAGTTTTGAAGAGGAGTTGACATTTACTGCCCAATCTGTCACATTAATGTGATGTTTGTCTAACTAAACTGGTCACCTGATAAAACATATGCACCATTACATAACTTCTTAGTCTTTCCTGATATTTATTACAAAGCTTATGTCAAGTCACTCTGTCTGTCTGTCTGGTACAAAAAAAAGTGAACATGTTTTTTTCTCCCATTTCCCATTCTCAGATCAAGTTAAAACTGTGTACAATTATTCATTGAACCTGATGACATGAATCAGTGAAAAAAATTGACTAGTTAGTTAATTAATTGTTGGTGATTAATTATTTTCTTATCGAAATAAATGGAGTAAATGCTACTTAATGAGAGATGTGGATGTATATATGGATTCAATTCCCTTATAACATTTTTTCTTCCACTTCCTATTCTTAGATCAAGTTTAAATTTTGCATAATTATTCATAGTTGATGACAATACACAAATCAATTGAAAAATTAACCATTAGTCCATCATTTAGTACTAATTAATGAATTATGTTTTATATAGCAGAAAGGGAGCTAAACCCTGTAATTTTAAGATAAATGTCAGTCTTTAGCAGTTCTTTTCCTCAGATAAGCTTTGTTTCTAAAGAGTAATCTTTATTGCCTTTTTTTTTTTATCCTTGAACTCATTGTGCGTGTAAAATACTTAACAGTTCAACTATCTGGGTCTTGACTTGTGTGCAATATTATAAAAAAAACTTAAAAGACTTTGATCACAACCAGAGTTGCTATTAGAACAAAAAATCCTGGCTTGTTCCTCAGGTTGGCAAGTTCTATGAGTTGTACCATATGGACGCAGTGACAGGAGTCAATGAACTTGGTCTTATTTATATGAAGGTATGTTCCACATGGTTCAACTTTTATGTTTAATAGCAAACCAGAAATGTAGTTACTGTGAATGTAATCTTATAAATTACAGATGTTACTTCAAAAGAGAAAATAGTTATCTACGCAGTTCATGTGTCAATCTAGTCATGCATGCTAATCAAAGACTTAAACTCTGCTACATCATTGGTTTTCCTGGCTGATTCAGGCAACCCATTCCATTATCTAAATGCATTCGGGAAGAAGGATCACTTGTCTGAATTTTACCTAGCATATGAAATAAGAAATGTGTCCTGAGTATTTTATTATAATTTTTTGTTTGTTTGTAAATTATGGTTCAGCGTTTTATGTATTATTGCTGCTTTACATTTTATGAAAAGAATATATAGATAATAATTTATCCATATCACATGTCTGAAAAATAGTTTCTTCACATTAACCACAAAAAACCCTGTGCATAGCCTAATAAGGCTAATTATAATTTAAATCTTGTGAACTTGTGTTGCTGCCATTGACTTCAAGGGTGGAGGGCCTTTTTTTTTTTTTTTTTTTTTTTTTTTTTTTTGTTAACAAATGTTTTTCTCTCCACCTTAGGGCGAATGGGCTCACTCTGGTTTCCCAGAAATAGCATACAATCGTTATGCTGATGCCTTGATACAGAAAGGTTACAAAGTCGCTAGGGTTGAGCAGACGGAGACTCCGGAGATGATGTCAGAACGATGCAAAACAAGTGAGATTTTTTTTTTTATTACTGTAACATCTACTTAAGCGTTTCGTTTTTTTTTTAGCCCTCAACTTTTAGCGCAACTTTGCATGAAAAAAAGAAGAAACACATTCAGCACTTTTATTAGAAAACAAAAGAGTTTTTTCCTTATAAGTGACATTTGGCTTAATGATCAGGTCAAGGTGTAAATTTAAATGATTCCTTTTTTTTCCAACCACTGTTTTTAGTGAATAGCATTTTAAATGATCTTTTGATAATAAAATGTCATGATCTTTCAGGTTTTAAGTATTGGATAAGACTTACGACTTCTCATAAATTTTATGAAATTTATGCCTCTTTTTAGTAGTACTGCTGACTGGATATTTCATTGAACTGGTTAAAAAAAAAATTCTGGGATATTGATTTTTAGCCATTGTTTTATTGTATGTATATATATATATATATATATATATATATATAAATATTGGATTTTATATTTTCTTAAAAATTAAAGGATTTTCGGTTAAGCAAGAGAAATAGAAAAAAAAATGTTATGTTTACTTAGCTAGTCATTATACAGTTCCTATTCATTGTTGTCGATGGAATTAGGTTAGTTTGGATTTGATGTCATCACTTACAAACCAGCACTTTTACTTACTAGATGGTTGCTGCTTGGTTGTGGGGTATGTGCTCTGGACTGCCATCCCCTGGCATTCAGCAAGAGGCTTGGTCTAGGATGTAATAATTCTATGGAACATTTAAAATTGAAAAAAAAAAAATATGATTAACATAGAAGACGAATGTAGTTGGGGCTTTCAGCACTAAATGAACAATATTGTCAGTCATCGTATATATTCCTCCCCCGCAAATAACAATTAACAATTTTCCAACTAAGGACAGGACACACACCTCTGATAAATTACCATCTCAATAAAATAAATCCCACACAACTCCCCCTTTGTAGACACTGCTCCCACCCTTATGAAACCGTAAACCATATCCTTTTTGAATGCCCCTTCCTAATCCACCTTAGGCAGATCCTACTACCACTCCAGCCCAACATAGCCAACACCCTGTACGGCAGTGCTGAACAACTGAAGAGAACAGCACACTATTTTTCCTTGGCACAGTCTGCAAAAGAGCTGATAGCTCAGCAGCAATAAAGCTGGCTAGAAGAAGAAGTCAGTCGTCACTGAACAATTTTGTTTTTGCATTTTGTGTATAGTGGGAAAAGCAGCTTCCAAGTTTGACAAAGTTGTGAAAAGAGAAGTTTGTCAAGTCAGCACTCAAGGTACCAAAACGTACAACTATTTAGACGGCGACACTGGGGATGCTACTAGCAAGTACATTCTTGCTGTTTGTGAGAAAGTAAGTAGTGAAGCTTTTGCTAGAAGCTTCTATTTATCTATGGAGGGGGGGTCAGTAAAAATTGAGCGGCTGACAAATTTACCAAAAGAAAAC
This sequence comes from Biomphalaria pfeifferi, assembly GCA_030265305.1. Lineage (NCBI taxonomy): Eukaryota > Metazoa > Mollusca > Gastropoda > Planorbidae > Biomphalaria > Biomphalaria pfeifferi. The sequence goes on from JASAOG010000011.1 coordinate 7,302,383, forward strand.
TTGTATCATTGGTAATTCTGTAGGGAAGAAAACCTCACTTTTAGTGCCCAAAGGAATGGGCATCTTGATCTCTATAGTTTATTGTTGCATTCATTTTTATATTAGCTTTTATCATAATGTCTCATTAAATTCCAAAGAGATGTCTTGTGCTTTGAAGAATGGATAATAATCCTAATCAAGTATAGATTTTTTATAGAAGATATATTATTTTAGCTCTACAGCCACCAACGTCTGAAAAATCAAACATTTCTTTGCCATTCAGTCATTCCTTCATTAAATAAGAACTCATTTGGAGATATGTCTCACATTAACATTTTTTTTTAAACATTTCGATTCTACACCATCTCATTTATTTTTTTTATTTATTTATTTTTTTCATTTTCATCTTAACTTTTTGAAGAAGCTCAGCATTGTTTTTATTTTTAAGTTTCTTTTTTATAATGTTGGTAATTAATATTTGAGCTATCTGGTTGTCAGAGATCTCTTTGGATACATTTTTTAAAAAATTGTATTTGCAGACAGAAAACAAAGAAGGTAGCAGCTCATATGGAGTTTGTTTTATTGACACATTTATTGGAACCTTTCATGTATGTTATAGAGTTTGATTGGAAATATGCTTTTTAAATTATTTTTTTTTAATGATAATCTTTTACCTATTAATTTAGAGATGTAAAGTATTTAGAAGTCTATTTTTTTTTCTGCTCTTTTGGATCAATACTTATTTTGATTGTTAAAAGACTAATTGCTTTTAATTTTTACAAAACTTAAATCAATTCACTCTGTCTGTGTATCTGTCTGGCCAAAAGTTTGCACACGTCTCTCCCATTCTCAGATCAAGCTGAAATTTTGCCCAATTATTTCTTTAACTTGACAACGCAAGAATCATAAAAAAAAAAAAACAACCAATTAGTTAATGAACTATTGGTAATAAATTGCTTTGTTTTCAAGGGAAAGAAATAGTACTTCACAGAAGTGGTGGTATAAGCTGAATTAGTCCCCTTTATAGATTGTTGTCTGAGGCTTATTAAAAATTTAATTACATGACTGATCCAAACCAATTGATACACTCAATATAAGCTTTGTTTTTGTTAAAGTATTTTAAAAAAAATTTTGCTTGTTAGCTTACCAAATCAGGAGTCATTTTTTTTGTTACTGTATCGCAGCTCGGGCAGTTTACTGATGACCGCCATTTGTCCCGGATGCGTACATTACTAGCACACTATACGCCCACTCAGGTAAACTTATTGTATGTATAAGATTATAATTTTTTGTCTTGCCTGAATTTGTAATTGAAATGGACTGATTATTTATTGTATTGAGTAAGGCCTGAACTAGTATAGCAAGATTTGGATGCCTTATCTAGATAAGTTAATTAACTCTGAAGTAAAGTGAAAATTTTTTTAGTCAGTATAATTATCTAATTTGCTAATATTTACATTTTTTGTGTTCTTGCAGGTTCTCTATGAAAGAGGTAGAATCTCAGCGCAGACACTGCAACTATTTAATGCCAATCTTACAAGTGCACTGAAAGAGCCATTGTCACCAGGCAAGGAGTTTTGGGAGAGCAGTAAAACCTTAAAAACATTGGCAGAAGAAGATTACTTCCAAGTGGACGGTGGAGATGTGATACTGCCAGATGTCATTAAAAACATGGTCTCAGAGAGTAAGAGTTGCTGTATTTTATTCATATTTGCTTAACCTATTCATAAACACCATTTTCCCACTGCAAGAGAATTGATTTAACTGCTTAAGAAAAAAAAGCCAACCACATATAGACTACAAGCTTTTGCCTGAAAATGTATGATTTATTTTTAAACACATATGAAGGTAAAAGTCTTGAATCAACTGAAAAAACTTTCATTCATGCAAACATTTCATTTCAAACATGCTCATTCTTAAAGAAAAAGGAAATCATTTATTTTTGTATTTCTTATTGCCAAGCTAGAAATATTATTGAATCTTCCATGTAAATAGTGCAATGTTATTTTATTTTACTTTATTGTTGTAATTAACACCAGCAACATATTTTTGTGTCTAGATGATGCTTTAGGGCTTACTGCATCAGAATCTAGTGACCTGGCTTTGAGGTCTCTTGGAGCTATCATTTGGTAAGTCTAAAGCTGTCTTTGTATTCTTCAGAATAAATTTCAAATTCATTGTACAAGATCAGAAACAGTAGGATTACGTGTGAATTAAATTATTTTTTTAATCAATACTTCAGATGTAAGCACAACAAAACTTGAGATATTATTTCAAAGTCAAGTGTTCTCCCCTAATACATGTAAAAGGCTTTACATGTCTATCTCCCACAAAATCAAAAGGTGCTTCCATTTCACTTTATTTCACTTTGCCCTGTCAGATTTTTCATAAAATTTGACAGTGAAAGAGAACAATTAGAGACTTAAAAAATGTTTGATTGGTTTTTTAAATGCAAGATTTGAATTAATCATGCGAAATAATTCCATATTTTTAATTATGAATATTGCCATAAGATATATATAATTATACAAAATACTATCGATTCTCCGGAAAGAATGAAGGGATTCGGTTATGCGAATTGTCACAGCACATCAATGACCAATGTCAAGGAACAGTTGAGATGAGATCAATTCTCCTCTTCCATATATATAACATAGTATATATTAGGAGGAATTGGCAGGTGAACATTATATTCTGTGTAAGGCTACTAAAACATTAGCCCACATTCTGTTAACTCTTCAGTAAACATCCCGAGGCTTCCTTTAGCCTTTTTATTTTTCTATCTCGAAGTGTCCATGTTATAATAATCTTTGCCCATTTGAAGATAAAAAGAAATACAAAATACTTGCCTGTGTTGTACCATTCTGAGGTTTACTTACTTTATCCTACCTTAGGTACCTGCAATACTGTCTCCTGGATCAAGAGCTTTTATCAATGAGAAAGTTTGAGGAATACAAACCGAAAGACAACTGTGACGCCCCTACGAACAAACGCAGCTCATTTGACCCCAAACTTAGACATATGGTAAGATGAGAGTTACTTTGCACTTATTATGCTCAAAACATTCTATTTTTCTAGTTTCCTCTTTCTCCTGACTATATGATAAATATTAAATAAGATGTTTCTGGAATAATCGCTGCTGGACAAAATTGTTTGGTGGTTTTGTTTTCTTTGAATATTCTGTAGAACAAAATGTATATTAGTGTGATATAGTTTTACAAAAACAAAATTTAATACTTTGGTGATATTGACTTGACTTTTGACCCCAGTGGAGTATAGCCATCAGACTGTGTTCTGGGCCATTCCCCTCAGCTGGGTCCATCCCCAACCTGCCATCTTTGCCTCTTGATCTACTGATCTTCTCCATGTTGGTGAGACAGTAATTCTGATAATTTTTGTTCTCATCAGATTATAAACTTTGGTTTATTCATTCTAGTTACGTAGGTCATATCGGCTATTTATGAGCCTACTCACTGGCTTTGTCATGCACTATCACTGTTGTTACCTTTTCTTCCATTTCTAGTTTATCATCATTTCAACCAGTCGTAATGAATATGTTTGAAATCTTAAAAGACTAAGACTAAGACTGCTTTATTGATCATTACGGAAATTTGTTGTGATGTAAGCTGGTCTCAGTTTCATACAAACTCCATCCTTCTGCTGCTCTCTAGATACTTTATGATGGTTTTGTTTCTGTTTTTATTACATCTGGATGTTTCATGATGAAAAAAAAACACCTTTTAGCTGAAAAAGGATTGTAGATGTGAAACCTTTTGATTCTTGATAAAATTTCACTACCTAACTAGTCTCATCAAGAAATAACATGTTGGTCAGAAAATTTCTTTTTCTAAGGCAGTGTTTCCCAACTTGCCTGGCTGCTTGGTTGTGCGGTTTGTGTGCTGGACTGTTGTTCGGACTTATCGATGGTCCCGGGTTCAAACCCTGCCTGCTCCTATCCTCCGTCGTTCTGCAGGAGGTTTGGACTAGGAAGTAAATTATCTTCAACTCTGAGGGAACATCCGAAACATGTAAAACATTTTACAAAACAAACATTTTGTTTAACTTGGTGGAACACTTCGCACATTCTGAGTATTTAACTGGACCAAGCATTTTTGTTATTTTTTAGACAGATTAATTCTTGTGGTGGCTTACTAGTTAAATTAATACAATTTTTCAAGTAGATTGTGGAACACCTATTCAGGCCTCGCTGTACACAGTTTGAGAAGCACTGTTCTAAGGGATGTTTCTGAGCAGTGTTAAATGAATTAAGTTGTAGTTGTGAGATAACTTGACCAAATAGTAAACAAACACTTACAGGTACTTGATGGTGTCACCATGGCTAACTTAGATATCGTCTGGAACTCAACAACACAATCTCTTCAAGGAACTCTACTGGAAAGGTTGAACACTTGCTGCACAGCATTTGGTGAGGGACTGTCATGTCTTGGACTATTAAAACACAATTAATCTTTTTTTTAAGTTAAAAGTGCTAAAACCTAATACTGAATAAATTACTTCCTTAATGTACTTTCATATCCAAATCAATATAAAGACAATTTCTGAAACATATTTTATTATAGAGATAAAAACCCAGCTTATAACCTAGGGTTTGCTAAACTTTTCTTTTTTTTTTTTTTCTTCTTGTCTAGTTGGAGTATAAAACTAAATGATAATTTTTTTTTTAAACTGTTATAATTACTCTTGACTTGGAATTTGTTTATTTGTAATTTTGTTTTCTCGGCTAACTAACATACAGGCAAAAGATTGTTTCACCAATGGCTTTGTGCACCACTGTGTCAGCCATCAGCCATTTGTGATCGATTAGATGCTGTGGATGATCTCATTCAGTTACCGGGGGTTGTTGAAGAGTGTGTGACCTTGATGAAAAAATTGCCAGACTTGGAGAGATTGCTTAGCAGGTTATTCTTTTTTTATAACTTTGAATGAATTTTAAAATTATTTGCTTGGTTGTTGTCATCTTGCTATCTTGATTGCAGTCCCCTCATTAATTTGATCAATTAATATGTACAGCTGTATTATCTGGTGATGTTTAGGCATGCTGCTTCACCACATTGATACCACAAAATTATTTTGAAATGATTATTTTTACCAAATAAATTTATTGTGCAATTTTTTAGATTAAAAAAAAAAATGAATACTTTAAAAAAACAACTAAACTTAGCAATGACACTGAAAGTTAAAAACAAATTTGGGCCCCAATGCTGACTGCAGCCCAGCATTAGCTAAAACAGTCGATTATAATTTTATGTACTTTTACGTGACTTTTCTTTTTCTGTATTAATTTCATCGGAGGTGTGGTTGCTGAGTGATATAGTGCTTGGCTTTTGAACCAAGGATCCCGGGCTCAAATCCTGGTGAAGACTGTGCTTTTTAATTTTGTGATTTTTGGGAGCCTTTGATTCCACCAGCTCTAATGGGTACCTGATTTAAGTTGAGGACAAGACGGCTAGCCCTTTTGCTGGCCACATGACACCCTTGTTAACCGTGGGCTACAGAAACAGATTACCTGTACATCATTTGCCCTATAGACCGCGAGGTCTGAAAGTGGAACTTAACTTTTTTTTTTCTATATTAATTTCATGGCTATTAGAAACACTTAGAAATAGAGCTGAGTCAAAGACATGACATTTAAATCCTAACCTATGTATGTTATCATCTTCTTGTATGTTGAAGATTATAACCAACTATTTGCAGGATACATTCTTTGGGGTCTGCCGGGAAAAGCAAAAATCACCCAGATGGTCGGGCAATATTTTATGAGGAAGTCACTTACAGGTACTATTACATACACTTTTATTGCTTCAAGTCAAGAAAATTGCTTTGTTTCTTCATTACATATTTATTCTTAAACAAAGTCACAAAATTAAAACCTATTAAAATTTAGGTGTTTCAATCTGATTTTTTTTTATCATCTTTGAAACTTAGAAGATTTTCAGGCTTTATGTGACTCAGATTTATCATCAAAGCTTGCTAATGTTTTCAATTGTAATTAATAACTTCATTCATTGAGTTTAAAATAAAAAAGGTATTACATTTGTAAAGTTTTACGAGTAGGAATCATTGCTCTTCACGAAGTACAATTGAAATAATTACATCATGTATTTCTTTGTGTTTTCAGTAAGCGAAAAATTGAAGATTTCTTGACCACTATTGAAGGTTTTAGACTTGGAACAAAAATTGTTGAAAAATTCAGCCCATCAATTGCTACTTTAAAGTATGTTGATACATTAAAAATGTATATTTTTTCTGATTCCATAATAATCTTACTTTAAATGCTATTTATTTAGAAAATCCCCTTGATCAATATGGATTTACTGAATTCTTTAATAGTCTTTCTCATTCAGCAATCGCAGTTTCAGTTCACCAAAATTAAAACATATAGTCTTAAGAATAAAAGGATTTAACAAGTTTTTCTTAGTTACCTCTACATGAGATCTATAGTTTTTAGTAAAGCTTATGCTAAAGAAATGGCATGAGTAGATTGTTTACTGAATTAACTGACAGCTACTTAAACTTTTTTAACACATTGTCATTAATTAGTTTTGAATGGACTAGCCACCATGTCCTATAAGTTCCCTTGTAATTCTAATATATTAATATACAATTTGGTCATCAGGTCCAAGCTCCTTACAAAGACAGTCAGCGTCTCATCTACAGGATCACAAAGCGGAGCTCATTTCCCAGACATCACAGATGACTTGAACTTTTTTGATGTAAATATTTTGATAACTAAACTGTTGTTTGTTGGTGCTTTGTTATGACATGAAGTAGCTTGTTGAAATATGAACTTAGGTCTGCATGTGTCTGACACTTGACATGATGATCTTTTTATATAAATCTAATTACTGCATGAAATTTATGACATTGAGTAAAGAAAACTTATAACTGGCTGCCCACTGTGTCTTTCTAATATATTCACTCTTAATATCAAATGACTTATTTTGTTGGTATTATTGTTTTAAGATTTTACCTTAAATATTTTCATATATACATGTGCATTTTACGTATAATCTAATTTTTTTCCTCTCTTAAGACTGCTTTCGACCATAAAAAGGCCAAGAAAGATGGTGTCATTGTACCAAGTAAAGGTAAAATATTTTATTCAGGAATTATTTAACTTCATAATTTTAATCAATTTAAAATCATTTTGGATTATACACAATGGATACACAAAATCTGAAAATTTGAACTTTGCCAATTAGAAAAATTGAGTGTGGCCATTGCATTCCAATGCTGAGGGCTTTATACTTTATACTTTTATACTTTTCTAATTGCAAACTTTTAATGAATTTTCTGTGCTAGACTCGCTAGAAACATGAACTGGGTGAGTTCTTTCCGATGTTGGTTCCTTCTTTTCTTGTGCTACACACACTAAATGAGGAAGCACAAATTGACAATGTTCAAGAATTCAACACCCAGTACCGTTTTACGCATTTATATATATATATATAGTTTTTTGTAAATCCATTTCTAGGTTTTGTGCATTCTTTGGCAGTGTCTTTATTTTTTCCAACCAGCCAGCCAGAATAATTGTTTCTTGAGTATTAACTTACATAATAGTAGAAACAATAGAAGTCAAATGTTTCACTTCCAGAACAGACCAAAATTAATGGGAATGTCAGATCTTTCTAGATCAGTCAGTTGAATGTTTAAACTTGTAGAACAGACCAAAATTAATGGGAATGTCAGAGATCTTTCTAGATCAGTCAGTTGAATGTTTAAACTTGTAGAACAGACCAAAATTAATGGGAATGTCAGAGATCTTTCTAGATCAGTCAGTTGAATGTTTAAACTTGTAGAACAGACCAAAATTAATGGGAATGTCAGAGATCTTTCTAGATCAGTCAGTTGAATGTTTAAACTTGTAGAACAGACTAAAATTAATGGGAATGTCAGAGATCTTTCTAGATCATTCTGTGTAACCATTTTAAAATGTTGTATCTGTCCAGGAGTGGATGCTGATTATGATCAAGCACTAGATGACATTAAATCTATAGAAAAAGAGCTGGGTGACTTTTTGGAGGCCCAGAAGAAAGTTTTAAACTGTAGGGTATGAACTGTTTCTTTGTTTGATTACTTCAAGTTTCTTAATCTGTCAAAGAGATAGTGTATAAGTTTATAAAAATTTCAGTCTGTCAAAGATATTTTATAAGCTTATAAAAATTTCATAGTCTGTCAAAAGATAGTGTATAAGTTTATAAAAGTTTCAAAGTCTGTCAAAAGATAGTGAATAAGTTTATACAAATTTCATAGTCTGTCCAAAGAAAGTGTATAAGTTTCAATCTCATCATAGGTATTTTTTTAAATTTCAGTCTCTAGCATATTGGGGTACAGCCAAAAACAGATTTCAAATAGAAGTTCCAGAATCTGCTTGGAAAAATATCCCAAACTCATACGAATTGATTTCTTCTAAAAAAGGAGCCAAGCGTTTCCGCACTTCTCAGATCAATGACCTTTTTAGACAGTTGATGGATGCAGAGGAAAGGAAAGATGCCTGCTTGAAAGACATCATGCGGAGAATATTTCATAGCTTTGATGAAAGGTTAACTGTGTTTTATTATTTTTCATTCATTGTTTAAGTTTCTCCTCTGGACCTAAATGTATGGCAGCAGGCTCAACGTTTTAAACTCTGAACCATCATGGTGACAGTCTGAAGCAAATATCGCCAAGCAGCTTCTCCAATATAGGTCACTTACTTACTCGAGGCTATCTCCAATTTATTTCCAAAAAATTCAGAATAAGTATCTTATCTTTATCAAGACATGAACTGTTAGATTCAGTTGCTAAACTTTCTACCCATCACGTTAGGGAACTTAATATAGATTGTGGGACTTTGAACCTTTCTGATCGTGTTGCCCAATTCAAATGAAGCCAATGAGGTCTAGTGGTTAGACAGCCTAATTTTCTAGAGCCTGCCAATCAAATCTCTTACTTCCATGTAATAAATGTTTGGTTAAAGTCCTACTTTGTAGTTATGGATTTTATTTTTTATTTCAGACACAAGAAATGGATAGCTGTTGTTGAATGCTTATCAGTCTTGGATGTTCTTATAGCTCTAAGTAATTACAGCCGAGCAGGGGAGGGAGATATGTGTAGACCTGAATTTGTTTTACTTGATGAGGAAACTAAGGTAATTTTTCTCCCCATCTATCTGCTACAGTTTTTTTTTTACAATACCTCTATTCAAGTCAGAACTTCATGGAACCTGGACAACGGATCTCAAAAACGGTTCTAACAATTTTCCTAGAAATTTAACAGTTGATATAACTTAGTAAATTTAAAGTTTCTAAAATTTTATTGAAGTTTATAAGCGTTGCTTCTATTTTTATGTAAATCTAATATAGATTACATCTAGATTCTAGATCTAGAAGTAGATCTAGACTAGATCTTAAAGAGTTCTGAAACAACTTTAGGTCTAGTGTTAGATCTAGATGTCCATATTATAAGCATACCAATAAATAATCACGCACATATACCTTCCTCGCTGGCCGAATCAGAAAGTGCATATTTTTTTTTGCATCTGACAGTGTCATGGGTTCGATATCCAAATTAAACCAAATAATGTTTACATTACATTTGAAGTTAAATAATGGAGGTATTATCTTTTTAAAAATTATATTTTTAAAAATGTTTTTCTTGTTTTGAACATGAGTTATAGTTCTTTATTGGAACTACTTGACTCCATATTCCATGAGCTCGTATCATTATTAGTTTCATTTGAGAAATAATTTCTTAGAGCTACATTAAGGACAAATATATCTGCATCTTTGTGTATTTTTTTTTTACAAAGTTTATATCAACTCACTCTGTCTGCCTGTATGATAAAAAGTTTGTACATCTAACCCAATCTCAGATTACGCTGAAATTTTGCACAATTATTTCTTTTACCTGACAACACAAAGTCAATAAAAAAAAACAACAACCAATTACTTCAGTATCTATTGGTAATTACCGTATTTTTCGCCGTATAAGACGCACTTTTTCTTCTCCAAAACTGGGGGGGAAAAGTTGGTGCGTCTTATACGGCAAATACACATTTTACATGCATTAAAACTGCCCTCAACTTTGTGTGGCGCTTACTCGCAGTCCTTTCCTTATGCAGTGTGTGCTGCGGGCTGGATTTGGGGCACGTACTGCGGGCTGTGGTGACTTCTGTGACCCTCCCTGCACGGCCAGGCTGTGTGTGTTCGGGCTTCCATCTCCCTCCTATAGCGCGCCATGCCCCCCTCCCGACAGTCTAACCATGTGCTGCACGGGCATCATGCTGAGCTTACTGCCGGTACCTCCATCCATCAGCGCAGGCTGCGTCTCCTCATGTCTCACGGTTGTGCTGTCCTGCTGTGCCGATGGTACCAAACTGCCTCCGATGTTGATTTTTAAAAGGAAAACGTTCCCAAAAGAAACAATCCCACGGGGAGTCGTTGTGCATGTTCACGATAAAGGGTGGATGGACGAAAATGGCATGAGGCTGTGGATTGACAAAGTGTGGTCCAAACGTCCTGGCGGTCTTCTGAGGAAATCTTCCTTGTTGGTGCTTGACCAGTTTAGAGCGCACATTACGGAAAATACTAAAAAGAACTTTAAGGAAGTTAAAACCCAAATAGCTGTGATTCCTGGTGGCCTCACTAGCCAGCTGCAACCTCTGGACGTTTCCATTAACAAGCCATTCAAAGTTCTGATGCGTGAGGAGTGGAACACCTGGATGGCAGCTGGGAACCATGATCTGACACCTACTGGGCGGATGAAGAGGCCCACTATCACACAAGTGTGTGAATGGGTTAAAAGGTCATGGGACTCCGTGAAGGAGGACATTGTTGTAAAATCCTTCAAGAAGTGTGGCATTAGTAATGCCTTGGACGGAACAGAAGACGACGTCTTATTTGACACCAGTGAGGAAGAAAGTGATGACAATGACTGCGAGGATCTGTCCTTCCTCATTTCTGATAGCAGCGAAGACGAGGAATTCTTGGGGTTCGAATAAAAACATTACAGACTGATTTTTGTTACTTTCACTGTTTACTGACTTTACTGACTGTTAATGAGAGTAAAGATTGTTCTTAATATGTTACATGGTTGACATAAAATTGTTCTTAAACTGCTGTTTACTTTATACGGTTGATATAAAATATTTTAGTACAGTATTTGGTTCAGAATCTTTTTCTAGATTTTCCTCCTTTAAAATTGGGTGCGTCTTATATGCCGGAGCGTCTTATACGGCGAAAAATACGGTAATTATTTTATTTGGTATCTTGAACAAGGGAAAGTAATCAAACTTGACATGTGGTTTTACAAGTTGAATTAGTCCCCTTGAGGAATCTTAAGCCCTGAGTGAACATTTTTTTTTGTATGCATTTAAAAAACGATCATTTAAACAGTCATAAAGATACCGCCTTCTTCTCTCCCCCCTTCACAACTGGTCCAGACAAATGATAGGATCATAGCGCAGTGAGAAACAAAAAAAAATTGTTAAAAATATTTCCATCACACAGATTTGTATGTCTAGGTCAGTCATACATATAATTACCTGACTGATCCAAACTGATGCAGTTTACACTTAGTATAAGCTTTGTTTTTTAAAAAGTATTTTTTTCTTGTTTGATGGATCTCATTATAATTGTGTGCAGTCTATTATATTCCTTATTCTTAAACTGCTTTTGTTGAATTGCTTTTGTATAGTGCAACTTTCATGCTTATAGCATGCTCATAGCACTATGGTCTAATCTCTTTGTGGGAGAAGGTTTTTGAGACGCTTCTTGGCGCAAACACAACTCAGCTCGAGTTGGGATTCAAACTCAACCCCCTTTGATAGGTAGCAAAGACTTAGTCTATTACTGGATTAACCCATAGTCAGAATCAAATAAAAATTTCATTGGATTCAGTTTAAAAGTTTCAATTAAAAAGACATTCAGCAGACATTAGTTTCACTGGCTTTGGTTCTAACGAATTGCAAAAGTCACATATGTTTACTCAGAGTAAAGTAAAAGCACACCCCCCCCCCCTCCAATTGTAAGCATGTTGTGGCCATAAGTTAAGAAATGCAGATCGATAACATGCATGATTACCTTCATAAATAATTAGTAAAAAATAATAATATTTCTATTCTTTTATTATACATAGCCAATGCTAGAAATACGAGACGGGCGTCATCCATGCGTGTCAAGAACATTTGAAGGTGGTGACTTTATCCCTAACGATACAGTTATTGGAGCAAAAGATGTAAGCAATAGAATGCCATCTAAATGCTATAATAATGGTGCACATGCAATAGTTGTCTTACAGATCAACACTACACTAACAGCATACAATGTCATTAAAATTTGAAATTTTGAACTTGTTTAGGAGACTGATAAAGACAGTGATTACTCAGAAAGTCAAGTTGTACTGGTAACAGGACCCAACATGGGAGGCAAGTCAACATTGATGCGCCAGGTCGGACTTATTATAATAATGGCCCAAATGGTAAGCTTTCTTTAGAGTTGGACACCTTTTTTTTTTTTACATAAGATTTACCATTTAAAAAACAAAGATTTATTTTGAAACATTTTTGATTTCTCATAAAACTTTGTATGTTGCGATAGACATGATAGACTAAGTTTCATTAGGAATGTTTGTCTGAAGTAATTAAAGGAGAACCAAATTATCTTTTTTTGTTTTGATAGACATAAAAGTTTCCATCAAATACAAATCACTTTACCCTCAACTAAGTCATGTCAGCAATTACAGTGGAATCCAGTTAACTGGACCACATAGGGACACTGTTATTTTGGTCCTAATAACTGGCTGGTCTGATTAGCCGGATTAGCTTATAATTGAAATTTCCATAAATACACACGTTTCTACCGTTGTCAAACTAGTTACATTTTTCTAAGTTTTAAGGTATATAACTTGAAATATCTAATTATCATGTACATTTAAAAGTGCTGGAACTTTAAGAACAAAGAAAGAAAATTTTGATCCGAAAGCTATTGATACATGCTGTTGTTTTTTTTTGTGTTCTTTTTGTAGGGATGTTATGTTCCAGCATCAAAATGTCGTCTGACTCCAGTTGATAGAATATTTACTAGACTTGGAGCTAGCGACAGAATCATGGCAGGTGAGTGAGACCTATTTTTTTAAATTTTGTTTTTGTTATATGCTTTCTATTTTTACAGATTAGGTTTTTTTTTTTTTTTTTCACATTTCTTTGTTTGATTCTAGTTAATATTTTTTTCTGATGAAATCTTTAAAAGAACTGGTACCGGCTAACTTTGAAAAAAAAATAAATTTTGTTTCGTTTATATTTGTATGTCCTTGTTTTCGTTATGCTACACTGGTATTTTAGTTGAATTCTGATATTGGTTGTCTTTTGACTTTCCTTTTTATATCTATATCTTTTAAAATCTATATCTTTTATATCTCTATCTTATATATCCTATATCTTATATGGTATATTTTTATTATTTTATCGTTGAACTACATTAATATTTTAAATACCTCAGGGGAGAGCACTTTCTATGTAGAGTTGAGTGAGACGTCTGCCATACTGAGACAAGCTACTCAACACTCTTTAGTATTAATGGATGAGCTGGGTACGTTTTATTTCTTTAAAAAAAATAAAATTAATTCCAAATAGTATTGAAATGCATTTTGTTTTCTTAAAAAAAACTAATAAATTAGTAACAAATCTCTAAAAAATCTGTAATCTAATGTTTGCCTTCTTTGTGTTAAATAACAGGAAGAGGTACTGCCACCTACGACGGTACAGCGATAGCCAGTGCTGTTGTCAAGGAGCTTTCAGAGGTCATCAAGTGTCGGTCTCTGTTCTCCACTCATTATCATTCCCTCGTGGAACATTTCAAACACGACTCGAATGTCCGGCTGGGACACATGGTGAATACTTTTGTTTTCTCTGTGCTTGTCTTTTTTTTTTTTTTTTGTTTCATAAAAATGGATAATGGTGCTTACATTAATTTAGAGGATATTCCAGTGATATTGCTAAACAGAGAAGGCTAAGAGAGAAACAACATAGAAAGTAATTAAGAAAATGGAATTGGCTTGGAGATTAGTTAAAATAAACTGTTCATAGGCTTGGAAACTAACTTTTTTTCAAGCCGGAAAGAATTTCTTACCAAGCCAGAAAGAAAACATTGTTACCAACATAGAATTCTTTTGTCGAGTTAAGGATTTGGGATATTCTTGAGTCCACTCAGTTACAAATGGTACATTACAACTGGTTGTAAAAATGCTTTAGGATTTTTATGCAGGTCCTTCATTAGCCATTGTCCACAGCAACTGGTAGTGTCTTCTTTCTTCTTAATAAACATTTAATCTTCAAGAAAAAAAATATTAAAGACGTAGGGCCTGTACTCAATGAAGCTTTCTGTAAATAAAAAAGTTTTGGTTTTAACATTTTTTGAAAAATATTCTGCTTCACCTGTCCCAAATTTTGTTTTACTTAAAGCACAAGTAAACTGCCAATCACCATCCATCTCTGTTTCCAAACAAACTTAATGTCTCATCCAGTTAAAAGATTGTCTTTGCTGCATATAATCTTCATTGCATCAGAACGCTTAAAAGGTTTGTGACATGGTCATAACAAACGAGTTAAATCGTTGCTATCTTGTAGACAAGGATGGCCTCTTGGCTATGTGGTATGCTCATGGGACTGTTGTTAACATGGTCCTGAGATCAAACCCTGCCCACTGCCATCCCCTGGGGCTAGAACATAATAATCTTCATTTCTGAGGGAACATATGAAACTTATGTAAACATAAATATCACTGTCCAAATGAAATACACTTAGCTTCCAAGTATCAGAAAAATAAAACAAAAGCAAAGAACTTCATTATTCTTATAAGTTAATATTTTGAAGGCAGGTGAAGAAGCCCAAAATAAAACTTCCCTAGCAGACAATGGCATTGTCTCCATCAGATGTGGAAAATTATGTAGGTTGTAACAGGGTTTGCATAGTCATGTGAAGCACTGCAACATCCTTTTAAGGAATCAAAAAACATTGCCATTATTATTATTATTTTGTATCGCAGGCTTGCATGGTTGAGAATGAGAATGATGAAGACCCTTCCCAAGAGACCATTACCTTTCTGTACAAGTTTGTCCGAGGAGCATGTCCTAAAAGTTATGGTTTCAACGCTGCACGTTTGGCCAGTATTCCTGAAGAGGTATGACATTATCAAGCACACTGCTATAAAATGAATATGACCGAAGAGGACACTATCTAGACAAATGAATAACAAATTGTTTATATTTATGTTTAGTTGTTTCAAACATATTTTCTTTCCTCTGTTATGAAAGTATTTGCTTTTCAAGAATGATATTCTCTACAAAAATATAATTTCCAATTACTAAATGTTGGATTGGAAATTAAAATTTACATTCTTGTGAGTTAAATATTTAAAAAAAAGAAGCTATTTAAAAAAAAAAAATAAAATGAGTATTAATGTTGTGCTTTTGAATAATATTTTTTCACTTCTCTAGGTAATCAAGTGTGTAACTTTTTTTTGCCTGTATATCTTTAGGTTATCAAATGTGCCATCCAAAAGTCAAAGAAGTTTGAGAGCTCAGTTGAAAGTAATAAAATGATCAGGTAGGTAGCTTATCTTAAAGACATATGAAATACAGACTTTCTATAAAAAAAAAAAAAAAAAAAAAGGAAATTTTTTGTATCTACATTGTTTTATTCTAATACCCTTACTTCTATTTTTTTTTCTGTGCTCCTGGTAGTATATCATATTTCTAGTTATTCCCATGCAGACCTATCACAAAAATGGCTCATTAATCTCTGTTGTCTTTTTGGGGAAAATGTGTAAGCACTCCAAGAAAACACATATGAGAAAGAACAATTTAAAGCTAATGAAATATTACCATCTGATTTGTTATCATTACTTTTTTTTCCCTTACCAACTTTCTATGAAAATATTCCTAACCAATCACAAAAACTCATGAGCCTTTTTCATTAATTCACTTCTGCCACTATAATAAAATACAAATTTCTTGTCATCACAAATTAGCTAATAATTTATTACAATTTATTATTACCTATAGTTTAGGCAAGAGTATGAATCTGTAAAATATTATTTTGCACAAATAAGCCATATTTTTTGTGTGTCAAGGTTAATTTGTTGCCTGAATGAACTGAAAAGTTTATATTTTTAAATTTTCTCCTTTATTTTTTATAGCTTATAGTTGATTAGGCAACTCATTAAACTTTTAAATTTATTTCCAGAACTGTTTGGAAAACTACCTCATCCAGCGATCTGTTGACCCTCATGAAAACTGTATCACTCAACTAATTGTTTTTTTGGTTGGGTTACTTTGTTCTTGTAAATTGATCATTCATTCAATCATTCATATTTTTCGATAAATGAGATGTATATAAATACACAATATATTCTGAATCACCACAAATGTAATAATAGAACCACAATTGATAACTTTGGTTATCTGAAGAAAATGATTATAGTTTTAAATGACTAATAATAAATTTAGTTTCCTAATGACTTTGTTGTTTCCTCTGTTAAGTACTATTGTTCAGTATTAAAACATCCTAGCTGACGACATTACAATGTGGAAATATATGCAGGTTTCAACTGGGTTTGGTTGGTCATGTGACACACTGCTCTCATTCTTAATCTTCAGACTTTGCCATTATTATAATTATTAGGACCTAAATCTCTATTTGTCATTCAATATATATATATATGTAACTATTTAAACCTTATTCTTGTTCTCCATGCTTACTAGTAAAATTAAATGTCCTTATTGAGAGAGTATTGTCATATGATGTTCTTTAGCATTTTGATAGTTAGTTCTAAAAAGACAAGACTTAACTGTGGCAAAATCTGATTTGATACTGGTATTCTTGCGGTCTGTAATATTCTGTTATCACACTGAGACCAAAAGAATATCCATTGCTGAGGACAGACCACTGGCGGACAATGGTTATGCTTGTTTTGGATGTGGCAAAATATGTAGGTCACAGCTGGGGCAGCGTAACCACAGGAAATATTGCATTCCTCGTTAATCTTCGGACTCGAAGAAAAGCCTTATTATTATTATTAGTTGTTAGTTCACAGCTTGTTAAATGTTGCTGGAAATTACGAACAAAATGGTTTTTAACATCAGAAAGATGGAACATACTTTCTCTGGGACTCTATAACCCAAGAAAACAGGCAAATACTGAAAGACTAAAAGAACACAATTGGTGAAATCAGTAAAGTCAAGCACTACAGCTACTAAAGTAACATTGATACATAAAATCCTAACTTACAAAGACACCCTTATAAAATAGACACTAGCAATATGCCTGCAACTTTTTCAGTATACCATTCAAGCATGCAACAGCTTGCATTTATCAACTTGGAAAACCAAATACTTAACCAAGTTTAAATATCTAATTAGCATAATTTTTTGTTATTAAGAAAAGTTAAGCATTTTAGCTCTTGTCAGATTGTTATAAAGAACTGTGACTGGATGAATTATACTTCTAAAAAACTTGGGATGTCTTTCTTACAGGATGGCTATCTGATAGGGCAATATTCTCTTCAAGTCATCATGAAGATCACGAGTTCAAATTCTTTACCGCTTTCATCCCCTTAGTGGTGTAACTAGGGATTTTGGGGCCTGGGGGGGGGGCTTGACCTCTTTAAGGGCACTTGCATTTTGACATTCAACAACATGACATGAAATAATGGCGTAATAATTAATGTAAAACAAATTTCGGACCTTTAAGTGGGGGGGTTATATTCAAATTTGGAATCTAGCTACAGAACTGTATCCCCTACTTTCCTACAGGAGATTTGGGTTAGGGTGTACTCATCTTCATTTCTGATACCTTTAAAACAAGTCTTTAAAAAAATTGCCCCAGCTGTTGTCATCTGTAAGCCTAACATAGCCCCAATTTGTTTTTACATTTGGAAGGTAGGCTACAACTATGAGGGCTAAAATAAAAAAAAAAAAAGTAATTACAAACTTAGCTGCCACCAGAAATGTGTTTTGCTTATTCATTCATGCACAATGTATATAACTAAATAAAGTAAAAAAAAGCAAGACAATAAATGGTTTCATGTTTATTAAATGACACATCTAAAATTCAACCTCTACATCTGAATAAAGTGATCATCTCTTACAGCTGACATTATCTAAATAATAAGTACGAATGGTAGGCTAGCAGTGATAGTCACACTACAACCTGACCTTCCACTTGAGAATTTAAGGGCATTCATATTGAGGTTTTAAGTAGAGTAGTGAATAAAAAAAACCATTAAATTGAATATGGTCACTGCAAACTAACAAAGAACAGAAAACTAAAAATTTTGGAAAATAATAGTAGCGTCTGTCCAAATACACTGGAGCAAGTGTATAAACATGTTTATATCCCTTTACATGGAGTTCCCTCCATTGCATCAAAACTTAAAATTGAAAAAAAAAAAAAAAAAAAAAAAAAAAAAGATCATTGGTTTTTCAGTTCCTACATGAGGTGTGTGAACATAAACAAACTTTCTCCTGAGCAAAACATCATCTTTACAAAACTACATTTCAGTGTTGTTTTCATGAGACATTTGATTTGTTTTAGATTCAACCTCTCACTCTATGCAAGCACCCAAAGACACAACAACACTTGTGTACACCAATGAAATATTACCCTAAAGTCAATTAAAGCTTCAGATTATAATTTTAAAAAAAATTCAGAACAAGGAAACATTTCTAAACAAACATTCAACAATTTTTTCTATTCCAAGAAATCACAATAAGCAAGGAGTTTAGACAGATCTAATCACTCTTCACTAGAAACTTCTAGAATTCCACAAAGTTTCATTAGATGGTAAAATAGATTTCCCCCCTTCCTTTTCTAATGCATTTAAAAAAGGATAGATGATAAATTTATATTAAACAACATAACTTTTGTCATTAACACATATGAGGATAACAAGTGGTTGACTTTAAACAAAAGGGGCTTTATATCTAAAGTGATGATTTTTGAGTATGGTCTGGCTCCTTAAAATAGATTAGACTAGGCCCTATCATACTGCTCAGCAATGGCATCAAGGAAGTCCATGGTGTTGAGATATTGATTGGGCTTTACGCTGCAAATAGAATATTGAAAACATGTTCAAAACATCAATTTTTTGTGTGTGTGTTACCGGTAGTCTACAAACTATTAACTACCACTAATACATTGCCAGTTAGCAAAGTGTCCATAAAATAAATGGAAAATGTAGATGCTATAACACAGCGATGTTCAAAACTTAATTAGGCCTAGAGGTCGTATGAATTTCTGAGACATGTATTATAGGCCAAATCAATGCGAACACAAATACTTTGAGGCTGTCAGGTGAGTGATGCATTAAACTCAAGTGCGGCTTTTGTATGCACAGATTGCATAATTTTGATGAGCTGAGTATCAATGCCTCAAGTGCATGATATAGCACATGGGCCATAGTGGATCACTGCTTTTTAATAAAAAAATTTATGTATAAAAAAGATGGGGTGTGCGGTGGCTGAGTGGTACTTGGGGTCCTGGGTTCAAATCTTGGTGAAGACTGGGATTTTGAACCCCTGATTCCACCCTACTCTAATGGATACATAACTTTGGTTGGGGAAAGTAAAGCCAGTTGATCATTGTGCTGGCCACATGACACTGTTGGCCAAATAAACAGATGATCTTAACATCATTTGCCTTATAGACTGCATGGTCTGAAACAGGAACTTTACTTATAAAAAAAAAAAAAAAAGACAGGAAAATATTAACAACACACAAAAAAGCAATAACAACAAAAAACTTACTTCTTAAGACCATATATACAACCAGCTAAATCTTTTGTCATCTTGCCACTGTCCACACAGTCTACGCAGGCTTTCTCCATCTTCTGAGCAAACCTGAAGACAACATTTGGAAATGAGATGGGCACTCATTTAAACAAACCCAAGTCTGAGTTCTGTCTGCACTTATTCTGCACTGCTAAAAAGTGCACTTCCTGTCTTTTGTACACCAGATACACCAAAGAGTTAGCAAGTTATAGTTTTCCCCACCATATATGAAAATGTCTAATGATAGGTTTCCATTTTATAAAAAAAATTCTTAAATATTTTGCGTTTTTATTTGAGCAACTGGTTTATTATAAATGATAAAAATATATATGTTTATAAAAATTACTCTTACATGGCTTAAGGCTTAACAGAAAAAAAATTATCATAGCTTTGAATTAAATAGAAAAAAAAAACAACTTACTTTTGTAACTCGACATTGCCATCTAGCTTGCCTCTGTGTTCAAGACCTTTGGTCCATGCATAGATACTAGCGATGGGGTTGGTACTTGTGGGATTGCCCTAAAATTGAAATAAAAGCCAAAAACATTTATGGCTAAAGAAATGGCTGTAATCCACAGACCCTGAGTCCAAGTATTCTGGACGCTCCTTCCTTGCAAAACATTTAGCATCATTACATTGAAATGAAGAAAAAATTTATTTGTTTAAATTATAAAATCATTGCAGTCTGATTTCTGTTACATCTTTAGTCTGAAGCCTAACTCAGCGGATTTACAATATTTTAAAAGATTAACAGTACATGGCAGATATTTTGGTAATAGAGTAATATTACAGCCTACACTAATGTGCTTATCTTCTAGAGTTCAAATTCTTATCTATCAAACTGGAACAAAAACTATATGTGTGTTAAATAACCAAAGTTTTGATAAGCTGTGTTGAGTTGACTTTTTCACTGTGACTATATTTTTACATAGGGAACATTTTAGCTTCATTAAAAAACAAAAAAACCCTTAAGCTTTATCAAGTAAGAACTAAATATGTATGTCGCAAACCAACAGCAATTATTTCTAGTTAATTTCTTTCAGTGGGACAGAGTGCTTACCTTCTGATGTTCTCTGTAATGCCTTGTGACTGTGCCATGGGCGGCTTCAGCTTCAATTGTTTTGCCATCAGGGCAGACAAGGACACTGGTCATCAAACCAAGTGACCCATAGCCTGCAAATATGTAGGATAGTGATCTATAAAATATGGTCATTCTCATTTTACTTATCAAAATAAAGCTAAAAGTATTTAAATTGTGTTCTATAAATAGTTTTTCTGTTTTGGTATCATTCTCATATAGCTGTGAATCTTAAAACTATAAATACAAAGTCTAAAACTTAGGGATATTACCAGAACAAACTTGAAAAACTCACCCTGTGCAACAATGTCAGATTGCACATCACCATCGTAATTCTTGCAAGCCCAGACAAAGCCTCCAGATGACTTCAAACATTGAGCCACCATGTCATCAATCAACCTGTGCTCATACCAGATCTTCTTCTTCTCAAACTCTGGTTTGTATTTGCTACAAATATGAATGTTTTACGATGTTATCTTACTTATATCAAAAGTGTTTATTATCATTAATATCATATGAAACATCTAAAATTAAATGTTTTTTTTTGTATCTAAACAAGCGAACCTTTAATATTTGAAGAACTTACGCTTGATAGATTTCCTCAAAGATGTCTTTGAATCTGCCGTCATATTTTTTGAGGATTGTGTTCTTGGTACTCATGTACAGAGGCCAGCCTTTCATCAGTGCATATTGGAAACAGGAATGGGCAAAGCCAGTGATGGACTAGATAGAATCCAAATAAGAACATATTTCACATACAACATCAATAATCACAATCTCCAATATACAGAATGGTTCAAAAATAGGTTTACAGTTATTTAACTACATTTTATATGTTCCCCAGAGTATAACTTGCACCTGAGACATTATATTGTTAATGTTAACAGGTTTAACAAATTTCATGCTGTTATAGTGTCAAAATGTTCAAATAAGTAGTCTATGTAATAAGTCTATGTGATAACTGTAAACCTACTTTTGGGACATCCTGTATTTCCACTAAAAAAAAGATTACAATTAAGGTTCCCCTCTATGTGGGGACAGATGAAGTAAAGCTCATCAATCTCTATGGCCCAAAGTAAACAAAGGTGTCATGTGGCAAGCACAATGACCAACCACCTTTACTTCCCAATTGTATGTCAGTTACCCATTACAGTTTGGGGAGATCAGGGTCATCCTAAAAATCCAAAATTCAAAATCTCAGTTTTCACCGAGATTTTAACTTGAGACTCTGCTGAACAACTTACTTATAAAAAAAAAATAATATATGAAACGCAAAAGTAAATAACTCATTAAAGTTTATCACTAATTTTCTTTTCCAACTTGTATCTCTGTCAGTCAGAGTGTTACAAAATCATCTGTCATCATCAAGAAGTTCATAGAAGTCTAATTCATAAAGCGCTGGTTGTGAGTGTGTGTGTTTTGTGTGTGAATGTTGTTCATATTTGCATCTATAATGTTATTGTTAGAGTTGTTACGCTGAGGTTGTCAATTGTTGTCAAACTGAATTTCCATTTGATTGGATAAATAAAAATTATCTTATCTTATAAAACGATTCAATTCTTTCAGTCTGTACTGTTCTACTCAGACCGCAATGCAAGTGTGACAACCTAGTTGTATTCATTGTAAAATTTACTAATGACACCAAAGGTCTGCCTTTTGGTTCAATACAACCTGATGATGGCTGAGGAGCCAACATATATCATTACATGCAACACAAGCTAGCAAGGAATAAATCTTCATTGTATAATTCTGCGAATGGCTTTAGATGTTTCCTGACACCCAAGAGTATAAGAAAATGTCGTCTTTAGGAAACAATTTGAACCCTCAACATTAAATACCTCTTCCAAAAATTAAA
The DNA here is from genome assembly GCA_030265305.1 of Biomphalaria pfeifferi. Classification (NCBI taxonomy): domain Eukaryota; kingdom Metazoa; phylum Mollusca; class Gastropoda; family Planorbidae; genus Biomphalaria; species Biomphalaria pfeifferi. Next base: position 7,325,122 of record JASAOG010000011.1, read on the forward strand.
AAAATAAGTTCAACCCACTAACATAGGATTATAGGATTTGAGAGCCCTTCAGTGATGGGAACTGACTTTGCAAAATTTTTTATAAATTTTGTAAGCCCCCCCCCCCGTTTTTGAACTGGCCTGTAGCGGTGACTTAAAAAAAGATGTTGCTGAATTTTTGTAAACTATGTAGAATCATTTTATTTAATATTTTATTTAATTAATGTTGTATTACATAACATTGACACTGCATTGAGCATTACTGCACACAAAATGCACTGCATTGAGCATTACTGCACAGAAAATGCATTCATGGCACTATTCCTAACTATTGTTTGTATATATATTGATGGGAGGAGAAAGCTTTTTGCAGTCTGAGCATTCTATAATAGATAACTGTTTTACAGATATTGTAACAACTTCTTTCTCAAACAACTATAAAGATTAAATGTGTTTGAAAAACATGCTTGAGTTTTGGAAATACTTCAAAAGTATGAGCTACACTTCTGTTTGTTTCACTAATTATTAAATTTTGTACAGGAGAAACTGTTTACTAAGCTTTGCACATGAAGTCCACCAAAAATGCTTTGAAAAGCTGCTGAATCTCAGCTGAGTTCTTAAGCAAGATGAGCAAGAACAACCAGATGAGGAGCAATGCTTAGAGGAAGAGAAAGTTTAGCAATAAAACTGTAAATTGAGGCTTCCTTATGTGACTCTTTTTCATGCTGATACAAGTTGTTTAGAAGAAGTGGATCTCTTCCATGCTGGGCTTTTATAGCATTAGTAATGATAAGTTATTAGTTAGAGAAAATTTTTAAACTTTTATATTAAAATATATATATATCCCTCACTATAGATAGATCTATAATCTAGAGCTACTTATATCTAATAACTTGACTCTAGATCCAATATATTATTATTAGATATCTACATTCTATCAGGCTTATAAATACTCAGTAACTCACTATAGTTATAGTCATGTAAAGAAGTTAAAGAAGGCCTACTTACTACTATATAAAAAAAAGTATATTCTATATATAAATCCAGATGGCCGGTACACGGTAGGTCTATCACAGTATCACTCTATTAGATTTAGATGATGAGTAGATCTAGATCTTATTATTATTATAATAGATTATATCTAGATGTCTAAATCTATTCCCATTTGAACTCATGGAAGTCGGCAGGCAGGGTTCAAATTAGAAAAATCTAGGGGCCATCGTAACAACAGTGAAAAAATAATAGATCTAGAATTGTAGTAATAGCGGCGATTAGCGCTACATACGTAACATAGCGACTGGGCATCATTCATGATACTCTTTAAGTTTAAGTCTAATCAGTCTAAGTCTAATACTTTTCAAAAGCTGGCAAGCAGCCATTGAAGTCTAGATTAAAAGTATTCAAATTAAAGAATGTAGATATCTTATCGAGAATATATCTATCTAGACTGATTCAAACCACTGTAGTCTGGACCGAGATCTAGACTTGTAAGATAATACAATAACAAGATTTTTTTTTTTAAATAGAACTTTAACTGTGTCAAAAGACCAGATGTGCACATGTTCAAAACAAATCAAAAATCTTATTTCGCATTCTTCCGAAAATGGAAAAATAATAAAATCGGATTTTTTTTTTCATAAAAAAAAAATTATTTTTTTTTAAATTAAAAAAAAAATCGGATTTAAAAAAAAAAAATGTCTGGAAAACTTTGGATTTTTTTGCTAGAAAATCGGATCAGAAGAAATTATCGGAATTCCGACAATTGTCGGAAATTTCCCATCACTGGCCCTTGTCTTAAATCAAATATAGGTTTGAAGACACTCACTAACATAGGATTTGAGAGCCCTTGTCCTAAATCAAATACAGGTTTGAAACCATCCTCTTCCAACTCACCTCATCTGTGTTGTACATAGCCATGCCAACACCGCCACCTTTCTTGAATGTGAAAACTGGCATCTTCACTGGCTGGCCGCCGCTGGAAGGGTAGAAAGCAAGCTCTAGTGTTCCTTCTTCTTTGACAACATAGTCAGTAGCTTTGTACTAGAAGAGATTACAATACAAAAGCAAATGAATTAGCCCATCAACTAAAATTTATCATGGCAATAGATTTTAAAAAATGCTTGGGAAATACCTGGTCACCAAATGCATGACGGCCAATTACAATAGCTTGTGTCCAGCCAGGTACCAGTCGAGGAATGGTCTTACAAATGATGGGCTCTCTGAAGACAGTGCCTCCGAGGATGTTTCTGATGGTTCCATTGGGGCTCAACCACATTTTCTTCAGTTTGAATTCTATTGAAAAAAATAAATGAGACGTTAGATTAATTCTTAAAAACCAAACCTGTATTAATATAGTTGTCCATATTTCTATGAGATACTCCTGTAGCTCATTATATAAAATTTTTTTTTTATCTGAAGAAATTTGCCTTTCATTATTAAATCTATGAATATTGTGTAGAGTGTGTGGATATTAATAACTAAAAAAAAAATAGATTGTCAGGTTCCAACAGCTCCAGTAATTCAACTCAGCAAAAAGAAAATATGCCAACATAAGTATTGGTAAGGATAGTCAATGTTTGAATTTTTGTTATTGTGAAAGCCCATCAATTTTTTGAAATATTTTTGTGCATTGTCAACAAGAAGTTGTAAAAAGGATAGAAAGTGGGATCCAGTGTGTCAGTATCAGGAGGAACATTCACAGAGTATCAGGAGGAACAATGCTCTCGTGTCACATTCACAATCTGAGTATCAGGAGGAACAATGCTCTCATGACACATTCACAATCTGAGTATCAGGAGGAACAATGCTCTCGTGTCACATTCACAATCTGAGTATCAGGAGGAACAACGCTCTCATGTCACATTCACAATCTGAGTATCAGGAGGAACAATGCTCTCATGTCACATTCACAATCTGAGTATCAGGAGGAACAATGCTCTCATGTCACATTCACAATCTGAGTATCAGGAGGAACAATGCTCTCATGTCACATTCACAATCTGAGTATCAGGAGGAACAATGCTCTCATGTCACATTCACAATCTGAGTATCAGGAGGAACAATGCTCTCATGTCACATTCACAATCTGAGTATCAGGAGGAACAATGCTCTCATGTCACATTCACAATCTGAGTATCAGGAGGAACAATGCTCTCATGTCACATTCACAATCTGAGTATCAGGAGGAACAATGCTCTCATGTCACATTCACAATCTGAGTATCAGGAGGAACAATGCTCTCATGTCACATTCACAATCTGAGTATCAGGAGGAACAATGCTCTCATGTCACATTAACAATCTGAGTATCAGGAGGAACAATGCTCTCATGTCACATTAACAATCTGATGACTCACCTAAGCTGACATAAAACCAAAGGGATGGAACTTCACAATTCAACAAGGCCCTTCTACTTTGTCTCTACCTACTATTGTGGACATCAACAATCACCTCCCCCTCTGGGAGTTTAGAATGTGATATCACCAATAGTAGCAGAGAAGAACAAAACATTAGAATGTGTAGTACTTCACATCATTATTGAAAGTGACACCCCCCCCCCCCCCGGCTGAAAAAAAAATGTGAACCAGTGCCCCCCCCCCCCCCAAAAAAGTTAACATTATCTACCTAAAAGAAGATCACCTTTAAGACTCCCAAAGTTGTTTCCTATTTATCTTGAAAAAAAAACAAACAACAACAACCAAAGTCTAAGCAATGGGGGTAAACCGAGACCAATCATTATAGAAGGCCTGCAACATTACAAACAGTGGGCAGTTTAGACCAACAGGTCGTTGCCACTTCACAGGTCGCGATAACTGTCCCTAGGTTGCGACGTCACAGTTCAGTTTTCAAGCCTTCTATGACGATTGGTCTCGTCGGGTAAACCCAGCTCCTTGTCATTGGTGCAAATCATAACTGCACTACCCTATACAAAGTGCGCAAGTAAAGTGACACTTGTCTCAACTAAAGGTCATTCTTAGATTGACGAAGCATACGAACTACAGGCTCCATTATTCAATGTCTCTACTATCTCAAAAACAAGCGCGATCTAATCTTCCCTAGGCCGAATCTATGTTTTCTTAAACAGTTGTGCCTTTTGTGATACCGTAGATCTGCAAGCGTGTGGCACAAGTTTCAAGCAGGTCAGCTGTTGAGATGCCAGGAAAGAACTCGATCTATAATTGTTTGGCTAGCATTTTATTTACATTCAGAAGCTACTTTTCAATACCCTCCCCCTTCCCCCTAACTATCCTCTACCAGTGTGTGAAACAGTCACGAGCAAGATAAGGACAACTAGATCTACTGACACCATCGTCTTCACCAATGGCCACTATCTAGGTCAAAGTTATTTGTGAAGGAAGCAACTATATGTTAAACTTGAACTGAATACCGGTATCGGAAAAGCTTATCACGGCCCTTTCCCCGCGTTATCTACGGACCATATTACTGATTGCGATTACTTTATATAGTAGACCAGTGTTTTCCAAACTTTTTCCTTAACGGAACACTTCACGTCTTTCTCGGAACACTTCGCGTCTTTAGCGGAACACGTTTGCTTATTATTTAGAGAGATTAATTCACTTGGTGGCTTACTAGTTAATTATTACAGCAGTTCGCGGAGCACCTATTCAGGCCTTGCGGAACACTAGGATTCCGCGGAACACAGTTTGGGAAACACTGTAGTAGACTATAGCATGTCCTAAGTGTTTTTTTTTCTCTCTTAAATTTTGAGATAATGCACTACAATGACGTGTGTGTGCAGCCAATGGTGTTGTGTATCAGCTGAAAAGCTCAGAAGCGCTAAGATTAATGTCCATTAAACACCTAGATCTAGTTACTCTAGTACATAGTTGATAACTTGATTTAGACTATAAGTATGGGTTGAAAAACAGTTTATTACATTAAACAAAATGTATATTTAAGGCCCTATAACACTCTTAGAAAGTCATCTATGCCTCGGGCCATAAGTAACTTTGTAAAGGACCTACTAAAACGAGGACATGTGTGTGTAGAATTTGTATACCCTAATAACTGCTGCTTGATTTTATAGGTTGATTAATTTTGGTAAAAAAAAAAAAAAAGTTAACATGAAGGGCGAGCAACAGACCGCTTTTCCATTTCCTTCTGTGTAGAAGTAAGTGTCTGGTACACACACATCAATCACCGCTACAGTGTCCACATCATATTCACTTGCACACAGCGAGCCACCTATCAAACCGCGCGCTACCAACACCGACTCGATTGTAGGGTCACCGGGGTCACGGTGCTACGTCTGCTCTCCTTTTCTGTCGCTGAGACATGACGTCATTCAAATCAAAAAGGTATCCAGAGTTCTATTACCGCGCAGAGGCTTCAAAGACTTTCTGCTTCAAGAAAATAGGCCAGAGTGCGCCCCCCCCCCCCTTTCCGAAATGTAACGTAATCCCTTAGACTTCGGAAGAGATCCAGATCTACCTTACGTTGTATCAATACAATTAACATTAAACTAGATCTAGAACTAGTCTTGACAAGCCAGCATTGCAATAAGTATTACCCCGTCACCCCCATATCCCAACAATTCATTTCAAAACAACTAAGTCTTAAAATTTTAGTATCACGGATGGGGTGAGTGGTGGTGGCAAGATTAAGCAATGGCTGTGTAGAACAAATGTTCTGGACTCTGACGTGACGAATCGGAATTTTCCAATCCAGATTTGAGGTCATGATATTGGCTTGGGAATAAACTTGCTGACCTTGCAAAACCCCACACCACGGAAATGATTACCAACTGCACGTGGACGTGTAGACCCGAGGACCTGACCTTTGACTTACAAAAAAAAAATAAAAAAATGAAGCAGTGGACCTCATTCACCAATCGTAAACAAACAACATTTAGCCACGTGATTCTCTATCTCTTCTATATAATTTACGATCTCATGTTTAATTCATGATGGTTGTCACGTGACAGTTTGTTTCGTTGTCTTCTCAATAAGATCACGTGACTAAATGTTGTTTGTTTACGATTGGTGAATGAGGTCCATTAAAAAAAAATTCTCTGCACGACGATGAATTTTAGAATCACTAGATCTGTCTACTACATCCAAACACACGTGAAAGCTGAAGTTCTAATAAGTGGGGGCCAAGAGTGTCGTTGGACAAGGTCACGGTTAAAAATCGCCCCCAATTTTCTAGGAATTCTGGATGGTTCTTTTTGATGATGGTCAGTTTGGAAAAAAAAAAAAATTGCCAGTGGGAGTTCAACAATGTATGCACCAAGAGAGATCAACTGATCTTAGTCCCTGACAACCTTTGAATGAATAACCTCGCTGATAGATACAGTGGATAGGGGCAATTAAGAATACAGTGGTATACGTTGACACGTTCAGAGCCCATATTGATCGATACTGAGTTCTTCGTCGCCAAGCTGCTGGCTTACAATGACATTCACCATGCTATCAGATTGTAATCTCGACCCGCTGCATAGATCCCCCCCCCCCCCCAAACCGTTTGTTTCAGTCAATTAAACTACCAGTTAAAAAAAAAACAACTAACGTCAATGTAAAATTGTCGTGAAACATTTTAACAAAGACTAGTCCATGCATTGAAAAATACTGGTTGTCAGATTGAACTAAACAATATGAAGATTGCCCCACCCCCCCCATCCCCGTGATGTGTTTTGTTATAAAGTCACCAAGTTAGTGTGAAAACCATTTTCACATATAAAGCGATTTGACCAAATAAATAGCTAGAACTAAACATTTCAACCCACACTGAAGTAGATGTGTGAACAGTTTGAAGTGTTTCTGTAGCAGTACTATGGAACTGTCTCATGATTGAAGGATGCCCCCAACCTGTTACCCTGTTGTTCCTTGGGTATCTATCAACGATGCAATTATTAACGTGGCAGGCATTATATATTCTAGCGGCTAGCCACACGATTTTCAAAACGAAATTCGGTACGACTCAACTCATTGTGTTCAATTGTAACACACTGCGTGTCAAGCACGGTAGGAGCCCTCCTGATGATGTAACACACACACGCCGCCCCGAGAAACACCTGTTTCACCTCTAAAGTTGTTCACCGCTGGCAGAAGTCAAGTACATTACCTGATAGCCACACTATGTCCCACATACCTAGAACCTACGCATAGAAATATAGGCCAATTTACTTATACAAAGGTGTAACGTTTTGCATTTGACGTTTCCCCCTATAACCGAAACAGCTGTTACATGCATAGATACTGCATTGAATATTTCCTTGATTGCACTAATCTTGGTATTCACTGCTAGCAGACTATGAGTAATGTGAATACAACCCCCCCCCCCCCCCCAACACCACATGAATCGAAGCAGTTACTCAAGTTGCTATAAAGGTTCGCCCACCATTCAGCACGATGAGTGTTCCCATAATTCAGCAAGATGACATTCCCAACAGAGGCTGTTCGACGACGTAAAAACGTCATGTACCAACGAACATTAAGCTTGTGAGGTCCATTCATGCACTGAACCTCTGGTTGCACTTTATGCAAGTGTTAGTGTCGTGAGTGTGGAATTCTTTCAAAACACGACTCTTCCTCTCACGTTGGCTTTTCTAGTGAATGTGGAACCAATGCGCGCTGCGCGGAGCGAGAAATATCTTGTCTTTCGACTATTCCCAGGAAAAAGTCTAAATGAATATTCTAAGAGGTCATTTGAGAACGGCATTGGACTGTTTTCTTCAGCCACCTAGCGACCGTTTGCTTTCTATAAAGCTAACCAAGAAAAGCTTTTTCGGAAAGCGCAAATCCCCCATTCTGTCGCCTGCTACCGAAGCAGCGACCGCAGAAGTAGGATAAAGATGATTGGATAATCTGCACGATAATCTGATGTCATAGTACAACTACTTCCGTGTCAAGTATATAACTAGTTTTAAAAACTGTCGGGTAGTGCAGATGGAAGTGTTCGGCTTCTGTCAAAGTTTTGAACGATGTCTAACAAAGTGAAAAAAGGTCCTTGATAGTTTGGCTTTGACTTTTCCAGAGATAAATTTGACTCCTAACAATACAATACTTCTCTAGTTCCCTTCAACTTTCTCATGTTAATTTCTAAGCGTTGAGAACTTGTTTTATTAATTACCACTGCAAGACCTTAAGACACAAGAAACTAATTTACTAATGATATCAATCAGCCTGAAAAAGATCTGATAGTTTGAGAAAATGTAGTATCATGTGAAACACGAGTTTTTAAGTTTCTAGAGATTCAAGAGCTGACAGAAGAAGAGTTTTGAGTTGAAGAACCTAGAGGTTAAGAGCTGACAAAACAAGAGTTTTGAGATTTGAAATAAGTTGAAAGAGTCTCCATGAAATCACCCAATTCCAAACATCTGTTAAACAATGTAAAGGAGGTGGGTCATCACAACCTCCTCTCCACTACAATGAGCTAAAGAGACTGAGTGCAAAAGATCTGTATACCATTAGGACAAAAAAAAAAAAAAAAAAAAGGTAGAGTCTGTCGAGCTAGATTTATTGAACTTTCAATGTCTTGATCAGGTTAACTCCTGACCCCCCATTTCTTTTTTCCTGAAAGCATGTTACATCAAATGTTGACCTAGTGAAGACATGGATTTCAAAGATAAAAGCAACACATTAAATAATGTGAATGAATATTTCATTTAGAAATTGGATTTTGAAACTAAGAGATTAAAAACAAGGTTACAAAGTTACAGTGTGGGGCTATGCAACTGATACACTAATGGCAAGGCTTGGTATTTCCTAGTTACCCTCCATACCAATATATTTACAATGACAAGAGAGTGACTGTATAGCCTGCCTCTGACAAAAGGACACAAAAGGTCAAATAAACCAGCTAAACTCAAAGAGTCTTGAGAGAGAGAAAGAGAGAGAGGAGATAGAAGTGTGTCCAATTCATAGCACACATGTTGGTAGTGTTAAAATAAGGCTATACTACCTCTAATAGAAATAGCAAAACAAGACAGCTATATAAGAAGTTGATAATGTACCAATGATCAAGTATATGTTCAAAGTCAATGTTCCCCAAACTGTGTTCCATGGAACCCTAGTATTCCGCAAGGACTAAATAGGTGTTCCACAAACTACTGGAATAATTAAATAGAGTAGGCCACCATGTGAATTAATCTCTCTAAAAAATAAACAAAGTGTTCTGCTAAATACTCAGAATGTGTAAAATGTTCCATCAAGGAAAAAGTTTGAGAAAGTTTTGTTCTAAGTGAATATGGTGACATTAAGAAATTTAAGATAACCAAAGTTGACAAAAGTCTAAACTATAGTCTAAAAATTAGTAAACAATAGACAAAGACTAAGACTGCTTTATTGATCCTTATGGAAATTTGTTGTGATTACAAGGAATCTTTTCTCATATAAAGACAACACAACAGAAAAATACACATAAATACAACAGACAACATAAAGAGTTCATTCAGCGACTACACACAGGTATCTTGGTGCATTTCATGTTCCCTGATCAATGAGTGGCAGGATAGAATCTGACCGAGTGAGATACGAACGAGTTTTTGTACCGCTCCGTTCTTGTTTTGATTGACAGCAGTCGCCCACTTCGCGACAACCTGACGTAGTTCTGATGGAGCGGGTGGCCGTTGTCTTCCATGATTTTTTCGATTTTTCATAGGCACTTTTGTTCAAAAAGTTCCTTTAAATGTGGTAATGTTGTGAGTGTAATTTTTGATGCTATTTTAATGATGTTTTCTAGACGTCGCAACAGTTTAGATGAGGCGTTGCCTTGCCAACAAGTTAGGAATGGGTTGCATGAATCAGCCAGGAAAACCAACGACTTAGCTAAGTTTAAGTCATTGATTAATATGTATGACTAGAATGACACATGAAATGTCTAGGACGTAATTATCTTCATTTTTCAAGAAACGTCTGTAATATAAAAGATAAGATGCTATGATAAAAAAAACATTGGTTTCAAAACAAGATAAATATTAATCTGACTTCAATTTTTTTTTTATATACACAGTACTTTTTTATTTGTAAGAATAAACAAGTCATGTTTTAAACCAATAAGTCCTGTTGTGAAAGAGTGCTGTGTTTGCAGTTGACTCCTAAAACGGTGCAATGTAATATATATGAAATCAGTTTTCTAAATACTTTTGTATAAGAAGTGCTCACCACAACTTGTTCCTTAATATCAAGACAGAAACTTAACAACTGTTATTTTTTTCTAAAAACTCTTAAAAAGCAAATGCTGATGTCATAGTGTGTAAGGCCAATGAAAGAAATACTGAGCACTGAGGTTGTTTTTTTGTTTGTTCTAAAGGTACTATAGATAAATATATGTTTTAAACTTGACATTTAAAAAAAAATATTTTTAAGTTACCTCCCTTTGTAAAGACTTTTAGAGGGTATATGTATATTCTGTAAGGATTCAAAATTCATTTTTTCAATAAAATACTAATGTTTTTTTTCTCTCACAAGAATTAAGAACCCCTGCTATATTGTGACACTTGTAAAAAGAAAACATATTACCCTATGATTTACTCATTATCTGACCTAGAAATCATTACACCTCTTGTATTGATAAATTTATGTTAAAGCTGATATGGCTGAATTTTAAACCTCTGAAAAACTAAATATATTTCATTACTACTTGTACTTTTATAGGTCAATGTCAGACAAAGAAAGTGCATTCTTTATCAGAGCTCAGGTTATGAAAAGGTTAGAAACTGATAAGTTAACTATTTAACAATCTACATGTTTCTCTTGATGAAACTGTCATTAGATGTACCACACACTTTTCAGCAGCTAAATAAATAAATAAAAAAATATACAAAGTGGCAGCACAAGAGTTATAGCTAAGCTATATATTCTATGTGAAAAACCTATGAAGAATTTCACACATCTATGAAATGAAATAAAATAGACGTAAGAGCTGAGGAGGTATTGGCTATTAGCTTAACTGAAAAATAACCAAATTATCCAGAGGCAGTAACACCAATTGTTTTTATTAAACGCAAAACATGCATTCATCTATTACAGCCACAACCTCCCATTAAGAAAAATATTGATAAGACTTACCTTCCACACGCTGTTCATCGGGAGTGATGGTGGCACACTTAATGCCCACATTATACTTTTTAATGGCTTCTGCAGAGTCAATTGTGACTTGATCATTGGTCTGGTCTCGGTAAGGTAATCCCAGATCATAATACTTGCACTCAACATCCACATATGGGAAAATAAGCTGAGAAAAACAAAGTTCAACAAATGTTGAAAATGGTGTTGAACAAAGCAACAAATATTAAACTAACAGCAATGGTCTTAACTATTTCAGTCTACAAAAGCATTAAAAGTAGGCAACTTGAACATTTTCTTTTAGGTCAATAGCAAGCTCATCACTTAAATTGGATGTCACCAATAATTTACAATTTAGGTGTTATGTAGACTACAACCTCTAATTCCCACAAATATGTATCCAGGGTTCAAATCCAAGAAAAAATGTCCACTTTAAACATCTTAGTCTTGGCCCTGGCTTAGTTAAAATATTTGGACCATTTGTAGTGCTTGCAGTTTTGATGCAGAGGTCATGGTGATCTGTGAAGCCTTAAAAGTCATTGACTCTCAAGCTGGGGAGGGACTTATGAGGGCAACACAGATTGTTGTGTCACTGACTCAAAACCTGTACTACAGGCTTTGCAAAGCCCTGGACCCAAATAATGACACTGTCATCATGGCTCCACACAATATAAACCAATGCTATGGCACCCTGGTAATAATGCAGTGGGTATGACTTGCAACACCATTGCTGACTCTTTGGCCCACCAGCCGAGCAGGCTGTGAGTTTCCATCATGCTCTGGCAAGTATCAAAAACATAGAAAGAGAAAAGTGGTTTGAGTGCTGGGACAAGTCCAAAAAGCCTGTAGAGTCTGGGAGCACATGAGGCTCCCTGATCGCACCTCCCCATGGTGAATGCTGCCAAGCCCTGAGCAAGCTATATTATAGCAAAGTGCACAGGACAAGCCACTGTCCCATTGGCTCATATTTCACACAACTCAGGCCAAACTTTGACTCACTGTGCAAAGAATAATAGGAAACCATGTCTCATATTCTTTTTGACTGCATCAGACTTACCAGTTTCTGTCACAACAGCCCTGGGAAGCCACAAAACTTTCAACCTGTATGATGATATACATCACTATGCAAAACAGCAGGGTTTCTGTCCAGGGCTTTTGCAAGAGGATCTGAACCCCTCTTCTCACTCTAATGAAGTTTGATGATGACGAATCCCAAATAGATCAAGCATTTTAAAACAAGAGTACTTACTCTTTCTTTGATTTTCTCCCAAATGATTCGAGTCATCTCATCTCCATCCAGTTCCACAACTGGGTTGGCAACTTTAATTCTTTTTTGGCTTGCATCTGATAATCAAAAAAAGTTGTTTGAAAATGACAAATAATTTAAGGAGAAAATGAAGCGTGTTTAATTACAACATTGATGCTATTTTAGTCCACACCATGAGAAAATGTTATTCTAATTAAATTCATAAATATCTAAGTAGTCTATACATTATAATTATATTCTTTGAAAGAACGTCTGTAAATTATTAGATTTAAAGCTAAATGAATGTCCTGGCTCACTCACATAATTAATTTTCCCAGTTTTCAATCTAAATTAGAACTAAATCTATATATATTTGTTTTCGTCAGATCTGATGAGATAGATCTAGCTAAAAATTTATCTCCAACTAGATCTAGGTCTGGATTTTTCTAGATAAAATGATAATAAATGTACTATACGGTACGATACTTAATTATAATAAATAGATCTAGATAAGTATATTAATTTATTAAAAATGATTTAAAATGTGTTTCCATTTAAAATAAAATGTAGAAATATAGTAATTTCAGAGGGCTACAGAGCCTCTTCCATAAATTTTGTAGATCTAGAATAGATCTATTTAAAAATTTAACTATTTATTTCTATAGTAAAGACAGTACGACATCCTATTTAATTTAATTATATCTTCAATACTGGTATATTAGATGTATCACTTATATATTGTCAAATTGTGGGGTACGTAGTAGTTGACTAGATTCTAGATAGATTTTTTTTTTCTAATCTGTAACTTACAACCTTTTTTTTTTGGCTGTGGGGTCAGGCTCAGGTCATTCATGATTCAGGGTTAGTTACTTACTTTTGGTAATGCCCTAGTCGTGGGAACTCAGATTTATACTGAGACTAATTTACTTTTATTAATTTTTATCAATAATCATATAGACATGACATAGATCTAGTTGACAGATAGATGTAGCTAGATCTGGTCAGTGAAGTGACAGTGTAGATGAGTAGATCCCTCTGCCTCTATTAGTAGATCTAGACTATAGGTCTATATAAAAAAAAAAAGATCTTTAGATATAGAAATAGGCAAGGGCACTTGTGGTATAGAGGTTATGCCCTTAAATTATTGCCAACTACACACATGATGCTATATAGTAAAAAAACAAATGCACGTATCAAAGACAATTAGATGAAGATTACTTACAGTTTCTGGTTTGGGTTGAATTTGTAACTGCTACAAATGCTGAATTTTGGACATTGCTTCCAACCCTGGAAACAAATTTAGCAATGGAAACGAGAGACTTAGCCATTTTTTTTCTATTTTATTTTCAACCCCAGCAAGCGCTTGAAAGAAATGGTCTTCAGGAGGAGCACCGGAACACACGAAAGCACAATGACTTAGAATACTCTATTTCGGTGGGGATAAAAATAATTTCACAAAATTTAAAAACAGCACACATATATAAATTAGAGCATGTTTTAAATTTGAAATTGATGGAATTATCAAAAAATTAGAAATTAATTTAAAATCACGCAAAACAAATGAAATGCTTGTTAAATTTAATATAAACTATTAGCCTAACCCCCCTAATCTTTAAATAGGTTTTGTTAGTCCCAAAAGGGATTTCCTCGCCATATGACAAGTAAGAAATCATTGATTGGTTGTGTTTAGTGGCGGCCATTTTCTAGGGTATTTCGGGGTCATGCATCTCCAAAGTAACAAGCAATTTTAGGTTTCCGTAAGTATTACATTTTGATAGAGTCTTCATCTATTTATTTGAAAATCTTTTCGTTTCATATGTAAACACTTGTTCTTTTAAGATATTAAAATTTGCTGCTCTTTTTTGCATATAGCTCTTTGTTTTGTACATCTAGATATGCATGTTCAGCCGGCGTTTTATATTTTGTTTCGTTCCGTTGTCCTTTGGCGTTAATCTGTCTGTTAAACTAGCCTAGTTATGACGTCCTCAGTGCCACCTCAAGTTCGTGCAAGGACAACTTATCAACATTGTCTCTATCACACCGGTGCAACATCATTAAATTAAACGCGTTATTATTGACCTGCTGCCCATGCATAAAGAAACATTGCATGATTTCTTCCCATAAGGTTAAGTAACCGTTAGAACCCAACATTTTATTTTTTTTATGAATTTATGTAGTTCAGGTCTAATATTTAACTTAACGACATTGACCTTTCACAGTACCACACAATTATAACAGTTCAATTGTTAGTCAACTTAGATTAGTGATTTATTTATTTATGACAATAATTAATAGTCAAACATTCAATAGTTAAATAACATCCAGTGCCAAATATGTAGGTCACTGCTGAGGAAATACTGCATTCCTCATTAATCTTAGTCTTAGGACTTGAAGACAAGCCTTATTATTTTATAAATCTATATAGACTAGGTATTAGTACTATTACTTGTTGATGTAGTCTATTCTAAGTTATTCTTATATACTAAAGATCTATGACTATGTCAGCAATATAACATAAACAAAATCTAGTAAAAAAAATGTGAAAAATAAAAAAAAATAAAAAATTCAGGTTTGCTAGAGAATCTAGACTCTGGTACAGCACTTTGGGGTGCAGGTTTATCAGTTTATAGTATAAGGACCACAGAGAGAATATTATCATATATGGGGTGTACAATATAAAGTATTATCTAAATCTACTTTCTATGTTGTAAAGTCAGTCTTGTAGGCTATAATCTATATAATTGTAACACATAATATTTAGATACTTACTACTATATATTTATATACTAGAATCAAGGTTATATAATGCAGACATTTGCTAATAATTGTTTTGATAGCTTTAAAATACTTTTTACTAGAATGTCTCTTGAACGTGTTTCAGGTTGTTTTTACTTGACCTCTGCCACTAACACTCCAGCAAAATGCTGCGAGTAAATAGAGTGGCCATCATGGCAGACATTGGAAATCATGTTTGTAAACTGAGTGTTAGATGCAGTCGTGGCTTGCGTTCAGCTGCTGGACAGTTGTGTCAGAAAGCCAAGGCGGAAGAAAAAACCATTGCAGGTATCCCTTACAAGAATCTCTCGATTGGTGTTCCCAAGGAACTTTATACAGTATGTTTTTTTCTTTGTTGTTTTTGTTTTTTTTATAGTGCAATTTTTTCCATTTGATGGAGAAACTAGTATGTTAATGTTGTGGATACAGGACATAAGTTTACATCATTGTAGATCTATATATTGAAACCATTCATTGTAATGTCCAGTTGCTTCCAATAATACAATTTTAAATTTGTTTGACCAGCAATCTGTTGAGGCCCATGTGGATATGGCAATTTGTGCTTCATTCGTTGCTAATGCCACATTTCCCGATAGACATGTGCACACAATTTAAGTTTTCAGAACACTGTTTTCTTTTTTACTAGTGTTTAGAGTTATCAGTGTTTTCCAAACTGTGTTCCTCGAGACCTGAATAGGGGTTCCACAAACTACTGGAATAATTACCTAGCTGTAAACTTTTGGTCTGTTTACTTAAAAAGTCTATGCATAAAGAAAAACAGTGAATCTAAAATTTTAATAAATTTTTTGTTATGATTCTATTTTTTGTTGCAGATCATTAATATTTTTTTTTTTTTTAGAATGAAAGAAGAGTTGCAATAGTTCCAGCCACAGTACAGACTCTGGTTAAAAAAGGTTTTACAGTAAATGTTGAGGAAAATGCAGGAATAGGGGCCAAGTTTTTGAATGATGATTATGCTGCTTCAGGGGCTAAAGTAAACACTAAAAAAGATGTGTATAATTCTGACATCATATTAAAGGTAAAAAATATATATAAAATATATATACATTTATTTGGGTCATCATTTTGAATCTACAATATAAAACTTTATGGGCATATTAATTTTGTTTGTGTTAATTATCTAAATACTATTTATAATTTTTTTTCTTTTAAGGTGAGGGCACCATTGCAAGAAGAAATTGCCAACTTTCGTGAGAGGGGTACTTTGATTTCATTCCTTTATCCAGCACAAAACAAAGATCTTGTGGACCAACTTGCCAAGAAGCAGCTGACTGTGTTTGCTATGGATTGTGTCCCCCGTATATCAAGGGCGCAGGTCTTTGATGCTTTGAGTTCCATGGCAAATATTGCAGGCTACAAGGCTGTTGTGGAAGCTGCCAACAATTTTGGCAGATTTTTTACTGGTAATTTTTTTTTTTTAGCCTTGTACTTGATTGCTTGGTGTGCATGTACTCTGTAAAACTGGAAACATTTTTAAGTTACAGAATAAGCTCAAGTGAATCAAGGAAAATAGTATCAATTTTTCTTGTGTGCGGATCATTCTCTCTTTTTTTTTTCTTCTCCTACCTTTTTTCTAGTAGATTATTAGTGAAGCTAATAAGCACATTACAATGTTTACAATATTAGAGTATAAGATTGTCTCCACTCTTGGCGCTCCCTGCCCACTAGGCCATACCAGCTCTATCTTTCACTAGTTTTCACATCTTTAGTCCAAGTCTCTTTAAACCCACTTTGCTAAATTATTGCACATTTTTATTTAAGAGGCCAGTGTCCTAATCAAGCCAGAGGGTGAATATCTTAAAGAACATTAACATTCTTAGAAATGCATAACAGTAGAGTTTTTATTTCTTTAATGAATTTTTACTTGTTCAGGTCAGATCACTGCTGCTGGGAAAGTACCCCCTGCTAAAGTCCTTGTTATTGGAGGTGGTGTTGCTGGTTTGTCAGCCATTGGTACTGCTAAAAACATGGGCGCCATTGTTCGAGGGTTTGATACAAGAGCAGCTGTCAAGGAGCAAGTCGAGTCATTTGGTGCCGAGTTTTTGGAAGTCCATGTCAAAGTTTGTGATATATTTGTTCATTCTTTTAAACCGAACCTATAGGATGAAATGATGCGAAAGAGAGCAATCAGTTTGTGCACCAAGCTGCAACCCTTTTTATTAGATTTGTTAATTTTTAAAGTCTTAAATTGGTTGTAAAAGCATAATGCACTCTTGAGACTAATACAAGGCTAATTGGGTGTTTAGATGCTTAGATGCCAAGCTAGTAGGCCTAAGTCTTTTTCAAATGCAGGTAATCATGCATAATTAAGCACTTTGCAAAATGTTATCATCCTGACAATAATTAATGTAAAATTTAACCTAAATGGGGCTAAATTAGAGGGTGGATTGATCTTGTACCCTGTGAGTTTTAAGGCTTTGATTTGAAGCTCCTCTTGTTAATGTATAGTTATGTTTTGTTATTTTTTACTTGTAGTTGATGTAGTTGTTTTATTACATACATTAATTTCTATGTATATTTTCAATAAGTATTAAATACAAATTTTACTGGTTGTCTAATATTTTTATATAATCAATGTGTAGGAATCTGGTGAAGGTACTGGAGGCTATGCTAAAGAAATGTCTAAAGAGTTTTACGATGCTGAGATGGCTCTTTTTGCCAAGCAGTGTAAGGAAATAGACATTCTCATCTCCACTGCCCTCATCCCTGGCAAACCTGCACCCAAACTTATTTCAAAGGTATATCTGTTTTCAAAGGCAACATTTTTGTTAATATTGTCTGAGCAATGTTTTTAAGAAATAGTTAGAAAGATACTCTATTTCATTGCTAGTGTCTCTTCAAGACTTTAAAATAGAACCCACACACACACAAAATGTTCACTTTCTTTTCTTGACTAAAAACAAAAGTGTTTCCCTATTTTCTATTTATTTAGCCTTAAGACAGCTAATTTTTTAGTGTTTGTTTGTTTTTATTATTGAGTTCTTGTAGTGTTAATTGGTGAAAATAATATCAATTAGAACAGAATTGGGTATTAAGAAATAGTGTAGTCACAAGGGTTTGTGGATTAGAGGATTATTGTACTGTAGAGCTCGGTAATATCACAAGAGTAGCTGGCAAGCAATGACAAAATAATGTAGGATAGTCTTTTATTCATTGTTTAATTTTAACACCTTAGTCCACCCCACCCCCCATTTTGACTATCTTTCTAGCTCTAGTTCTATAAGCTCAATACGTTTCCTATCATGTGAACTTTCGTTGTTTCTATATATGGAAGTAAAACAATTGTATTAAAATTTAGACTTCCCATAGTCAAATTTCAACTCAAATATCAATTTACTTTTGCCTTTTTTTAAAAATCTAGACCATAAACATGCTTGGTGAGGGTTAATTTTTTGAAATTTTTCGTATATATCCACACAACTTCAATGTAAATACATCTGAGCAGACATTTGCAATGGCTAAACATGTGGTTTAATTATGATTGGTTGTTTTGTTTTTTTATTCTGGCTCATTTTTTTCATGGTAAAGTAGCCTATTGGGAAATCGATATAGGTGCACAGCACCATTTTGAAAATTAATTGTCCAAAAATATCGGTTCAGCAGTCTGGTTGAGTTACTCATGAATATAATTATTCTTTTTTTAAATTGTTTTGCTTTAGTTACCAACGCAAGGGTAATCGTTCGATCTCTTGTATCCCAGGCTATGATTGAGAGCATGAAGCCAGGTTCAGTTGTTGTGGATCTGGCTGCTGAGGCTGGAGGTAACATTGAGACCACAAGGCCTGGAGAGCTGTATGTTTACAAGGATGTCATCCACATTGGCTATACAGATTTACCATCCAGACTACCAACTCAATCCTCTACACTCTATTCTAATAACATCACCAAGTTACTTTTGTCTTTTGGTAGGTAGTGCTGTTTATCATGTTAGGGGACCGTTCAATAGATTTTTTTGTGAATGCTCATGTCATGGTTTAAAACTATTTTGTAACTGATTTAGTACCTGATGTGTCTACAGTGGATTCAGGCTGACAATAAATATAAAACATAGATTTTCATTATTAATCACTGAAATAATAGATACATCACCTATAGGACATAATTTTTAATGCTGCAACAGCTTCAAGATATATATACACAGTTCTTTGAAATTCGTTTCTGTTCTAGTAGGACACTAATTGTGAAAAATTAGCATGGTATTGCTTTGAACTTCTAGTTAATTTATGTGTATATTGGGTCCCATATTGTAATGACAGAAAACTTTTATTACTATTTTTTTTAAGCTAATTTAGTTCAAGATTTACAGAGCTATGGATTAGTGTTTTTTTTAATATTTTTATTTTATTTTACTTTGCTGTCATTATAGTTTTAAGCTTTTTGTATAGGATGTGTATTAATGAATTTGTATATGAACAAACAGGGGAAAAGGATCATTACAATATCAATTTGGAGGATGAGGTGGTCAGAGGCTCCATTATTTTACAAGAAGTAAGTAGTTTTTTTTTTTTTGTAATTTAAAACTTTTTTTTAATGGTAATTACACAATTTTTGTTGTTATTAACCTGTGTGTGTATATATTACATTAATTTTTTTAAATACATTACTTGACCATGACAACTTTTTTCAGGGCAAACTTTTATGGCCACCACCTGCTAAAACTCCAGGGGTAGTAGCTGCCCCACCTGCCAAAGCTGTTGAGAAGGTGCCGCCACCTCCACCCAACTATTTTGCTGATACTCTTAAAGACTCTCTTATGTACACTGCTGGTTTGGGTGGAACATTAGGTTTGTTGTTTTTTTTGTTTTTTTACTGAGCTGATCTTGGAACTCTAGACCATTACTTTGCTATGTTAAATGTAATTAATTATCTAGTTCATTGAGATTTTAATTTTTCTTAGAATCTTTATTCAATCAGTTATTGGCTATATCATCCTATTTTGTCCAGCCTTTAAGTAAGTTTCTCATTTTCTGTAGGTCTAGGCATGATCTCACCAAATTCTGCCTTCACATCAATGGTCAATATATTTGGCTTGGCTGGCATAGTAGGTAAGTAAAATGGTATTCTTTGCACTGCATATTTTTCATGTAATTTAAACCTTGTCAAATTCTGAATTTTAAATAATTTAACTAGTTTAACTGCTAATGTCCACCCAATTCTAATTGGTACCTGACATACTGTGGGGAAGTAAAGACGTTTGCTGTCCTGGACACATAACACCCCTGTTAACTGTCGACCATAGTAGCAGATGAGTTTTACATCATCTGCCCCAACAGATTGCAATGTCTGAAAGGGTTACCTTTACTTTCTTTTTTTTTTTTTTTTTGGTATAGTTCTAGATACATTAAACAACAGTAATAAGTATCTCAATTATTATTGCTAGGAAACAAGTTGGTTTGTGCTAGCTCTTACTGCTAGTACCTATAAAATTAGTACAATTGAGTCTTCATTGGTAACCTACTTATTAAATAACTCTACCTTGACTGAAAAGTTGTTCCATCGTTGTGTTTTTTTTTTTTTTTTTTTTTTTTTTTAGGTTATCATACTGTGTGGGGTGTCACCCCAGCCTTACACTCCCCCTTGATGTCAGTCACAAATGCTATCTCTGGTATCACTGCTGTTGGAGGAATGCTGCTCATGGGCGGCGGATACTATCCTACAAATACATTGCAGGTTGGTAAAAACAGTTTTTAATGACATAGTTTGATAATAATATAAGGATGTTTGAGGCTTGAATTAGTTTAAATATTTTTCTTGTCTGACAGACTCTAGCTGCACTGGCTGCATTCATTTCCTCCATAAACATTGGAGGTGGCTTTGTTGTAACCAAAAGAATGTTGGACATGTTCAGAAGACCAAGTAGGTTTGGAATTTAATCTTCACGCATACCATAGTTGGATTACTTAATTTATAAGAATTTTGAAACTATTACACAGTTCCTTTTGAAGGAGCGGAAAGATAGTTATTGAATTATTCTGCTAATGTTTTACACTAAATAGGCAAAATACATATCTCTATCAAATCAGTTGATGCTAACTGGATTTATTTCCAGCTGACCCACCTGAGTACCAGTACCTTTATGGTATCCCAGCCATTTCATTCTTAGCTGGTTATGGATATTGTGCTTCAACTGGTACCTACCCAGATATCCACCAGATGGCCTACCTGGCAGCATCATTGTGTTGTGTTGGGGCTCTCACTGGCTTGTCATCGCAGAAAACTAGTAGACTAGGTAGGTGTTCTACATTACTTGTGTAAGCCTGTTCATATTTAGAGCTGAAACTTGTTTTTTTTTTTAAAGAATCTTCAAAGGCATAGTTTTTTTAAAAAATAATTTGTAGCCATTTTTATTTTTTTTTAACATACAGCAAATGTCTAATGTCATGAGTTGTATTAGAGAATAGTATTGTCACTCACATTACATGACAGTTTGGAGATGCCTCTATAGAAACAGTCTAGAATACATTTTTGATTTAGTTTAATACCTTCTAACTCCATTGAATAAAACAAGTAATCTAGCGGTGAAAGATTCACATATAACATAAAGCTGTACAAATAAAATAATAACTTGACTTCTGTATAATAATATTGTTAAATAAATGGAACAGTGAAGATACTAAGGATCAATAACTTATGATCATCAAGAATTGTGGGCTTGACAATCAACTCAAAATCTTGACCCATATTTCTCATCAGGTTTTTTCCTTACACATACACATTGTGACCTACTTATCTGCACCCTAGTAAAATACTTGGCTTTATCCGGGAGATGGGGTTGACTACAAACATTTGATTTAAGACTATTTAATTGTGTGTATATATTTCACAAGATTGTTATTAAATTAAATAAATTTTTATTATTTGAGCTATATAAATGGACCTAATTTTTTATCACTTAGCTGTATAACATTTAGATCTTGCAGCTATAAAGGGACGTAACCCATGAGGGTTTATGGGCACAACATAGCCTAAATTGTGCCGATGTTCCAAAAACCCAAAATATCAAATATCATTAACCTGCTCAGTTCTCATATGCTTGGTGAGCTGCAATGTATTCATCCAAGGGTGACATCCAACATAGTTATGATTTAGTTTACAAATATGTTGTATTGTTCTCATTCACTTGTGAGATCATTTCTGTTTGAAATTTTACTACTATCATTGTTAGTTCAAGAGTCAATACCAATGAAGTGATGTTTTTTTTTTTTTTAACTTTTTGCAGGTAATACATTGGGTATCATCGGTGTGACCAGTGGTGTTGCAGCTACTTTGGGTATCTTGAAACCTACACCTGAACTGTTTACACAGATGGCTACCTGCATGGGTCTTGGTAAGTAGTTTCCTTTGTTAATTTCAAAGTTGTTTTTTTTTACATTATATGTAGACTGAACTAAGAGGTTCTGCAGTTTTGAACGCCTTAACCCTTAAGGCGTGTGTGGTAGTTTAGCCTCCAAAACATTAGAATTGTAAATCCATTTTGTAAGTGCTCATTGTAAAACCGCTGAGCACTTTAAGGGTTAAAGAACACATCCTTGTTGCTTATTTCTAAAACAATGAGAAATATGGTTTTGAATTGTTGCACAATTAAAAGTTTATAGTTTTAAAACAAGTGTTGTTCGATAGAGAGATATACAGTGTTTGTCTAATACATACCTCACGGCTGTGTCAGCTCTGTTTAAAGTGTTGTGAAGATAAGTGTGGAAATGGGGCTGGGTGGGGCTTGTGACTGTTGGCCTCTGGCAAGTGCATGCTTGCTAATGGTAAAACAACTATGACTTTTTTTTTAATTGGCAGTAATGAAATATGCTACATTAAAATGTTACTTTCTTTAAACAAACAACAGCAAAAAAATCTATGTAGATCTTTTATGGATGGACTTGTCTGATTTAATAGGGGTTGGTAAAGTTCACTACTTTTATTTTGAAATTCATAAAAGATAAACATTAGTGGATTTTGTTTCTTCGTTTTGACAACGTTTAGTTTTCAAATCAGATTGAATATGTGGGCCATAATTGTAAACAAAAACATTTGAGGAAGAGGGATAATGTTTTAAATTGATATATTTTTAATATTTAGTCATTGTTAGTTTGTTTGCTCAGTATTCCCCACCCCACCCCCAAAAATTCATTTCATTTGTGTTCATGTTTTGTTTACTCTGAGGGAAATGTTTTTATTTTTTTTTAGGTGGCTTGATTGGTACGGTAATGGCTAAGCGTTTGGAGGTGACTGACCTGCCCCAGATGGTGGCCCTGTTCCACAGCCTGGTTGGTGCCGCTGCTGTGTTGACCTGCTTTGCCAATTACCTTCTGGAGCAACCTCATTTTGCCACAGATCCAGCAGCTAATGTCATCAAGACTTTCTTGTTTTTGGGTACCTTCATTGGTGGAGTCACATTCACTGGCTCCTTGATTGCTTTTGGAAAACTGCAAGGTTGGTTTTAGGACACTATTGCACTAGATTTCTTTGAGTTCTTGTAAGTCTCTGATTTGAAGACCTTAGATCCCCAAGGTTGGTTTTGGGACACTATTGCACTAGATTTCTTTGAGTTCTTGTAAGTCTTGACTTGAAGACCTTAGATCCCCAAGGTTGGTTTTAGGACACTATTGCACTAGATTTCTTTGAGTTTTGTAAGTCTTGAAGCCCTTAGATCCCCAAGGTTGGAAGTCTCTAACTTGAAGACCTAAGATCCCCATTTAATTCAACTGAGTTAAAACAAGTAGTGTGGGTCATTAACTCTATTATTCACATTTACTAAGAGTTGCTTGGTTGGTCATGGCATGGCATAATTTTTTTCCCTTGTCATTTAATCCAATCCATTATGAAGAAAGTATGACACTTCTCAACATCAATTTTTAAATTGGTTACAGTAAACATTTTAAAGAGTTGCATTTTAATACTCTTTATATCCAAGGATATTGGTAACATTACAAGTTGGAAGATTACGATTACTAAATTGAATGTTTGTTTAAAAAAAAAAAGAGAAGTCAAGCAGTAAGAAAATGTGGCTGTCTAGTTTACATACATCATTTGTGTCATTTTTCCTGTATTTATTTTATGTCTTATCATATTATTTAGGTATTCTGAAATCTGACCCTCTCCTCCTGCCTGGCCGCAACCTCCTCAATGCTGGCATGCTGTTGGGCAATGTTGGCGCCATGGGATACTACATGACGTCTAACAGCCCATCAGTTGGCTTGAGCATGCTGGGAACTACCACTGCTTTGTCAAGTATCATGGGAATTACTCTCACTGCTGCCATTGGAGGTTTGTTTGACTTGTCTCCCGTACCAAAGTTTAATTATGTGGACTATAAATAGTTGTTTTTTTAATTTGTTTTTGGAGGAGGGGCTTGCAATTTTTTATGTACCAAATATTTATAAAATGTTATTTCATGGGAATTAGAAGATTTAGTTAATATTGAGCTAGTCATCTGAAATTAGACATATATGATAAGTGGTTATTTATTTAAAAGTTGTAGTTAAGTATTTCTTTGTTTTAAAAACATAATCAGGAGATTAAAATTTCTTTTATTTTGATTTTTAGTTTGCACTATTAAAAAAATAAAACTTAACTTTTTGCAAAGTTAAATTTACAAAATGATTTGGAACTAAATTTTCAATTTTTTTAAGAGACTGCATCAATAGTTCACAAAATGACTCAGTGATTTACAAAATGTCTGCGTGGTAGTTGTTATTCCTATTGTACTGTTCCCTAGGTGCTGACATGCCTGTGGTCATCACTGTACTGAACTCTTACTCTGGATGGGCTTTGTGTGCTGAGGGATTTATGCTGGACAACAATCTGATGACCATTGTTGGTGCTCTAATTGGATCTTCTGGTGCCATCCTTTCATACATCATGTGCAAGGTAATTGAAGTGTAATCTAAGGAACTTAACAGAGTGCTTGCAATACTAGCTGCAAATTTATGTAGGGAAAGTGTGGAGAGTTTTTCCACTTCAGTAGCTCATTGAATTTGGACATTTCAAATATAATCTAGTTGTTAAACACACACACAGAATGTACAAAGACATGTAGTACTATTGTTGCATCGCTTAAAGTAAAATAAAAACTTGTGACCTAACTCCTGCAATGTGGGCCAACATCTTTGTCTATAAAATAATTCTTGATGTTTGTCTTTTAGGCAATGAACAGATCTCTGCCTAGTGTAATTCTGTCCATGAAATAATTCCTGATGTTTGTCTTTTAGGCTATGAACAGATCTCTGCCTAGTGTAATTCTGTCCATGAAATAATTCTTGATGTTTGTCTTTTAGGCTATGAACAGATCTCTGCATAGCGTAATTCTGTCTATGAAATAATTCCTGATGTTTGTCTTTTAGGCTATGAACAGATCTCTGCCTAATGTAATTCTTGGTGGGTATGGCACAAGCTCAACTGGCACAGGCAAGCCCATGGCCATCACTGGCACTGCTACAGAAATCTCAGTTGATGGAACCATTGACCTGATTGAAGAAGCCAAAAATATCATCATTGTACCAGGTGTGTTTTTTGTTTTTTTTTGTGGTGGTTGTTTTCTCTTTTGGACTAGTGTAGTTTTAAAATTCTTCCTTACTTGATCAGAAGTGTTTGTTTTTTTAATCCATAAAGAAAATTTAAAACATTTTTTTTTATGTACATTGAAAGCATCCGTTGTGTTTGCCTTATTTTCATTTATATGTGTTGTGTACCAACTGTTGATTTATAGTGACAGTGTTTTAGGATGTAATATTTGTCTAGTGGCAGTAGTTCTAGTAGCTTTTGGGTTCAAAAAAGGAACCAGATGTCAAATTTCATGCTTGATCAAATTTACAATTATTAATTCTACAAGTTTCAAATATTCAGTTTTATTTCTATGCTAAACATAAAAGTGTGTGTATATTTTGTTTAGTTTAGAACTGTAAACATTACATGAATTTCTCCACTTTAAATTGAACTCTGTGTGTCTTAGGTTATGGTCTGTGTGTCGCAAAGGCTCAGTATCCTATTGCTGAAATGGTTGATCTACTCAGAAAGAAAGGCAAGAAGGTCAAGTTTGGAATTCATCCAGTTGCAGGTAGGAGCTTTGTACTGTCATGGCATAGAAGACTTCTGTTCTTGCTTCAACACTCACCTAGAATGAAGAGACTTTGAATTACAGCGTAAAATCTAGGAATAGGGGCCATTGTCCTGAGCATCTATAGCGAAAATACATGTCCCCAGAGTTCCACCGTTAGCTATTTCTTATGCTTTGCTACTATGTTGGCAACAACTTTTTCTCCCATTGTCTTCTCTCTTCATCACCATAACCCTAAACATCTACACTTGGTAAAACATTTACATTTGGTTGAATGGAACTACCACTTGGAATTCACAAGTTTATCAGGGAGACGTGTAAGATTATTTTTGATTTTCAGTGAGGTCTGAAACAATACTGAGATGGTGAATTGTATTTCTTTATTATGACTGTGGAGAAATTGATTCTTTTTTTTTTTTTTTATGCAGCAATAATAATTTTGTCTCAATTCCACATTATTGATCTTGCTTAAAATTTTTTCCTGTCTACCCCAATTTTTTTTTTTTTTTAATTTAGAAAAGAAGAAATGTACTATGATAAAACTCGTATATATATTTAGATACTGTTTCTCTTCTTGGGGTGTGGTGGCTGAGCAATAAAGCACTTGACCTCTGAACCGGAGGGTCTCGGATCTGAATCTCGGAGAAAACTAAGCTCCTGAGTCCACCCAGCTCTTGTGGGTAACTGATATTAGTTTGTGAAAATAAAGGCGTTTGGTTTGTTGTGCTGGCCACATGACACCCTAGTTAACCATCGGCCATAGATATGACCTTTACATCATCTGCTCTATAGATCGCAAGGTCTGAAAAGGGGATACTTTACTTTTACTACTTTGTTTGTCCTCATATAAGATGGTTATTATATTCCGATTATTTTATAACCTTTAGAAAAGTTGTTTTTTTAAAGAAATTCTAGTAGCTTTTTCTAAATAAATAGCATTATTGTGTATGTGTAGGTCGTATGCCTGGGCAGCTGAATGTCCTGTTGGCTGAGGCTGGTGTACCTTATGACATTGTCCAAGAAATGGACGAACTGAATCATGAGTTCCCAGAGACTGACTTGGCTTTGGTTATTGGTGCCAATGACACAGTCAATTCAGCTGCTGAGGAGGACCCCAACTCAATCATTGCTGGCATGCCAGTACTGCGTGTATGGCTTGCTAAACAGGTAGGTGTCACTCAGTTTGGGAACTGTCAATGCTTTCTCTTAACTTAATCAGTGTGGAGCGTTCTTACCCTACCTTTGTTTCGTTGCATTTTTTAATTAAAATTTTTTAACTAACAACAGTGGAACTATTTTTACTTTATTAAAGAGTTCTTCATCCTTTGTTAGCATAGAAATTAGAAGCTTTTGGCGTTATTTAGACATTTATCTCAAGATTTAGACTCTAGATCTAGATATATCTCTAAATCTAAACTTATAAATAAAAAGAAAGGAAATGGTAGATCTACATCAATTAATCATCCACTGTGGGCATTTTTTACCCATTTTCTTTTTTTAGTTGGCCTATTGTTTATCATCATGGCTATGCTAGTCCAAGACACACCCACAATGTTTACTACTGAAGAAGCTTTATAATTGTTCTATTTATACTTCTGTGAATAGTAATAATGAAGATATAGATCTTGATCTAGATTTAGCATAGGATGAAGCAGACTTTGACATTATTAGCATTTAGATTTAGATCTAGTATTGTACAAGTATGCATGATTAGTATTAGTGTTATAATTTAATGTTAGACGGAGGAGGTAAATGTAATTAGTACCATGTAATAACCTTACATGTTTGGACGTCTCTCCTTGACATATTGTACTTATTCATTGTACTTTGTGTATTTGCAGTGCATTGTGATGAAACGAACCCTTGGTGTTGGTTATGCCGCCGTCGACAACCCAGTATTTTTCAAGACCAACACAAACATGCTCCTTGGAGACGCCAAGAAGACATGTGACGCCCTTCTTGTAGGCATCAAACAAAGAGCAGAGTCCAGCTCATAATAGATATTTATTTTTTAGAGTCAGCCATCATGTGTCTTCAACATTTCCCCCTTAACATGTTTTCCCCTGTAGCTTAAATAGAGGTAAGGACTTGGACATTTCGTGACAGGACGCGTTCTATTACTATTGGAAATTTGTGTGACAAAGTCATGTGATCACCTCAATAGTTGACTTAAAAACTAATTTCTTTATTCATCGTAAAGAAAAATTGCTGTGTATAAATCTGTTGTTTTCAAAGAAGAGTGTGATATTAAGATGTTGTTGTACTGGTCAATCACGTAATCCCTGTTGTTTTGTATGAGATTCAGAACTTTGCCTTGCTGACGACAAAGTGCAGAGTGGTTAGATGTCGTTTAATTAAAAGTAATCTTTAACAGCTTATAATTGAGTGCTTGAGATAGATTAATTTAATCTGTTGTAAATCTCTTGTAGATCTGGATTTGAAAGATAATTGACTTCAATTTTTAGTGTTTGAATTTATTGAATTTCTTAGTTTCAATTTTTTTTAATTTTTTTTTTTCTGCATGAGAAATGTAGGTTAGTAAGTAAAAGATTGTTTTTATTTTTTTTGTTTTGTGTATTTGAATTTGAGAAACATAAAGGTTAATTGCCTTGATAGTTGTTCATTTTATAATCTTTAGGAAATTGTAAAGATATTTGCTCATGTATCTAATAAAAATAATTCTAAAGTAACCTAGACATTCAATATGATTTGTGGTAACTAATAAAGATGTCTTCAATCTATTTGGTTTTATTTGTCATTTCCCAATTAAATATCTAACATTTATATTATTGTGTATTACTGATAGACTGATTTCTCAGGCACTGCCCGTAGATTAGATAGATGACAGTGTCCTTTCCCTGCTGACTTGGATATGTGGGAATGAAAAGTCATTTCATCCTACTGGTAAGGTTGTTATTGCCGGAAGTGGTAATGGTTTAAAGCCCATCATTACCTATAAAATGCTCTAAATAGCTTCTGACAACCAGTCCAACTCCTGGCCTTCACGTGTGGTTCAGATACTGAGCTTGGCCAAACCATTACCACCGACTTGAGAAAGGGCAAAGGCGAGCAACTGGCATCTAAACCAGTAAGCTTCAGGCATGAGGGGCTCATTAGCCTTGGTTGGCTACCCATCTAGGAGAAGGAAAAACTCTGAATCCAAATCTCCGCTGTTTAGCGGTTATACCCAATCAGGGGAAAGGCTTCCGGACACAACCGTGAGTTAAAATCAGCAGCTGGTGACCCTTAGTCAGATTGTGGCACACTGCTACAGCCTGGCAGAGCCTCAACTGTATCAGATATTCCGTTCTTTTGGTCACATAGCTGAGCGGAGAGAGGGAAACTGCTGTGTGGGTGACATCCTTCCGACCATAAACAATAACCAGGCTTTCATTACATCTCCAACATACTGGCACTGTTACCATGTAATTATTTATTGATCGCACATACATAAGAAATAGTTCAGTTATTTTGTTGTTTACTTATTTATAATTTTCAGCAATATGTGAAAAAAATTTTTTCTTAAAGTATATTATATTCCTTTACAAAAATGAAATGCTAGTCTGTAACTAAGTTCTTGCCAACTTAGGATAATCTGGTCAAAGCTTGTGAGCCTGGAACATTTAACATGCTAGATTTGTGCAAGCTTGGCATATGAAATGTCCTGAGTTGTTGAATTTTGGCAACATCCAGATCTATGACTTTTGGAAGGTTATCTCAGGGCATGGTTGGCAAAGATATTGTCTCTTAAATAGGGCAACCAAAGTCCTTTCCCTTTTTTGGTTAATTAAAATCTTGAAAAGTTGAAGTGATGACAACAAAACAGAACAATGCAGACAATAATAACTTTTTTATTCCTTGTAACAAGTACCAAATAAATGTTGATCAAACATTATGTATGTACAACATAGATATTTCTTTTTGTTATATATGTGATAGATAACATTTGAGACTATCTGCACACTTGCAGAACATAGTTTAGAAATGTAGTGAGATTCTTGAGAGGTTGAGGCAAGTTAAAAACACAAATGTAAGGAGCCAACACTGTTAAGTAACTGTCTAATGAATAAATAGAACTAATCAACAGCAACTTGATTTTAAGTGATAGGTATATTCATTGTCTTTCTAACTAGTTGTTGATTTAAATGTTAAATAAATTACACTTTTAACAAGTTATTGAAAAAATCAGGGGCGTAGCTAGGAATTTCCTGTCTTTTGAAGGGACCCTGCATTTTGCATATTTAATTTTTAATGTAAAAAAACACTTGTTTGGGAGCCCGGGGGGGGATTTTCAAGTTCTCCTCCCCCCACCCTAGCTACGCCACTGGAAACACTCCTGAGCTTGATACAAGCTCCACATGTTACCACAAAGAAACAAATAGCTTTTACAAAATATACAAATGAATGGATCCAATGTGTACATATAAATGTCACAACAGTAAAAGTATCTTTTTTTTTCTATTTGTACAAAGTCATTTTCAAAATATAATTTGACAACAGAAATACATAGCCAATTCTTGTTCATTTTTTTTTTTTTAATGTCTCAATTCTTAATCATAGTTGTTTGGGCTCAACACTTGGAAATAAATTAATGTATCACAGAAAAATGTCATATTTACACTGATGTAAAACACTAGGCTAAAACAGTTCTGTGCTCTGCAGTCCTTTACAATCACCTGACTGCAATAGCCAACCACAGCTAGGTAAACAAATCTGTTTAAAACTATTTACATTTGGTTGAAACATCTTATAGTGTAGTCCATTCACCTATAACATTCTAAATAGAATGCCCCTTGCCATTTTTTTTTGGTTGCAAATAATTCTACAAATATTTTCATAGGTTACCTTTTTATAAAAACTGTTGAGCATTATTAGGGGCATGAATTTTTTTTTGGCAGGGATCTACATGTTTAGTCTACAAGTAATGTCTGCACATTATATTATGTATGCATGCCGTATACTTGTCATAGAGCTTTTATCATGTTTTTTTTTTTATGGCATTCTTTTAAATACAATAAAGGAAAGGGAAATAACTGTTTAAGGGGATAATGTATGTGTTGTCCCCCTTGGATAACATCACTAACATGGACGGATTAGTCTTTTTTTTTTTTTTTTAGGTCTTGGACCTGAAGATCCATTTCCTCTGCTTTGATCTAAATGTTATATCAACTAAAGAGTAAACATGCAGCAATAACACTGGTTATTATCTCACAATGGTAGGCAGAGGCTGGTCAGGAAGTAGAGATACACATTGTTAGCAATCAACGACGTCACGACCAGCATGGCGCTGACTCCATGGCAACGGCGAAACATTCGGTAGGACTCGAAGTACTGTGGGTTCTTCTTCAGCTCCTTCATGTCGGCGTATCCCACGACGTCACCCACCCCGGCGTCAACCTCCATCTTGAATGTCTTCAACATTGCGCTGACGATAAGAGGGGAGACTACTAAGGAATTCAAGGCAGCAGTAACGAAGCAAATGGAAAGGGATGCAACCTGCAAAAATAAAAAAAAGACAATAATTAATTTTCGTCCATTCTGAGCTAAAAAAATGTAGACACATGTAATTTTTAGGGTCATATGTGACTGTGTGCGTTCTACTAGTGTTATTATTTCTGCTTTACATAAATAATATTATTGGTGTACTTAAGGTTTTAAAAATTTACATCTTTTTATTCCCCTTTCAAAGATCTTTACATTTAGTTCAGAGCTCATAACGCACAAGTTATTCTATACATACATTGCTAGAATCGTACTAGATAGAAATATATAATCACCTGTACGAGTTGAGCTGTCTCCAGGGTCTCCCACGGGTGCTGGACAAGGAATGTGGACAAAGTGATGGCTGAACAGACGAGACTCCACAAGAAGAACATGGGGAACAGTCTGGATTGGACCTTACCAAACATATGTCGTGGCAGGCTGTAAAACATGGTGAGTCCTGGAATTGGAAGAATTGGATGTTTAAACAAACTGGATCAAAGCAAAATATACATGTGCAGTACTTTCTTCAATACATAAAGCAAAATAAAAGTTAAGTTTAAAAAAAAAAACAAAAAAACAAAACTTACCAGCTACTAATGTGACCCAGAGTTGCGCACCAAAGTTCGCACCGAAGCTACCAAGGTGCAACATGCCGTACAGCACGCTGGGCGAGTCCATTTTCCGGCGTGATGGGTAGAGCAGGAAACTGAGAAAACTAATAACGACAACCATTCCAAAGAATTGAAAATGATGCATCCTGAAAATAAAAGCAAACAGACATCAAGATTTACATCTAAATGAATTCTATTTACAATATATATTTTTTTATATTTGTAATTAGATTGAATTTTACAAATTTAATTATAAATAATCTGGTTTTAATATTAGGACTGATCGTCCCGTTTGTATTTAGTTGAGTACAAACTCCTTGAAGGATTAAGGGCTAAAATGTGCCGATG
Organism: Biomphalaria pfeifferi; assembly: GCA_030265305.1. Classification (NCBI taxonomy): domain Eukaryota; kingdom Metazoa; phylum Mollusca; class Gastropoda; family Planorbidae; genus Biomphalaria; species Biomphalaria pfeifferi. The sequence goes on from JASAOG010000011.1 coordinate 7,357,662, forward strand.
TGCTAATTAATCGTAATTTTCGACAATTAAAATCTATTGGGCATTTAAAGTAAAGGTGTCCCCCAAAAAAGTCTATAAAGTCACATCAAGAAACAGCTTTCTTTGTTGCATCTTTTAAAACAAAAAGAAGATGATTACGTCCTACGCGTCATGCATTTAGTCATGCATATTAACCAATGAGTTAAATTCTGCCAAGTCACTGGTTTTCCTGGCTAGCTTATCAAATATAGTAATGCTCAAACTATGGGTGAGGGTCAAAAACCTAATCTAATTAATCTTTAGGAAGGACGTTTTCTATTTAAAAACAAAAGGACACCCTAAATGGGATTGCGCTCAAGTCGTGGGATATCATTTTGAAAACAAAAAGTTTTTGGTATGTAGGTTGTTATGTTTCAAAAGTTTGGAACTACTAATCCAATTCTTTCAATGATAATTAACAGGTCACGTCTGCTTTGAATTCATGTGCAATCTTTCACTTTGAAGTTGATTTGATGGGGTTACGACATCGCAAGGTCAAAGCAGGTAGGCCTACAAAGCAAGGACACTGTACATCCACAGGTGACGTGTAGATGTAAGTTCCCGGTCATTGTAAGGAAAATTTTGTGCAGTGAATAAAAAAAAGAGTGATGTCAGGTCAATGACATTTGGTTCATTTATCGCCTGGGCATTTTATTAGTCATATAGACCTTATAGACCCAACACGAATTTTGGACAGCTAGAAAAAAATCATCAGAAATTTATTTCTAAGCAATAATAATTATTTAATTTTTTTTTTAAATGTAGTCCTAAAGTAAAGTAAGTTTCCATTTGAGACCTTGTAGTCTATAGGGCAGATGATGTAAAGGTCATCTGTTTCTGTGGCCTACGGTTAGTCCTGAAGCTAGTAATAGTAATGACTGTCACACATACAATCAAATAACTGAGGAACATAGTTAATAGTTAACATAGTTTAATGGGTCGTAGTTGGCTCCGATTCGGGGATCCTGCTAAAAAAGGTCCGGTTTTTCTATACCTACGCCACAGTATAGAAATGTCTACAAAAGGCACTGAAAATAACTTTTTTTTTGCTTATCTCCCACCCACCCCCTAAAATGAACTAATCGGAATTAACACTGTTATGACTACAAAATGATGACTTTTAAAAAGTTAATTAAATTTAAAATAAGAGTGGTAAAAGATATCGAAATAAATACCTACAATCAATAACTAAACTCATAATTAAAGCTTAATAAACTATGGAGACATAAAATATATATATAAAAAATCTTACCTTAATGCGTCAAAGTTGCTTGAGACGCGACTTATATTTCCCATGATTTTCAAATTAAAGATGTCAACAAAAAAAATCTAGTTGATTGATATTTGGTAATTTCGTTCGATTCAGTTGTCTTAAAACAAATCTGAGCGCTTAAAATTTTTTTTTTTTTAAACTGTATTTTTTTTGCGATTAGAGATTTTTACATTCCACTATTGAAACTCGGTTTGTATTTATAGCCGCGAGTTACATAAAGATGAACGCGGATTGGTTGGCCGGCAACACACCTCGCCGTGCGAGGACCAATCGTTATGTCCAGTTTATTGCTGGCTTAAAAATAAGCATCGAGGGAGGTCGCGAGGAACTTCGTGCAAGATCGCACGCGCTCGTTCGAGACGGGCCCAGATCTTTGGACGCAATTTGCCAGCCTTCTTCGCCGTGGCCTGGCCCTAATCTAAACATTCTGCTTTTTATTGATGTAACTGTTGCGGTGCTGAGAGGGGCCTTTGTTTATTGCTACGGAATTCCCGCCTTAAAAGAACATCTTTGAAACTGCCAATACGCACGACACTCCGGTAATAGTTTTTTATATAATTTTTCACACCAGTAGGCCTACACTTGAATGGTAGCAAAGTACAAAGAATACCTAACATCACATAAGATATTAAGTCATAAGACAGAGTATTAGGTTTGACCATTAGCTTTTGGACAGGAACTCGGGGACAGGAATTTGAAATAATATTTTTTTCTAAATAGATTAATAATAAAGGCAATTGGCAATGTCTATTGTTCCGATCATTAAAGATAAGTGCAGAGTTTCATATGGCTAATGCAGAGCCAGTTGCGGCCTGCATATTTTTCCACATCTGATGCAGACAAAGCCGATATCCTCCGGGAGTTTATTAAAATTTTCTTATTGTCGTCTGCATCTAAATAGCCAATAGGATAACGAGCTTGAAAACAATCCCTGATAGAGAAACCAAAGTCATCACTACATCTTGTCAGCGCTCTAGCCACTAAGGGCAATACACGCGCTACAAAGACACTCTCAAGAACTCCTTCAAGGAATGCAATATCGACATTTACAGCTGGGAAGCACTAGCTCTCGATCGCTCCTCATGGCGTGAAGCTGTGAGTCTCGGAGTCTCAAGATATGAAGCAAGAAGAGTGGCCAGCGCGAAAGAGCGCCGAACCAACAAAAAGCTGAGAGAAGAAGCAGGCCTATCTGCAACTAATCTAACCCACCCATGCCACGTATGCGGCCGGCTTTTTAAAACGTGGATTGGACTTTACAGTCACCCTCCAGTCCATAGGAAATGAGAAATGTGCTAATCTTCGACCACGAAGGAGGAGCTTTGTATGTAAGGCAGTTATACCCAACCGCTTACGAGCTAATTATGTGATAAAGGCTGAAGTTTCAGGGGACCAGATAGGAAGTAGCAGGGCTGGATATAATTCTATTTAATCTTAATATGAGACATCACTACACTAAGGCGTCTCAAATGCGATTAAATGACTAAATACATATTTTCTTCAACAATTCCAATGAGACGTTGTGGGTGTACGGACACTGCCTGGTCACGCATTTCGAAAAAGGCTTTAATGATTTCATTATCAATTCGACAGTTTGTGTACATCTTTGTGGGAAAAAAAATTTAGCTCATTGACCACACAGGGGAAACTCGGTTTTTAACCGTTTTCAAAATATAACAGCCCCCCCCCCCCCCCAACCCTTAAAACGCGTGTGGTAGTTTTATCCTCTAAACAACACAATTGTAATTAAAACAGCTCAGCATTTTAAGGGTTAACCCACGGTGGCGGCAGGCCTGACTACTCTCATGCATAATGAAACAATTTAAAAAAAAATAGTTGACCGTCAGCTAACTGTTGACCGCCTTCAGTTGTAGGACGTCTGTCACGATGACGAGAAGAGCCACGGGATTATCTTCTCAAGAAATATTTAGATTGTATAAAATGTAAATTTTTTTTGGAAAAAGCTTATATCAACTCACTCCGTCCGTCTGTCTGTCTGGTAAAAAGTCTGTCCATGTTATTTCTCCCACACCCGTTCTCGGATCAAGGTTAAACTTTGCGCAATTATTCATTGACAGAGGTAAGGCTTGAATCATTAAAAAAAATATTACCAGTTGGTCAATTAATTACTGGTAATTAATTATTTTGTTTGATACCAACAGTATTCACATATACGGCTAAATATGTAGGTTTTCGTCCCTTTAGATAATTTAGTATCTCTCTCAAACCTATTCTCGGATCAAGTTAAAACTTTGAAAAACAATTCATTATACCTCACAAAACATACATCAATTTAGAAATTAACCAGTTGGTCAATTCATTATTGGTAATCAATTATTTTATTTGATATGGAATAAAGGAAATAATTTCTACATTAGTGAGATATATAGTTGTAAGTGCGGAATTTTTCCCCTTATACAAGCTTTGTTTTTGTTTTTAAAGATTTAAAAAAAAATATTTTTCTTATTTTAAGACAATATAAGAACTATGTTACAGAAAGAACGAATGCAAATTTTTGTTAGGAAAATAGGAAAAGAGCGAAGGAATACCAAGACGAAGAAACCAAAAAATCTCTTCGCAAAATAGTATCGGGCCTATAGTGGTTCACGCCAGTCAGAAAAGACATCTCTTGATGGACGTCACCCAATTATGTCACGTGATTCCATTAGCTCGAGCTCGACAAGGAAGAGACCAATCCAATTAGCCCCTTGTTACGTGGTACGGACAAGCAGTTACGTTGTCAGACTTATAAGTGGACTAGTCTGTTGACGGAAACATGAGGTAGAGGATTTTACGTTGGTCTATCCATAAAACCCATCCCCGACCACACTTTTCTCATGAGAGTAGAAACATGGACTGTTTTTTTCCAAATGGAAGCTTAACTCGCATATCAAAACCTGAACGCGGATACATCTGTCCAGTTCCTGGAAAATGCCCTAAGATGTGAAAAACAGTCCTAAGCTGAAGGGCTTGTCGTAATAAAGTATATTTTATTCTTTTTCAAAACTATACAAATTTCATGGAATTTCCTATGAATAAATTTTAGCTTTTTATGATTGTCGTATATCATTCAAAATTTATAACAATTTATAACACGCGTAGGCCCTTTTTTAAATTTCAATTTTATAAGATATTAGTGAAATTAGAAGGCGCGGTGCAGGGCCGGCCTTGGGCCACTGCAACATATGCGATCGCATTAGGCCCAGCCCAATTCTAGGTGTAAATTATTAAATTAAAACATTATAACTATTATATACATAACAACGGGGTTTCCGCGGCCTTCTGATTTTCCACAACCTCCTGGAAATCTTCTGAAATTATTAAGATCTCTTTAAAATCTCCTGAAAAATAGACGAAATTGTCAATTTTGGGGTTCTAGTCCTACGCGCGATCAAACGAAAAAAACAACAAAAACCAACGGTAACGACGAATGTTATTTTCTAAAACAAAATCTTAATTTTGATATTATGCTTATCCCTATTAGTTCACCTAGCATAAGTTGGGGAAGAGTATAGGCGGTTGGTCGCTGTGCTGGCCACATGACCCCCTCGTTAACAGTGGGCCATAGAACCAGATGACCTTTACATTATTTGTTCTATAGACCTCATGGTCTGAGAAGGGAAACTTTGCTTACGTTTAATCATGAAATTTAAAAAATTAGGACATTATTATTCTTTTTTTTTAAAATCGCTTAAATTATTTTTTCTTTATTGTACGCACAGTGACCGAGTTGTAAAGAGCTTAATTTATGTACTGATGGGTTTCGGTTTTAGATCGCTATGATAACTTGGTTTTGAATTTCGGAATTTAAAGGGCGCCCCTGATTCAATTGGGTAAAAGCGTTTGATATCTGTGCTGGACACATGACAACATTTGTTAAACTTACAAATTACCTTTACAATATCTGCCACTAGAGCTGAGAAAATACACTTAGATAGATAGATATCTAGTTAGATAGTTAATTGATGCAATGCACATGGTTACACAAGAATATGGTAGTTGTCTTTCTTTTTCAAAGAACTCCCCCCCCCCCTGCTTTTTGTTCTCATGCCCTCCCCACCCACCCACCCAATGTAGTTGCAATGTCTGGAATTTCTGTCCCTGACATTAAAGATACGTTGATAAGTTATCTTAGCACCTTAACTCTTTCCGACCCACATTTCCCCCCAACCAACATTAGCACAAAAACTGTACCTACTTTCCTTGACTAGATTGTCAACTCGCCAAGATAGAGGTCTCGCAGGTTATCTCGGGATGATAAAGCAGACGACCTCGAACTCGGACATGCGCATCCTTGCATAATCAAATGTGCTCTTTTTTTTTAAAATCCCATTCGTGAACGGGGTTGGCGCGTGCTCAGCACCACTCCAATCTCTAAATACATTCGTCATAAGAAATAGCCTACACGTATAAAAAAAATAATGCTATTACCCTTTTACCTATCCCTTAGTCTGTTGGACCGTTGGGGCACCAAGCAAGACTCGTCTACCGTCTTTCTCCATTCCTCCCTGTCCTTTGCCCTGTTTAGAACCTCTTTCAAGGGCAGGCCCGTCCATTCTTTTATGTTGTCCTCCCATTGCTTTCTCTGTCTGCCTCTTCTTCTTTTTCCTGGTACTGTTCCCTGAAGGAAGGTCTTTGCGAGCCTCGAAGATCTTGTAGTATGGCCATAGATTTTGAGCTTGCGTTTTTTTACGGTAGTTAGCAGGTCATTATGGGGTCCGATCGCTTCAGTAACCCTGTCTCTTGGTTTGTGATGCGGTCTTTGAACGTGATACCAAGGATCCTTCTGTAGCATCTCATTTCCATTGCTAGGATCCTCCTCTCTAGCTCTTCAGTCAGCGTTCAAGACTCACAAGCATATTATAGCCTACATGTATAAAAAATAATGCTATACACCATCTTATAAATTACAGAGTTCTTTCAAAAGAGAAGAAAATAGTGTTTACGGTCCTACGCGTATCTTAGTGTCAGTCAAGCAATGCATGTTAATTAATGACTTGGTCATTGGTTTTCCTGGCAGATCCAGGCTACCCATTCCATGCTCTAATGGCACCCGGGGAAAAGGAGCACTTGCCCTAACATAAGGAATAAGAAATGTGCCTTTGTCTTTATGTCTTTCTGGGTATTTTATCAGGCTGTGCTTTTGTATTTATACATTATAGTTTAGAGTTTTATGTATTAATAATATTATTGCTCCTTGTACTGTTTACATACATATATTAAAACAGAAATGAACAGCAGCACCAGGGACTAAGTTTTTAAAATGAGAGAAAGTAGTGAATTAGATGCGACGAAAATAAGGGACTAGTCATTAGAGGTTAGGTTCACTTAGTGCGTTATCGCTAGGCGGTGCTGTCCATTCCGGGGTCACTGGTTCGAGCCTTGGTCGGCGCAGTCCCTTATGTTGAAAGTAAGTGGGGGCCCTAAGCTAACGTTTGTGTAGTCTAGAGGTTGTCTGTATATAGTCCCTGTTGAAAGAGAATGGGGGCCCTAAGCTAACGCTTGTGTAGACTAGAAGTAGGCTGTATATCGTCCCTGTTGAGAGAAAATGGGGGCCCTAAGCTAACGCTTGTGTAGACTAGAGGTTGTCTGTATATAGTCCCTGTTGAAAGAGAATGGGGGCCCTAAGCTAACGCTTGTGTAGACTAGAAGTAGGCTGTATATCGTCCCTGTTGAGAGAAAATGGTGCCCTAAGCTAACGCTTGTGTAGACTAGAGTTTGGGCGTTGAAAGAAATTGGGGGCGTTAAATCTAACGCTTGTGTAGACTATAAATTGGCTGTATATCGTCCCTGTTGGGATAAAGTGGGTGTCCTGTAGAGACTACACGTAAATCTTGCACTGATTGACTTACGTCTGTCAAAGAAGAGAGCGAGAGGAGGACAAAAACATCAAACCTAATAACATGCTTTTTAAAGTGCCGTCAACTGCACTTGAATGATAAAGTTGCTTTTTTTCCCCCTTCTGTTTGTCTCTCCCTTTAAAGAATGTAAACTCTTTATGACGTCTGCACAGTTGAGGTGGGTGGGGGTGGGGTCATATGTTCTATTAAATGAAATTCTCATGGTCAAATGGAGGGAGTGGCATGCCCTATTTGGAGGGCCACCTATAAAGAGGTTTAGCAAGAGAACACGAATGACTTAGAAACTCTACGTCGGGCAACTTCAATCTACAAACAAATATATACAAATAATTTAGAAGTGCACAGAAGAGGAGTGGACTGTTGTTTCATTCAAGTGGAAATAGAAAATAAAAAAAAAAAAAAACATCGTAGGGGGCCTACTGGGTTTGATTTTCTTTAAGTTATTTTGTTCGGAGGCGCGGTGGCTGAGCGGTAAAGCGCTCGGCCCCCCGAACCGGGGGTTCCGGGTTCGAATCCTGGTGAAGACTGGTATTTTCAACTTCGGAATCCTTGGGCGCCTCTGAGTCCACCCAGCTCTAATGGGTACCTGATATTAGTTGGGGAAAAGTAAAGGCGGTTGGTCGTTGTGCTGGCCACATGACGCCCTTGTTAACCGTAGGCCACAAAAACAGATGAACTTTACACCATCTGTCCTATAGACCAAAATGTCTGAAAGGGGGAACTTTACTTTAGTTTACGTTATTTTGTTCACAGGGGAGAATCCACGAGAAATAATTATCAGAGGCGTAGCGGGATACTTGTGACTTTAAAAGCAAATAAGAAAAAATAAACGAATAACTATTTGTCAAGTATTACTTTGAGCAATGTTTTTTTCCTTTTTTTAATTATAGCAACCCACTCTGTGTTTTTTGTTTTTTGTTTTTGTAGATGTTAATTATTTGTTGTACCTAAAATACATTCAGCGATTGGATCATATTAGGACAAGTCAACTATCGTAAAAAACAAAAAAAACAAAAAAAACAAAAAAAAAAACGCAGGCTAAAACCCTGTGGCCTTCGGGGCTCGCAAAGACCTTCCTTCAGGGAAAAAGAAGATGAGGCAGAGAAAGTGATGGGAGGACAACATTAAAGAATTTACGGGCCTGCCGTTGAAAGAGGTTCTAACTACAGCCAAAGTCAAGAGAGGAATGGAGAAAGACGGTTGACAAATCTCGCATGGTGCCCCAGCGGTCCAACAGACTAAGGGATAGGTAAAACAAATGACACGAATCAATATGAATGTAAAAACAAATTGGCTAATTAGTTAATGGTACTTAAAAATTATTTTTTTTGCATCGACAAAGTGAAATAAATGCTACTTTTTGAGTTATGTGGATTTATTCCCCTTTTAAAAGTTGTGTACACGTTTTTCTCCCACTTCCCATTCTCAGATCAAGTTGAAATTTTACAGAATTATTTATAGTCGATGACAATACATGAATCAATAAAACATTAACCAAATTAGTTAATAAATTAACGGTTATCAATTAATTTTCCTGAAGTATAGCTGTGATTTTGGAGCTCTTTCTTTTAGATAAACTTTGCTATAAAAATTTATTTATTTTTTTAATTTTGCTTTTTATTTTTTCTTCATTTAAGTTGGGTGTTTATAATTCCGGAAATTCCCGAAACTGGTAGCGAAGTTGATAGTGTCGCGCTAATGACGATAATTGGTTCACCCGACAAATGATGCACAGACAACTGGACATATTGACGATTGACTCATATTTCTCATAACAAATGTTCCATACGACAAATGGCTGACGGTTCACGGATTATTGCTTTACAGAATAGTAGCAAATTGGTACTATTCTGCTAACACGCTTTATGTGTTTATATTGTACTGCAGATTGGCATTATACGCCTAAGTTTAAAAAAAAAAAGTTTTGTAACCTTTACATCATCTGCCCTATAGATCGCAAGGTCTGAAAGGGTTACTTTACTTTTGTTTTTACATAATTTTCTAAATAATTGGTTTATTTGTAGTGTAACCCTGTGCCGCGACACATATATCCAGCTTTTATTTTTCGTATTGGAATTCCATTAAATATCGGGTTTATCGAACTTAAATTTTGAGATTTATTGTAAAACGTGCTTTTAAAAAAGTTGCACAGGCTCAGTTTGTTTGAGTAGCAGACGACACACCTTTTGAAGAGAGGTGTTGAATAGCTGAAAGGCCAACCGTGAAAATAGAAGGTAGACTATATAGATTATTGCTATGTGTGTGGCGTGTGTGTGGTGTGTGTGCGTGACATGTGAAAGAGGCGCTCCCAAGTACTAGGTCTGGGTCACGTAGCTAGGATGATGCAAAAGTCACGCGAGTTTACGTTTTATGATTTTCATTCAGGGACCAAGTACTTAAGCACTTTTGCTAAAATGAAATTTTGTTCAAAGTATGCACGGAACAAATTTAAAGAAAAAAGTTTACTCTGCCCGGTTACCTAATGCAAGCATTCTTGTGACATGAATGCACAGTGGAAATAGATCCTAGTTTTCTATTTTTTTTAAGAGCTAGGCCCATGGTTAGGTCACCTCAGCCAATCTGTATTTCATCGTTTGTTTTTATCATTGTTGTACAGCGGTGTTTCCCGAAGTGTGGTACGCACCCCCCCCCCCCCCAATTGGTACGGGAAGAGTTTGAAGGGGGTATGCGTTGCACATAGCTAACTATGCTTATTCTTTTAAAAAATAAATGCTCATTTAGTTAATAAATTAGAATAAACTATCATAAGTTTTAAATCATTTTTATTATTTATTTTAAGTTTTTTTTACAAACTCAAAAAATGCGTTATTTTTACATTTTAAGACAAAAGCTCTCAAAGATCAGGAAACGGATAGGGATGTTACAGCTTCCGTCAGCACTCCCAGTTTTTTTCAATGTAAAAGGTAAGTTTCCATTTTTTTTAGAATGTTTTGGATGGGTGATGTGTCTCTGAAGCATACAAAAAATAAACTCACTAATTGAATAATGAATAGTAGCAAATTGTTAAATTGTTTAAGAAAAATTGTGATTGAGTAATCATTATTTTGTTATTAAGCCCTAAAAAAAATTTGATTGTTATTGGGGGGGGGGGGGGGGGGGGGGCGAAGGGTACTCAGCGTTACGAAAATTCTTAAAGGGGTACGCATACGTCAAAAGCTTGGGAAACACTGTTGTCGAGACAGAACAATGCGGAGACAATACTATTACTCCTGAAATGTTATCGTAACTCTGTTACGACGCGTCCCGGATAATTTCCCTAAGCAATTTACCTTTTTTCCGTACTCAATTTCGAGACAAATCAAGCTTGCATAGGAAGAACAACAATTTTTATTTTTTCCTTGGTAACCCGGATGTCGGACTAAAATCGGTAAGAATTGTGGGTTTAACCTTCCTCCTGAAGTAGATGACTCTATTTTTAGCAACCAATCAGCTTTCATTTGGAAGTTGTGGGTTGACAGGAAGTGCTCAGTCAGCGAGCGGCAGCAGCTCAGCAAGAAAGGAACCAGATGATTTGATTAGGTCTTGGGTATTCTCCTCAGGAAATGGACAAAGATGGAGGAGAAGCCCAATGTCGTCTGCTAGGCATGAATGAAACGGAAGTCTTGGTAATGAACGATCAAGGTCAAGATTAGATCGTCCTGTCCTAGACAGTGACCGTTCCAAATCGGGCTGGAAACATGTCTTCGTTTGTGTACAAGTAATGATTATATAAGGTATAAGAAGATCTAAGTATCGTATAGTATAAATTTTGTCGAAAATATTAGGACCTTGTCATCTGATTGACTCTTTTTGTGGTCATGTACGTTCTGGACTGTCGCCTCGATGGTCTCAGGTTCGAACCTTAACCGCAGCTATCTCCCGCCGTCTAGTGAAAGGTTAGGACTAAGATGTAGTTTAATTATCTTCCAATCTGAAGTAGCATCCTAAACGTAAAATTAACAAATTTGCAAGCAAGTCGACAGTAGTAAACTAGTGCTTGAGGATTTGTTGAAACTCTATGTTAGACTTGGTGTGACAAATTTTGAGAAAGAAAACACAGACCGACTCACAGATCTAGTGACGTATCGTCCAGCCTGTAAATAGCTACCATAAATCACTGCTAGTGTCAACCTAATGTTATGTAAATTTTATAAAAAGAATATTAATGAGATTATTAATATGTATGACTCATTGAGGGTCATAAGTAAGGTTTTGGTTAGAATGATTTACCTGTTTGGTTGCACGGCCGTTAATGTCATTTAGTGTACAATTTGTAGGTTAGTGCTTAAATATTAATTTCCATTTTGTTTTGTTTTTAAATTAAACATTTTATTAGCTGAGATTTGACAAATATTTGTCCGGTTATTTTCAAAGCAAACCAAAACAAAAAACAACAACAAAAAAAAACAAGAAAAAAAAACAAAAAAAAAACAAAAAACAAAAAACAAAAAAAAACAACAACAAAAAAAAACAAAAAAAAAACAACAAAAAAAAAACAAACAAAAAAAAAAAAAAAAAAAAAAAAAAAAAAAAAAAAAAAACAACAACAAAAAAACAAAAAACAAAAAAAAACAAACAAAAAAAACAAAAAAAAAAAACAAAAAAACAAAAAAAAAAAAAAACAAAAAAAAAAAACAAAAAAACAAAAACAAAAAAAAAAACAAAAATAAAAACAAAAAACGTTCTTAAGGACGACCACTGGAAAAAACTTTCAGACCCTGAACATGTTAGGCTATTCAATCTTATTCCATTTTTTTTTTTGAAGTAACGTCTGTAATATATAAGACAAAATAAGATAATGAAGTTTGCTAACATTTAGTTTTAAGTAATTCAAGCAATAGATTTTTTTTTAACTTCAAAATTTTTGTTGAATGGTGAATATTAATGGCCTCCTCCAGTCTTGGAACGACTATGGATTATCTCTTGGAAATGGGATGAATGCCTGGGCATTTACTGTGGTGGGAACGATGTCGCCCACACACCAGTTCCCCACTCTCCAGGCAGCTGGTGTATCCAAAGGAAGGGCAAATACCGATACACGGGATCAGCGGCGTCGCAGGCTCTGCCAGGGTGTTGTAGTGAGTGCTGCAAACTTCCTTAGGGTCGCCTGCTCCTGATTTTTTTTTCTAAAGGTTGACTCCCGAAGCGTTTCCCATGAATGAGTGTTGCTTCAAGGCAACAGAAGCTTAAATTCATAGTTCTCCTCCTCCTAGGTGGGTAGCACTAGCCAGGAATGGCTAACTAGCCCGTCTTTCCCGAAGCTTACTGGCTTAGATGCCTGTTACTCGCCTTCTTCTGTCAATGAAAACAGTTCCGCCGGACTCTATATCTGAGCCACACGTGAAGGCCAGGAGTTGGACTGGTTGTCAGAGGCTATTTGAGATGCATGCCATTAGGATGCATTTTACAGTGCTTATATCCATTACCACATCCGGAAATGACAACCTTGCGGAACATGAACTTTGACCTATAAATAGCAAACGTTCCATCAAAAGAGAAGATAATTAGGTCATATGCGTAATCTAAACGTGTATTATAATTAGAGATATTTAGAGACTTAAACTTTGCTAAGCCATTGGATTCAGGCAACCCGTTCCTTTTGCGTTCCAGGTTCTAATGGCATTTGGGAAAAATGTGCACTTGCACGAATTTATTATTCCCTTCCTGTGGAAAAATGTGCACTTGCACGAATTTATTATTCCCTTCCTGTGGGATGAGTGGTCGAGAGGGTAAGTGCGCTTGAACTTGGCTTGGCTACCTAAGAAGGGGACTCGAGGTTCGACACCCGACTCGAGCAGAGTTGTGTTTAATGAGCGTCTAAAGGCAGCACGGAAAACCTCCCAGATACCCCTGACCCCACTAGACCACAAATGAGATTGGATCATAGCGCTCTGAGTATGCTATAAGCATGAAAGTAGCGCTATATAAAAGCTATAATTTATTTTTATATTTTACGTTGTGTTCTGATGTCGTAAGTTGTGGTTAAATGTTTTATTGCTACTTGTTAGTCTTGTGTCATGAACTGTCTTTAGTCATTTTAATTGTAACATTTATTTACGATAAGTGGATAGAGAGAGGGCACCGCAGATCCCGCGAGGGGAGGGGCTGTAAGAGATGATCCTCTATACCAGCGGTTCTCAACCTTTTAAGCTTGGGGACCCCTTTTTACAATCCCCACTTAGCGGCGATTCCCATCCACACAGCAATAGAAGAATAGACAAAGCAATCCATATTTTCGATGGTCTTAGGCGACCCCTGGCAAATTGTCAATCGACCCCCTAAGCGGGGTCGTGACCCACAGGTTGAGAACCCCTGTTGTATACATACACAAACATACATATACAGACACACACATATGTAAATGTGTGGAGCGATGAAACAATTTATGTTATTACTTAGTTTAGTATTAATCCTTCTACATTGACCTTGCCTTCGTGTTTCAGTCTGATGAACCTTTGGGAAACCACACATGATCTGTCGACCGTATTTCTCCATTCCTCTCGTGGCTAGAATCTCTTTCAATGATAGGCCCCTCCATTCTTTAATATTGTCTTCCCATCGCTTTCTCTGTAAAATGTTTGTAAAATGTTGTACATGTTTCGGATGTTCCTTCAGAGTTGAAGATAATTACTTCCTAGTCCAAGCCTCCCGCAGCACGACGTGGGATGGGAGTGGGCAGGGTTTGAACCCGGGACCATGGGTAAATCTGAACGATAGTCCAGATTGCAAACCGCACGACCAGGCAGCCATCTCTGTCTGCCTCTTCTTCTTTTTCCTGGTACTGTCCCCTGAAGGAAGGTCTTTACGCGTCAATATGTGTGTTCTAGATCTGTCCTTCGAGGGCAAGAGGAGCGGGGCAATGGACCTCATTCACCAATCGTAAACAAGCAACATTTTGCCACGTGGTTCTCTTTCACTTCTATACAACTTACGCAATCCATAAAGGCTGTCACGTGATAGGTTTTTTTCATTGTTTTATCAATATTATCACGTGGCTAAAAGTTGTTTGTTTACGATTGGTGAATGAGGTCCATGCAATAAATAACATAAGTAATACTTCGGGTCAAATTTTTTCCTTTTTTTTTTTTAAATAGTCCGACATGTCCCAGACATAATAACTGGATCATTTCCAGATTACAGATTTCATTACTAATGATACTCTTTTCATATCAAAAAAGAATTTGATGATATAATATAATCGAGATGTTATATGATAGATACACAGACATTGAGCTACCCGACAGAGCCAGTGGGTCAAAGATAGCTGCCAACACAGCAAATATTTGCAGTTTTAGTCTTTGTTTAACATTGTCATTTGAGTAGCCTTCGTATAGTTAGCACAAGTTTGGCATGTTTGACTTTGAAAAGCAACATTATAGCCTAATATTCTCTCTCCCTTTTCTATTAATAAAACTCTGAGACAGGACATTAAAAAAAAATAAAATAAAATGAAAAGACGTTGTTTCAATACGTGACATTCGTGTCACTGAGTCAGCACAAAAGAAGGTACGTCATTTTTTTTTTCTCCCGAGGGTCGCATTACAGTATAACGCGAACGCTGGTGGGCCCAAGACTTAAACTGCAAATGCAAATTATTCTGGTTGTGCTGTACTATTTGTACACGCTGGGGTCAAGGAAAAATAGTTTGTTTTTTTTTAACTTTAAAAAAAATTTAAATTTAGTTTGAGTGAACAGCGCTACTGCATTGTAGCTCTACTTGAAACCTGCGACATCTTTTAATTTAATTCACACCCCGATGATGGCGATTATCTCGCTTGCATTTGAAATTTAAATAAATGCATTATTAGAAGATCAATTCTTAGTTTGTCAATAAATCAATGGCAGAAAGAAAATTAAGAAAGTTTAGCTTTTTAACTTAAAATTTTACATCATTCTTTTATTTGCGCCTTCTGTAGTAGAATCATCTCTAGTTGCGTCTCTTGACTTTTGCTTTTTTGTCTTCTGTCTTGATTCAACACTGGTATAAGATACACAAAAACATATATTCATAAACACCAAAATAACACTATGAAATTTTGCTATAATACATTGATATTTCAGTAATAGTTAGAGACGCATATAAGGACTCTAACAGGTAATGAATTAACGTTACGTTTCTAAATACTTCTTATCTTATCTTATATAATACAGACGTTACTTCAAAAAAGATGATTACGTGATACGCGTCATGCATCTAGTCATGAATGTTAATCAATTACTTTAATTCTGCAAGTCACTGGCTTTCCTGGGTGGCTCAGGCAACCCATTCCATGCTCTAATAGCACTAAGGAAAAAGGAGTATTTGTACAAATTTGTCCTAGCATATGGAACGAGGAATGTACCTTTATCTTTGTGTCTTTCTGAGTATTTTATTAGATTTTGTTTTTGTAGCTGAAGATTATGGTTCAATGTTTTATGTATAATTGCTACTTTACTTTTGAGTCTTTTCTCCTGAAGGCTCTCGAAATTTAGTGATTTGACTAAAGGTGTTACTCTAGTCAAATGTGAATATTCGTTTGTTATAAATCTCACTGCTCTATATACCTAGGTCAAAGATGTTTTCACGTGCGTCGTTAAACTTGTGACTATGGGACCTTCGCTTTTACTGTAGAAAATAAGTTTTATCTCAATCTTACAGGGGATCTTTGCATGTCTTTCTCGTATCAAACAAAAAGGTTTCCGTGGTTTTAAATATCATTGCGCGTGTCTTGTGAACATATTCTACCCTACGACCAAGAATTATGATTTTGCTTGAACACTTTTAAAAAAAGTAGTTGGCAATGTTTTGTGGTTATTTATAAATCTCTGGTTCTTGTGGGCGGTAATTAATTATCTTTTGTGTCATTCCAGCAGTTGTTACCCCTGTTCTGCCTTAAAACAAAAACGAGTTCTATGTCCAAATACTTTTTTCTTATTCAAGTTCTCAATGGTCGATGTGACGTAATGTTTACCTCAAGGCAAGAAATGACTCCAAAACATTCTGTTACGATACATATTTATACAGATTATGTAAAAAAAAAATATCACGGCACAAGTTAAAGTTTATTTACAAATTATTGTGTAGTATATATAAAAATAGTGGTCAAATGTTTTAAAAAGTCAGGCTATTGTATATGAAATGTCTTTTGTTTACCCTTGCTAGCAAAGTTACCCCTCACCCATAGCTTTTTCTCATATCCATTTCTGTGTGCCAAAGTTGGCAGTATTTAGCAGACGACAATCCCAAGTTCATACACCGGAAGTACGGTCCGTTCGTTCAACTATATTTAATGGAGATTAAATAAAAAAAAATAATTTTAGGGTTAAAAAGAAAGGTGACATGTTGAAAGCTCGAAAACATGTTTTCCCATTGGCGAGACATTTTTTGTTGAGTTTCCCCACCATTTAACCAAGCCTATATATTATTTTAAAAAGAAATTAAATTAAAAAAATCCATGAACTGTAAGTTTAGTGATATATAATAGCTGTTGGTTTTCTTATGTACCGGTATAACAAATATTGGATGTTCGAAACACAGAACTGAAATGTACAGACTCTCGCCTTGAAATCTTACCAGTTGGATGTTTTCGAGAACTAAAAATAACTATACTTTAAAATCACTATTTCAATCCAATTCGAGACTCGATTTTTGTGAGTATAGAACGAGATTTGATTTGAATTTTGCTGAAGAATTTTGTTCTTCACGGCTTCATGTTCCAATGTTTGACATCTCTTCAAGCGTTTGTTAACTCTCCCCCCCCCCCCCCCCCCCCCGTGCATGTAAGTAGGTCAGCTGATGTAACGAGGTCACCGGAGAGGTAGACGTTCCGTGGCTCGCAGCACCGACCCATATATCGTGTTCTAGTTACTTTTTTTTATGTGAGCGTCAGACGACTAATAAATATTTCACCTAATAGTAAGCGCTCTCTAGTAGTGGCAAAGGTCAAGGATAATAGGTGATTCGTACGCCAGCTTGGTCAGGTAAGCCGAGCACTAAAAGTAGAGCCCCCATAAAATCCCATCTCTGATTTAAGCCTGCACCTTCCTGCTTTTTAACTGCTCATATCATTTGAGTTAAGTAATTAAAATCTACATCCTTCCGCGTTTTAACTCTTTTTAAACTCTCCATGAGTTTAGAAGTTAGCTAAAACGTGCTAATCGACATGATCTTGTTTGACTGGACGAGACAAAAAGATCTGGTGAAAGAATTCTTAGCAGACGTTATTAAGTCTGGAACTGATATTGACTCCACATTTCTAAACATGAACCATGCTGAAGAATCTTAAAGTTTATTTCTTTTTAATAATAACATCTTCAAACTGTGTAAGACGCAAGTTTTAAAAATACGATCAAAACTGCACGCCTCTAGCAATGACCTAGTTTCTTTCCTACGCAAATATGACAATGATGCGACCCCTCTGAACCTACACAATGTTGATGTTAATGTCGGTTTGGACGACGTAGGGCATGAGATTCGCAAATGAGAAGAAAAAACACTCCACGGAAAATTCCCGGCTTTATTACATGGGGACAACATTGACAAGGCTGCATGCTTAGGATGGCTCAAAGCAGGTCATCTCTACCCTGAAACTGAAGGCTTTGTTACATCAATACAGCAAAGAGTGATTAGGGCAAAAAATTACGAGAAGCATACCCTGAAACTCAATGTTATCGACAAATGCCGAAAATGTGGAAATGTGGGTGAGTCAATTGAACACATAATAGCAGGATGTTCAGCCCTATCGGAATCTGCCTACCTAGGTCGCCATAACCAAGTTGCAAAGCTAATACACCAGCACTTGGCTTTGACACACAATCTGATCGGTAAGGATACTCCTCCTTATTTTAAATACCCACCACAAGAGATTGTCTAGTCTACAGGTCATCTATTGTACTGGGATAGATCTATTTTGACCGTCAAAACGGTAGATTTTAATCTGATTTGCTGCTCATCGATAAAAAAGAAAAGGCCGCTACCATTATTGACATCGCCGTACCACTATCTCACAATTTAGGAAAAACTGAGCTGGAAAAACAACGAAAATATGTGAACCTTGGCTTGGAGATTAAGCGTTTATGGAAATTATCTAAAGCAACAATATACCCCATTGTTATATCAACCGAGGGATAATAACAACTGACCTCACAGACACCTTCAAGACCCTTGGCATTCCTAGGAACATTCTCGTTGCCTGTCAGAGGGCGGTACTGCGGCAGACCTGCCACATCACCAGAAAATTCCTTAGTGGAAACTGATAGAGGGACTACGACGAATTTTGTTTCCCTTTAACGAAACTCCACCCTGGCAGCGCCAGAGAATGAATACTCGTTCGTTTCTAACATAATAATAATGACAATGTCTTCGATTCCGAAGATTAAGGATGCGTGTAGTGATTTACATAACTTTGTAGACCCATTTGCGACCTGCATATTTTCCCCCATCACGTGCAGACAAAGTCGTTGTCCGCTGGTGGTCTATTTGGGTTTTCTTGTCGTCTTCTGCGCCTGTCTTCAATAATGTCTTTTCTTTGAGTCTCAAATGTTTGTCCTGCAGCCTTTGCGAGAGCTCTCCAACTTTCAGAGGCCATCTGCTGCCAGCTACTTTCCTCTATCCAATGCAATAGACATTGAGGAATGGAGGAAGACGGTCAACCGATCTTGTAAAGTGCCCTTACCGTGTGCAGCAGGCTAAGGGACAGGTGAACGTGAACAACAAAATGTGGATGATTTAAAGAAGTAGATTCTTCATGAAGTATATTTAAATGAAAGAGACATAAGAGAAATGGGAGAAAAAGAAAAAAAAAGTTAATGTGCAAGTGACAGACAGACTGACTGACTGGCTGGCAGAGATAGTGAGAGAAAAACAGAAAGTTGGAGAGAGAGACTAAGTGAATAGAAGCATGAGAACGTGTGAGTGAAAGAGAGTGAGATAGAGAGAGTGTAGGAGGTCGTGGTGGAGGCAGTAAAAGAGGAGTCATAAAAAAAGAGAAATTTATTACGGAAAAGGATTGAAACAAATACATTACTAAATCAATAGTATGAGGAACGCTAAAAGAAGAGCACAAGTATTTTGTGAACTGTGCACATAACGGCAGAAGACACTGAAAAAACAGCTCTAAATATAGAAAGCTGTGACATTTATTTTATTTTTTTTGTTGTTGTTGACAAGAGTACATGCCAGTGTCGTGACGTAATGGCGCGCGACTCTTCACCCGCGACATTGTTTTCGATGTCTCAAAGCAGACCTAGACTGAGATCAGGAGAGTGGGCAGTCTCCACCCCCCCCCAACCCCCATCAGAAACTTTCAATACGTTTGACCAGAAAGACAACATAGTAAGTGCTGTAACTACGTTGTTTCGAGAAAACCCACGAATCACTAAATAATTGAAAGATGTTTTAAATAATCGAGCATATAAATTGGAAGACTAAACAGTAAAGTAGGAATAATACATAAAACACTGAAAACTTACAAATTCAGATACACAACCCAATAAACTACTCAGGAAAGATAAAGGAACATTTCTTATACTACAAGCAATACGAATTCATACAAGTGCTCTTTCTTCCTTAGTGCCATTAGAGCATGGAATGGGTTGCCTGAATCAGCCAGGGGAAGGCAACGAATTAGCAGAGTTTAAAGTCATGCATTGACATATTCATACCTTGCCCGCTGCCATCCCGCGTCGTCGTCTGAAGGAACATCCGAAAGATATAAAATATTTTACAAACATATTTATATATTTATATAATACATGTTTACTTTTTTATGAAAATTAACAGTCACAATATCAAATTTAAACTTAAACAATATTGAAACTTCTAGGTTTAAAACTGGATCCTTCGCTATTGTGATAAACCTTGTCTTGTAGTTATTGATGCCTGTCTTCGACAGATTACTCTAAGGGATGTCTGAGGTTCTTATGCGGGTGTATTCAATGTTACTTACTAACAAGAACATAGACTCACACAAAGTAACAAGTGAAGAAGCTAAGCCCAAACCGTTAGATAACACAGACGATGGTTTAATACTGACAAAGGCCACAGCCGAGTCTCTGTCTATAAAACACATTATCCCTAAGAAATCCTATCACCAACTGACTATGTCCTTCGGTAGTCTTTAGCCCAACTATGTTGTGTCGTCACAAAGTCGCGTCCAAAGTCCGTCAACTATAGTGCGTCTCTATACAAACTAATAACACTAACTAAGTGTCTCACTCTATATAGCTCATACAGGCTGTGTAAATACACTAAAGTCTGCTATAATTAATCCCTTGATTGGAACAATAGTTTAATAAATATTTTTGTTATTAATAGGTTCTGGGATTCCAGAACAAAGTGAGTTCTTTTTAGCCGGTTTTGGGTGCCAGTCTTTTGGATTTTAGATATAAAGGGGTGCCTCTCTAAGGATTCTATTTGGGGAACGACTCTTAAGTTTAGAGATCTTTATCAATGGTCTATTGAAACTATGGGGTCTTACGAAGACTTCACAAAAAATAACTCATCACCCAGACATCAAGGCGGTCAATGATCTCGGGAATACCCGTATCGAGAAGAAAGAGAACAACTCAAATATAATTAAAAAAAACGGTAATAAAATTTACTGCAATTAAGCTCCCCCCCCCCCCCCTTTTTTTGTGTGGCAAATATACAATCGATAATTACGAAGGTGTGAACAAATATTGTAGCCGACGGGTGATGAGTAATTGTGGACACGATTGGTTCGAGATTAAAGATTTCAATGAATGATCCACTTCTGCAACTTGACCAGAGAGTAGCTTGCCCTTTTTTTTTTTATTTCTATGAGCGCGTGCAGAGAAGCATGCTACAAGTTAAATACACATAAATGGGAGAAAGAGATTCTAACCAATATGTAGTGGACCTCTTAGAAATAGATACAAAAAAAAAATAAATAAAATGGAAATCATTGATTCACATAATAGATTAAATTCCAAAAAAATAAACCTTAATTTTTTTCCATGCGGCTCACTTGCTATAATTGGTTCCGTGTCTTAGTGGGAAAAGAACATATTGTCGCCATTGAGAATGGCTGGTCTTAAATACGGACAAGGACGGAAGACAAACTCTCCGTAACTGGCGAACAGCATTCTGTTGTGTAAAAAAAAAATACTATAGCCAATGCCGGATGTATAATAATAATTACACTACTGCCGTAATATATCGCGTTGACATTTCTACTTCCGTAAGTAAACCACTAATTAAGGCACATCAAATAAACAAAACTACCATTTATTTTATTTGATAGAGTAGGCCTACATTACCATCAAATCTGACTTAGGCTACTTATCTTTCTGAGAGTACATTACCATCAAGTCTTGCTTAAAGTACACTACTATAAACTCTTGCTTATTGTAAATTACCATCAAATCTTGCTTATTGTAAATTACCATCAAACTCTTGCTTATTGTAAATTACCATCAAACTCTTGCTTACTGTACATTACTAATGTTCTAGTTGTAACGCTGATGCTGTGGCTTTGATATTTAATCATATCCAATTGCAAGGCGGGTGGTGCCAGTTGTCGACATCCTGACAGAAGTGATTTGCTGAACTGAAGCCAAGAGCGTCATAACATGAATTGCAAAAGGTTAACCCATTCAGACCTAGCTATCTACAACAACAAGCTAAACCAAGCTGTTAACAAACTAATACAGAGCTATGGTACAAAAATATTTGCCTCGCTCAGGATAGGTTGTTTTTTTTTTTCCAAATACGCTTCAGGAAAAAAAAAAGTGTGAAGTCAAGAAATCAGAATGTTCTGAAAGACTTTGGTGAGTTTGAAATGTCAACTCTCCATTGAGATTTTATTCTACCTACTCTAACATGGTTCTTTTAAGGAAACACGATAGAACCCAGTGCACAAGGCGGATATCAACACAAGATAGAGAACAGAACAAGTGAAATACAAAAAAAACAACAACTTATAATACAAGAAAAAAAATACTTGAAAAAAAAAAAGACAATACCTCCTTTATACATCTTAATGAGCGATTATTTTGATCTAAATAATTAATGAATGTTAGATAAAAAAAAAAGGATCACGTGATCAAAATCTGGTATGCTGTGTTTCTGCGTGAACAGGGAGGTTCTTCCCTTCCTTGTCAATACCATCTTCTTTCAATGTGGCCTCCACAGTTCGATCTTTCGCAATGAGCTATTTCCAATCCTCTGTATGCATACGGAGGTATGCAAACGCGACATGAAGCTCTTCAAAATCGACACTATCAGCTGGAAAAAAGTAGCACTGGATAGATCCACATGGAGAGAGAGCCTAAAGGAAGGGTCTCGGTTTGCAGATGTCATACACAACAGAAGCAAAAAGAAGGGTGAAAATGCAACGGTGATGACATATGCCCAACCATTGACCGCAGCTGTGTATCAAGGATTGGCCTTTTTAGTCCAACAACAAGTTGCAAAGGGAAAAGATCGTCTCTCGAGACGTAAAATGCCACAGATTTCCAAACAGTAAATAAACATTTTGGCGTTTGATAGGTTTCCCTATACATTGCATCTTTCACCTAAACTTGAAAGGAAATGATGCAAGATGTAGGCTTGTATACACCCTCTCGATTTATTTAAATTGGGTACGATACGATGATCGCTGGTGCTACTCGACCGACAGTTTTAGAAGTTCCCCTCGAGGGTTTTGATGACACAAAATGTACGCAAACTGTAACAATGTTTTGAGGAGTGGAAAGTGATACAATGAAAAGTCTGTTCAAGGGAAGACAGTGAACACACAAATGTGAGAAGCTCTGGTCTTGGCGGTGTTTTGAACCTAATACTGTTTCACTTTCTTCGTCCTAATGCAATTACTCCTTACTCTCTCTCTCTCTCTCTCTCTCTCTCAGGCTGTCTCTCTCACTGTCAGCCTCACTATGTCACTCTCTCCGTTTTTCTGTCTGACTGTCTGTTTGTCTGTCTGTCTGTCTCTCTCTCTGTGTCACTCTTTCTCTGTCACTCTTTCTCTGTCTGTCTTTCTCTGTCACTCTCTCTTCCTCTCTCTCTCTCTCTTTCTCTCTCTCTGTGTCACTCTCTCTCCGTCACACTCTCTGTCTGTCTGTCTCCATCTTTCTGTCTCTTTCTCTCTCTCTCTCTCTCTGACACTCACATCTTTCTGATTGAAGTTTATTTTCTATTATGTAGAAGAGAAATAAAAAAAAAAGACCTACTTTTGAATAAAGACAATACTAAGGCTAATTACGTTAGTTGAGGAGTTTTCTAGCCTTTTGAGACCTTCGGGGCCAATTGTTGTTAGTATATTTTATTTTGCATACACGTTGAAAAATTAATCGGATTAAGGTCACTATGAAAAGATAGGAATACGCCAAGGGAGACAAATCAAACCCTGACCCTCGATCTCTGACAGCCTAATCCCCTTCCCAATTAGCGTGCTAGCTTAGTAAAGGTAAGAATATCCCTTGCCATCTATGGAGCATCTCATTTGTTTCTATGGCTGACGGTTAAGGAGGGTGTCATGTGGCCAGCACAACGACCAACCGCCTTTATTTCTGAAACGATATGTACCCATTAGAGCTGAGTGGACGTGCTTAAAATATCCTAAATTAAATCCCAGTCTAACAGAGATTCGAACTCGAGGCTCCTCGGTTCGTAAGTCACGCGCTTTACACCTCGGCCACCATTTCCCTTCCTGCTAACTTACTACTTTAAGCAAAGGAAAACCAATTCAGCTAATATCTTGACGTATTGATTAAGTCCATTACTATTAATCAACGGGCGCATCAATGGGTGCTAAGATAAAAAGATAATATTGACACGTTCACACCGAAACTAAATCTGAACAACCCTACGTCTGCTGATTCCCTCAACTCATACAAGTATATAGTTTGAGAACCACTGCAGTGTACTCCCAGGAGATCCCAGGAAGATGTCGCAATGCTCAGCTTCCAAGTTCCAAAGTCCTTCTGCCTATTTTTCCTTGCTCTCTTATTGGTCGATTTACTAGGTCAAGCGCATGTTGTTACCGCCCTTACCGGAATACGTCACAGCCAGGGGATAACTAAAAAAAAAATAAAAAAATCAAGCATTGTTGTTTTTCAAACAAATCTATAAATAGATTCAAAAAAAAAAAAGACGGTGTTTCCTCAAGGTCACAAACAGGTTTTGTTTCTTGCTAAGTAATTGATGGACATTCTAGAACTCAATTAAACTTAAGTTTAGATGAGGGAAAAACATGGTAATTTAACTTTTAGCTCTTTAACTCTTGACATTTTTTTTAAATCACATACTTTTCCTTGGGTGCACTGTGTACTTGACAAGTAATAACGCTATTGTCGTCACGAGTCCGAAGGTTAAAGATGAGTGCAGTATTTTGCGTGAGTTCGCAGACCAAATTGCGACCTGCACTAAATCACAACAAACATACACTTTTGGGTCAAATTACTGGTCCAACATATTCATATTTCATTGCCAATGAGGTCAGCGCATGCGCCATGAGAAGGTTGTGGACTTTAAATTTCATTCATGTTAGGGTTACAATAGATTATAGATTGTTGTCTGCTAGTGGATGCTTCCGATATACCGCTTTGTATTTCACCTTTCCCTATTCCTTATTCTTCCGGACCGTTGGGGCACCACACATAACCAGTCGACCGTCTTTCTCCATTCTTTTGTCTTTTGCCTTGAATGCAATGTCTTTCAATGGCAGGCCCGTCCATTCTTTTTAAGTTGTCTTCACATCGCTTTCTCTGCCTGCTTCTTCCTGGTAGGCCTAACCCTGATGGAAGGTCTTTGAGAGCCCTGAGAACTTTGTGATATGGCCATATGGTCAGCCCAACTGCCATTGTGATCCTGTTTCGAATCTCCTCATTTCTGATGCGGTCTTTCTATGTAGACTGAATAGCATCAGTTTTAATGCTTGGATCCTCCTTGTCACAGATAGGCGTGTGTGTGCGTGTGAGCAAAGTTAATTATTTTGTAAGGTGTTTCCACGGCTCACCGACAGACTTGACAGAGTACAGACAAAGGGTCGGAATAGTGTGACACTTAGATTTATACCTGGTAGGGCGACTTGACACCCGTAGGATGGGACAGACACGGACGATTTAGTAGCGTTAGTTTAGGCGTGGGTTAGGGTCTCAGCCTATATAGAGTAGAGTTTTGGGGCAGTCGGGACACAACGCCATGTAGTGTTAGCAGGGGCGTGTGTCGTGTGCTAGGCGTTTTCTGGTGAACGAGACATTCAGACATTGGGAGCAAGTCGCCGAGGCTGGCTCGCGATCTTGGCTCCAATAGGTGTGAGTTGTTTGCCAGAGACATGTAGGAACTAATTCTTAGGGACCAGGGTAAGAAGAAATATTTTTATTAGTTATATATCTAGCTTTAGATGTTAGTTGATTATGATTAAATAGAATGGCGCTTTAGCTAGTTGTTAGCGATATTTTGATTATTTGTCTATTTAGAGTGATAGTCTTATTGACAGTCTGACATTCTGGGTAGCAGTCTTGAGCATGTGGCCGTCTAGCGTAGAGACACAGAATAGATGTTAGCGACAGTGGTGTAGTCAGCAAGACAATGTACGACATGCAGTGATTGACATCAGATGACATGGACAGCGGTACTGAACTCTGATGCAGTCTGCGGCGCTGGGTCCAGTGCATGGAGGATGGAGTAGTCGTGGTGGTCTGATTGGCATGGGTGATTAATTGCTGTATTGTTGATTATGTCTTTATTGTTTATTATGTTAACAGATATCATAGTTTTATTAGTATATAGTATTGAAGCCTTGTCTTATGTTTATTAATTTTATGTTATTAATAATATTTGTTTGTAGTTATCAATTCATTTCATCAATCTATCATTACATTTATTACATTATTTTAAAGTGGCCATCGATGCCTATTTAGAATATTAAATATTAGTTTTAATTAGAGACTTTGACTTTATTATGAGTATTCATTATGTGGTCATTTATGTTGTGACATTGTTGTCATTACTTTAATTTATATACATTCAAAGTAATTACATGCACCAAGAGCGAGAATCACCGTAGACAACTTGTCACCAAGAGCCAATGGAATAATACTGGTACATATATATATTAAAGTGAGGTAAAATGAAGTAGTAACGAAGGGCTGATATGCAGGTTCGTGACACTCCTCTTTAGTTCTGCAGAATTTTGTATATTTTGTTTGTTTAAAATACTATTTATCTTTTTAAATTACAGACGATCTTTCAAAAAGAAGGTAATTTCGTCCTTCGCGTATTCATAGGTTAATCTAGATCAGCATGTTAATTAGAGATTTTGACTCTTCCAAGTCATCAGTTTTACTGGCTGATTCAGCCCGTTCCATGCTTAATGACACTAGGGAAGAAGGAGCATTTCGAAAAGCTTGTCCTATTATATGGAAGAAGAATTGTGTCTGTGTCTTTGTAAGTATTTTATAGGTTGTGTTGCTTTGTATTTCTAAGTTAGGGTTCAGTGTTTTATGTATTACTCCTAATTTACTCTTTAGCCTTCTGCCATGAAGTGTCTCTTAGTTTAGTGATTTTACTAGTGGTATTACTCAAGTCAAATGTGAATATGCTGGCGGTTCCAAATTACGTGTATACTAGCGTCATTAATTGTCTTGTAGTAGGGAGGGGGTCTCAAACTGAGGAGGCATATTCTAATATTTGTTGGACAGAAATTAAATAGCGTTTCAACTTGTGTACTTGTTTGATTTGTTAAAACTTTCTTTTAATAAACCATAATGTTTTGTTGAATTGTTTTAAATAATTGCACCTCTCATTTTGTATTCAATATATTTGTAATCATCCTTTTCAGTGCCCAAATTTAACAAGTCAAACATTGACGAAACTTAACAACCCCCCCAAAACCAATCCTACAAATTTAAAGAGTTACAAACATCAGAAATCTCTTCTGCTTCTTCCTCGTTCTCTGTATTATGTTGGAGCGTTATAAAATTAATTGGACACAAACCTGAACAATATGGGAAGCTGTATGGTGGTAATTCACCAGCAAAAAAAAAAAACCCACGTCTAATGCCTTTGGTAATCCCAATACAATTCACAACAATGTTGGCATCTGACTTAATTAAGTACAAAAAAAAAAAGGAATCTCAAATGTAAATTAGAACAATCTGAGAATCTTTGAATCGCACAAATTGGGGATTCTTGGGTATGATTCAAATGAGAGAAATTTAGGAATCTAAAAAAGTAATTCAGAAAAATTCTGGCAGCTTTAATTAAATAAACAAAAAATATGTGAATCTCTGATATAAAACTTAATAGTTTGAGAATCACTGATGTAATTCAGACCAAAATAATGAGCATGCTGTGAAACAAAAAAATCGGTCAGCTCTAGAAAACAAAAGCAAACATTGTCACAGCTCTGTTTAAAACAAATAGATAGACAAACAAACAATGGGTATGGAGAAAAAACATTTTCTAGTTTAGATGTTTATCACGTGTTTGTAGGGAAATGTTCTAGAATGATCCAACAGCAGACATCTTCAGAGCATTCTGTTATTATTGTTGATACGTATGTTGTATTTCGGAATTTACAACTTTTTTGCCTTTACCCAGATTTTTTGTTTTGTTTTTGTGTGTGTGGGCTGGTCAATATCACAACAGACGAAATTGAAATAATATTTTGTTTTTCTTGAGTGAATGTTTGGTGCAACAGGACAGGGGCGTAGCTAGGATTTCCCCATCGTTTTGGGGCCCGGGGGGCTTGACCTCTTTGGGGGCCCCTGCATTTTGCGTAATATTTATTTTTAATTAAATAAAACAAGGTTACAAAAGACAGTTTGTGTGGAAACACAAACTCAAAATCGGCCCCCGAAGTAAAATGTTTTACATAATTCGGATGTTCCTTCAGAGTTGAAGATAGTTTACTTCCTAGTCCAAACCTTCCGCAGGACGACGGGGGATGGGAGCAGGCAGGGTTTGAACCTTCGACCGTCGATAAATCCGAACGACAGTCCAGTATGCAAACCTCACGACCAGTGGTCCACCCAGGCAGGCTTCAATATTTTCAGAAAGAACATCCGAATGAAATAATATCAAAGACAAACGAGAGATAAGAATGGAGAAAGAAGGCTAACAGATCTTGTGTAGTGCCCCAACGAGGGTGTAGCCAGCACAACGACCAACCGCCTTTACTTTTCCCCAACTAATGTCAGGTACCCATTAGAGCTGGGTAGACTCAGAAGTTGAAAATCCCAGTCTTCACCAGGATTCGAACCCGGGACCCTCGGTTCGGAATAAATAATGTAATTGTTTTGAACAGGCTCAATCTCATATTCGAATCCTGGAAAAATAAAAATCAACAGTGTATCGTGCGACATTGAAATAAAAAAAAACGAAAATGGAGTTTATAAGATTACTATTCGTTTTAAATTAGGTCTAACTTATAATGCATACTAATTAGCTTTTTCTCTTTAAAAACTGCTTGCATAACTGATTTAAAAAATTAGATTTTTCGCTTTCAGAAAAAAAAAGTAGCCGTTGCATCAGAACTTTAAATGGTCTAACATATTGTGATGTCGGATTTTCAATATCTTTTCCAGTTTACGAGATCTAAACGGGACGGACGGACAGACATTTCGCTCAAAACTAATAGCGTCTTTTCCCCTTTCGGGGGCCGCTAAAAAAAACAAAGCTTGTCTAAAGTGGAAGAACTCCGCCCATAACAGTATATCTATCATCTATCTATATGATTTGTTACCAATAATTAATTGACTAATTGAGTATTTTTGTTTATGGATTTGTGTTTTGTTAGGTACAATAAATAATTGTTTAAAGTATCAACTTGATCGGAGAATACGTGAGGGAGAAATAGCGTAAATCTGTGGGGCCCCTGGCAGAGAGAAGTACGTGGCTGCAAATAAACAACGAAAAAATAAAATCCCACAATTCATTAAAATCTGTATCTGTATCTGTATCTATGTCGAAATCAATCAATATGTTTACACTAATTAAGATGACCAGAATTAGCTATGCTGTCTCTCCTCTGCATCGCTTGAATTGACCTGCATTTTCCATGACTGACTTATTTTCTGCAAATTAGCCGATTCGTTGACCACTACTAAAGCCATCCATTTTTCGTAAGCCTTTTGAAGCCCCAGGCTCAAAATTAGGTCTCGACATTGTCACCCAAAAGGCCTAGCATTGGTAGTCTAATAAGTAAATCTAAACATTCCTTAACAAACCTTGAGTCATGGTAAAGACTTAACTAGAATAGCAAACACAGAGCAATAGAGCGTTGCTATGTTTGAGATCTGATCTAAGTGTCCTTATTGTTTCTTTAAAGTTTTCATTTTTATAGTGCTCTGCTAGGCACCGACCCATCGGAAGCCCTAGACGGCTGCCTAGTTTGTCTATGCGTAAGGCATCTTGATATCATCAACAACAACATCTTCAGAATCATCATTCATTATGGATCTTATGAACAGTCCGAAATGACATTATCTAAAGAAAGAAAAGGAGACTTTGAGACCGGAAATGCTTCACCCACTTCTGATTAGACTCATGATTTTGAGCTGCGGTACTTACCAGACAAGTCTTTTACAATTTACACGAACCACCCTCTCTAACGACATCCCCACTGCGCAGACACCAGTAGTCTACTAAAAATAAAGGACAAATACTAGTTCATGAACGCATTGGACCTTATCCATGTTTTTGCGTTTGAAATAATAGCCTATTTAGCAGAAACGCATCGACGACAGTCACTTCGTAGTTGCAGACGCTAGACAAGTGAAAGGAAGGAAAAAAAAAGTGCGCGTTGCTTATTTACCCGAGATGAATGGAGAGCTTTGAAAAAGGGACGTCACTCGGTTTATCTTGTTGAAAAAGCTGTGTTATCTCCCGTGGTCTACTGTGACATGAATTCGTGATGAATGCACAAGGGAGAGATGACGACATTGAATGGACTCAAGGAGAGAGGGAAAGAGAGAGGTATCAAGTTCAAGGTTAATTATAAAGCTCATGAAACGTATTGCTCTAGTGCTATCGTGGATTAGTCCTGTTTTTTTTTTTCATTGCACGCTACCATTTTTTTTTTTTAATTTTTAGTTGCCTGAAATTCTTCAAAGTATCATTCTTCCGATTGAGGAGAGTCAATCAGCCGACATAAAATGTTCTCATTTTTAAGCAGGGCTAACAAAATGGACTTCTTACGAAATCGTGGAAATGATTTTCTTGACAAAATTTCCTATAATAAGGATCTCCATGAAAAATGGCTTTAATCCAGTGTTTCCAGAAAAAGTCTTGACAAATGGTATTCTATTTGATGCTAGCTAATTTACTATAGATAAAATTGTGGATGTTGTTTCTCTTTTAATTGACGAGAACATCGTTGATTTTGGCCTCCTTAAATTAAATTAATGTTTAATTTTATAAACTTGACTTTGTGTTATATTAAAAGAGCATGCATTCCCATTTAATTCTATACCAAACCAAATATTTTCTGACAAACGAAGAAGATGATAATAATTAATAATAATAATTTTATTTATAAAGTACTGTTAACAAACAAAATGTAGGCTCAAGGCACTGTAACAACATTACAAACACAAACACAAGAGCTAACATGACAAACTAATCTAAAAAAGTTTTAAACAGATAGGTCTTTATGTTCTTCTTAAAATCTCTGTCTGAGATCAATGGGGAGTGAGTTCCAAACCTTTGGTCCGTGAACCGAAAAAGCCCGCAGACGTAGCTTTTGAGGGAGAAACGTGGCACTACTAAAAACGTTGAGTCCATTGAGCGCAGGGCTCTCTGGGGGACATATGGAGTAATCAGTTCTCTAAGGTATAAGGGCATCTCGTTGTTATATATACACTGATGACAAAATGTGGCGACCTTGTAATCGATTCTCGCTTTCACGGGAAGTCAATGGAGCGTGCGTAAGAGCGTAGTAGCAGAACCTTGTCTATTTTTTTTGAAGGACTATTCGAGCGGCGTTGTTCTGTATTCTGTAGGTAAGCTATTGAAGCTTAATCATAACAGGGGAGTGAAATAGTAATGAGCAAAATGAAGAATTCCGTCGAAACGTGGAAAAATAGTTACGGAGAGAAAGAATTAAAAGAGATCAAATTATCCGAGTTTGAAACTTACTCCCACAAGGGAAATAACTGGATAAGATTGATATTCCCAAATATTACTTCCCTTGTTAATAAAGTATTCAAAACACTAGAATATTTTTTTCATTTTTTTAAAAAACCTTGGTCTTTGCTTGTATAGATAAAGGGTTCACCTATATACCAAATATATCTGCGAACGTTTCTTTGGGTGTTTTAATTTTCCGAAGTAAATTATTGTTTCGTTTATTTCTATTTTTGAAAGGACTTGATTTGTAAGACAGTTATTAACGATGCTATTATGTTTGAAGCTGAGGCCTTCTCTTTAGAACACAGTTCACATTATCTGGTGTATGCGTGAATCTGAGGGGTGAGAGGTTTCAGCTGGTCAGTCTTTTACACTTACTAGGCACGCCAATGCATAATAGGCCATTATACTTGAAGTAACATTCAATGTTACGAAGGTGCTGTATAAAAGAAGCAACTGCTTTTTGCGGATGACATAGACGGTCTGGATTGGACAGAGGAAGAGGTATCTGACTTCATAGTACACATACACAAGATTTACGCAGCTAATGGCATGCAAATCAATCCCAAAACACACATTATTACCAATAGCGAACAAGGATTTAAAACGGACATCATTGTTAAGGTTCTTTTCTTCTCTAATATACGTATGTGTATCTCAATACTGCATACTTAATGTAACCAAGTCATGAACAATACCGTAACGACACAATGAAGATTCCGAATGCCAATTCACAGACAAGTAACTTATTTATTAAATCTGGATGTATAAAGTACAGGCACAGTTCAGGCAAATGAAATATCCAGTATCAATTAATATATAACAGCTCAATATCCAATGACTGAATAATAGCTATAAGCTATACAGAAATAATTAGAGTCTATACTTCAACTCTATAACCAAAAGTCCAACTGTCCTGGACTAGGAAAAAAACCACACTACTTTATTATGAGTTACATTCCCTTCCAAAAAATCTCACCAAGTAAAACAATCCAAAACAAAAACAATCCTGAAGTCAACAACCTGAATTGCCCCCCCCCCTTCCTCCTCTACAGTTAACAGGAGACCCAGGCTGACCAGCACTCAGTCCTGACCATCACGTTGGAGGCGAAAAACCTGGCAAATTTCAGACATTTTAAACACCCCAAATCTGACCTACTGGCTAGAATTGCACAGTCTACATACAGCATGACGATTCGGAAAGACAAAGGCTTTTTTAACATGAAAAGCAGACTCGTGCGCTCATTTGTAATGAGGATATTATTGTTTTCTTGCGAATCCTGGACTACAGAATTAGAGAGGAGAAACATAGCCATGGCATCGAGGGGCAGTAGAATCTATTACCTAAAGACCGCATCACTAATGAGGAAATTCGAAGTAAGATCATTATGGCCATTAGGCCACACGATGACCTGATAACCACGCTCAGAAAACGCACACTTAAACTGTCTGGCCACATCTCAAGGTCCTCAGGGTCCAAAGAGACCTTCCTTCAGGGAACAGAACCAGGCAAATGAAGTAAAGGCAGAGAAAATAATGGGAAGACATCATAAAAGAGTATCTAGTAAATGCGAAAGACAGAGTGGAATGGAGAATGGTGGTCGGCAGATCATATATGTAGCTTATAATCCACGCATACACACACGCACACACGCACACACACACACACACACAACACACAACACACACAACACACACACAACACACACACACACAACACACACACACACACACACACACACACACACACACACACACACACACACACACACACACACACACACACACACACACACACACACACACACACACACACACACACACACACACACACACACACACACACACACACACACACACACACACACACACACACACACACACACACACACACACACACACACACACACACACACACACACACACACACACACACACACACACACACACACACACACACACACACACACACACACACACACACACACACACACACACACACACACACACACACACACACACACACACACACACACACACACACACACACACACACACACACACACACACACACACACACACACACACACACACACACACACACACACACACACACACACACACACACACACACACACACACACACACACACACACACACACAATGTGATGCGAGAAATCAAATCCATTGCAGCGTGTTGAGGAATTCTTGAACATTTCAATACCACAGGCGGTCCACAGGCTTGTAGCGGTGGGTGAAAAAGGCGTACTGCGCATGACACATTTTTCAATGTTTTATCTGAATAATCTTCTACTGGGCTTTACCTGACAATAAGAAAAGTGCAAAAGGAAAAAAAATTCTAACGTAAAAAAAAATAAATAAATAATAACAAAAAAAACAAAAACAAACAACAACAAGCTATCACTCGACTTTTGAAAGTGTTTTTGATTCTCACCAAGTGACAATGATCATTTTTTTTAAAACAACATTTCGACTAAAAAAGTGATGCTGGGATGTCAGCCATTTTTATTTTATGATTTCCCCGTCCATCAGAATGAAAATGTTTGTTTATAACGTGTGTAGTGCCTTTTGTTTATAACGTGTGTAGTGCCTTTTGTTTATAACGTGTGTAGTGCCTTTTGTTTATAACGTTGTGGTGCCTTTTGTTTATAACGTTGTAGTGCCTTTTGTTTATAACGTTGTAGTGCCTTTTGTTTATAACGTTGTAGTGCCTTTTGTTTATAACGTGTATAGTGCCTTTTGTTTATAACGTTGTAGTGCCTTTTGTTTATAACGTTGTAGTGCCTTTTGTTTATAACGTTGTAGTGCCTTTTGTTTATAACGTTGTAGTGCCTTTTGTTTATAACGTTTGTAGTGCCTTTTGTTTATAACGTGTAGTGCCTTTTGTTTATAACGTTGTAGTGCCTTTTGTTTATAACGTTGTAGTGCCTTTTGTTTATAACGTTTGTAGTGCCTTTTGTTTATAACGTTGTAGTGCCTTTTGTTTATAACGTTGTAGTGCCTTTTGTTTATAACGTTTTAGTGCCTTTTGTTTATAACGTGTGTAGTGCCTTTTGTTTATAACGTGTGTTGTGCCTTTTGTTTAGAACGTTGTAGTGCCTTTTGTTTAGAACGTTGTAGTGCCTTTTGTTTAGAACGTTGTAGTGCCTTTTGTTTATAACGTTGTAGTGCCTTTTGTTTATAACGTTTGTAGTGCCTTTTGTTTATAACGTTTGTAGTGCCTTTTGTTTATAACGTTGTGGTGCCTTTTGTTTATAACGTTGTGGTGCCTTTTGTTTATAACGTTGTAGTGCCTTTTTTTTATAACGTTGTAGTGCCTTTTGTTTATAACGTTGTAGTGCCTTTTGTTTATAACGTTGTAGTGCCTTTTGTTTAGAACGTTGTAGTGCCTTTTGTTTATAACGTTGTAGTGCCTTTTGTTTAGAACGTTGTAGTGCCTTTTGTTTATAACGTGGTAGTGCCTTTTGTTTATAACGTGTGTAGTGCCTTTTGTTTAGAACGTTGTAGTGCCTTTTGTTTATAACGTGGTAGTGCCTTTTGTTTATAACGTGTGTAGTGCCTTTTGTTTAGAACGTTGTAGTGCCTTTTGTTTATAACGTTGTAGTGCCTTTTGTTTATAACGTTGTAGTGCCTTTTGTTTATAACGTTGTAGTGCCTTTTGTTTATAACGTGTGTAGTGCCTTTTGTTTATAACGTTGTAGTGCCTTTTGTTTATAACGTTGTGGTGCCTTTTGTTTATAACGTTGTAGTGCCTTTTGTTTATAACGTTGTAGTGCCTTTTGTTTATAACGTTGTAGTGCCTTTTGTTTATAACGTTGTAGTGCCTTTTGTTTAGAACGTTGTAGTGCCTTTTGTTTATCGCCGCCAGCTACACCAAAAAAAAAAACAAAAAAAAACCCCCCGAGTTAGATTCTTAAAAGTGAGGATTTGAGGTTTACTTTTTGGCTGAAGAGCAAATACATAAAACTCTTTACGATTATTGTGTCCACTATTACGTATTATCAAAAATTACGATCGAAAACATTATTTCAGTTTAAAAATCTATATTTTGTATGTCTCTAGATTCAACAACGAAACGGTCTCACATTTTATGTGCGAGAAAAAAAAAAAAAAAGGGATTTCCTAAAGTACTTTCACCTTCACACCATGACCTTTCAAGGGCTGACCTAAAAAACTTGCAGACTAGAAGACGATGTCGTTCAAGGTAAGACAATGATGCTCTGTAATCGGAAGTGACCTAGTTCAGGGAGCTCTGACATAGCTCGGAAGACGTTTTGAATGCGTTTGACCCAGTTCTGATGATGTATGTTAGCGAAAAAAACTGATGGGGAGGATAAAGGGGTTTTGGGGGGGGGGGGGGGTTGCATGTTAAAAAAAAATTCCACCCAGGCGTACTTTTGAACGACCTTTTCACCAAAAGTTTATACTAAGCAGATAGACGTATGACGTCATAGGAAAAGAGTCGCCAAAAGGCTCGCGGATTCCACTTTTTTTTTTTCCGAATCAAGGATTCTCAAATTCAAACGTCTTCATTTAATTTTTAACGCGCCTGTCCCTATTATGTAGTTGGAAATAGAATGCTTAAGTATTTTATTTTCGTAGTAGTTCAAGTTTGCTAACTTTAAATAAGTGTCTTCATTAAAATAAACAGATAACAGGATAGTCTAAATATTTAGCCAATAAATAAATACATAAAAATTAAACTAATAAAAAAATGAACATATTACAAAATAATACTTTTGCTGCCGTTTACACAAATTGGGGATTCACTGGCAGAAGATGCATTTCCAAATGTTTAGAAAATA
Organism: Biomphalaria pfeifferi; assembly: GCA_030265305.1. NCBI lineage: Eukaryota > Metazoa > Mollusca > Gastropoda > Planorbidae > Biomphalaria > Biomphalaria pfeifferi. Next base: position 7,393,710 of record JASAOG010000011.1, read on the forward strand.
AAGAAGTAAAGAAAACAAATTTTGTTTTGTTAAAGATACAGACTCGGATTGTTGAGCAAGTCATAGGTTGGACTTTACCCCCTTCCAGTGTAAAATAAACCCAAAGATATGTTTATTTTGTTAGCATGCACAGGCTAGATGTCAATAATCAACATGACCACTGTATAAAGATCATTCTTCCAGAGTCAAGTAATTTCCATAATGCAACAGTTCACCATTCATCATAATGTGTGTATGAGAGAGAGGGACAGAGTGAAACAGAGAGAGAGAGAGACAGATAGAGAGGGTCAGAGAGAAAGACAGAGGATGAAATAGAGAGATACAGAGAGAGAGAGAGACATAGACAGACGGAGAGAGAGAGACACAGAGAGAGACAAACAGAGAGAGACACAGAGAGAGACAGAGATAGAGGATGGTTTAGTGAGTAGAAGAATGAAGTTGTTATAATGAGTGAACTCATGGCATAAGGGGATACTATTAAAAAGATTAACAAGAAAAAGAAATTTCTAAAAAAAATGTAAAAAGCTTATCGAATACAAGGGACCGCTCAGTATTTCTCTGAAGATTTATCTCCCTTTCTGGTATATAAAACAAAATTAATGACAATGAATAATTCTGCAAAATTTCAAATTGATCTGAGAATTGGAAGTGGGAGAGTAAAACGTGTGAATATGTAATAAGGGGAATAATTCTATATAAACACATCTCTCATTAAGTAGTATTTATGCCCCTTATTTCAAAATCAAAACAAAATAATTAATGACATGATTGATTCATGTCTTTTCAGGTTTAATGAATAATTGATTCATGTCTTGTCAGGTTGACTGAATAATTGTTCAAAATTTTAACTTGATCCGAGAAGGGGAAATGGGAGAAAAAAACATGTACAAACTTTTTACCAAACCGACAGAAGGACAGACATAGTGAGTTGATATAAGCTTTGTAAAAATCAATGTGTCAACGGCTCACAAATACAAGGCTCTAGTCTTCTATAAAGAATGTAAAGTACAGTTCCCCTTTCAGACATTGCCATCTATAAATCAGATGATGCAAAAAGTCATTTGTTTCTTTGTCTGACAGCTAACGAGGGCATCGTGTGGCCAGCGTAACGACCAACCACATTTACATTTTCCTACCAATGTCAGGCACTCATTAAAATTGGGTGGACTCAGGGGCGTCCCTAAAAAAAACAGCACGAAATTCAAAACCCCAATCTTCGCCGAAATTCGAACCCGAGATTCCGCTGTTCGGAAGCCACGCGCTTTACCACTCAGCTACCGCTTCTTTTTTTTAGCGCCTTACTCGCATAGAAAATTACGTTTCAATCAACCAGGAGCATCTTCTGTGACTCTACAGTGTACTTTGATAAGTACATTATAGTGACGCTTTTAATGGCACCAGTATTAATTTATTTAAATTTAAATAAAAATTATACTAATTAAAAAAAAGAAAAAGATTTCATTCTAAATGAAGTGTGTGTTAATCCAACTTGATTTAATTTTCTTTCTACAGAGCTTAGCCTATAATTACCCGGCTCTGTCTGATATTATGACATGATTAAGTATTAGTTATTTGTTTCGTAAATAGGTGAAGCTTTAACGTATAGACAATGACGCGACTAGTAAAAATAAGGATATGATTTTAGGAAGAATAGCGCAACGTAAACAGATTACTTTTGAAGGCTTTAGAGAGAGGAGCTTTTTATGAATGTAGAGATTGAGCTTGTTGGCATTCGACAGTTCCCTTTGCTATTACTAAACTTCTTGTTCGACATTCACTACCAGCTTGGCCTTTCGCCTGTGTTCTTTGATTTCGCTATTTGAGAGTGACCTCCGTTTGAGCCTCATTATTGTGTAGCCTACATTAATGTATTTCTCGGTAGAAACAGAACACCTCTCTCTCTCTCTCACTTTTTTTGTTCTCTCTCTCTCTCTCTCTCTCTCTCTAAATGTTTTCCTTGTGATGATTTCTTTAAATGACTCTCTTCTACTACTTTAAACTACTCCAATGATTGTCACCCATTCTCTCTTCACTTTCTCTGAATCACACTTTCAATCTTCTATCCTCTCTCTTCCTCTCTCTCTTCTCTCCATTCTCTCTCTCTTTACTCTTTTTCTCTTCATTAACCTCCCCTCTCTTTCTCTGACTCTCTCATCCTTTATTTTTTTCTCGTCTTCGTTCTCCCCCCCCCCCCCCTTTCCTCTCCCTCTCTCTCTCTCTCTTATAATCACGATCATTATTTCCATCTCTTTTTAACTCTCTGCTCCCATTCATCAACATTTATTCATCTACTTTCTCCACTTTATTCTCTTTCTTTCCCTCCATCCGTGTCAAATATCTTTCCTTACGCCTATCTCTTTTCCTTTTTGAGTCCAAAAAAGTATTACTTTTATCAATATTTTAACTATTCACGTCTAAAACAGAAATATCAGCCGGAGAAATAATGTGCGATGTGTGCAAGTGCAACATTGGATGACATTATTCTTAAAATTTAGTTAGAACATACTTTTTAAATGGGAAATCTAAAAATTCAAACTGCACCTTGAACCGGGGGTTTATGACCAGGCTCAATCTCTACTGGCAGACGTGCTTCAAGTCATGTGCTCTTCCTGAAAACCCAGCGCCTTGTGGAGAAAATGGGGGTTCAGAAAGATTTCATGAGAGGGAGAAGCACTTTAAGATTCAGACGCATGAACATTCCCGCTGACAAATGGAGACATTTTAATCACCTTTTTGTCGTTCTTTTGGTCCAAATACATTGCCTATCATTTGATATCACGTGACATTTATCCACCGAGCTGTATATATGGAGATGATTAGTTGATAATTTAATCATTAGAAATCAGGCTTGGGGTCTAAGCTTTGTTCTTATATTTACTCTACCGTGTCATAGTGTCAAAGATTACGAGTTATGTGTTTTTATAATTTCCAAACTTGTATCAAATCACGCTGTCAGCTATTTTCATATTTTGGGTTTTGGCGCATCAGCACAATTTAGGCCATGTCGCGCCCATTGCCCCCTCAGTGGTTATTTTCCCTTTGTAGCTCAAGAGCTAATTGTCATACAGCTAAGTTATTAAAAATAAGATCCATTCATAGCGCAAATATTACAAATAGTAAACATTTTTATGATTTAATAAAAATCTGTTGTAAATATGTGTATATTTACAAGCACTTTGCCCAATCTCAAATCAAAATTTTCGTAGTCAACCCCACCTCCTGGATAAAGCCCAGAAATTCCCAATCGTGACGTAGTCTAACAATGTTTATAAGTTATCTGCTCCAAAAATACTTCACACTAATATGTTGGTATCCGGGGCAATCAAGGAGGACACCCTGTCAGTCTGGTACAATTTTTGTACACGTCATTTCTCCCAAATCCCATTCTCGGATCAAATTAAAACTTCACACAATCTTCAATTTGTTCTAAACAAAGTAATAATCAATTAAAAAAAATATTTACCTAAGTAATGGTAATTAATACATTTAGTTTGGTATTGATTAAGGGAAAGAAATCTTACAGTACTGATAGATATCGCTATAAATATACAGTTCTTCTCCTTAGATAAGCTTTTTTAAAAGTTTGTTTTTTTTAAATTTTGCTTGCTTGCTTTTAACTCTTCTCTGACGTCACTTAGCAGACTTGAACCGCCGTACCAGATTTGTGGGAATCGGAGAAGCAAATAAGGGTTGGGGGGTGAATTGGTGTGTATGCGCGTGTTTCTGATGTAACCATGAGGAAAAAAAGGGCGGATGGTTTGGTTGTGTAGGCTGAAGAAATTCTGATGAAATCACGAGGAGATCTTTCGTAATGCAAGTTAAAGAGAGAAGCGAGAGACGTGAGGCAGAAATGAAGTGAAATTTCACCAACACTTCTCAATATCTTCCTTGAAAGGATAATGGAAGACGCTCTCGACGGCTATGCCGGTACTGTAAGCATTGGAGGTAGAAGAATGACTAACTTGCACTTCGCAGACGACATTAATGGCCTAGTGTCACAGTCTTAGTTGACATTGCATGATCTAAAGTTCACGTCATGTTAAGAGTTTAAAAGACACGTGGAATTCCTGATGTAGAAAACTGGAAGTAAAATGAATGAAGTTGACTTTGAGTTAAGTCAGTCAGGTCAAGCTAAGTCAAGTTAGAGAAGTCAAGTGGTATACTTTGGACTGGGTGGTCAAGTAAAGAGTTATCCTCTGTAGGAGGCAGTCTAGTATATTTTAGTCCGCAACGGACAGTAGCGACTTAGAAAAGTCGAGTTGTAATTTCAGTTAGAAAGTAACTTGTGGGCAGTTGTTGCGAGTGCTCCTTTTGAGATATGTATTATTATTAAGGATTATTCTGTACAGTGTTACCCGCTGAGATGCGGACGTGATTTGTAACTAGCATATTTTGGATACATTTGATACCGCTGTCATGCGGATAGGATTGTTTATTATTTCTTGACTTGTAGTACTAACAAGGAGTGCAGTATTATTATTATTGTGTTGTAAAATAAACTTTATATTTGTTTGCTGAAACGGACTTAGGTCAGTTTATATTATTTGTCTTGTCACGTGTCAAGAGTACTTCAGGAGTCAAGAACCCAGCATTACACGACATTCGCATTCTGCAACGTTACAACATTCAACATCATTTACACCTAGCAGGGACAGAAGAAGAACTAGCTGACTTAGTGATGCGCATCGACAAGACTTCCGCAGCATATGGCATGCAAATTAATGTCGAAAAAAACACACCAAATTATGACCAATAGCCAACAGGGCTTTAAAAGGGGCATCAGTATTGGACGTGAAAAGCTGGCTAGTGTTTGCAGCTTCAAATACCTCGGAGCTATTGACTCAGATGAGGGAACGAAACCGGAACTACTGGCCCGAATTGCACAGTCCACAGCAGCCCTTTCAAAACTTAAAATAATATGGAAAGACAAAGGCTTAGCCCTCGGCACCAAAATCAGACAGATGCGCTCCCTGGTCATGGCCACATTTTTATATGCTTATGAGTCTTGGACGCTGACTGCAGAGCTAGACAGGAGGATCCTAGCAATGGAATTGAGATGCTACAGAAGGATCCTAGGTATCACATTTAAAGACAGCATCACAAACCAAGAGATTAGAGACAAGGTTACTGCAGCGATTGGATCCCACGATAACCTGCTAACTGTCGTAAAACAACGCGAGCTAAAAATCTAAGGCCATATCACAAGATCTTCGGGGCTCGCTATGACCTTCCTTCAGGGAACATTACCAGGAAAAAGAAGAGGAGGCAGATAAAGCGATGGGAGGACGGCATAAAACAATGGACGGGCCTGCCATTGAAAGAGGTTCTAACTACCGTAAAAGACAGGGAGGAATGGAGAAGGATGGTCGACGAATCTTGCGTGGTGCCCCAACGGTCCAGCAGACTAAGGGATAGGTAAAGGTAAACATTTCTTGTATATATTATCATTTCCCATGTGTCTCTACATACGACTACGTTCAAGATGGAGCTGTCTTTGAAGTTACGTTCTGTTTTGTTTGAAAAGCAATATCGTATCTTATCTTATATAATACAGACGTTACTTAAAAAAAGACGATGATTACGTCCTACACGTTATGCATCTAGTCGTGCATGTTAACCAATGACATAAATTCTGCCAAGTTATTGGTTTTCCTAACCTCCCCCTCCCCCCGCACCATAGCTACGCCAATGGCAAAAATTGAGTTTTTTTTTTTTTTTTCCCTTTCTATTGCAAATTATTATAATTTGATTTCCAAGGGTGAAGAAAACATCTCGCACATAGACATAAATAAATATAGACTGGCCGATTAAAGAGCTTTATGAAAGGAAAATTTGTGACTTGCAATTTTGTGTACTTTATTATACAGCATTTATGAGCAGTATAAAAGTTAGGTATTCATATCTATTTCAGCCATAACCTATATAAGTATTACAATAGTTTTGTTTAATCTCTAAGAATGAAGATCATGCAATTTTTCACAATTCGGAAATCCGAATACAATAGATATACATGTTTTCAAGTTACATGAAGTTACTTCCTTCGGCCAGTCTATATTTATTTATGTCTATGATCTCGCATCCATGAATACGCCCCGCCCTCGTGGATACTGCGCTTGGAGTAATTTACCATGCATGCCATCTCAGGCAGGTAAGTCGCCTTTGCTATGTTTGCCAGGAAAAAGGTTTATCGCAGACTCTGGTGGAAAAAGTAAATATTTTCTTCCTGCTCTAGTTTGGCTCGTCTTGCGTAATGCCATGGCCAGGAAAACAAAAAATGAATACATTACGTCATTGACTTATCTAGGAACGGGTCGACAACTTGCTTGGCATCTAGCGTTAGTTCTACTGGAAAAGTAAAACAAGCCAAAAAAAAAAGCAAGGGAAAGAACTGTATATTTTCAGCCTTATCTCGCAATATTTTAACATTTTATTCAATTTTACTATATCAAAGAAAAGTAATTAAGTATCAATAATCAATTAATTTATTAAACAATGGTTAGGATTGCCCTGGTTGCGTCAAAATTTGTAGGTCACATTTAGTGTAGGCTGGGTGTTTCCTCAGGCTTTTAAAAAATATATAAATATATAGTCCCCGCATTTTAAGGGACTTTTCGGTTTTTGGCAATTTTCTCCAATACTGACATAAAAGGAAACATCTAGGTCTGAAGACTGTAACCGGAATATCCATGGGACAAGGTGGGGTTGGCCAATGGTCCATTCTCCGCCATCCATAGAGCTCTCCAAATGGAACTTTTCTGCAGTAGAAAGCTTAAAGTGGACTGTGCCCTGGGTATGCCCTGTGGAATCGTCACATCCTAGATCCAGGCCCCTTCACGATATCACATTCACCAGATCCAGAAAAAAAACCCTTCATGATGGATTTATATCTAATATTAGAATGTAGTGAGACAAGGACCTCCGTCTGGTGTAGTGCAATCCAGACCTCCGTCAAAAAGCACCTAGAGGGGGGGGGGGGGGAAGGTCCACTATTATTCACTTAGTGAAATGCAAGTGGAAAGGCAGTGGGGTTATTTCTTTCTCTTGGTCATTTCCAAGCCCCGATACCTACACGGGGGATTATCGCCACAGAGTGGAGGTTTGGAGTCAGAGTTTTCCTTCTCCTAGGTGGGTTGCTTTATTTAGGCTGACGTGCCCCATCAACACGAAGCTAAACTGGTTTTGAGGCGCCAGTGTTCCGCCTTTCATCCCTTCTCCTGTCAGTTTGTAAGAACAGGTTCCGCCGGATTTTTGAGAAAATCACACGTGAAGGCCAGGAGCTGGATTTGACTGTCAGAGGCATTTAGAGACGCAAGCCATGGGAGCATTTCTTGGAAACCGTAAGCTATATCCTCTTTGAATGCCCCTCCCTAGTCCACCTTAGGCAGACCCTACTTCCACTACAGCCCAACATAACCAACACCCTGTACGGCAGTGCTGAACAACTGAAGAAAACAGCACACTATTTTTCCTTGGCACAGTCTGCAAAAGAGCTCACAGCTCAGCAGCAATAAAGCTGGCTAGAAGAAGAAGAAGAAGAAGTAGGTCACATCTAGGGCTGCGTACCCACGGGAAATACTGCATTCCTCATTAATCATCAGACTTGAAGACAAGCCTTATTATTATTATTTTTTTTTGTTTGTCTTATCAATTTATGTTTTGCTAGGGCATCTAAGGACAATTGATGAATATGTGTAGTTGTAAATTAATCCGACATTTGGGAAGTGGACAAAGTAAGGTGTAAAATATATTGTTACGTATTTCTGAATCTTCTGGCTAAATGTACTAGTAGGCACACAAATAAAAACACTGCAAAGAACTTGACGACTCAACTTTCAGCTTCATATAACTTTAATGACTATTAACTCTAACAATTCGTCACTGTAACATGTAGCGTAGAAGAATGTGCAATATCTGTCAGTTTACAGTTAGCTATACTTCGTTGCAATTCATCTCTTCACTTCGTTGCAATTCCTCTCTTCTCAACTTGCATCGAGCCGTATTCCACAGAACAGATAAACGACACACTTCCCAGTGTCGCCCCAGGTCTCCCAAAGCTGAACCAAGTTGTACTCAAGTCTACCGAATCAGAGCCGTACACGTCTTACATCGACTGTATCGACTGTAACGGCTCAAGTCCACAGTAGTTTGCTGTATAGACTTTAATCGACAGTAGTCCACTCCAGTTAACTCTACCCTAGTTAACTTGCATCGAGTCGCACACTTTTCTCTTCCACTGTCTCGCACAGTAGACAACAGTAACGAAGACTGTACCGACGATTCTACCTACGACTCCATACCACTCACTTTCACATTAACTCTCCCTAATCGCTCCTCCAAAGTTGCACAAACACTGCTAGTATCTTCTGGAACATCAAGTGAGGAAACGTCACATCCTGTCTTTGTTTATACATGTACATTCCAGAGAACACTCGCTGCTGCGTTATCTCGCCGTGGTCACACGTTAACCTCTTCCTGTCACTGGTCATTTGTAACAATATGTACCAGACAGACGGAGTGACCGTTTGATTGTCAAAAGAGTTGAGCCGAAGGCTCTTTGAACTCTAGGCGTGAAAGCCTGCTTGAACCAAGCGTTCTGTCTGGAATAGGTCCAAGTCAAAGCCTATGTAAGACATTGCTATTTCCGACGTATCCGGCACTGCGAGCGCATGGACTAGAATACATGGCTGAAAGCCGTACACACCGGGTACCCCCGCCATTTTCCTATGTTGTACCAAGCTAACCGTGCAGCTCTCGCCATTAGTGTAACGGCCCCTTGAGGAACGGCGCATGGATTATCGACAAGGACGTGGAAGCTCTCTTTCAACTCCGCACTGTGCAACGGGAAAGCTCTCGCATTCCCTTGGACACTCTCACAGGAGTTTGTTTCGCTATTCATTTAGTCTAATCACTTCCTCAAATGATCGTTTCCAGCCGGGTGCCACGTTGAGGCAGAATAGCGTACCCGGGGACGGAGTGACCTGATATAAGCCTCGTACTAAACATGTACATATTTGTGGATTGGGCAAATACAAGTGATATTTAAAGCTATTTAATGTCCGCTCTTAAGTTTGCTTTGAAGTTATGAATTCTAAATAGCATCTATTCATTTTCTTTGTTAAAAAGTTAAAAAAAAAAAAAAAACTTGTATAAAGTTGTATCAATTAGTTTGGATCAGTTATGCAATTAAATTTGTAATAGATCTAGAACAACAATAATAAAACTGTGCGATTATAAATATTTTTAACAATTGTTTTAGTTTAGCGCAATTTCATGCTTTTAGCTTTCTCAATAAGCTATGATCCTATCACTTGTCTGGACCTGTTGGGAAAATGGTGGGGAGGGGAGGGGAAAAAAGGGGAATCTGGGTGGTCGTTTTTTTTAAATGTATTTCTAAACAAGCAAAATGAAAAAAAACAACCTAAAAAAAAAAAGCCTTATATTAATGTGTATCACATGAATCTTAGTCCATATTCACTCATCTTGGTCTCCATCAAAGAAAATTATTCACTTCCAGTAACAACTTTCAAGCCACTGGAGCACTCATTTTTTTAAAATTCCTTTGTGCTTTACGTTTTAGCCATAGACTATATATATATACAGGACTGCCAACACTAAGGGTAACTAAGCATAAGTTTCGTTCAACTCCAAAATGTGAGATGAGGTATTTCCGGTATAAACTTATATTATGACATTCACAATGTTTGAATGCCAGCTTGGATAATATATTATTCTTTTCATCACAATTGACAATTTCTTTTTACATTGTATACTATTACTATATATATATAAATAGAGAATGAAGCCATTAAAAATTACAAGCAATAGTGTATTTATGACTAATTTTTTAAACTAATTAAATTCTAAATAATATTTAATTATTCTAAAAGCCATAAAAAAATTGATTGTTCCTAATTTGTCTTCACCTAATAGAATTCTAGAATCATTGTTCCTACTTCAATAAAAATTAATTGTACACGTAGTACACGTAGTAAACATGTAAACTTTGACCCAGACTTAGTGACCTATGGCTATAAACTATATCTACATATACGACCATACACACTACTATAATTTGTTTTTGGAAAAAAATGGCTTAATGGGTTTTTAATTATATATATATATCAACTAGTTAGAACACTATCTATGTAAATGCCCTTTTTTTAAGTTTGTAAACAGATTTTGTTCTTATAAAAATCTGGCTATGTCTACAGCACTGTTACCAAAATTATGACTAAGAAATAGTAGTGTTTATCTTTAGTGATGATTTCTTTATATAGTAAATTAATACACCGGAAGTCATTCTTCTAACACTACACTGCAACCAGCTAGATTAGGAATTGCTTGTTTTATAAAAAGGGAAACTTTTGAGACAATGAGGCGACGAATTAAAAAAAAACCATCATGACTAAGCTTTATGAGTAAAACACATAAGACTTTTGGCAGCCCTAGAGTAAGGTCGGCTTTAGTAAATGAAGTAGAGATTTAGCTTTAGGACACTCGACAGTTCCCTTCGATATTATTGAACTTCTTGCTCGACATTTGCTATCAGCGTCGACTATCTTATATTTTTGGCCTTTCGCTTTGTGTTATTTGGTTTCGTTGTTACCTCTGTTTGACTTTATCTGCATAAGACACGGCGCGAAAGCGGTTTCGATGCGGAGACCATGGCAGTCTGTGAAGCCTTAAAAGTCAGTGACTCTCAACTCGGCGAAGGACATTTGAGGGCAACACAGATTGTTGTGGTCACTGACTCAAAATATGTACTACAGGCTTTGCAAAGCCCCGGACCATGGCCTCCCAATATCGACACTGTCATCATGGCTTCACACAACATAAAACAACGCTATGTCACCCCTGTAATAACGCAATGGGTACAGAGTCACATAGGTGTGACTGGCAACACTGTTGCAGACTCCTTGGCCCACCAGGGAGGGCAAACTCCACCCACTGAACAGGCTGTAAGTTTTCATCATGCTCTGGCTGTAATTATTAAAAAAAAAACGAAATGGAAAAGTGGTTTGAGTGCTGGGACAATTCCCAAAAAGCCCGTGGAGTCTGGGAGCGCATAAAGCGCCCTGACCGCACTTCCCCGTGGTGGAAGCTGTCCAGGCCTGAGCTATTGTTGGCTCATATTTCTCACGACTATGGCTAAATTTCAATTCACGGTGCCCCCGCTGCGGGGAGGAAACGGAAACCGTACCTCATATTCTGTTTGACTACCCCAGACTTGATGATCTCCGTCTCGACAGGTCTGGGAAACCAAAAAAATTCTCGACCTGTATGGCGACATTTATGCACTACGCAAGACAGCAAGGTTTCTGTCCAGGGCTTTTGCAAGAGAGGATTTGAGCCTCTCAAGCCCTCACTCAAATGGAGTTTGATGATGATGATGAGCACCGCCTGGATCCATTTATACTTGTCACAAGACTGGGTGGATTCAGTTGGAATTATTCACATAATTGCTTAGACTTTTTATCCACTTTGTCAAGCCTAGTCAGTTAAACCCAGCTTTATTAATTTTAGATAGACATGCCTCACATACAAAAAAAATTAGATGCAATAAACCTGGCAGGACAAAATCATATCACAATGATTTGTCTACCACCACACTGCACTCACAGAATCCAGCCACTTGATGTTTCATTCATGAAACAGGTATCAACATACTATGACTCTGAATTACAAGTGTGGCTGAGGTCACTTCCTGGACGAGTCATCACCGAATTCCAAATAGCTTCAGTTTTTGCTAAAGCCTATCTTCGTGCTTCCAGCCTTGCCACAGCGGTTGGTGGCTTCGAAAAGAAAGGCATCTGCCCTGTCAAAAGAATCATTTTACAAGACTGGGAATATTTAAGGCAGCGAGACGACAGATATACAGGTAGCACCTGCATCAAATGAAATTCAGAAGCAACAAATGAACTCTGCGATGGATTTACCATCGACATCCAGCAGTTCAAATTTGGAACTTGGTGACAAGGAACCTCTTGACAAATCCTGGAAACCAGCTGACATTAGTCCTTTTTCGGTGGCACATTGTGAACGAGGCAAAGGGAAATGGCGGCGCAAAGGATGTACCGCTGTTTTGACGAGCTCATCATACAAACAGACAATAGGTGTCAGCACAAAGCAAGGAAATCAAAAGGCAAATCATCCAACCTAGGTGATGATGACACTCCTTGCATATATTGTATTGGCCTGTTCTCAGAAGATACACATGGAGAACAATGTATTCAATGTGTAGCTTGTTGTAAATGGGCCCACACTGAATCTGCTGGGGCTGAGTCCAGTATTTTTTTAGTGTGATTTGTGTGTTGAGAGTGATTAAATATTATTATTTTTTCATTAAAATTATTTCCATTCTTTAAAAATGTTTTATTTTATCTTGTCTTTAAAAAAAATCATATTTTTTGTTTATTTCTTATAGTTTTAATGGCAGAGCTCAAGTATCCCATATTATCCCCATAGGAAAATTGAAATATCTTCATAAGTTTCTAATTAAAAGGCCTGATGTTTGCTAGAAATATTTTTTGATTTGTCATTGATCATTTTTTTTATATTAGTACCTAGTTGGAATCTACTACTGATTTTTTTAAAAATTGTACAAGTTTAGTATCTCATATTACCCCACTTTCCCATAGTATATATAAGTCTATATATATGGCTCCTTTTGTCTCGAAAGGCAATGGATGCGCCCAAATGAGTCACTGGTTTTGGCTTAATCTTGAGACGGGACAGAATCTGGTGTGGCTAATCAAACCAATTCTAGAACGGTAGACTTTGCCACAATTCGTACATGTGTATGCCTCTGATTTAGGGCTAGCGGACAGGGCAGCTTTCTTTTTTTCCCCTCTTGATTAAGGCCGCTTCAATTCTTTTGTTTTCATCAAGGGTTGTCCCAGCACGCACAGTTTGTCTCCATGCACTCCGGTCTTTGGCTATGTTTTCCCACATACTTTCGCTGATGCCTGTGGCTCTCATGTCTCGCAGGAATTTACCTACTTGGGTTCAACAATGGTCAGTAACCTAGACTTAGACATCGAGCTGACAAAACGGATAGGAAAAGCTACCACAGCATTGGCAAAACTCTCCAAGTGTGTCTGGGAAAATGGTAAATTGACCACAGCGACCAAAATACTAGTCTACAACGCCTGTGTTGTGAGCACTCTCCTCTATGGCAGTGAAAGCTGGTCAACATACATGTACCAAGAGCACTGATTGAATAGTTTCCACTTGCGCTGCCTGAGACGCACAATGGGCATCTCTTGGAGGGACCATGTCTCCAATCAGGAAGTTTTGAGATTGGCCAATATGAACAGCATGTATGCTCTCCTGACACAAAGAAGATTACGCTGGCTCGGACATGTCACCCGCATGCCAGATGGTAGAATCCCGAAAGATATCTTATATGCTGAGCTTGTGGAAGGAGTCAGACCCAAGGGCCGCCCAAGACTAACATATATAAGTCTACTAGACATATGTTACTCGCGACCCGCGGGTCTTTATTTGCGCATTACTGTCGATATAGTCACAATTAAAGGAAATAATAATGTAATAAGTAAAGCGAATGTGTCAATGTAAAAATAGTGTGAATGAAGCTATCAAATAAAAATAGCTAATAGGCTTAAATCTATTTTTTTCAAATTAAAACATTTGCTTGTAGACCTACATATATTTGATTAAAATTTGAGATGAATAGACTTAATTTTGTATGTTCATGTGTTAAGGTGTAAAGTAGATCTTGAGGTAGACATAGATCTAAATCTACACTAATCTAGAGTTAAAAATTGGCTTTTATAGAGTTCATTCTGTGTTGCGCATGCGTGACCTTTTTTCATGAATGAATATAGGCCTATCTCAACACGGCTACGCCACTTTAGCGAACGAATGTATTAAAAATGCTTTAGAAAAACAAATTTGAATATTAAATTGATTAAAACATCAAATGAACGGACAATAATTAGTATGTTTATGTGTTAAAGCACAAAACTATCTTTGCGAAAAGAAGTTTTATCATCTTAGAGTCAATAAGAGTTTTAGACCTAGGAATAGACTCAGTAGAGATGTGTTAATGTATAACCAATTGGTAATGTCTATGAAAGAATGTTCGCCAGGAAATCAGTAGTCACAGATATCAGGAACTAATTTATGTAAAAAATGCTTTTGAAATACAAAATTGAAGGTTAATTTTATTATATAATGAAATCAATGGATCTTCTTTTGTATTTTCATGTGTCAAAGTAAAAAACTATCTGCGCAAAGTATTTCTTAAAATTAGATCTAGGTCTAAATCCTTTCGATGTTTTCTCATGTCAACATTGTTAACCATGGCCTAGATCCATAAATACTATAGCTGTAATAGAGTCGGAAAAATTAATTTTTTTTTTGAGGATCTTAAGTCTGTTTTAGGGCTACAATACCTACACTACGGTCTAATTTAGTATCCAAGGAACATTCCTGCCTAGTTTTATCAAGATTGGTCAAGCGGTTTTGATGTCTATACGTAACATACATACATACACCTACAAAAACATTCTGCTTTATAATATAGATGATAGAAACATAAAGGAGAAGAAACATAAGAATGATAGATCTTCATACACAAGAGTACTCAAAAACAAGTGTTGCTTCCCCTTGATTTTTTCAAAAATTCAAAATAAAGTCTTGAAGCAGGCAACCAGTAACATTTTAAGCAGACGCAGCAGGCGTTATGTTAGGACACATTTTTGACGGATACGAAAGAAGAATTTTAACAGCGTACCTGTATTTATCCTTAAAATTCAATAATTTTAATATTGCTATACATAGAAACACCAAGGAAGTTTTTCTACCCTCTAGATAGGCCTACACCCAGGTGTGGCAACACTCCTTTGAGATTTCAAAATACATAGAATGGATGGCACACAACATATGTTCATAAAATAATAACAAAGCTTGCCTTACAAAGATTAAGGAAAAGTGCAGTATTTCATGTGGCTACGCAGTCCTGGCTGTGACCTAGATATTTTGCCAGATTCAGCACAGACATAACTAACAGTGGTCGAATAAGGTTCTCTTATCGCTGATTACGTCTATTCTCGGCAGTAAAGTTTCTTTTTGTTCTTAAACGTGTATCCTGTACCCTTGGTAAGAACCCTGTCTCATTTGGAAGCCGCCTGCTGTCAGATGCTCTCTTCCAGGTCAGTTAAAGCAAGTTGGTGCTTAATAAGCTGGTCTTTAATACATTTTTTTTTGGGGTGTGTGTGTTTAACCTCTGTAAAGCCAACCACCTTTCACCTTACAGAGAAAAAAAAAAGAAAGAAGAAACAACCAAAGAGCAACAAACAAAGGAAAGAAATAAACTAGAGACTTACTTTTACATTTTAAAACATTTCTTTGACTGTGGCCAAAAAAAAAAAAAATGTTTGAGAAATGTGGTTTCACTTTCTTTCACACAAACTTAAGAGTTCTCTAAACATGAAATCAAAAAGTTTCACATCAAATCACCCATGACTTTGAAAGTAAAAAAACAAACAAACAAAACCACCACCCCCCCCTCTATTATTGAAAGAACCCAGCAATGCTGTGATAGTGTGAAAAAATGGAAAAAAAACACACACACACATCCATTCAATTATACATCAAAGGACTGTTGGTAAACAAGTTCATAGGTCAATCAAACCATATGACAGAAGAATGTAGAGCAAGAACACCTGCATATTAATTGACTGGCTGACATCTCAAAAACATCATTAATTTAGTGTCATTAAATAATCTGTACAAAGGGAAACAATTCATGTACTGATTAAAAAGTGAACAGCAAAAACATAAAATTTGACTAAAAATATAAATACGTTATGATAAAATACTGGTTTATATATTGAAAAACAAACAAGGCAAATTCTTGTAATTTTTCAAATAACTTTAGAATAGTGAAAGATAGAATATTGACCTTGAAATAAATTCTTTTACAATGAAGTTGAATATATTTTTAATGAGTTTCTTTGATACATTTTGTTTTACCCCTAGCAGTGCAGTCTAGAACTTCTACTGTAGACTAACCCTAAAGAATTAGTCTAGGCCAGTGTTTCTTTAACGGAACACTTCACACATTCTGAGAATTGTGCAGAAGACTTTTTGTTTAGCATTAGGCAAATTAAGGTTTGATGACTTTGATGGGGATAATGGTATGGAGTCTTTGAAGAACATAATGATATTGATAAGTTAATTTCCAATCTCTGGGGTAATGTCAAACAAATAATTAAACTACAAAATGCTGCTTTGCACAAATAGATTTTAGGAACAAGGAAGTAAAATATTTGTAATTTGTTCTAAAATATTGTGGTAGGCTACTCTTGGACCAGAAGTCATTTAATGGTTGATCTTTGTAGGCATATCTTTGTTTCAAATTAAAATCTGGAGCAGTTCATAGTGTGTTGTTATAGAATTTTTTCCTGTTGCAAAGAGGAGCTAATAAAATCAATTTTTCTGTTCTGCGAAATTGATTTTCCTAGAGGCTCTGCATTTTCTGTGAAATTGATAGTCCTAGAGGCCTACGAGTTAATTACTCCAATGGTTCATGGAACAACTAGTCAGGCCTCACAAAATCCTAGTGTTCCAAGGAACACAGTTTGAGAAACACTGGTCTAGAGGACTACAACTTATGGTAACAATAAAGACAAGAACATGAAGTACCAGCTGATAATTCCAAAAATCTGGTAAACAAGAGAAACGTATATTACACAAAATATTTGAATGAAATACTTACAAAGATTAAAAAAAAAAATAATTTTTTAACAACAACTTCAAAGTAAGTGCTCTAGAGTTCAAGGTCAAATTATTCTATTTACACAGCTAAAAAAAAAAAGTATCTACACACAAGTTACATTTTGTTCATAAACTGATATACAGGGGAAGCATCAACAACGTGTTCCAGAAATCTAAACACTGAAATTATGTAAATAATGTGAACACTCCAAGGTCCCCTGAATGTTGCGGCACCGACTGACAGTCCCTGTGACAACGGAGAAGCTTCAGCACGTAAGAATATTCTTGAGTGGATGTCAGATTTTTTAGAATTAAAATGTATCAAATGTATTAACTTTTAATTTCTTTTATTGCTACATTCGTAAGAATAACAGTCAACAGTTGTTACCTTCATTGTTGTAAAAAAAAAAAAGAAAAAAAAAAGGGGGGGGGGGGGGGGGCGTTTGTCATTTCAAAGTTAAGACAACTCTTGGGTTTTGTTAGGTTTCACCTAGAAACTCATTTAAAAAAAATAAAACATTTTAGCCCCCAGATAAAATGGTTAACATTCGTATTTTTTAATTATAAGTTCACATCTTTAAATATTCCTGTTGCGTATTCTGGCTCTTTATATCTTCAAATATTACTCAATTTTTTTTTCGCATTCCACACCTTTCTTCTGTTTGGATCATAAATGAAACGCTAAAGGGAGAGCAATTATTTGTTCATAATACTTCACACAATGACATCAACATGAAGGATGGACATCAATGACATCATTTTCTTCATTGATTGTACATAACAATCTGCTTGGGATGAGCCATTCACTCAGCTCAATAAATGGTGTACATTCTGGCTTAGGGTTGGTTGAAAAAAAAAAAAAAAAAAGGCTAAACCTTATTTAAAATATTAATATTCACACAACTCAAAATAATAATAATAAAAAAAATGATGCTTTGTTCATGAATAATTACACACTAATTTAAAATGGTGACCAAATCCCAAGCTCACAGCATTTAAACAAGACATTTAAATCTCAAGAGAAGAGCTGCATTAGCTTGGAAGAAATGCCTTCAATAACAAGGTGGCAAGGGAAGGGAACTTTGCCATTTTGATGGGTAAATGTATTATGATACGCTGATAATAAAAAAAAAATTACAAGAACAGTGGGTGAAACATCTAAAATTATACAGGCTTGTGTCAACTAGATGTTTACAATAACGCACTCAATATTTTCAGATTCTAGATCAGTCAAATGACAACAAAACAAAACAACATTAACATCTTATTATTTATATAGTAACTAGTCTTGGAATTATATACATCAGGCAGATTGCTGATACTCACTAAGAATCTATAGTTGGCAGCATGCAAAATTACACAAGTACAAGGACACATTTTCAGCACATTCACAAAGAAGCTCTGCATATTGTGTCATGACCCACACAGCACAAGGCAACATCAACTTTCACGTCAGACAGACCAGGTCCTAAAGTTCATCATGTATCTCCAGCTCTTTCTTGACAAAACTGGACAAATCTTCCACTGTCCTGCCCCCTCTGTACTCCTTCACCAGTTGTCCATCTCTGAAGAGTTTTAATGTTGGGTAACCTCGTACCTGGTGAACACAAAATGAGATCATAAATTAAATAGATTAGCGAGAATAAAAATTATAAAAAGTAAACAATTTCTTCAACATTTGTTTTAAATGAGGGTCTCAGATACAGTTTATATTGGGATGAATCAAATAATTTAGGAACAATAGTCCGTTTATTAAAAGCAAATATAGTTGTTTTTTTTTTAAATTTCATAACTAATTATTAATACCATGACTGACAAAAGGCTACAGTGATTGAATAATTTAAAAACTCCAGGATGTGAAAGAGAATATACCTCTTCGGGTGACTAAGGAGCTCTACTCTTGCCTGCATCAGGCAGTAGCCATTTAATTAGTCACTGTATGGTTTTGTGCATGTTATAAAACTGACAGGCACTACAAGTAATACTGCTGATTACCATAACACTTTTAAGTTTTCAAAAGCAATCCTCAATATAAAACTTATTTTCTTTTAAGATCAAAGTTAGAGCAAGTACCATTGATGAGAGATATTGAAATTGTTCATGTTTCAGTGTTGTCATTCATGGTTTTTCTAGTCCAACTTTTGTTTCACTACTTATCAAGCAATGGTCGAATAGAGATATCAACTTACGAAACAATAATACTTGATGTCATGGAAAACAAAATGATTAGTCTTTCGACGTGACATGATTTCAAAGAACAACTTGGAACTTACCTCATTTTCATCACAGATAGCTTTATGCTGTGTACAATCAACCTTAGCTATAATTACTGGCTGCCCAGCCATCAGCTTGGCTAAATCTTCCCAGGCTGGTGCCAAACGCTTACAGTGGCCGCACCTGTGAAATGAAATAAAATTTGGTTTTCATAGATTTAGAAAAGTTTGACCCGTGTGTCACTCTTAAAAATATGCTAACTGCTGTGTAGTTTTGAAAAGTGTTGCTACAACTTTGAAATGGTTTTGTGTTTCGATAGATAGCCAACAAAAAGGTCATCGCTTAAGGAGAAATAAATATGCAGGTTTTCTGAAAAGTGGCCTAATGGTGTAGCTAACCAAGACTCTGGACTTTAAATTTCCACGGGTCTGACAATTGTTGGAAACATAAAAGCAGCTTGTCCAAGTGCTAGCTATATGACAGTCTTTTAACTTATTATTATCCATTAGCTTCATAGACTAGCAAGTGTCAAATAGAAGCTTCCCTTTTTTTTTTTTTTTTTTAAAGATCATTTAAATATTGATAAAAATTCATTGCCATGATATTTTTTTTAAAGTCAAAACTTGACAGTGTTGGTCTGTATTTTATTTGAACTGTTCAGAGTGGTACAAAAGAACAAACAAACTCACCAAGGTGCAAAAAATTTGACAAATACAAGGCCAGTGCTTATTTGAGACTTGAATGTTTCATCTGTTAAATCAAAAACTGTGCCCTGCAGGAGAATGTTATATAATACATGAAAAATGAGCCATGGGTTCTATGCGATACAAGTTTGTTTTCTTCTGATAAGTTATTCCTATTACTGGTAATAATTTTCATAACAAACTTAGTACTGAGTTTGCAATCATTAAATGATAAAATCAACTTGATTATGCCGCTAACAAAATGTACAATACAACAAACACTTTAAAAAAATTTCTACTACAGGACTCCTAAATAGTTACTTCAACTTTTCAGTTACTTTAAGTTAAAAAACTTTTGGTACATTGGATGCAACAGCTACTTCTATTTTAAAAAGCTAAGAACTTTTGGTAATCATGCCCTGACGAAAGAGCCCTGAAGTTGCCAGAGACTTGCTTTTACTTTTGCTGTAGACATCAAGTCTTCACGCTAGAGGATAGGAAAGCCTAATTTCTCAACTGGCCAGGGCTGTAATTCGCCCATTTGGTAATCCACAAGAGAAGGGATTAAAAAGGTTCTCTTACCTCTGGGTTATCTTTTCCATGGTCTGGGACATCATTCCCATCTTCTGGAACTTTCTGGTCATCCTCTCCGTGCTGAAGACTGAGTTCTGATGACAGCTTTTTCTGAACAAAAGATTTCAGGTTTTCAAGTGTACGTGGCGACTGGAACTGATCCGTCTGTTCTCAAACAAAAATAGTCAAATTATAGAATATTGAGTTGCAGACAGATTTTATAATCAAGTCATGTGAGTTGATAGAATGACTGGTTGGTGCAGTGCAGCCATGGACTGGGACTTCAAATATAAGTGCTCTGACCTTAAGTGGGAAAAAAAAAAAAAAAGGCAGGAGAATAAAAGTAGTTTGCTGAACATAATAATAAAAGGCGCTTGTAGGCTTCATGAGAGCTCACACCGAGCAACAGAGCTTATGATACATCTTGTAAAAAGAAGAAAAAGAAAGCAATAAGCTAGTTGAGTTCTGAACTTTTAAGGTTACCAAAGTAAATATAAGTAAATACTTGTAGACAAATGAAGTAATACATAAGATTATGATCAAATCCAGATAAAACAAGAAACTCTGAAGTGAGTCACCTTAGCCATGCTAACAAAATTTCTGTTAAAAGTTTGGCTATAGTCATGGATGTTAGTTTTAGATATTAGTTGGTTTTTTTTACGGAAATTATATTTTAAGAGTTGTTCTTTTTTAAATATTGCAATACAGATTGAATTGAATATCTGAAAAAAAAAAAAGTGCATGATTCAAAGCTTAATGACATAAGTAACAATTATAATGCCATTTAATCAAAGAGTTGCTTAAAAGATACAGACGCCTAACAAATTCCAATAAAACGCTGACATAGAAATTTCAACCTTTGCCAAGTCAATTTTGTTTCACAGATATCTTGATTTAAATTTTTGAATTAAATCTAAATTTTCATGGATGAACTTCTAATCAAATAAACCTTTATTTCTTCAAAAGTTTTATTTAAATTTATAAGTAACAATATAAGGGAAACTTAGAAATTAGACAATAAATGATTTTAAGTGACACATGTTGTCATGTGCTGCAAAAAAGTAAGCTTAAATCAATAATTTTCAGGCAACAGCTGCACAATCAGAAGCTTTAATAAACCACATTTTTTTTTGTTAGCTCCATTATATGTACAAAAAAAAAAAATTAAATTCTGAAACAATATGTAGGCTAAAATATTTAATATTAACAATACCACAATCACAAGTGAGGACACTTCTTCAATGTAAGTTCAAGAGCAGTATTAACAACTATCATCAATGCACACTAAACTCCTGTTATAACTTTGCATGTAGGTAGGAGACTGCTAACTTTATACAAAAAAACAACACAAAACCCAGTAATAACACTGTTTAGGTGTGGATCTAGTACCACCTCAGCAATCTCTGGCCAACAGTGAGATGAAGTTAGACACTTTCGCACGTAAATGTAAAATAAAACCCAACATGCACAAGTAATTTTCCTACACACTTTAAAGATAAAAAAAAAATAAATCTTCTGATCGGAAATATATGGCAAGTATTTGTAAATGCAATAGACCTTCTAATAATTTAATTGTATACATTTTTCTATCAAAAGCACTGATATAGAAAGCACTCCTTCCTTTGAACCATATATTAAATTTAACTCAGCATTGTTTAAATACATTCAGCTCACTAAATCCTCTTACTTTGTTTGCAACTAAAAAAGCCACATTGAACACAGACTAAGTCTAAGATGCAGCTTGGTAAATGCCAAAAAGAAGATTGTTAATGATTCCAGAATAATTTTTAAAATAAAATGCAACTCTCAACATATTTTTAACAGGAAACAATTTAATCTTACGTTATACAACTTATTCAGGATATAGTTTAATTTTATACAGCTAATTCAGGATATAAATCATGACATACATTTATACCATCTTTGAACCAGAAGAGTGTTGGGTAGCCGCGGACACCAAACTGTTTGCAGATAAGGTTTGAACTGGTACAGTCTAGCTGTGGAAAATGATGACATTTTGAAGGAGAATCAAGTATGCTTTATTTTAAGAAACAATATTAGCAAGACAGTCATAATATGAGTGCTAGAGATATTGGCTTCTAGCATTTCCTACCTTCAAATCAAACTGTGCCAAGAAATAGAAATGTTTTACTCTGCCTAATTATTGAATAATCCAGAGTCCCCCCCCTTTCTCATTTTTATACCATTTGTGAAATGGAAGAATCACCTAATGACACAAGTGATATGATGATTGTCTAATATCATAGAGGAAAAAATAATTCCAAATTTCCCTGCACAATAAACCATTAAAAAATGTCAACATGCATTTTTCTACTTGGTAATTTCATTAATCATGATTCAATTGTGTTAAACCATCATCACCATAAAATGCAATATATTTCATTAAGGGAATGGCTTCTTCACAAAAAAAAAAAAAAAATATTTATAACTTCCCAATTCAACACATTAATTTTTAGATTGAAAAAACACAAACTTGATATATTATTCTGTGAAGATTATTCAATGGCTTGGCGCAAAAGTTCTTGTCAATGTGAGGAAATAATTAAAAAAAAAACAGCCAACAACTTAATTATTCCAAAAGAAGGAAAAAAACAACAACAACCAAGAGAACTAAAAACATTGACTGAAACATGACAAATTAATATAATCAGTTAATCAAATTTTAATCAAAAGTAGATTTACCTCAGCAATGACAATGTTTTTGTTGTCACTAAGACTATTGGCCAATTCTTCCCATACAGGAGCCAGCGTCTGACAGTGGGTACACCATGGGGCGTAAAACTTAATAAAGAACAATCCTTTGGCCACGGCGTCAGCAAAGTTGTCAACATCTAGTGAGACCACTTGACTGGCTACTGCTGGCGCATCTGCAGATTTTTCTTCCACAGGCTCGGTAGGCCCATCCCTTTCCTAGTTTAGACAGGAAAGTTGATTTCATAAAAATGACACAGGGAAATAACACTAAAGTATCATTATGATTATTAGAAAAAACAACAACAACAAAATTATGCTATTTTAGTAAGGGTGCTAAAATGGTAAAAGAAACATCCACTGTTAGTAGCCTTAAAAAGTAATACAACAAGTCAACTTGAAGCTACTTAATTATCTTTCCATCGAAACAAAATCTCTAGCAAATAGCATAAAAAAATTCTGTTTTACATTAGACTACTTCATATAGCCATAATAGCAGAAGTTTCTTAGAAAATTCCTAATGAAACAATGTACAGAAATCCATGTCGTGCTGGAAATGGGCTATTTTTCATTTAAGAAAAGGGCTTGAAACTCACATTGCACTTAGTTAATAGCATTTTTTTTTTTTCAATGCTTAGAAGTGTGATAGAGTAAAGCTACTCAATCAGATGAAAGTTAAAAAAAAAAAAGTAAAGTTCCCTTTTCAGACCTTGCGATCTATTGGGAAGATAATGTGAAGGTCATCTGTTTCTGTGGCTCACGGTTAATGAGGGTGTCATGTGGCCAGCACAACAACAAACCACCTTTACTTTTCCCCAATTAATGTCAGGTACCCATAAGAGCTGAGTGGACCTACAGGCGTTTTAAAGTCCCAAAATCCTAAGCTTTACTAGGGTTCGAACCCGGGACTCCAATTGGGAAGCCAAGCATTTTATCACTCAGCCACCGCGCAATAGGATAGAATGACAATATATACACAGGAACTGAGGTCACACACATAATAAAAATCTTCCTTTAGCTTTACAAACATTTAAAAAAAAAAAAAAAAAAAAAAGCTAAAAAGTTTATATGATGTTTTAATGCTCCACAACAAAAGACAATATTTAAAAACAACAACAACAACAACAAAAAACAATTGAAATGCTTTCCAGAAGCACAGAAGTACAATTACCTTCAATTCTTCATCAAGGCCTAGAACCTGTTCCTGCACAAACGCCTTCAGCGACGAAAGATCTCTCTTGCCAGAGTAACGCTTGTGAGCCTTTCCACCAGCTTCAAAAAGCTTCAATGTCGGGAAGCCAACAACCTCATGATCGGCACACAGAGCAGTATGGACTGTGCAGTCAACCTAAAGTGATTTAGTCATTAGATGAAAGATATTTAGGCATTTTAGTAAGCGACTAAGATGAAACATTTAAAAAAGTCTTCTGAACATATTTTTTTTTAGTTTCTTTAATTATTTGTGAGGTTTCATTACAGCTAGAACAACTCAGGTGTAATTAAGAAATCAAATTATTGGTTTTATTTACAAAAATTAGAATGATAAACTTACTTTTCCGATAAATAAAGGACTGTCTTCAGCTTGGTTGTATACTTTAGCTAGTTCATCCCAAGTAGGGGAGAGATTTTTGCAATGACCACACCTAGATAAGAATATTACTTTTTTAATATATGCAGAGTGAAACAACAAAGTTCTGATTTAAATTGTCAATGTCTATATAGTTAGCATTAAGATCTACAATAATTGATGCTTTAAAGTCTAGTGAGGTTAGGCTGAAATTTAATTGTTACAACACATTTTTAGGAACTTTGGAATGGAAAAAAAAATGCGCTCTAATGTATTTCAGTTTGCAAATGAACATGTTTTGGATGTTCCATCAGATTCTGAAGATAATTATATCCTAGCCCTAACCATCTGCAGGAGGATGGGGGTGGCAGCAGTCGTGGCTTGAAGCAGGGACCTTCAAGATCACCAAACAACAGTCTAGAATCAAAAGCACACAACCATGAAGCCATCAGTATAAATGACTTTACAACCAAACTGTGAAACACAAAAGTAACCATACAGCCCCCATCCCTACGAGTACTAGAATGTTACAGTCAAATAGATCTCCAATGCTGCTGCTACAACACATTTTGTGTGCCAAGTTTGAGTTATTGTAAAACAAGAGCTAGGCCAGGGGCTGATTATAAATGATAGCACTTTATTTGTAGCTTTACAAAGATTATTAAAAATTTATAATTTTTAAAGCTGTTAAGCAGAATAGACACACACGTGACACAGGAAGAATGCTCAATGTATTAATCTCTCTCTCTCTATATCTATATTATAAAGTAGAATGTGAGGTATATGTATGTATATATGTATGTGACTTATAGAAATCAAAACCGCTTGACCAATCTTGATAAAACTTGGCAGGAATGTTTCTTGGGTACCAACTTAAACCGTAGTGTATGTATTGTAGCCCTAAAACAAACTTAAGACCCTAAAATAAAATAAAGTTGTCCGACTCTATTACAGCTATAGTATTTTATGGATCTAAGCCATGGTTAACAATGTAACCCTAACCCTAAGATCCATTGATTTCATTATATAATAAAATTAACCTTCAATTTCGTGTTTCAAAAGCATTTTTTACATAAATTAGTTCCTTATATCTGTGACTACAGATTTCCTGACGAACATTCTTTCATTAGACAATACCGTAATGAATCGCCTACTAAAAATTAATTCGTTAAATTGTTTACTTTATAATCCCATCCCTAGATCTAAAACTCTAATTCAACTCTAATTCAAGATGATAAAACTTCTCTTCGCACAGATAGTTTTATACTTTAACACATGAACATACTAATTATAGTCCATTCATTTCATATTTTGATCAAATAAACATTAAAATTGGTTTTCTTAAGCATTTTTAAGAGACTACATTCGTTTACAAAAGCTGCGAAGCTGAGTTGAGATAGGCCTAGATCTATATTCATTCATGAATCGTGTACTAAAAATTATTTTGTTTAATTGTTCACTTTATAATCCCATTCATTTAACATAGCTATCGCTCTTTTCATTTTTAAAAGATAGGCCTATGAATGTATCGGCTTTGAGTAAACCCATTTTCAGAAAACTAGTTTTATTTTCGTAGCAAAAGAGAAAAAACTTAGCTAAAGTTAGCTAACTTTAACATACATCTAAACCTAATCCACTAGATTAGTAAACACAAACTTAGACCCGTAGGCCGCGGGTAATGTCA
The DNA here is from genome assembly GCA_030265305.1 of Biomphalaria pfeifferi. Taxonomy (NCBI): domain Eukaryota; kingdom Metazoa; phylum Mollusca; class Gastropoda; family Planorbidae; genus Biomphalaria; species Biomphalaria pfeifferi. Next base: position 7,419,886 of record JASAOG010000011.1, read on the forward strand.
GGCTAGTCTATATATATATATATGATGTCTAAAGATAGAAAGAAAGTCTTGAAAGATACACAAATATATAATAAGTATAAATATTTAATTATAGAGATTGGGGGCCATATTGCACTGAGCATGCTATAATAAGCATGAAAGATGCTTATAGATCTATATTATATAATATATATGTTATAATAGTTATATCTCTAACTCTAGATCTAGTAGTCAGTCTAGAGATAGTAGAGTCTAGTAGTAGTCACTGTTACCTGTAAGTTACTGTAACTACTGTAAGTAGTGTAAGTGTATTACTAAAGTAGATCTAGATAGTAGATTCTAGTTCTAGAATAGATCTAGTCAGTACGGCACTCAACAGTAGTCAGTACTGACAGTGACAATGACAGTCAGTAGAGACAGAGTAGACTGAGTAGTCACAGTAGTGTGATTTCTCAGAAATAAAGAAATTCTTACCACGGAGCATGAAACATAACAAAAATTCTATTCTTAGCCAACGCTGCTTCAAAAGTTTCTACATTGTAGACAAATGCTGGTGTAGGCTCCTTTGCATCTTTATCAGTCTCTTCGGCATGTCCAATTTGTCCGAAATAGAGATGAAGAAACGAAAACACAAACATGTAAACATACATTGTTACGCGTTCTGCCATTTTTAAAAAGTTGGCTAAAATTTGTTGCCAACTATGATTAGTAATACAAGCTAGACAAATTATCTTGTAGTAATAATGATAGATAAATAACGAAATAATAACAATAATAGTAATAATAATAATAATCATAGATTTGTATTACAATGATTATTCTTGAGGATATTCGTTTTTAATTTTCTTTAAAATGTACTATATCTATGTGTCCATGTCAAGCGTGAGTTTGTTTTCAAATACCTTACTAACAGCATTTAGGATTTCATTAAGTTTATATTTTATTTTTAATGCTCAGATAAAAAAAAACAACAACAAGCATGTGAAAACTTGAAATACTGCAGATGTGAGCATGGAAAATCAATGACAAAGAGGCAATGTTCTTAGTGATCATAATTAATTGCTATTGTCCTAAAATTTTTGATTGATACAGTCTGTGTTTGCAATGAAATTGAATCTAAGATAATATCGAGTTGTATACAAGCTAGGATTTCGAGAGATCATACATTTATTATCACAAGTTGTCACAGTATACAGATCTAGGTGTTTCGAGTTATAACTAAAGATATATTTAAAAGAATCTAATTTATCTTATCTTATAAATTACAAACGTTTCAAATAGAAGAAAATTAAGTCCAAAGCATATCTATGTGGTAATCCAGTCGTTAATGTTAGTTAGAGAAAAAACTTTTCTAAGTTATTGGTTTTCTTTTCCTGGCATATTTAGCCAGCCTTTTCCATACTCCATTGACACTCTTTGGAAAAAGGATCATATATGCATAAATTTGTCCTAGCAAATGGAATAATAAATATTCATTCACCTTTGTGACGTCTTTCTGGGTATTTTAGTAGGTTAGGCTTTTGTGTTTGAAAGCTATAGCCCAGTATTTAATCTATCATTGTAACTTTACTTCTTATAGTATTCTGTTATGAAATTTCCCTAAATTAGTGATTTTACTTCTGGTGTTCCCCTTGTCCAATGTGAATATTTGTTTGCTATAAATCTCTAGTTTCTATTTTTCATCTGTTACAGTTTCTTTATGCCCCGAACAGAGGAAGCATAGCTAAATATTGGTATAACCAAGATTAAAATAAGAGGTATATATCTTTTTTTTTTTTTTAATTATACAATTAGAATGAAAAAAAAAAGTAAGTTGAAATTGACTAATTTGGCAACGCCCTCACTCCCACGGCAACGTATAGCATGATAAGTGATTAGAAACGTGGCAACTTTATTGTTATACTTTTTTCGACACATTTACAGTTGTTCACTTCTGTCAAGATTTATTTTTAGCTTACATCAGAGCATGCTTAATACGATCCTTTATGATCAAAGATTCTAAAGGAAATGACGAAGTATAAAACGTCGTATGGAATATGAAAATGAAATAAAATCTTGTTTGAGAAATAAAAATGTTAGTGTTATTTTCGTGGTTTGAAAAAAACGCATAAAAATAAAATTATCGACTAAAAAAATATAATTTTATAGGCAAATTAAAATTAAAAAAAAACCCACTAATTTCTCATTTTGCACCAAGCATCTTGGTAAGATTGATGTATTTTTAGGCCTACATTTCTGATACAAGAGCTCTTTTTCGATGTGAAAATGTTTATTATTGAGGTGCATCGAAAAACTACTGAGATATAAAACATCAAATTTTAAGGAGCTAATAATAGATACTGATTAAATTTGCTCCAACAAAAATGACTGCCCCCCCCCCCCCCCCCCCAAAAAAAAATGTTTGTCCTAGTTTGATCCTAGTAGAAACGATATTTTCGGTAAAGACCTGGTGACATAGTGCTCCTGGCTCATTACGCTCATCAGAAATAGCCGAGATGGTCAGAATATGTCCCTCGAATGCAAGTATTTCTACTCTTGTCTTATATTATACAGGGCGTTACTTCAAACAAGAAGATGATTACGTCCTACGCGTCATGCATTTAGTCATGCATATTAACCTTGTTGTTATTAGATTACATTTAGGATTTAAGTTAGATTTACAACTAATTTACAACTGTGTGCAGGTTCTAATATTGTCCACAAACAAAAAGAAACAATGATAGAAAAAAAAATTGATGCAATTTTATTGTTCACACTAAAATAATGATGAATGTCATCCTGTGCGTTTCGCACAACTCGCATGTAAGTTGGAGGGGGGTGGGGGTGGGGGGAAGGTTTGCAGAAGTAAGTCAATTAAACAGAGGGGTTTCAGGTAAGAATCTGACTTTTCATTATTTGTATGTTTGACATGTTTCGGGTGTTCCTTTCGAATTGAAGACGATTATATCCAAGCCGGGGGGAGGGGGCTAGCACAAATCTTCTACGGGATGTCGGGAAATTGCGGTTGGCAGGGTACGAACCCGGGACGACATTTCCCGACCACCTACCCCACTACTAGGCCACCATCCATAGTTCCCATTATGCGTTTTTGAAATCGTCAAAATTATTAACCTTTTACTTGCGCCAAAAACTTCGCATACCCTGGTTTGACTGGGACAATGCAGAGAAGACTGTCCCAGGCAGAGAACTTAATTTTGGATGTGATTATAAAAATGTTTATTTTCATCCCCCCTCTCATATTAGCTGTCGTCATTGTCGGGTTCCTTTTCATTTACTTGCTTGGCTTAGCTCGTTAGGCTCATTAGAGGTTACTTAATAATTACAATTATTACTTAATACATTTCAACTGTAGTTTTCTATCCGTGAATAACAATAAAGTAATAATTGATCGAATTCAACTTCAATTGCAGATATCAAGGGAAATACAAATAATACTTACAAATAATACTTAATACCCAATCAGTGGCAGTTCCATACTGACCGGGTCCAAAGGGATGGCAAACAATTTGGGGGACAAGTGGCCGCAGGAGTTGGTTTATCCTAGTGCTCTTATCTACATAGGCCTAACTTGAAATTTTATCACAGATCTCAATAATAAGCCTATTATCTATTATACACTTCAGTATTATCTAAGGTTTAAGCTATAAAAAGGGTGTACATGATGTTCCTGCAGTTGATAAATTATTGTTTGTTTCACATGAATTCATTAAAATCACTAAATACTGACCTAACACGCTTATCAAATTCCTACTATAAACTAAAAGAAATTAGTCACCACGTGACTCCAAAAAAAAAATCTCTACAACCCCATTCATAATATTGCATAGAAGCTTTTGGCAAAAAATGTTGAACAACATTTATAATGCCGTTACGTTCAAGTGCAGATATTGGCTCTACAACTTCTACCACCATGTTAAATTACTTTACCAATGCAGACTGTGACTAAAGAGTTGTTAATTGCATATCATTTTTTTTTAATAATCAACACTGTTGATATCTGTGGCATTTTACGTCTCGAGATATCATGTTATTATTATAGGCTTGTCTTCGAGTTCGAAGATTAGTGAGGAATGCTATATTTCCCGTGGCTGCGCAGCCCCAGCTGTGACCTACATATTTTGCCACATCAAAGGTAAACATAACCATTGTCCGCAGGTGGTCGATTTAGATTTTCTTTTCGCCGTCTGCGTCTTTCATCGGCAGCGGATTTTCTTTTGGTCTCAAATGTGTATCCCGCAGGCTTTGTGAGTGACATCCAGGTGTCTCGTTCTGAGACCGCATGGGACCAGGTGCTCGCTTCTATAACAGCTAAGGCAAGTTGGCGCCTAAGCTGGTTTTTGAAGCGTTTCCGTGGGGCGCCTCTGTTACGTCGACCGCCTTTCAGCTCACCAAAAAAAAAAAGACTGCTTTTGGCATACGTTCGTCTCCCATGCGGGATACGTGCCCTGCCCAGTGCAACTGTCGGACCATAAGAAGTCCCTTTATACTGTCCATACCGGCGTTCGCAAGGACATCGCTTGCCCTGGATGTGTCAAAATATGTAGGTCAAAGCTGGGGTTGTGTATCCTCGGGAAATACTGCATTCCTCATTTATCTTCGGACTCGAAGACAAGCCTTATTATTATTCTTTGGAGATTCCATAGATTCATGTTAAAAATTGTACTGTGTGGCACAAGTGTTGAATGAAATAGCAGAAATATATGTCTATGAGTAAAAAATATTTAGTTTTCTACATAGACATAAAAACGATAATTAGATAAACAGTGAAATAACTCAGATTGAGATTATTAAAACAGCAATTACTTGTTCGGAATTTCCGTAAGTAGCAGGCTCCAGATCTTCACCTCTACCCAGGTCCCAGGACCGGCCTTAGGAAAACCAGTAAGCAGTCTAGGGCCTCCGATTAGTAAAACAAAATTTCGAAACATGGATCAGATGTCAAACATAGCAGAACTACGTCAATATCTCTATGTTTAGTAACCTAGCGCTATGTCTCTGGGTCTACTAAAATTCAAGGTTTATATACAGATGTTTAGAGATCTGCTTGTTAGACTACAGATGTTAGAAGACCTTTGTTGCTTCATTTTGGTGAAATGTTGAAATGTTATTTCTAGATGATGAAGATGAATCGCCCATGAAGCACGTTTGTGCTATCAGCACTTGGATTTAGCTGATAAACAAAATCCACTTATGACATCTGTACGAATTTGTTTAAGATGCTCGCGGAACGCAACGGAAATTTCGCTTTATGAATTTAACTTATTTGTTGATTCAGATATAACATTGCGTATTTTTAAGATTAATTTTTATTTTCTATTTCATTTTAGGCCACCCAATTCACTAGGGCCCTACTTAAATAGGGGAAAGTGGGGTAATATGAGATGGTAGGCAATATGAGCATTTGTGGTATTTTTTCATAGGTCGGTTCTATATAAAATTTGGCGAATTGGAAACGAGGTTTAAGCTAAGAAACAATATTCCCAATTTAAATTCACATTGCGGATTGCAATATTCATCGAATAAAGTGTTTTTAGAAAATTGGTGGTTTTCTTTAAATTACATTGCTTAAAAATGTAAGCTATCATATTATATTTGGTATAGATAGATAGATAGATAGATAATTTTTATTGATCCAATCAAATGAAAATTCAGTTTGACTACAATTGACATTAATTGACAACCTCAGCGTAACTACTGTATATAATGAATACATGAGCAAATATTGAGAATAATTGGTCATTGGTTAATATGCATGACTAAATGCATGACGCGTAGGACGTAATCATCTTCTTTTTTGAAGTAACGTCTGTAGTATATAAGATAAGATAAGATAATAAAACAGTTTCAAAATTCTGATCAGCACAGCAATATGGTTGTAATAACAAAATTTCAGTGTTCTACCTTGTGGGTAATATGGGATACCAAGTTGGGGGTAAATTAGGGTACAATATTTTTTAATGTTTAATTGCTCAAATATTACATCTAGATCTTAATTGGTGGTGAATGTTCAAGCAGAAGAAAACCAAAAATAATCAGTCGGGTAATAAGAGATACTTAAATTTAAAGAGTTATATAACCTATAATTAATCTAAGCCACTGTCTTCAACTTGGAGAGCTGGGATCAGAGGCGTAGCTAGGGTGGAGGAGGGGGTGTCCAAATTTAAAACCCCCAACCCAGGCCGAAACTTGAGGCGGGGGGCCCTCAAATGAGTGTCCGAAATGTGTTTTTAAATCAAATATTACGCCATCATCTCATGTCATGATGCCGAAATGCAGGGGCCCTTATAGAGGTCAAGCTCTCCCAGGCCTCCAAATCCATAACTACATCACTTGTTGGAACAAAAAGTTTGTTTTATATTTTATATGCTTCTTCAGAAATGAAGAACTGTAGGTCCTAGCCCAAAACTCAAGCTGATTGGCAGGGAACAGCAGTGGACAGGGTTTGAACTCGGGACCGTCGTTTCGACAGTCTTAGGCGCATACCACAAGACAATGGGATGCACGGTGGCTGAGTGGTAAAAGGTTTGGCTTATGAACAGAGTGACCCGGGTTTGAATCCTGGTTAAGACTGGGATATTAAATTTTGGGATCTTTGGGCGCCTCTGAGTTCACCCAACTCTTATGGGTACCTGACATTAGTAGGGGAAAAGTAAAGGCGGTTGGTCGTTGTACTGGCCACACGACACCCTCGTTAACAGTAGGCAACAGAGATAGATGAACTTTACATCATCTTCCCTATAGACCACATTATAAGAAGAAAGTAAAAACTTTGAACTGGATTTATTGAAACAACAAAGAAAATCCTTACAAAGAAACGAGACAATTCATTCTAAAAGGAAAACAAAGAAACAACAAAAAAAACAAAAACAAAACAAAATAAGATTAGGAAAAAAAGGCAAAATAAAAACCCATTACAAACTAATGTAGCTTTTGTTTTCAATATTTGCGGGGGAGGGGGGCGCTTTTTACTTTGTTGTCATACTATCACTGACCTGTATAATTCATTGACTTTTCTAGATTCGGTATGTCCAGTGCGATGATATCTCGAGCGGCAGCTCTCAGATACGCAGGAAATCTTCTTGCGATTGTGTTTTGTATCTATAGGACTAAAGGTAATCACGAGAATAGCACGCTTACCGATCAACCAATCAATCTATTGGATATCAATGTATCTATATCAATACACTATACACTGATTTGTATCAAAGATGTAACACATTCTCTGCAAAACCTATCTAAAAGACAACCCAATATACATAATGTATACCTCGTACTTAATACCCTATGATGTCCACGCAGTTATTGATATCTACCTTCGATCTTAAAAAATCTAGGCAGTGCGAAGCATGCATCTTATGTGGCTCCCGCAATATACCATATCATCCTGTCTAGCGTTATTTTGGCTTATTTAGGCCTACCTTAAACGTTTGAAATAGTATAAACATTAATTTTACTCTAAGATTTGGTGAATGTGACTGCTAGAGTGTGGAAGGGGGATAGAGGGTTGTCAAACAAGACTTCGCCGGAGTCGTCAAAAAAAACAACTATATCAGAAGTTAAGATTTATAGGGCAGAGTTGGCATGATAAAAATCCCGAAATTCAAAATCCCGAAATTCGAAATCCCAGTCTTCACTGAGATTCGAACCAAAGACCCTAGCTTTGGAAGCAAAGTGCCTAACAGGTCAACCACCCCCCATTTAGGAATTGAGATGTAAGGAAACATTTAACGTGTTCTCCAGACTGGGATTTAGACGGTCATTGATGATGCTATAAGCTAAGCTCACGCACATAGGCCGTCCTAGTCTGAACTTCTAAACAGATGTAAAATATTAAATCTGAGTTTAAATTATAGAGACTATGACTGTATACGGACGATTTTGTTTAATCAAATATATTTGTATGTCCAACGTGTTAGTTCTCCCTTGTGATGAGCAGCCTTCGGCCGCGATTCCTTTATCGCTTATGACAGTACTATACAGCTCCTATAACCTTCTGCTCAAGGTATATTATTAACTTTTTCAGTGCGAATTATTTAGATCGAAACAATGATTCAATTTCATTGAACTAAGATAATGCGGCCCAAGACAGATATGTCTGGTTTCGAATTAGGCTAATGGCCAAGTTTAGTAAGTGGTGGAAAATTTATTAGTACCATTTTCATCCTATTTTGCTATTTAAAAAAAATATTTAAAATACTTCAGAAAAAAACTAGCAAGGCGTATAAAAGAGTAAGTGCCGCCAAATCACTGCAATATATCTCAATACCTCAAGGTTTAAATCCTTTTTTCATTACAAAAGCAAAGTTAATTAATTTGATTGCATAATCTTCAAATACAAAAACAAAATCCAATAAAATACTCAGAAAGACACAAAGATAAGGGCACATTCCTCGTTCCATTTGCTAGGACAATTGTGTAAACACCCAGAACTTTAAAATTGAATTTTAAAAAATGTGCAAGTTTAACAGTTTTGATTAACCTTCTAAGTAACTAGGTCACCAGGTCGTAGAGCACTGCAGTCAGCAACCCTTGTATCGTGTTGTTTTCAGGGGCAGGCACCACGTACGGGAACCTGTTTGTCGTCACAAACTTAAAGGTGATTGGAAATCACAGTGATCCATCAAGGCTGCCTGGTCAAGTGGAGTTCTTTTTGTACACTGCTGCTGCGGATGGTGTCCAGGTAAACCCAAAAGAAACATTCCGAAACAAAGATTTTTTAAAAATAACTGCTAGATCTAGATTTCGTTGTTTAGACCGCGCCTCGCGACTTATTGTGTAATGTGTGAATAGTTCGCAGGTGGCCAGATTTGAAGGGCGGACAACAATTTGCCTAATAATAAATCCAAGGTTAACTTAAAAAAAAATCTATTTTTTTAAAAATTGTTGTTCATTGGCTGTCAGTAATTTCATACGTAATTATTCATTGTTCACTGTGCATCAAAGACTTCCAGAAGCTTCTGCCAAAATAGAGCAGTAAGATTCACAACAAACGAATATTCATATTTGACTAGAGTAACACCTTTTGTAAAATCACTAAATTTAGAAAGCCTTCAGGACAGAAGAGTCAAAAGTAAAGCAGCAATTATACATAAAACACTGAACCAAACTCTTCAAATACAAAAACAAAATCTAATAAAATACTCAGATAGACACAAAGATAAGGGCACATTCCTCGTTCCATATGCTAGGACAAATGTGTACAAATGCTATTTCTTCCCTAGCGCTATCAGAGCGTGGAATGGCTTGCCTGAGCTAGCCAGGAAAACCAGCAGAATTTAAGTCATTGGTTAACATGCATGACGAGTAGGACGTAATCATCTTCTTTTTTGAAGTAACATCTGTATTATATAAGATAAGAAAATAAAGAGGGGTTAAGGAAAAAAATAGAAAGTAGAGTTAAAAGGAGAAGGAGTGAAAGATAGAGAGGAGAGAGAGAGAGACTTTAATTGGAGAAAGGTGAAGAAAGAATAAAAAGAAAAAGACCATTGAGAAATAAAGAAAAAAATAAAAGGCAGAAATCATCATCATTGGCCTCCTTCAGTCGTAGAACGACTATAGTTCATCTCAGAGCACACTCCCTCATGTGGCTGTGGAGCCCTATTTTAGAGAGACACTCCCGTCCACAGATAGCGCAGGTTAAGGTGGCTTTTGCTCCGGTGGTAGAGGAGCTGGCCGTTTTTCGAATTGTACGTTTTTCTTCCTGAGCTGAGACCCATGTACTTTCACTGTCCATAGCTTTCTTGGTCACTGTCTCTCTCCATCTTGTTGCGGTCTAGGGCTATGTCTTCCCAATTGTCAGTATTGATGTTCACTGATTTGAGGTCACGTTTTATTCCATCTATGTAACGGAGAAATACATACTACTTAAAAGGACCAAAAAAGAAAGAGAAACCCAATGAGAAGAAGAGAAAGAGGCCAAAAAAAAAAAAAAAAGACAGAAAGAGAACGGAAATGAAAAACAAAGAAAAAGCTGAACTGTGAGATAAATGGAAAAGATATGCGGGTGTGAAGTAACGTCTGTATTTTAGAAGGTACGACAAGATAACTCGTTAAGATAATGTGATCTCGGACTCCCTCCCCTCCGACTAACCAAATTTGTTCTGGGCAGGTGACCGTGACTTTCAGAAACGCGACAGTCCAGAGGTTGATCATCTTGCCAGGTGTCGAGAGCATGAACCAAGTCTCAGCCGATCCCAAACTCTTTTCGTAAGTCAGTATAAAACTTAAGACCAAACGAAATTAAGACTTAAACGACCCTATTTCTTCTTTAGTTATTTGCCCTTGTCTCCAACACTGTTTCAATTGGTCGTATCTCTGCTAATGTAAATATACATGCCAAAAGTAATTTTTTTTTTTACATTTCTAAAATTGAAGTTACGAAAAAATTTTTTTAGCGGCCCCTGAGAGGGGAAAAGACGCTATTAGTTTTGTGTGAAATGTCTGTCCGTCCGTCCCGTTTAGATCTCGTAAACTAGAAAAGATAGTGAAAATCCGACATCATAATATTTTAGACCATTCAAAGTTCTGATGCCACGGCTACTTTTTTCTTTTCTAAAAGCGAAAAAACTAATTTTTTAAATCACATGCAAGCAGTTTTTTTTTCATAAAAATAAACCACTTTTACTACTATTCACTATTAATAGTAACAAACACGAGAGGCTCTTTATTTTAAACACGCATACACGAATAGTTGAAGATTTTTAGTCAAATTTTTTTTGGTTACATTTGTATGGGTAAGTTAGATAAATTCTGTCACACTAGCTATTACATTTACACAAAAACAATGTTAGCTTTTTTTTTAAAGAGAAAAAATCTATTTAGTATGCATATAAGTTGGACATAATTTAAAACAACAATTAATAAGTAGTTTTTCATTTCATATTATCGCGTGAGCTGTGCCACACATCGCTAGCAATAATATACATAATTAAAGGAATTTTTTTTTTTTTTTACGGAAATGTTTTTTTTCCTTGAGGCTTTGAATAAGAGATGGACCCTTAAAAACAATTAGATCAATTAGATAATCATTTTAAGACATCAGTTAGGCCAGGTTCACATCTAACTTCACATTCACTTTCACCTATCCTTTGGTCTGCTGGGGCACCACACAGAATCTGTCAACCTTCTTTCTCCATTCTTCTCTGTCATCAGCTTTTGATAGAATTTCATTCTGATATTCTTTCTGAAAATATTGATACCTGCCTTTATACCTGCCTGGGTGGACCACTTTTGATAGAATTTAATACCGATATTCTGAAAATATTGAAACCTGTCTTTTTTCCTGCCTGGGTGGACCGCAGTGCTGACCAAAATATAATCATTACTGCTTGTATTATCTGACCAACTGCATGGTCTTTACAATACTGTATGTTTTTCGTATGAATTATTTATATCATAGATTATAAACAGATTTTACTTAAACCGACATTCTTTGATTTCTCTAGCTTGTATATGTATCATTCTTACAGACTCGAAAAGGACTTGGCTACAAAATCAGTGTATGCTTTCAAAGGAAGCGGGCTTTTTGGCCTCTGTGTTTTAATTATGCAGTCCTACGCAGAAGACTCTTTCGAAACGTTCCTGGCCATTCCTGTTGACGGTTGGGGGAAACTTTATTATCTAGTTTCTTTAGAGTGAGTTGAACTAGTAGATCTGAAGCTAGACTTTTTTTTTTCGAAAGTAGCATATTTAGTAGAAAGTGATATGCCCTTAGTGGGGCGTGGTGTCAGTGGTCTCGGATTTCCATTTCGGTTAAGAATCTGGGATTCTGAATTTTTGGATTGTTAGCACGCCCCTGAGTCCCCCAACTCTAATGGGGCGTGCTAAAAAATACCTCATTCAAAATAAAAAAAAATTTAAATTACACACTAAAATTCTTTGAGCTTAGCCTAGCCAAAGGGGGTTTTGAGTTTAAACGCCCCTCCTCCAGATGGCTTTTTTAAAAGTTTAAAACCACTCCAGATGGTTTTGAGTTAAAAATCCCCTTAAAGAGAGTTTTGAGGTTGAAATTGAAAACCCCCCTCTTCAATACTATTCTAAAGCAAATTACACTCACCGAATTCCATGAGCGTAGCTAAACGGGGTTTTGAATTTGTTCAAGAAAAAACTCCTGAGATTTTTTAGTTTAAAACCCCACAACAGATGATTTTGACGATAACACTTCCTTTGCATGCAAGACACGGAAGCCATTCCTCAAAATCGAAAAATGGCTTAATGTGGCCCAGCGAAAAATCGCTAAGACAGATTTTAGGAGCTAGTTACAGAGATCTGATCAAAGAAATCCAATTCTGAACTGGGAATAGATCACTATTTAATCTGGCTGTTAGCAAGCGTCGCTTGAGGTTTACGGGACATGTTCTCCGAGAGAATGAATTACGAATATCATGAGTTGTGATGTCTTGGAGGCCAATACGAGGAAAGCGCAAATAGGGGCGTCATCGTATGACTTGGCGCCACACTTTAATGGAGGATCTCACAGTAGTGATTAGTAGTGGGAAGAGGCTGCAGACGTTGCCTGTGTCAGATCTCTATTAGGAGAGGCTAGTTTACCCCCCAATGCGAGGAATGATCTAAGTCAAAGTCTCAGTAAGTCTAAGAAAGAAGTCTTTTATATCAAGTTTTGGGAATTTTGTCTATTCTTGAATATTGAATAAAACGCTGTCTCTCTTGCCAGCTGACTACTTTCTCTCTTTTCGATCTTGTATCTAAAATGTTCACTTTCTCTCTTTCTCTCTTCCCTCTTTCTGAACTAAATAATTTTGTTTATCTTCTCACAAACGATAACTCTCCATTTGAACGATAACTCTCCTAACGAACGATAACTTTCCTAACGCTAACGAATGCTAACTCTCCTAACGAAGGATAATTCTCCTAATGAATGGTAACTCTCGTAACGAATGATAATTCTCGTAACGAATGATAATTCTCGTAACGAACGATAACTCTCCTAACGAACGATAACTCTCCTAACGAACGATAACTCTCCTAACGAACGATAACTGTTCCTCAGATCAAGAGTGTCAGCGCAGTTCGTAACAGGGGAACACAACTCCACTCTCACCGTACTGCTAAGGTTTGCGGATAGGTCCATGGCTTTCAAATACCACGGCATCAGTTACGGAACAGGTTCAAATCTTATTGTTCATCTCCCTCCGTAAGTATGTAAGCCATTCTGTAAACTTAAAAGATATTGGTCTGTTAAGAAATCAAACTATTTCTCTGGATACCATGGTCTTCAGCTAATGTAGAAATCTATTTCTCTGGATCCCATGGTCTTCAGTTAATGTAGAAATAATAATGTCTCTGGATCCCATGGTCTTCAGCTTATGTAGAAATCTATTTCTCTGGATCCCATGGTCTTTAGCTAATGTAGAAATCTATTTCACAGGATCCCATGGTCTTCAGTTAATGAAGAAATGTATTTCACAGGATCCCATGGTCTTCATTCAGTTAATGTAGAAATCTATTTCTCTGGATCCCATGGTTTTCTTCAGCTAATGTAGAAATCTATTAGAGAAAATATCCCTCCGTCTGTCCATCCCAGAAAATACAGACTAGACGATTTCAGTAGAAAAATTGATTCAATTGAGGAAGTACAAAAATGTCGAAATTATTTTTAGGAAAACCTCATTTACTTTGTACTTTGAAACAATTTCATATTTCTTCTGTGTCGTTATTAAAACTTTGGAATGGTCGCTAACATATTTATACAGTTTGGCGTCGTGGCTGATTGTAAAGCAATTGGCTTCGGAATGGAACCGAGGGGTCTAGGGTTCGAATCTCTGTTAAGGCAGAAATTTCGAACTTCGAAAATTTTAGGAACACCAACTCGGTTCGGTACCTGACATTAGTTGGGGAAATGTAAAGGCGGTTGGTCGTTGTGCTGGCCGCATGACACACTCGCTAACACTCCGCCCTAGATCGCAAGGTCTGAAAAGGGTTACTTTACTTAATTACTAAGATTAATAAATTAGTGTAATGTTTAAGTCATATCTATTTTAAATTTGGCTCTTTTAAGTACATGTATATTTTTTTTAATTGTTTTAGGTTCATTCAAGTGAATCTGTACTTACAAAGCTTAAATTAACTCACTCCGTCTGTCTGTTTGTCTGTCTGTCAGAATTCTTTGATACATTATTTCTCCAGCTTCCCTTTCTTCCATCAAATCAAAACTTTGCACAATTGGTCAAAGTCGATGAAAACACGTGACTCAATTAGAAAATTAACCGATTAGTTGATTAATAAATGGTAGTTAATGTAATTTTCTTTATATACAAAAAGGGATATAAATATTGTCGTATTAAGAGGTATGGCAGTAATTATGCAGTTTTCACCCGTACTTAAGCTTCGGTTTAAAAAATATTATTTTTTATTTATATAAAAGAAGGCATATAAATAGTATCCTATTAAGAGAAATGGCAGTAATTGAGCGGTGCTTCCCCTTAAGCTTCGGTTAACAAAATTATTATTTATATTTGAAGGTGGAGAGCCTTCTCCTTATCGAACTGTGATGATAACAGACACTCGTCCAGCTTTACAGGTATATATATATATATATATATATATATATTGTTTTACTTTCTATATCAAAAAAAGTTGTCAGTGCCGGAAGTGGTAATGGATATAAGCACTCCACTACCTATAAAATGCTTCCTAGTGGCATGCGTCTCAAATAGATTCTGACAACCAGTCCAACTCCTGGCCTTCACGTGTGGCTCAGATATTGAGTCCGGCGGAACTGTTTTCACTGACAGAAGAAGGGGCGAAGGCTAGTAACAGGCGCCTAAGCCAGTAAGCTTCGGGAAAGATGGGCTTGTTACCCATTGCTGGCTACCCACCTAGGAGAAGGAAAATTCTGAATTCAAACCTCTGCTGCCTTGCAGCTATACCCAATCATGGGAAAGGCAACGGGAGTCAACCCTAAGGAAAAATCAGGAGCCGGCGACGATTTGGCAGTTTGCAGCACCCAGTGCTACACCCTGGCAGACACTGCGACTCCGCTGGCTCTAAATTGACACTTGCCGTTTCTTTGGATTCATCAGCACCGTGGATAGGGGGGGGGGAACTGATGCGTGGGCGACAACGTTTCGACCACACCTAACGCTAGGCCTATTATAATATTAGGTAATTATGTATTTAGTTACAAATTACACAGATAGCCAATCCTAATAATAGCATTTTCGGTCATATGCCCGTCTTCCGTTTTTTTTTTCTAACACAAATCCCTTACAGCCCCCATGTAAAGGAGAATAAAAGATCTAGGTGTAGCCACAGGACAGGGGCGTTGCTAGGAATTTCCCATCGTTTGGGGGCCCAGGGGGCTTGACCCCCTTGGAGCTACTGCATTTTGCGTAATATTACATTTTTAATATAAAACACACTCTTTTGGAAGCCCCTCTCAAGCGGGGCCCCTTAAATGGGGGCCGGGGTGATTTTCTTATTCTTCCCCCTCCTTCCCCCACCCTATCTACGCCACTGCCAGAGGTGGTCATCAAAGTTGACGTTGATATCGGGTGAATTTCTTGTGATACTATAAAGAACTAGTAAAAGCTTGAGAAAAAAAAGGTGAAAAAAATTTATTAAATAATAAGCTTGTTAGATATCAACATCTTTGTGAACCAGGGAGGAAGGCAGGGCGCACATTGTACATTGATACATATATTTGAATAAATGTGTAAATTTAATAATTTACAATAAATATTAATTCTAACATAAAAGATTAATATAGAATGTATAGTTCGAGTTGTAATAAATCTGCGGATACATACATACTAATAACAAAATCTAGATCGGGGGGGGGGGGGGAAGTTTAAATAACTTACGACTACTAAAATGAGTACAACAAATCTACTTCAAGCTGAGTTGTGTGCGACCAAAGTGGCACGGATACCATCGCACAGATACCACCCCCCAACCCAAGCAGAAGAGATTGGACTATAGTGCGATTAATCATCATCATTGTTACTCCTTTGAGTTCCTCATGGAACATAGGGCCTCGACAAAAACACGCCACTCTCCACAGTCTCTTGCTAGCTTTTTGATGGTTTCCCAGCTCTTCCCGGTCCTCTCGGCTTCTTCAAGTACACTGCGTCGCCATGCTCTTTTTGGTCTTCCTCTGCGTCTTGTTCCCTGGGGGTTCCACTCTAAGGCCTGCCTGGCTCTGTTGCTGGTAGCTTTTCTAAGGGTGTGACCAATCCATCTACACTTCCTCTCTAAGATCTGCACTTCTATATTTCTCTGTCCACTCATCTCCCACAGTTTAATGTTTTCTACTTTGTCATACCAGTGTATTTTTAGGATATTTCTCAGGCATCTGTTGATGAAGGTCTGGACTTTTTTTTTTTAATGCGATTAATACGCTATCGTAATAAGTAGGATGCGCTATGCAAGAGATTTGCGTACAAATAAAAATAAAATAAAACGTGATTGAGAATGCTTGAAAAGGGAGATAACATTGTATGCCATGTACTGAATTTGTTGCCACGTCGGACAAAAAGAGTATAACCAGTTTGCCAAAGCTCTGCAGGTACCTATGTCAGAGGAACATCCCCTTTTGGCGTCATCTCCGGGAATTGTCTGGACGGCACCATCAATGTCCTTTGCGATGACCCGATGATGGAACGAGAGCAAAAAGGCAGACAGAGCGTGCTTGTAGGTGAGTACAAGGGTCACTCTTGAAAAAAAATAATTATACTCGGTCGTTGGTTTGTAGCTTCATTTAAAAAGTACAACTAAACCGTTATATTATATTCTATATGTAGAGCCTGAACTAAACTTGGACTGACTTTTTTTAAAAAACAAAACTGAATAAAAGTTTAATTTACAAATGTACACAGCTTTCAACTTGAATACAGATGTAAGGAGAAGTTTAACACGAAGACAAATCAAAACAAACACAAAGCATATATTATGGTGTACTTGTATCAATTTATTTGTGTCTGTCATGTCATTAAATGTGTACTAGATCTAGACGAACAATAATAAAGCAACAAGAAAAATCTAAAAATATCCTTTAAAAAAACAACAACAAAGATTATTTAGAGGGGAAGAACTCCTGAAAGTAATATCTACCAATATTGTACAAGCTATTTCCCTTATTTGATATTAAAAAATATTTAATTACCAGTAATACATTGGCTAATTGAGTATTTTTGTTTATTGATTCACGTTTTATTAGTTAAAATAAACAGCTGCTTAAATTATCAACTTGATCAGAGAATGCGTGGGGGGGGGGGGGGGGGGGGGAGGAATAGCGTTAACAATAACTTAAATGGACTTAACAAATTTATATCTACGAATACTGAAATATTAGTTTCACTTGAAGCTATTAAGCAAAATAGTAAATTAGCAGTAATTAATTGTCTCATCGATTGCCTTTTTTAAATTGGTTCACGTCTAGTCTATGTCAATGCGAAGTTTCAGCTTGATCCAAGAATGGGTGTGGCATAAATTCCTTGTACACACTTTTGACCAGACAGACAAAGAGGGAGTGAGTTGCTTAAAGCTTGGTAAAAAAAAATAAAAAGGGTGAAACGACATGCATTTGAAATTATGGCTCAAGCCAACACGGTAACCACTCTGCTAGTGGAGAGCTTATGAACATGGAAGATTGCGTAGAGTTCTCTATTGTTTCTATAGTGTCGACCTATTTTTCAGGTTTGTTTTCACAAAAACACAGACGACCAGCTATACAGGGGACTGATTCAGCTTATACCCCCCATTTCAGTCAATTACAATTTCTTTCCCTTGTTCGAGATAGCAAACAAAATAATTTATTACCAATAGTTAATTAGCTAATTGGTTAATTTTTAAAATGGGTGTAGTTTTGTTTTTAATTACGACAAGTAAATTTTTTTTACAAGTATAGTTTTGTTTTTGTTTATGACAAACAAAATTTTGTTTTTCTTTACGACAAGCATAGTTTTGTTTTCTGTTTACAAGAAAAAACTTAACTTTTGTCTTTTTAATAATATGTAACATCCGATAGCTGTGTATTATACTTGAGCCCAAAGGTACTTCTGTCTCGTCGTACCGTACGTGCTATGGACTGTCGTCTCAAAGGCCTCTGGTTTGTGCTTCCATTGCTATAATTTTTGCCGTTCTGCGGAAGGTTTGAGCTTTTTTCTTCAAAGAAAATGAAAATGTTCAACATTTCCAAAAGCGGTGACTCAGTATCGCATAGTAATGCATTCAGTTTCACCAGTAAACGAATCAACAAACCAGTGGTGCCATATTGTTTTTTAAAACTTTTTTTTTGTAAACTGCTGAGCGATGAGCTTCCTGTTTATCACCAGAGATGTTGCCTCCCCTGGAACAGTACGGGAGGGAGTTCATCACCGTCTTGATAACGGAAAGGACGTCACATGGCTATTTCATCACAGTAGCTGGTCATGATGACGTCAATGTGACATTCTTCAACAAGGAGGACGAACGCAATGACTACTATTTGAAATACAGGGGAGACAGTCTCAGGGTGAGTTCTTGCAATCTTACCTCCCTTTTCTTCATTCTATAATAACACGAGACTCAGGGGAGTAAATTTTTGAATACCACTGCATCAGGAGGATACTCCGCTGGTTTTTCAAATTTGAGTTATTGACATATTTAAATTCTGCGTAAAAAGTTGCAATAGTAAACATTTTATCATTTTTTATTTAAATGCTTAGAAACATTTATATTTAATACATTAGTCAGTAAATTCTTGACATCTCAAAAAAAAAAAAAACCAAAAAAAAAACACAAAAAAACGGGGTTCTATGAGATTTTGTTTTAAGCCATGTCAAAGGTCAACTTTCCCAAACAATACTGAAAGAGAAACTAGATTAGACCAATCGTATCGCTTCATTCTTACAGTAGCTGTTAGGCTTAGTGACGGCCTGGTCCAGAGCTATGGTACAGTTATATATATAACTATATATATCTATATCTATATCTATATATATCTATATATATATATATACAGGGCCGCCGCGAGGGTTGTGGCCACCTGCGTGCAAAGTAAAAAAATGCCGCCCTCCCCCTTTTTTTTTATTTAAAAAAATTTCATCAAGCCCTGGCCAATAGTATTATGCGAGGAACATTCTAGGTAGGAATACATGTTGCGCACATACGTCTGTAATGGGCGTGAGCTTTTTAACAATATTCTTAGTGTTAAGTAAGACGTCTCTGTCGCGAAGGTTTTTGTCACACAAAAGTCGTCACTATAATGAACTGCAATAGGCGGAAGAAATTCGACTAGACTATTCTGAGTCAAAAAAAAAATCCAGAAGAATCACACTAGTGGAGACGTTTTAAAGTGTTTTCTTGAAAACGTTTGGACTCATATTGTTGCACAAGCGCCTCGCAAAAGCGGTCTACATTTAAAACGATCTTATTAGAAGATAAAACGCCGTCTCCTACTTAAGAGATTTAAATTTTTGAACATGTAATTTTACTAATATTTAAATAAATTACACTGAAAATAAAACATTTTTTCGCCGCCCCCTCTCCTTGTTGTTAGATGGTCGTTGACTTGTCGCTACAAACAGCTAGTACAACTGAACCAATGAAGGCGTTCTATATTTTTACTAAATAAGCTTTACATAGCTTGAACAAAATTCTTATGTGAACAAAAAAACAATATAATTGGTATTACAATTTTCATTTGAGATAGAGATCTAATATTAATGACATTTACTGATATTGAAACGAAATCTAGCTCACCACAAAATAACGTCTATCCTCTTTCATGTCTCAAGATTGTCTGATGTTTCACATATGCATTATGCTAATTTCATCATCTTAAATGCATAACCACAAATCAATCTCTTAACCTCTTCTTAACGCCGCCTAAGAAACACACACATTCTATAACACCTCTTTTTGTCAGGAAGTTGAGCCCCCCCGCCCCCATTCGAGATACAACGTGACAATGTTTTTAAATTGACATTCTGATTACTAGATCTACTTACAGGGCGGACTATTCGACCATCGCGTGCCGCTTTTTTTTTCTTCTTAAGTTTCCAAAATAACTTTTTACTGTACAACTTATCGTCTCTCCCCCCCCCCCCCCTCCACCCAGTTTTCAAAGGATAATGGAATCAGTTGAATTTTAATAAAATATTTAATAATTTTTTAATATTATTAAACCAAAAATTTAAAGAAAAGTGATTCTTGGAAATGATTTGACCCCCCCCCCCCCCCCCCCCTTTACATTCGGCCGCCTGCGTGCCATGCACACATGTCACAATAGGTAGCGGCGTCCCTGTGTATATATATATATATATATATGTATAGATAGATCTAAAAGCATTAGGATAATCAACTCGAGAAAAAGAGTAACATTTTCATCTAAGCCTCTCCCTGTCCCAAGAAGTAAATAGATCGTGTGTCTGACTGATTCGAACAAAATGGTCAGTGTAAGGCTAGTTTAGACTACGTGTAGTCGGCCATGAGAAGACAACCAAGCGATAGTGTTTGTTGTGTGTTGAGTGGTCTGGCGAGAAGATACACACTGCCGTGGTTAGTCAAGCATGTAAATCTACTTTTAATTCGCATTTTTTCTTTGCTTACAAGATCCTAGATCTAACTGCATAGACGAAGATATATTTCTTTTATGAGAATGTTAACTTTGCTGTATGGTCTCCTGTTATACAATAAGTCAATAGATTAAAACACATTTGTGACGTCACATAGAAACCCGGTGAATGTCTATCTATCTATCTATCTATCTATCTATCTATCTATCTATCTATCTATCTAATCTATCTATCTATCTATCTATCTATCTATCTATCTATCTATCTATCTATCTATCTATCTATCTAATCTATCTATCTATCTATCTATCTAATCTATCTATCCATCTATCTATCTAATCTATCTATCTATCTATCTAATCTATCTATCTATCTAATCTATCTATCTATCTATCTATCTTTCTATCTATTTAATCTATCTATCTATCTATCTAATATATCTATCTATCTATCTAGCCCTTTCTCCCTCTCTCTCCCTATTTTTCAGTTTGAAAGCAAGCACACAACTATATAGTTTGAAATACATAACTTTTCAACCTATTTTCTTTTCTGCATACCGGGTACACCAAAAAGCTAGCTATTAATAGTTATCTGCAATAGAAGTACATCTTCAACAGAGAGTTTGTTTTGTTTGCTAGATTACTTTAAAAGACGGACTAGGAATGCTGAAAAGCAACAAAGGTGTCCTGGTCATGTATGTGATGCGGTCAGCCTGCTTTGGATCGAAAGCAGAAGTCGGAGGCCCGAGCTTCTGTTTGATAGTTCCGAATGAGCTTTTCTACCATACCTATACATGGAGGTACTCACATTTTGTGTATTCTAGAGGTATCCACTTTCAGTACTCTATGGGTACTTACTTTTTACAAATCTAATCTCAACTCACTCTGGTAAAATGTTTCTACACATTATTTCTCCCACACCCATTTTACGATCAAGTTGAAATTTTGCACAGCTATCAATTGGCATAGACAAGGCGTGCATCAATGAATAACATTAACCAATGAGTCAGTTAATTAATTATTTTGTTTAATACAAACAATAAAAATTAATATTCCAGTATTCACAGATATGCTAAATAACGAAAAGTAAATCTATAGGATTTAGAACTCTGAGATAATTGTACTGGTTATTGCTCCCACATCCACTCTTGGATCGAGTAGAAACTCTAAACAATTTTTTTTGTACGTAACAAAACATGAAAGATTGAAAAACTTAAACAATTATTTAACTAATTATTGGTAATTATTTTTTTTATATCGAATAAGGAAAATAACTTCCACATTTTTGAATGATATAGTTGTAAGTTTTTTTGTTTTTTTTTAAGAAAAGGACTTTTAAATATTTTGTTTGTGTATATTATTGAGATACTCATTTTGTGATGAATCAGACGAGGTTTGGCCGCGACGTCACGTTTTCACATTTAAAAATTTAATTTGTTTTTTGTGCCAATAAAGTTTTTGGACCCGGGCACACGTTTTGTTCACTTCACCTCTGGTTGTGAGTTTCTTTGCATGAATCGTAAACAAATGACTGCTTTGTAAGTGGATCATCTCTCGGTGATGACTGACAAACTGATTAGCGGGGAAGCGCCCTTGTAGTCAAGTAGAACACTGAGTCCAAGGCATCGACCGTCTAGTCAAGTCTTTTTAAGCTGCCTTAAATGAAAGCTTCATTGTTCTTCTTTACTACATGAAACTTTTTTTTGAGTCCTGTCTTGACCGTTTAGTGTGTAAGCAGACATAGTGTTATCTCACAGCTAAACAAAAGTTCACATTCGCCCAGTCCTGGGATTCTCAACCTGTGGGTCGCGACCCCCTTGGGGGTCGATTGACGATTTGCCAGGGGTCGTTTAAGACCATCGAAACTATGGATTGTTTTTGTCTATTGCTGTATATGTGTGTGTGTGTGTGTGTGGGGGGGGTCGCGGCAGAGTGGGGGATTCTAAAATGGGGTCGCCGAGCTTAAAAGGTTGAGAACGCTGGCCCAGTCTCTTACGTAGTTTCAACCTGGGCAGTAGTTATACTCATTTCTGATGTACTCAAGAGAATATGATGAAATCACAAGGTGGTCTGTCGTAGTTCAAGCTAGTTAATCTTTACCTTCACCTATCCCGTAGTCTTTGGAACGTTTGGGGCACCATACACGATTGTTTGACCGTCTTTCTCCATTCCTCTCTGTCTTTTGCCTTTGATGCAATCTCTTTTGTTGACAGGCACTTCCATTCTTTTTATCTTGCCTTCCCATCGCTTTCTTTCTCTAACAGCCTTTTCTTCTTTTTCCTGGTATTGTTCCCTGAAGGAAGGTCTTTACGAGCCCCGAGTACCATGTGATATGGCATTAGAGTTTTAGTGTGCGCTATTCTGACAGTAGTTAGCAGGTCATCGTGGGGTACAATCGCTGTAATAATCCTGCCGTTTGTAATACCTGGATGCTAAGATCTTCCTCTCAAGCGCTCTGCAGTCACAGGCATATTAGAATGTGGCCATGACCCGGAAGCACATAAGTCTGATTTTTGGTGTCGAGGCTATGCCTTTGTCTTTACATATTGTTTTGAGTTTTGCAAGTGCTGCGGTGGACTGTTCTATTCTCTCCAGTAGTTCAGGTTTGGTTCCTACATCTGAGATGTTAGATCCGATGAATTTGAAACTACTGGCACTAGTAAATACTGGTGTAAAAACTCGAGAGAGAGAGAGAGAGAGAGAGAGAGAGAGAGTCATGTGACGTGACTTACATATTGTTTACAGAATAATTTTTAACTTGTCTCTCTAAGGACGTCTTTACTGACGTTGAACGCTGTGCATAATTATAAATACAAATTATACTCAGTTTTGTTTTAATAAGAAGGTTGGCTTCATTTTAATTTCACCATAAAAAAACGAACACGACTACACCAGTTTAATTGCGCTAGTGGCTGTTTAGAGCTAAAACCCAACGGCCGAATATCAACCCATACGGACAAATCTTGAGAAACAGTTTTGACCCCCAGATTCTCCCCTCAATGTTTTGAATTATTAAGAATCAGAATGAAGAACTATTTCTTTTTTTTTTTTTCATTTTAATTTTTTAATTCATATAAGTTTTGCGTTGAACGCATTAAAAATCATGATTAGTTATCCCCACCCCTTCTTTACAGTACCAAAACCTCCTCACTGCCTCTGGTGGTCCTAAGCTACATCTGCATCGTCATCAGAGTGTTCAACATACCACAGCTCTACATGGACGGCGAGTTCTTTAAAGCTGAGTAAGCGCATTACATTTCCCTCTTGTAATTGACTCTGCCCATTCTTCCCCTCTGAGCAATCATCGAGGCTATCTTGTTCTAAGTGTCGAACGTCCGTCTTACGCTGGTTCACATGACACCTTCGCTACACGTAGGCACGAAAACAGGTGTAACTGAAGTTTCTGAACATCGTCTGCTCCCTGAGCAGCTGGGCCTTGAATGGCACTCGATAACATACAGGAAATATTTTATCACATCAAGTAGGTTGGTTAAATAATATTCTTCATCTCTCTCAGTATGAATTCAGATAACCAGAAGGGGCGGACTGGGTATATGGGCATTCAGGACGGTACCCTAATGAACCGGAAGAACCACAGCAACCATCTTCTTTTGTGAAATCACGTCTAAATTTTTTAAGATAAGATCTGCATGGACGTCACTAAGGCACGTATTAAATTGTTAAGGGTTTTCTAGTATTCTCTTACATAAGGGGCCCTCTGAGCGACGTATTTATATTCACTGTATGCATGTATACAGCTATCGATACATTATCAAACTTAACATAATGATTTTGAGAACTGGTAGACCTAGAATTGGATGTCCATCATATTGTATTCAATTTATGGGCCGGATGAAATAAAAATGCCCATTGCAGATTTTGACACCCAGTCCGCTCCTGATAACCAGCACTATATCTGAGATAAAACTGCGCCGTGGTTTTTAGATCACGTGATTCCCCACACACTTCTACATGTCTCCTAAATAGCTATTCTGGAACCATTCTCTAGTTCAAGTCTCTTGCATTCTCTGGAGACACTCCACATTTACTCGTTTCGCTAGTTCACTTTCTATTGTTTACAAAATAAGCTAATAAACCGTTATTATCATCGTTGTTACAAGTATTTCTATTTAAGTAAAGAAGGGGTAGTCTATACATAACTCGCTTGTGAATTCCCCCCACGCTGTATTAGACATTCTGACAGCAACTATTGTCGTTTTACTGATAGTACCACGTGGAACCTCGTCAGCGGAGCGCCCGAATGGAGGGCGGGTCACGCAATGATAGAGCAAGGTAACCACCTGATGAAGCATATTTCCGGATCTCCATTCGGCCTCTACCTGTACGGACTGGGGCGCTACAGCTCCTACATGCACCCTGCTGGATTCATCACATCCTCCATTAACGCGGTAAGTCTCGACCATAGGTTAGGGCTTAATGCGTAAGCCACGACATGGTCTTAATGAACTCGATATTAATGTAGGGACATTGTTTCAATGAACTCGATACTAATGTAGGGACATTATCTTAATAAACTCGATACTAATGCAGAAACAATGTCTTAATGATTTCGATACTAATGTAGGGACATTGTTTAAATAAACTCGATACCAAACTGCAAAAATATTCAGTCTCAATGTAAAGTTGCGGAATCAGCTCCTTCACTTTGCAGTTGGAATGCAGTACTTTGGTTCAAATGTGACAATGAATTTGTTTAAATGATGTCCTCGCAAAAGCACAAAATAAAAAGTCTTAAGAGAAGACATAAAATTAAGTCCAAATTAGAATTAATTAATATTAAACATAATAATCAGCGGCTACACCCGGTGTTTTGATCCTTATTGTAGTTTTAAAAGCGCACCCAACTCTTCTAACTTCTCAACCCCAATCCCCCAATCAATGATTGGAAAGTGCTTGTTACTATCAATCTAAACATAGAAATTCTCCTATTGCCAATCTGACAAGGTGTGCCAAACGAGCCCGACTGTGCCAGGAGATTTGGTCGACAATGATTGCGACAAGAGAATAGACGAGGAAATCGAGGACAACAAAGGTGAGTATTACGATGGGCTTGTGTGGGTAAATAGGTTTCTGTCTATTCATAACTAGGCCTGGTGACCCAAACGCCACCACCGTATTTCCGGAGATAAGTATAGTAACAGAAGGAAATCGAGGATAACAACGGTGAGTATATCACGATGGGCTTGTGTGGGTAAATAAAAGTAAAATAAAGTTCCCCTTTCAGACCTTGAGGTCTATAGGTCTATAGGGCAGATGATGTAAAGGTCATCTGATTCTGTAGCCTACGGTTAACGAGGGTGTCATGTGGCCAGCACAACGACCAACCGCCTTTACTCTTCCCCAACTAATGTCAGGTACCCATTAGAGCTGGGTGGACTCAGAAACACCCAAGGATCCCGAAATAAAAATACCAGTCTTCACCAGGATTCGAACCCGGGACCCCCCGGTTCAGCAGCCAAACGCTTTACCGCTTAGCCACCGCGCCTCTGTGTGGGTAAATAGGTTTCTGTCTATTCAGAACTATGCCTGACGACCCAAACGCCACCACCGTATTTCCGGAGATAAGTATAGAAACAGAACAGAAATCCTTTTTAATACATAATCATGTGTACTTCTCAACTTAGAGTCATTGGCATAGTTAGCATACACTAGAAACACACAGTCTCATTTAACTTGATTAGTCAGAAAACAGACAATTTTAGTTTGAATGAAACATTTCAGAATGTTTATTTGCAGACGACGATGCCGACGGATACATCGATGAAGATCTGAGAAACACGCCTGGTGAGATCGATTTCTCTTTTCTTTCTCTCTCCCTCTCTCTTTCTCAAATAAAAGAAGGGACCTAATGGAGATATTTTTTTTGTAAATTATTTTTTTTCTAAAAATGTAAACAATTTTTTTTTACTTATGCTAAAGTACAACAAATCTAATCAAGATTTAATTTTATATAAAAAAAATACTTTCGCTTTACGTTTTTCTTTATATGCAAAAACAAAATACCCGTTATATATTCTTTAAAATAATCTATTTTAATGATAATACAATGCCCTATTTTGGTATTCAAAAGCAGGAGTACGCTGCACTGCCTCATCGTGGCACCTGGGTGGAAACGGCTACTTGAGGGGGTAGCTAGGCTAAATGAATGGCGAAACTTAACTCCCGTGGGGATGCCCACGGGTAGACGAGAGTCCACCCATTGCACGGGCGGGGTTGTAAAAAAGTCCCCACGAGCACGTCCCACATCCATGCGCCGTTCCTCAAAGGACCGTTACATAAATGGCGAGTCCCCCACGGTTAGCTTGGTACAACGAAGGAAAATGACGGAGGCTCCCGGTGTCCTCGGCCTTTGGCCATGAGCGGCGAATCATGCGTCGGGGCCAAAGGCATTGGAAACAGTAATGTGTTACATAGGCATTGACTTGGGTCGCTCTCAAACAGAACTGTGCGTTCACACAGGTTTTTTTTTTTTTTTTTTTTACTGTTTCGGCTGGATGACCAAACAGGTTTTTTTTCAAACTTAGAGCTCGAAGAGCCTTCGGCTCAGCTCTTTTGGACATCAACAAGGTATTGACAGTTGAAGTAGTATGACTCAAAAGCATTGAGATTAATAAAAAAAAAAGTATTCCCAGTATACTGTAATGAAACTGCTAGATGAAATAAGCAAAACCCTGAGGTATCCCCCTTCAAAAAAAAAAGGCTGAAACAGATGCATTTTCTTCTGTACCTTTATAAAGAAGAGAATTATTAAGTGTTTTGAAATTATTTGTTGCCAATCAACATGTCGGCCTTAGGAAAACGCTTGGAACCAACAAAATATCAATTCGGAAAAACAAAGTACCTCTCTCTCTCTCTCTCTCCATAAAATTATATATATGTAACTAAACGGAGCCTAATCTACCTGAACAAATGCACAGAGTCATGTCGTAATACCGCCTTCGTTACTTCGTTACATTATTGTAGTTCCCTCTTGCCTCCACAAACGTATACCCAAATCGTTGAAGTGTCGGGGATGTGCTACGCCTCTGCATTGTGCTAGGAAACATGCTAGGTATTTGCTAGAAATTGTGCTAAGAATGCGCTAAGAAATATGCTAGGAAAGTGCTACGATCAGCGCGCCAGTAAAATGATTGTTTTGTTTTTTTATTTATTTCTTATTTTTATTTCATTCATCGACACTGTTTGTCAACAGTTGGTGGAGCGTCCGGAGAGACAACGGCAGAGATACAGATCCCAGGCGTCGGTAGGTTATAGTCCATAGTTTCCCTTAGCTTTAAAACAGATATAGGAAAGCAGCAGGCGAAGGGAGCCTTTCAATTAAGATTGCAAGATCCTTTAAAGTGTAAGCGTCTTTAAGTTGTAAGCTTCTTTCAAATGTAAGCTTCTTTAACATGTAAGCAGCTTGAAAATGTAAGCACCTTGAAAATGTAATCACCTTGAAAATATAAGCATCTTGAAAATGTAAGCACATTGAAAGTGTAAGCAACTTGAAAATATAACTTAAGCAGCTTGAAAATGTAAGCACCTTGAAAATGTAAGCACCTTGAAAGTGTAAGCACCTTGAAAATGTAAGCACCTTTAAAATGTAAGAGCCTTGAAAGTGTAAGCACCTTGAAAGTGTAAGCACATATTTGATAACATACGTTTAACGATTGCCTATAAACGTGTTAGTAACGGTGGTGTGTGAGGCCGAGAGGCCAAAACCCCTTGGCTACGGCTTGGCAACTTAACAAGTTCGAATCCCGACTTGAACAGAGTTGTGTTTACTGAACTCCTAAAAGGCAGCACGGAAACCTTCACCTAGATACCACCCTCTCCCCTCCTCTCCCACTGGTCCACAAAAGAGCACTGAGCATGCTGTAAGCAAGCTTGAAAGATGCACCATTTAAAAAGCTATTTAATTAAGCGTTCGTGTGTTTGTTATTTTTTGTAGTCATAATTCTTGACCTCTAAACGTCAGTTCATGGTGGCTGGAGTGTTTGGACAGAATGGCACTGTCAAGACTGCTTGGACACAAGGCTCTTTAGAACCAGGTAAATTAGGCGGAATGATACGAACTAACATTTGTTTAGATACTGAAGATACAGCGACTAGAGAGAAATCTTTTTCTTTATATGTAGTTTAACATTGAATCTATTTTTTTTTACCTTATCAAGTTAACAAAATTGATATCAAATATTTGAATCGATCCAATGACAAAGAAGATTTAAACATAGAACAAACAGAACAACCCCTATCTTACCTTATCTTATCTTAAGTTATGAAACACAGATGTTAATGGACGTTTCTAGATCAATCTGGTCATACATGTTAATCAATTAGTCTTCCTGACTAAAGGCAACCCATTCCATGCTCTAATAGCACTAGGAAAGAATGAGCATTTGTAAAAATTTGTCCTAGCAACTGGGGACAAGGAACAAAGAGAAGAAACAGAAACAAACATACCAAGAGAACAATAAGAAGCAAACAAAACAAACAAAAAACAAAAACGAACATCGAACAAACAGAAACAGATAAAACAGAACAAACAGCTATTCGAGAGCAAAACACAACAAAACAAAGTTAGAAAATAAATGACGAACAGAACATAAACAAATGAGGACAAACAAAGAACTGACTGAACAGACAAAGAGCTGACTGAGTAAACAAAGAGCTGACAGAACAAACAAAGAACTGACTGAGTAAACAAAGAACTGACAGAACAAACAAGCAGAATTAACAAAGAGAATGAAAAAAATGAATAAACAGAAAGAAATGAGAACAAACAAACAACAATGAACAAAGGAACGAACTAACAATTATGTTCTACAAAGTTATTCAAAGAAATAGCTCCTCTGACGACACTATTACCAGTGGGTATTGTTTTTGATTTAGAGTTATTTTCATACAAGTCCCAGGTTAAAAAAAAGACAACATGAATGAATGATTTCAGATATGTTTTATATAGTTTTGCATGCATAGGGATATTAAAGATGCCTCACTTAGAATATATTTGTTTTAAATGTGACGTCCTCTCAATGCGTCAAAGTTAAAAACATATCAACTAGAGGTTTGACTGGGTTGTAGCTCCAAGAAGATAATCCAACTTGCCGTTTTAGGCGTATAGCTTAAATTTTGAACAAAATCACTTTCTACAGCCTTGCACTGTTCCTTGTAGGAGGGTCTCAAAACAAGCTTGTTCAACCTGTGGCGTAGATAGCGTATAGCTCAAATTTTGAACAAAATCACTTTCTACAGCCTTGCACTGTTCCATGTAGGAGGGTCTCAAAACAAGGTTGTTCAAACTGTGGCGTAGATAGCGTATAGCTTAAATTTTGAACAAAATCCCTTTCTACAGCCTTGCACTGTTCCATGTAGGAGGGTCTCAAAACAAGGTTGTTCAAACTGGCGTAGATAGCGTATAGCTTAAATTTTGAACAAAATCACTTTCTACAGCCTTGCACTGTTCCATTTAGGAGGGTCTCAACAAGGTTGTCCAACCTGTGGCGTAGATATTTTGTGACAAAATATTGTTCAATCCACTCAGAAAAAAATAAACGCTAATGATTTTTACAATTAGGAAAAAGTGGATCGGGTAAAAGCAGGCTAGCTAGCTCCTCTAAATTACTTTGCTACTGAGTTGGTCATTCTTTGCGATCTATCATTTTTTCTTGCGCTATTTTTTTTTAAACACAGGGACTGTAACAACCCTTCTCCACTCAAAGGAGGCCGGAATTGTTACGGGGGTCGATTGGAAGCTAAATTTGGACAATGTTACACAGAGATAACATGTCCGGAAGGTGAGAATTTTTTTTTTATGGCGTGACACTTTTGACTTTTTATGATGTAAAACAAACAAACAAGGTATTGGATAATGTTTCAGATCAGGGCCGGCCTCGTACAGACTTCTGACGTGGTAACGAGCTATTGGTCTCCACGGCCCATAGGTTGTGACGTTGCAGGGTCTGTGTTCGGGCCTTCTATGACGATTGGTCTCGGTTTGAGTGCCTAACATGTGGCAGGACAAACGCATTTAAATTTCACTTCTCGTCAACATGACGTCCTTCTTAAGCTTGAGCTCTCAATGGCAGACTTTGAAATATTAGGAAAACGTGCTGAGAAAGGCAAACAGTTGTAACAGTGTCCATGGGTGTACCGGGTTTAAGCTAGTACCCAGTACTGTGCTCTGGGGAAGGACATTGAGTCTCTTT
This sequence comes from Biomphalaria pfeifferi, assembly GCA_030265305.1. NCBI lineage: Eukaryota > Metazoa > Mollusca > Gastropoda > Planorbidae > Biomphalaria > Biomphalaria pfeifferi. The sequence continues at coordinate 7,450,591 of JASAOG010000011.1, forward strand.
AAATGTCACCTTCTGTTTAGGTTCAATTTTGAGAACATTATTTATTATCGAAATTTGAAACATAACAGACTGCCCATTGCATTACTGGTCCATCAACTGCTCAAAGACTTGTTTCATATTAGATAACAGACTGCCCATTGTGGCCCATCAATTGTTCAAAGACTTGCTTCATATCACATAACAGACTGCCCATTGTGATCCATCAACTGTTCAAAGACTTCTTTCATATCACATAACAGACTGCCCATTGTATTACTGGTCCACCAACTGCTCAAAAACTTGTTTCAACTGCATGGGAGATTGTCGCAAAAACAGTGGAGTCTGCGACAGGTGTGTGTCAGGCTTTAAGTCCCCCCAACACAGCTGTACTACAGGTCAGTGTGACGTAGACTTAGTTTTTGAACAAAATGGTTGATAAACCCTTCACCTTCCCACCCATCCCTTGGTCTGTTGGACCGTTGGGACACCACACAGGATCTGTCAACCATCTCTCTCCATTCCTCTGTCCTTTGCCTTGGATACAATGTCATTCACAGTCAGGCCTGTTCATTCTTTGATGTTGTCTTCCCATCCCTTTCTCTGTCTTTCTTTCCTTCTTCTTCCTGGCACTGTTCTTTGAAGGAAGGTCTTTGCTAGCCTGAGAACCTTGTGATATGGCATAAGATTCTGAGTTTACGTTTTTTTTTTTGACACTGATAAGCAGGTCATCGTGGTCCAACGGCTGTATTAATCCTGTTTCTAATCTCTTCATTCGTGATGCGATGCGGTCTTTGCAAGTGACACCTAGGATCACATAGTTTGATAACAATAATTGTAAAAAAAACAACACATTTTTACCACGACGCTCGTAGTAGTCAAGAAAGATTGTCCCGATGCTGAGAAATCAGATTTTATTTGGTTTAATCAAGTTTATATGTGAGAGTTACTAAAATATTAGCAGTTTAAATGTTATTTTGAAACTGCGCTTAATGTCATTGGGTTGCGGTGTTTGAGTACTAAAGCGCTTGTCTTCCGAACCTGGGGGGGTCCAGGGTTCGAATCCTGGGGAAGACTGCGATTATTATGATCAGGATTTTAAGGAAACCCCTGAGTCCACCCAGCTCTAATGGGTATTTGACATTAGTTGGGGAAAAGTAAAGTGGTTGGTCGTTGCGCTGGCCACATAGCCACCCTCGTTAACAGTGAGCCACATCATGTACCCTACAGATCACAAGGTCTGAAAGGGGAACTTTACTTACTTTACTTAACTCTTTCTCTCCGTAATTATTTACCACATTCTTGTAGAATCAACGCTATTATCGTCAGTTAGGAGAGAAAGAGTTAATGTAATTCGGAGTTTCAAATTAAATACAATCTAGATTACTGCACTGACGTATATGACTGATTGGAAATAGATACTAAGTCTTAGCATACTATAACGTCCTTCTGTCGACTATGGATTCTAATAGAAATGAAACGATATCCTAGCTATGATCAGAACGATGTCGCCTACACAGGAGTCACCCCTCCCTCTTTTCTCCATGTTTTCCCAATTCAAATGAACAGTTTGGGATCAGCTGCTTGACAAGTTACTCCAGGATGTAGCACAAGATCAGTGGTGCCTAAGTTTTCCTCAGTTGGCCCTGTTAAGTCTGTGGCATGTTACGTCTCGAAAGACGATCTTTTCCCTTTGCAACTTCTTGTGTGACTAAAGAGGCCAATCCTTGTGTCACGAGTCGAGTCTGTGACCTATTTCGACCAGTTTCTAGAAGCTCGAGGTCAAACCAGTGCAAGTGTCCAGCGTAAACAAGTTAATTTTAGGTATCCAATCAAAGAAAGAGGTTAAGGGAAAAAAAATAGCACACGTCAGCTTCTAGAAGGTCAAAGTTACTAAAATAATTATCTGAGAAGGTTCCGTGATTCTGGAACGTACGATCAAAGAAAGTATAAATTAGGGGAAAGTCAGTTAGACGGTTCCCTCGCATAGTAGTAGTTCTTGTAGAGCGATGGTCCTCTCATAGTTATCGCTTAAGTCCTCTCTTAGTAAAGGTTTAGTTAAGTTTTGTGATAGCGGGTCCATTAATTAAAGTTTTATTAGTTGAAATTGAATGTTATACTAAGTGAAGTTTCATGTATCTTTAAGTTTTATTTAAGAAGTATCAAGTCAAGTTGCTATTGAATTGAGAAGTTAATTTGATGTGAAAGTTGAAGAAGTATTAGTTTTAAGAAAATACAGAGAGATGTTTCTTTCTTCATTGCATTGAATTGTCAAGTTTGATAATATAATCCCCGGCAAGTGTGTTCGACACACCTTGATACACATCCGCTCTGTTATCAGCAGCAGACGCCTTGGCTGGCTTGGCCACGTTCGTAGAATGCCAGTAGGTCGACTTCCACAAGACATTCTGTATGGCGATCTAATAGAAGGAAGGAGAGCCGCTGGTCGCCCACTTTTACGGTATACGGATGTATGCAAACGCGACATGAAGCTCTTCAAAATCTACACTAGCAGCTGGGAAAAAGTAGCACATGGTGAGAGAGCATAAAGGAAGGGTCACGGATTGCAGATGCCATACACAACAGAAGCAGAAAGAAGGGTGAAAATGCAAAGGTGCCTGGTGATTACATATGCCCAACCTGCGACCGCAGCTGTGTAACATTCAATAACTGTGCATTTTATGAGTGTATGTATTCATCTTGTGGTCCTAAACTAAACTGTTGGAAGCCGCGTTTCATTTTTGTTACAATTTCTATTAGCTTGCTAATTCTTCATGGGAAGAAACTGAAAGCATAAAAAACCTTCATGGACACGGTTCTCGAATAGGGCTCTAAGAATTTTCCTAGAAATTTGACACTTTATGTATATCTTTGGAGTGGAAAATCACTAGCTAATTGGCCACATGTGGAAAATTCTAGTTTGACGGTTATAATTTTTCGAAACATAATCTTGTAAAATTAAATTTGTTCCAAAGGTCTATACTACTCTAGACAGCCTATACCTGAAACACACATACGTCAGCGGGTATTCCCGCATGAATCCATTAAAGAGTTAAATAAATAAAAAGACCTTCAGAAACATTTTTAGCACCATTTTCTATGTCTGGATCTATAGGCCTGTTATTAGAATTTATACATTCGCTTAACCAGGATTTTTTTCCTTATAGGGGCGGGGTAAAAATATTCCATTAAAAAAAAAAAATCTATCAATCATTGGTTATAAAGAGCAAAATAATCTCTCTGATAAAAAGTGTGGCAGTGCTACTTGTTTTTACTGCAGCCTGTGGGGAGTATGAATATGGTCCGAACTGCGAAGGGGACTGCATGGCCAAGTGTGACGACGACTGCTTCAACAGGGTGACAGGCGAATGTTCAGGTAAAAAAGTACTTCTAAATGTTTATTTTATTATGTCTATCCTAAAAACAATCTAAAATATATTATTATATTTAAAAAATGAAAGACCTGAATTCGAACTCGAGAGTTAAAGCCTCCCCAGCTAATATGCCAACCACTGCGCCAGGGAAGTGCTTATAAAATAGAAGGATCTATTGTTAATTTAAAATGATTTCTAGAGTCCGGTGTGGACAGTTTAGAAGTGCTAATTACCATTCGTAAACTGCACTGGGTCGGACACTTACCCCGCTTGGAAGAAAACTGCACGTCAATGGCGATATTCTTTGGCTAGCTTAAAGGAGGACGGGGTAGTAGTGGTGTCCTCCCCCCCCCCCCCCCCCGGTAAGAGCTGTAAAGATCAACTTTAGCGCTATTTTGACCTAACTAGCATATAGGAAAGTAGATTGCAGCAGATGGCCTCTGAAAGAGACAGTAGGAGAGCTGTCGTAAGGTTGCGGAAACACACATTTGAGACCCAAACAAAAACTCTTATTGAAGACAGGCGCAGACGACTAAAAGAAAACAACGGATTTGTCTGCAGGAGAAAAATTTGCAACTGGGTCGGCGAAGTCACGTGAAACACTGCACTCATCCTTAAACTTCCGAATTGAAGACACTGCCCTTATTATTATTAATAACAAGCGATCGAGTGAGCATTGGGATGACAGTCCAGAGCACATACTACACGACCAATCAGTCATCCTCAATACTCTAAAGACTAATTTCTTACTTTGACAACGCTTGGTTTCAGAAAAACTGGAAGTATATAAATTAATCCAAAAGGAAAACGGTTTGCTAACGATTTGTATTGTCCCTTTTTGCGGGGGCTACTCTGTTAACTCTTTCTCTCCTAACTAACGATACTAACGTTGATTCCACCGGAATGTGGTAAATAATTACGGAGAGAAAGAGTTATTATTGCTAACGTTTAGTGTCTCTTTTGAAGAGCTTCATAAAATGGAGGTGTTACGTGCGCAGCATAGTGCGAATGTGGAGTTGTGTGAGTGCGTGTTGAAAGAGGATGAGAGAGGAGGATCTGAAAATGGAGCAATGTAAACGAGGTTATTAAGATAAGATAAGATAACTTTTATTGATCCAATCAAATGGAAATTCAGTTTGGCTATAATTGACAACCTCAGCGTAACTACTGTAACAATAACAAATTAATTAAAAAATTGAACAACATTTACACACGAAACACATACACATTCACAACCAGCGTTTTATGAGTTTGACTTCTATGTACTTCTCGATGACGACAGCTGATCCTGTAACACTCTGACCGATAGTGGGATAAAGGAGTTTTTAAATCTTCTGTTTTTTCAGATCTTGTGTATATATGTAAAAGTGGTTTAATGGGTGCAGGTTGTCTTTAACAATCATGAGTGTTTTGGAAATGCATCTTTCTTGAAAAAGCTCTTCAAGAGATGGTAGCTGTGTTTGAGTGATATACGATGCTTTTTTGATTAGTCTATTAAATCTATGTCTTTGTGCCAGTGAAGTATTACGATATCAGCTTGTGATGGCAAAGTTGAATACTTTGTATTCTTTAGATTCATGGATCTCCTTCAGAACCCTTGTCCCAGCGCTGATTCCAATCATTATAGTGGCCAATGCATGTATTTTCTGGGCTTGCCACAAATAAGTATTATGTGTGTGTGTGTGTGTGTTTAGGCATTCCACAAGTATATTTTGTGTAGTATTATAAGTACTATGTAAATGTTTGTGATATATATACACGCGCCAATCTTTGTTTGTGTGTTGGAAAAGCTTTTTAAAGTTAGATAAAGAGGCGAAACACGATTTTCATTTTCATCACAGAGTTAAACTCGATGACTTCCCTTGTCTACTCAAATGCTAAAACATTGTAGCTATTGCTTTTTCCGATATATCTGGCACTCCGGGCGCATGGGCTAGAATCTACACTATTCTATACTAGGGCATTGACGCGAGAGCAATGCATGTCTAAATAGCTTTCCCATTGACAATGTTTACAAGATGAAAAACTTAAAATAGCTTATGGTTTGATTTCAGGCAAAAGAAAACACTGCTACCGACAGGGGAGAGTAAGGCTAGCAGATCTTGGACATTATACAACGCAATATCTTCAGAAAAAATCAGGGAGATGCTGGCCCCATGGAAGAGTCTGGAGACCCCACGAGTGGAGCCCTTCGAAGACATGCCCCCAGACACCAACCTTTTCTCGTCTCGTACAACCCTTTCAACGACGGAAAGTCAAGTCTGAGAGACCAGTTGTCTTCCTTGAGTGACCATTTGTCTTCCTTGAGGGACCAGGAATCTTCTTTAAGGAATCCGGAATCTCCATTTGGAAGCACGAATCTCGATTAAGGGACCAGAAATATTCTTTGTGTAACCACGAATCTGTATTGAGGAACTAGATTTTTTTTGACTGACAATGAATTTGTTTTGAAAAAAAAAAAAGGAAATCCCCTAACAAAGCCTCCAATCTTTTTTGTCTGCCATGAATATTCTTTGAAAAAAAAAATGAATCTGCTGACTGTAACCTCCTATGAAAAAAGAATCCTCTTTACTTATCGCTAATATTGCAAGCAATGGTGTTTTATTTTTCAACTACTGAACAACTGTAATATATAAATGGTAACCTCAGCAGAATTTATGCGATGAAAGATCATTTTGCCATTGATTGATTTCAAGACTTCAATCTGCTTTAGCTATTTTTATATGAGACCGCAATATCGTGCTGATGCAGTAAGATTATTTACAATGAGTTTTGAGAATGTATTAACAAATAAATTAAAAAAAACATGTATTGCTTATTAGGAGGAATTGTTATACCTTTGAAAGCATTCTCCTTTAGCACGAGAATCTTCCAATTTAAAATTTAATATTTTTTAAAAACTTTAAAATATTGTTGTTGTTTTTTTCGGAATAAAATTATTGTAACATTTAAAAAGAAAAATTACATTTTGAAAAGAGGCATAAATCTCAAGTGTCTTACTGTGGTTTAACTCACAAATCTCTAGACTTTGTAGCATTGGTTTACGCTTGTTTTGTGTGCAATATAGATCATTGAATCCCCCCCCCCCTTCACCCATCTCTTTTGTCCAAAGAATACTGTTAGGGGTCAGCAGCGTCACATTATGCTCCAAGTTGCCGTAGGGTCACCGCCTCCTCTTGATTTTTTTTTTCTTAGGGTTTACTCCCAAAGCCTTTCTCGTGTTTCTTTGAGCAGTGGATGTTTTAGATTCAAGAGTTTCTCTTCTCTAAGATACACAGCCAATGAAGGCTTACATTGGCTCGCTATACTGTCCCCCCCCCCCCCTTTTTTTTTCTCCTATCAAGAAATAGTTTCGAGAGTATATTTTAATTCTGGCATGTGACGTATTTACGCACATTTTCTTCAGACGCTCCGCCATTGTCTCGTTGCTGGAGTTTCTTGCTTTTTTCTATTGTTCTTTGAAGAAGTAGATTGATTTTAAGATGCAAGTCCGAACCAAGGGACATTCTCAAATATCAAATAATTATCTATTTTGGGGACTCACAATTTTAATCTTCTTGGCATTGCTTATTTTATCTAGTTGGTTTCAAATTTCTAATCTTCCTATTTTCATTTTCTTTAACGTAGATTAGAATTTTTCTGTCTCGTAGGACAATGAATGCGTCCAGAGGAATCACTTGTTTAGGTTTTGGCAGGTTTCTATGATAAACGTAAATCTCGTCTGAATCCAAAAGACGTCAAGATTAGAAACACAAGTTACTAACATTAGCGAAAACGTCTTTGTTACGTCGGAGAATGATACGCATTGAAGACAATTATTCACCTTCACCTCTTCCTTATTCTTTCGGATCGTTGGAGCACCCAGACGTGTACTGTCGACCGTCTTATACCATTGCTGTCTTTTTTTTTTTTTTTTACCATGAAAAGAGTCTCTTCAGGTCCGGATTTAAGTAAGTGGAGGCCTCGTGGGAGAACTTTTGTGGTGAGGCCCCTACACTTTTTCAAAAGCATTAATAAAAATCCACTTAATACTACTACTACTACTACTACTACTACTACTAATAATAATAATAATAATAATAAGGCTTGTCTTCGAGTCCGAAGATTAGTGAGGAATGCAGTATTTCCCGTGGTTGCGCAGCCCCAGCTGTGACCTACATATTTTGCCCCATCCAGGGCAAGCATAACCATTGTCCGCAGGTGGTCGATTTAGATTTTCTTTTCGCCGTCTGCGTTTGACCTCGGCAGCGGATTTTCTTTTGGTCTCAAATGTGTATCCCGCGGCCTTTGTGAATGACCTCCAGCTGTCTCGTTCTGAGGCCGCATACAACCAGGTGCCCTCTTCTATGTCAGCCAAGGAAAGTTGACGCCTAAGCTGGTCTTTGAAGCGTTTCCGTGGGGCGCCTTTGTTACCTCGACCACCTTTTAGCTCACCAAATAATAATAATAATAATACTAATGATATCTAGAAGCATATGCCATATTGTAAAAGAAAGAGAGTATTTGTAAATCAAATTTTATTTTCCTTCGTTAAAAAAAAATTAATTAAATACGCATTTTTTAGTAACAAAAAATGTAAATTTTTAGTGGTTACCCTATGTGGTTAATCTGGAGTTTATTAGAACAACACGAGCACACTAGAAGCGGGCACCTTAAACCACGACAATGTTGCCAATTGTAAGATTTCAAGTATTGCTGGTCAAAATGTAAAAAAAAAAAACAATGCTAAACAACAACAACAACAACAACAACGACAACAACGACAACAACAACAACAACAACAACAACATTTTAAGTTGCTGAAGCATCGGAATATTTATTTTCTCGCCCCTTCTTGTGGAGTCTCCTGGGCTGTAGCTCATCTGCTCTCCCTTAAGTCGGCCCTGGGCCATCTCATTCCAAACACCAGAAAAACAGACAAACACAAAACTTTATGTTCCAGCTTTACTTGATGTTTATTTTCTTTCCAACCATGAACGTTTTCTTTACAAAGCGTACAAAAGATCTGGTCCCAGACGTGGTCATGCTTGAGCAGGCGTCCCAGAGCTGTTCACCTAATTCCCTAACGTCTGTGATGTAGAGACACAGGGGGCACCATGTCCTCAGGACACCTGAAATAAATTAAGACATATCACAGGTTGACATACTCGTTCATTCAATAAACTAGTTCACTTATTCTCCTATTTTAATTGAGCTGCCCCCCCCCCCCCCCAAAGGGGAAAAGACGTTATTAGTTTTGTGTGGTTTGTCTGTCCGTCCGTCCCGTTTAGATCTCGTAAACTAGAAAAGATAGGGAAAATCCGACATCATACTATTTTAGACCGTTCAATGTACTGATGCAAAGGCTACTTTGTTCTTTTCTGAAAGCGGAAAATCTAATTTTTAAAATCAGGTATGCAAGCAATTTTTTTTCACATAAATACACCATTTTTACAACTATTCGCTATTAATGATATGAAACACAGGAGTCTTTCTACAAGGGACACCCATTTACACCAGTAACACATCTATGCCAACGTTTTTTTTTATTTTTATGTTCAGTGCGTGTTGGTCGAATTCTTTTTTTTTTTGTGGACATGTTGGAGGAGGAGAGAATTATCCCGTGCTGCTGTTAGACAAAAGCTCGACTCGGGACTCGACCTCTAGCCCCCTTGATAGCCAAGCGTTTTTTTTGTGCCATTTAGCCACACATTTCCCTATTCTTTTATGTTGTCCTCCCATCGCTTTCTCTGTCTGCCTCTTCTTCTTTTTCCTGGTACTGTTCCCTGAAGGACGGTCTTCGCGAGCCCCGACGATCTTTTAATATGGCCATATATTTTTAGATTGCGTTTTTTTTTAAACTGTAGTTAGCAGGTCATCATGGTGTCAAATGTTTTATATTATTGAGTTACTGCCCAGCAGTCTCGTTTTTTTTTCGCGAATTTCGGTGTTCGGGTTGGGAATCTGTCAAAACCGCGTCATAGCTAGTATCTTAGTGGTAAACGGAGCCTGTTTAGGAGATTCCATGCTGATCCCTTTGCAAGTTTAAGAGACACCTTGATCCTATTTAGCTCACTCCTCAGACCTAAGAAATGTAAACTAGTAATAGTGAGTAACGCGCATGGTGGCCAAGTGTTTAGACACCTGGCTTAAAACCAAGAGGTGTCTATTCGGAGCACTAATTTCGTGTGGTGATCACTTGACATTTACTGGGTCAATTTCACCTTTCATATTCAGCTGCCCTTTATTCTGTTGGGGCAGTGGAGAATTTATTTATAGCTTACATAAACGAAAATCGCCATCATTATGAAACTCCATCTGAATTTGAGTTTTGAGTTTAGGCACATCGGCACAATTTAGGTCATGTCGTGCCCGTAATCCTCATCAAACTCCATCTGAGTGCGGGCCTGTGAGTTTAAAAAGTAGGTCAGCCAGAGGGAAAAAAGAATTTCCTTACCTTTCTCTGCGTCACAGAGCACGTCAGTTATATCAACGGGGACTTTTGGACAGCATTGTTCTTGTGGCGTGGCACCGCTTGCTTCGTCTTTAACAGCAGAGTATTTGGTGATGTCCATCTGAGACAAGTCTTGGTGTCGAGAACTGCAGAAAGGGAGAAGTTGATCTCGTAGGCCTAACTAGAGCATTATTTGTTCAAAGCGCAAAAATAAAAAAAAAAAAACACACAAAAAAAATAAATAAATTAAAAAATCCACTGCGTTATTAAATCTAGTCTTCGAAAATGTGCTAGCAAAGTGTGCACTATTTGTTTTTGAAACATCAGGGAAAGTTTTATTGTTATGCTGTAGGTAGCTGATACATCCAACTATACACACTCCACACGATAGGTATTCCATGGCTCGCAAAGACCTACAAAGAACAGTACCAGGAAAAAGAAAAAGAGTAAGACAGAGAAAGTGATGGAAGACAACATAAAAGAATGGACCGCCTGTCATTGAAAGTGGTTCTAACCAAGGCAAAAGACAGAGAGGAATGGAGAAGGATGGTGAAAGGATCTGGTGTGGTTCCCCCAACGGTCCAACAGACTAAGGGATAGGTGAAGGTGATTGCATAGTTTAACTTAAGCTAATATTGTCACACATTTTCATCAACATGGATGGCTGCCTGGTAGTTGGGTCGTCTCGATGGTCCCGGGTTCATACCCTGCCCGCTGCTATCCCCGCTCGTTCTGCGGGAGGCTCAGGCTAGGATATACATTATCTTCAGCTCTAAAGAAACATCCGAAACTCGAGAAGCATTTTACAAGCAAAACAACATTGTGCATCCGTCTCCTGCAATGCTCTTGTTAGCCGTGGACAGGCAACGAGCGAGATATATTTCATTAAATTGGAGTGATCATGTTTTAAATGTCTTAATATAGGGGAAAGATAATGTTGTAGATGTAGCTCACAGTGTCTGATCTCTTCTTTTAAAGGATTTCCTATGATTTTTTTTCAGTAACTCAAAGCCACGATTTCTACTACTATTGGGGGGGGGGGGGGGGAGGGGGCTGTTACGGATTAAAACCGCTAAGCTATGCTTCTTACGTTCATGTTTTTCCGTGTTAACCCCTCCCCTCCCCCCAACAAATCCAACTGTTGAGGTGTTTTAACCATATGTACCTAATAACAGACCCAGAGGGCCGCCTGCTCGTATATCTAAAAACACAAACTCTTGTTGTGATGTATTTTTACGTTATTCCTGAAAAGAGAAGGAAAGGGAAGCAACTTGTCAATGCGTTATTTAAATATTTGGGAAACAACAATGTATAGGAATTACCATTGTTTTAGAGTACAACTATACACGAAATTTTCAGTTACGTTAAAATAATTGAAACATTGTTTTCTAAAGTTAAAGAACCTAATTTCAATGCATATGTTGGCCTACCATTGCGCACTGTGTGTTGTTACTACATAATCCTAGACCATTTGTTTTTTCAATTTGCGAGACATTTTTAGTTTCACTTATTTGAATAAACAACAGGTCATAACACAATAATAGAAGGATACGTATAAGTATACCTATCACTGTACATAACATGCATGTTAATACAGCAGTCCGAGAGCTTTTAAAACTAGGCGTAAAATACTGTACTTATTCTGGCATACTCTCAGTTGACATGTGTTTTTTGGGGGGGGGGGGGGGAGGAGGGGGGGTTATATCACTCGGTAACTCAGAAATGTATCACTTAGAAAATATTTTTTTTTGTGTTTGTAGCGCAACTTGTGTGCTTTCGTGGACTTGTAGTGGAAAAAGGTTGTTTGTTTGTTTTACATGTTTCGGATATTCCTTCAGAGGTGAAGATAGTTTACTTCTTAGTCCAAACCTCCCGCAGGACGACGGGGGGATGTGAGCGGGCAGGGTTTTAAACCCGGGACCATCGATACATCCAAACGACAGTCCAGCGCGCAAACCGCACGACCAGGCAGCCATCCAGGCGCTCAGCGAACACAACAGTATTTAAACCGGGATTCTAACTTGAGCCTTGTTAGACACACCAAGACGTTTATTCCATTAACCCCCCTCCCCCCACCTACTTTTTTTCCCCCCGTTTCATTTCCAAAACTTGCTTAGGTTTTAAAGCTGTTAAGGTTTAAGGCCAATAACGTCTGTTCGTTACGAGGGTTTCGTGGTGCCAGTACACCTATCATCAGATTTTGTTGTTCCCAAAAAACTTATATTGCTTTGACCTCCCCTCTTCTTTTTAGCGGCCAAAGCCGCTGGTGTTGTATAGTTTGTCTGTCTGTCCGTCTGTCACGTTTAGAGCTCAATAGCTGAAAGTACTATTTGAGAAAAATATCACAATTTTCCGACTTAAAAATATTTGATATATAGCAAGAAAAACGTTTTATACCTTATTTAAGGGACACTGGTCAACATGGACATAACGCTCTAACCACTTTCTACAACTTAAAATAGAGATGTATTTAAGTTCTGAGTGAAATGGTTGAGTTGTAGTTGTAATGTCTTAGTGTGTTCGTTTTACAAATTCCGGATGTTACTTCAGAATTGAGATAATCTACTTCCTAGTTCAAACCTTCCCCCGCAGGACGTCCTGGGCCGGCAGCTGGCAGGGTGTGAGCCCTGGACCATTGAGACAACCGAACGAGAGCCCAGCGTGCATCCTGCACGACCAGGCAGGTGAAAGAAGAGGGCAGGAGATTCTTTGGCCTGGGGACTTCAAGTGTAATCAGCAGAATTATCAAACAGCTTTGTGTCACGCCACACCTTCGTTTAGTGTCGTCCATAGAAACAGATCCGAGGACTCCGGGTTCGAATCCTGCTGAATTTCGGGATTTTAGGGCGCCTCTGAGTCCACCCAGCACTAATGGGTAGCTGCCATTAGTGTGGAAAATTAAAGGCGCTCGGTTATTGTGCTGGCCACATTTCACCCTCGTTAACCATGGGCCACAGAAACAGATGCCCTTTACATCATCTACCCTATAGATCGCAAGATCTTAAAGGCGACCTTTACTTTGGTGTCCCATACTGTTGGATAGCGTTGTGCCCTCTCTCTTGAGCTCTTCGCATTGTGGAAGAAATCTCGCTTCTTTAAACATTTTTTAAAAACATAAAATGTGTCTGTTAGTTTTTTTCCCCTTTATGTTAAATGATAAATAATAAAGGCAATGTCTTCGATTCTGAAGATTAAGGATGAGTGCAGTGTTCTACATGATTACACAAACTCCGTTGCGACCTGCAGATTTTTCGCATCAGGTGCAGTCAAAGCCGTTGTGCGCCGGCGGTCTATTTAAGTATTCTTTCCGTAAACGCTAAATAATAAGAGTCACAAGCAAACTATTGTGAGATTTTCAAATTCATATTTTCAAAATCTGTTTTAGTCTAATCATTTATCAAATTTCATCTTGAAGTCGTTTCTAAAATAAGAATGCAAAAAACAGTAATGATGCTATTCTCATTGAATTTTCAACACATGAACGAAAGTAAATCATCATCTTCACAATCTTCACAAGACGGACCAAGATTTAGTTTGATCAAACTTCAAGTTACTATCATCAACTATATACGTATACTATTGTGTGCAAAATTTGAAAATGTTTCATATAAAAGAAAAGAAAAGGTGATGGTGTTACTGGGGATGTTCACACTGATAATGTTTTCATTGGGGTTGTTGTCACTGATGATGTATTCACTGGGGATGTTGTCACTGATGATGTTTTCACAGGGTATGTTGTCACTGATGATGTTTTCACAGGACTGTTGTTACTGATGATGTTTTTACTGGGGATGTTGTTACTGAGAATGTTTTCACTGGAGATGTCGTTAGTGGTGATGTTTTCACTGGGGATGCTGTTACTGCAGATGTTTTTACTAGAGATGCTGTTACCGCTGATGTTTCACTAGAGATGCTGTTACTGCTGATGTTTCATTAAAGATGCTGTTACTGATGATGTTTTCACTGGGGATGTTGTTACTGGTGTTGTTGACGAAAAATGCACTAGATCTAATTGAGTTGCGAGCTCTGGTTGTATCGAGTCTAGTCTAATATGTAAGACTAGATCTAACTTACACAGTTACAACATGAGCACAATGCAATAAGACTCCTTACATCTAAGCTCTGAATATTTAATCTTATCTTATCTTATATAAACAGACGTTACTTCAAAAAAGAAGATGATCACGTCCTACGCGTCATGCATTTAGTCATGCATATTAACCCATGAATTAAATTCTGCCAAGTCACTGGTTTTCCTGGCTGGCTCAGGCAACCCATTCCATGCCCTAATCACACAAAGAAGGGTGCAGTTCAATGTGGTTAAGTCCACAATCATAAAATAACGTCTCTATTCTATTGGTGTTTTTAGGCAGTCCTAGCTAACCCGCGTCATGTTTTTAATAACCATTAAAGAAATTCCCGATTATTGTATTGTAACAATATGTTGTCTGATACATTCACCTTCACCTATACCTTAGTCTGCTGGACCGTTGGGACACCACGCATAATCTGTCGACTATACCCATGCGTAAACTACTTATAAACACAGGGCCGGAATCAAGAATGTGAGCAGAATTTTTCTGGTAGCCCCTATACTATTTCATAAGCTTTAATAAAAAATGCACTTATCAATAAAAAATACTGATATCTAAGGGCGTGCCATGTTAAAATAGAAAGCACTTCTAAATTAAATTAAATTTTCCTTTGTATAAAAAAAAATAAAGAATATGCATATTTTATTTTAAAAAAATTAAGAGTTCATTCAATGTATTTGGTTTATCCGAAGTATGATACGAGGATGCGAAAACACTATATGCGGATAATTTTGAATCAGGTCAGTGTTGCTAACTAAAATTTAAAGTATGGCTGTGACATCGCCATTGTGGTTCATTTTGTACACCAATGATTTTCAATCCGATAGTCCTTTTTGCTCCTTCACAAAATTTCGCTGATGATGAGGCTCTTCTTGCCCTGCTCTCAGACATCTTAGACGTAAATGAGTATTTCAAAGAAATAGAACACATTGAAAAATACTGTCAAGATAATTTTTTATTATTAAATGGTAAAAAACCCCCAAAGAAATGATAATCGATTTTCGTAGGAAAAAGAAGGAAACTGATATTGTTTCTGTAGCTGGAGAAACTATTGAAATAGTGCAAACTTTTAAATACCTTGGTACTATCCTAGACAATAAACTAAATTTTACTGCAAATACTGACTATATCAGCAAAAAAGGGCAGCAAAGATTACGATTACTGAGAAAACTGTCCTCGTTTAATGTTAGTGAAAATGCCTTGGCTATGTCTCATCACGCTCACATCTGCAATTTTTTAAGTTCTAATATGACTGTCTGGTAAGGAAATCTGAGCATTATAAATAAAAATAAACTCCATAGAATCTTAAATGCTGCTGGTAAAGTCATTGGCAAAAATCAAGCCCCATTTGGGCAGCTGTTTGAGACAAACATCCGTAAAAAAAGCTTAAAAGATGCTAGAAATAAAAAAATCACCCTTTTGGGTCAGGATTTTGTGATTTTGCCATCACAAGACACCGATAGCAAAAACAAACAGACACAAACACTCTTTTGTTCCCCTGACAATCAAATCATTAAATAGAAACAATCTGATATAAACTTTGTCACATGTAAATTATGAGTGAGTCTGGTGTGAATGTACATTTTGTTTTTTTCTAGTTACAATGTTTTGTTTGGTGTAATGCACAAATTGTAAGACACATTTCCTTACGGACAATAAAGATTATTAATATTATTATTATGATATTGGTAAAAATGTGAAACAAACGTAGTTTCTGGCCCGTCGAAATACATATTTTTTTTTCTTTGTGGAGGCTTGTGGAGTCCCCTGTGCCATAGCCCCCTGTCTTCCCTTGAATCCGGCCCTGATAACTCATACTTACTATTTATAAACCTTGTAGCATAGCCTGACACTGACGTATGGGGATAAGTATATTACATTAACACATGATTCTTTACATAATTTTACGACAGATTATTTTATTTGACACTGTCATTTGTCAGAACAGTCATAAACTGAAGAGAGTTAAAGTGGTTTCGTTACAGTACACGTACACTCGGGATTACAGTTTCGCCTATTTCTTCTCCGTTATAGCTGCCATCTTAGATAAGAATTAGTTCAACGGTACCTTGGTAGGGGAATTGAGTTAGTGGCTATCACATTGATGCTCAAAATACAGCCCGCGGGCCAGATCCGGCCCGCGACGTGGTTCCATCCGGTCCGCCGAAACATCGGCACAAAGTATAGAAATCTTCCTTCGAAACAAAAAAAAAAGGTTGAAAAAATGTATCTTTACATACGATTGGGCCCTCACTTTTTCTTCGATGGATTGATACCATAACCTTTAACATTTGTGTATTTATGAAATGGGACTCTGAATGTACAATCTACCAGGAAAAGTGAACATATCTTGACTTATTTGCTGAATATGGTAATAAGCCAACATATAATAAAACAACAACATAAAATGACATAAAATAAATATGACGGCATTCTTAGTTTAAGTCGCGACGCCTAGAAATTGGAAGATTGATGGGAATATTTACCCAATAGAGACCAAAATGAGTCGTTGGTAAAGCTACCTTTACTGTTGCTCACATTTTAAGAAGCGGAATTAAGCTATTTTTTTAATCGTAAAAAATATAATTGTCAAATAATCCATTAATCAAGTATTAAATCTACTGGTTTCTGCCAAAATAGTCTCAGAATAATTTCATTTAGTTTTTGCAACTTTTCGGTCATGTGGCCCGTGAGAAATGGAAATTAAAATCGCCCGCTGGTCGAATTAGGTTGGGCATCACTGGGCTAGCATATGCAGCCGCGGCCCCGCCCTCCCAAACCCCCCCCCCCCCCCCTTGTATCAATACCTTATATTTCAGAAAGCCCTACATATTGACTGTTATAAAGGCACGTCTTGAAATCATTTCATTGTGCCATAACCTGCTGCATTAATGAATTATTCGAAATCAACTTATGGAGCCATTTAAAGATATAGGAAGGGTATTATTACATATAATGATTGAACTAAGAAGCCTTGCATAAAGGGTCTATTGTGGTCTATAGGGCAGATGGTGTAAAGGTCACCTGTTTCTGTGGTCTACGGTAAACGAGGGTGTCATGTGACCAGCACAACGACCAATCGTCTTGACTTTTTCCCAACTAATGTCAGGTACCCATTAGAGCTGGGTGGACTCAGAGGCTCCCAAAGATCCGGAAATTACAAATCCCAGTCTTCACCAGGATTCGAACGCGGGACACCCGGTTCGGAAGCCATGCGCTTTACCGCTCAGCCACCGCGTCTCACTCTATCTATCTATCTATCTATCTATCTATCTATCTATCTATCTATCTATCTATCTGTCTGTCCGTCCGTGCGTCCGTCCGTCTGTCCGTGTGTTGTCTGTCTATGAATCAGTCTATTTGTTAAAATTGAGCTGCAAAATGTCAATCAAAATGTCAATTGTTAACCATGGCCTAGGTCCATAAAATACTATAGCTGTAATAGAGTCGGACAACTTTATTTTTTTTTAGGGTCTTAAGATTGTTTTAGGGCTACAATACATACACTACGGTCTAAGTTAGTACCCAAGAAACATTCCTGCCAAGTTTTATCAAGATTGGTCAAGCGGTTTTGATGTCTATAAGTCACATACATACATACATACAAACATACATACATACATACTTACATACGCTTTACTTTAGATATAGATATAGAAAGATAGATAGATAGATAACAACTTAAATAGATCTGTATCTCTTTTGTATTTTAGTGGCAAAAATCAAACATTACATATGTATGGTTTATTGTCGACTATCGAAACCTATCACTTGCATAGAAGTAGATTAGCCTAAGCTTTCCTCTGCCAGGTTTTTGATTGGAAGAACTTATGCGATGAAAACTTTGGTAACTGTGTCTGGAAGGCTGACACGCAAACATCAAAGCGCTGGTCATTGATTTTCCGTAACACAGTGACATCATTTCAGTAACATCGGCTTCAGAGAAAATCGTTCTATGTTTTCATAACAAATGCAAAACAGAGTAATATTAGGGCGAGTTAGACAAATGTATTGATTATGAAGGGACTTTTGAAGTACAAACAGATACATTACTCTGGGGCAGCGGGACAGCGAAGAGTTCTCTAGTAGATACAAAAATATGTTCAACATTTTTTTTTCCGTTCCAAAAAAAAAAAATAAAAAAAAATTAAAACATCAATTGAAAGGAAAAAAAAATTAGTCAAGCTCTACGCTCTAGACCAGGGGTTCTCATCCTGTGGGTCGCTACCCCCTTGGGGGTCGATTGACGATTTACCGGGGTCGCCAAAGACCATCGAAAAAGTCTATTCTTCTATTGCTGTGTGTGTGTGTTAGCAAACGGGGAGGGGGTCGCGGCATAGTGGGGGATTGTAAAAGCCGAGCTTAAAAGGTTGAGAATCGCTGCTCTAGACTAATCAATTCTTGACAACACCAATGTACTATTGGTCAACTCTTAATTACACCAATGTACTAATGGTCAACTCTTGACTACACCAATGTACTATCGGTCAACTTTTGTCAACACACGTTCTTTGCTTGATTTACATATTTCGGATGTTCCTTCAGAATGGAAGATTATTATTTCGTGACCAAAATTCGGGTATTACATCGGGAAAGGCTCGACCACCAAGGCGATAATCCACATCACAAATCCCATGTTTAGACACTCTCACATCAGTGTAAAAATGTTGTCCCCCCATCCCGACTTTACGATCAATAAGATCATCTATTAGATCAACTTTCTTTTTTTCCCCACAGGTATCCGTTTGAAAAAGGTGGACTGAAGAGGGTCCTAAATGAACAGATATTCATTGTCCCAGTGTTCACCGAGATGCAAACACAATACCCATCCATTTGAATAAGGTGGACTGAAGAGGGTCCTAAATGAACAGATATTCCAAGTCCCAGTCTTCACCGAGATGCGAACACAAGACTCATCTATTTGAAAGCCAAGCGTTTTACCAATCAACGATTACCAGCCCCCCACGCCCACATTAATATATTACTATATGTTAATACCATACTAGTTTAAGACGTAAGCAAAGATATTAAAATACATAATGTTAAGAGACCCTGACCAGATGCATGTATTTAAGTCTTATTTTGCATCAGACAAAGTTTTTAAATGACTTGTGTGTGTATTAACATGCTACAGAACGTAATCGTTCAAAATACATTGTTATGTTTCTCTGATACCTTTTTATATTTTTTTGACTGGCAAGAAACCATTTTGTAATAAAAAAGCTGATATAATGGAAAGTACTGAAAAATTACCGCCTTATCTTTTTTATTTATAAAATATATTAATTATCACTAAATAATTATTAATTGGTTAATTTTTTTTATATATACACGTGTAAGATATCGGCACTCGACAGTGAATAAATGTGCAAATATTCAACTTGATCCGAGAATGGCAAGTGGTAGAAATAACGTGTAAAAGAGTTGTACCAGACAGACAGACAGAGCTAATTAATGTACGCTTTGTTAAAGGCTTAAACAAGAAACAATTTACGATTTAAAAAAAAACAACAACAAAACAAACAAAACACAATTAAACTGAAAGTTAGTCAGACTTGGATTGCTCCTCTGTTAGTAACACATAACTCTATCACTTCCTGTGATACATAACTCTTGAACTAAGGAAATTGAAACACATAATGGAATGTAAATATCGTTCATTCTAGTTTTTAGACTTACCTTGACAGCACCCTGTTCTCGAGCAGATCCAGATTGTGGCCTAGGGTGTTATAGAGATTAACTCTTTCCATCCACTTGTTGGTACTAACTTTTTATGACTACCTGACCAGACAGTAAAATAACATATCATCCTTACATTCCTTCAGTTGTTTTTTTTATTTTTGTCAGTACGTATGTTATAACGGCCAGTGGCGTAACGAGGGTGCCAGGCGCAAGGGGCAGTATTTTTGTACACAATGAGATCATCAAAGCAAACTGTTTTCTTCTTCTTCGTTCTCATTGTTATGTTGGAGCGTTCAGATGACTAAACCAATTTAGGAGGGCGCTTTCCATATGTTTTTTTTTCTATTGGGTTGTTTTGGATCTAGTGTGTTGCACAGGCCTCATGCTAATGGGAACAGTTTTGAATGACGTGGTGAACATTCTCTGGTTACACTTCACATGGGCAGATTTCACTGGTTCCAATTTTGAGCTTCCGGTACAGATGTTGTCTCATTCTGTTGTGTCCGGTCCTGAGTCGAAAGATTAGACGTTGATCTTGTCGGGATAGCTTATAATAGGCATCATCTTTCTTTTGAATCGGATAAACGGTTTTAATTAACCAGATCATTTTTGGTAGGCTTAGCAATACAAACTCAGACAAATCCTCATGTTCCCTTGACGCTTTCTAAAGGGTTAAAATGATATTTTGTTGACTATTTATATAGTGTTTTGACACCTATGTTGGAGCCCTTTAGGGTCTGGCGACCAAAGCGGCTGCCCCGCCAGCCTTCCTATCGTTACGCCGCTGATAAGGCATAAAACAATCTAATGCTTAGTCTTGTAGTCCCATTCATCGAGTCTGTGTGTTTGAAAAAATGAAATAAGCCCACTCTACCCTAAACTGATTGATGTTTCTTATTATCAAAGTTGTTGATTTATGATTCACCTTTCCAGACAAATAAAAAAAAAACCATTTTAATCACACATAGGGAGCCCCAGCAACGCTAGTCTTCCTTGCATTGACTTCCTGGTCTGTATCAATAACTTTCACGTAATTCTTTTTTTGTTTGCATTTACAGAGATTAGACAGTTCTCAAAGACGTACAGTGTTTTGTTTTTGTTTTTTTTCAAAGCTATGGGTTCAAAGGGAATCTATGTAATTAATACTTATAATATATTTTATAATAATAAATACAAATATATAAATATACTATAACTTCTATATGGAGGCGCGGTGGATGATTGGTAAAGCGCTTGGCTTCTGAATGTAGGGTCCCTGGTTCGAATCCTGGAAGTTATATTTTCAGGATCTTTAGGGCGCCACCCAGCTCTAAAGTGGTACCTGAGATTAGTTGGGGAAAAGTAAAGGCTGTTGGTAGTTGTGCAGGCCACATGACACCCTCGTTAACCGTGGGCCACAGAGACTGATGGCCTTTATATCCTCTGCCCCATAGATCTGAAGATCTGAAAGAGAACCTTTTTTTTTTAAACTTATATATACAATATATACTATATATAATATAATATAAAATACACAATTTAATCTTCATGTTCAAATTTTTATTTGATAGTACACCTACCTTAAGTAGTGCATAATTGTTTTAAAAAAGGTAATTACAATGTATTAGTATAACAGTTTATAACCTATCCTCTGCTTGTGAAACAAGTTATACCATAACATGTAATAGTTTTAAAAGTCGTATGACTAGTATATCCAACATTGTTCAAGTTATAACCGCCCTTGATTTTACAATAAATCTATTTGTGAAATACCACTCATTCATTGATCAAGAGATATTTTAAACAGATTCGCATGAGATTTCGTACATTGGTTACTTTGACCACCTTGACGCTCACTAATAGCGCTTTATTGACAGGTTTGAAATCTGGGCACAAACTCGCGACAAACGGCAAGCTTTCTATCAAACCATTGCATGTTCGGTATTTCCGCAAAAGACTGCAGTCTACATATAAAGCATTTTCATTATATAGATATAGATATAACGCATTTCATATTTTCAAAGCTATTTGTTCTTTTCCCATAAGTCTGCCTATATGCCGTTTGTCATTTCAAAACGAGTCATAATAGCATTAGAAAGATAATTTCAGATCTACTGTCATTTCGCTACATTCCAAAGTGACAAAATTTTGAAAAGGGGTAAGATAAACGATTCACCTTCACCCATCCCATAGTCTGTTGGACCGTTGGGGCACAACACGAGAACTGTAAGTCGACTTTCTCCACTCTCTGTTCTTTGCCTTGGATAGAATTCCATTCACTGACAGGCCCGTCCATTCTTTAAAGTTGTCTTCCCGTCGCTTTTTTGTCTCTTTTTCTTCTGCCTGGTACTGTTCCCTGAAGGAAAGTCTTTGCCACGAGGGCCTTGTGATGTGGCCATAAAGTTTGACTTCTTTGACAGTGTCATCGTGGGGGTCCAATGGCTGTATTTAATAATTGAATAAATAAAACCAAATAAAACCAAATAGATATTTCTTTGTAATTCAGAGAACAAAATACCGAAATAAAAGTAGATAGGGGAACGGGAATTCGGGCATTCAATAAGGGCCTTCGGAAAAAAAAAGGATGGGCGGGGTGGGGGGGGGGGGGGGGGTCACAGTCAAAATATAATATAGATTGAAAACAGTGTATTTTTCTGTAAAATAACAACAAAAAAAAAAACACAAAAAAAAACCCACCAAAAAAAAAAAACCCACACAAACGGCGTATCTAATTCTAAAACATACCTATACATTGTTTACACTTTAATTGCGTAGACCCATGAGTAGCCTTTACTTAATTATTATTTTTCCCATGAATGTGTTCAAACTTCGAAGTCTACTGTCCCATACCAAAAATAAAGGAAATGGTCATAACACAGCTTATCTATGCCTTACTTGTACACACTGAACATGATAACCAGGGCCGGCCCTATCATTTGCGGGGTCCTATTGGGAATGGATTGCGCCCGTCCCAATCAGGGTAGGGATAAGGATTTAAGTGAAAATTAAGATTTTTATATTAGAAAATAAATTTGTCTTTGCATTACATTTTTAATTAAATGAAAACTGACAATGCCGTTTTTTTTTTATTGCGCATAGGATTGGCGTTTGCCATACTGATTGACACCTCAAAATGACAATTTTGTCTATTTTAAGGACATTTTTATGAGTTTCAGGAGATTTCCAGGAGACCACGGGAACCCTATTATAAGTTATAATGGTTTTATTTAATAACTTACACATAGAATTATCGCGGGGCTTATGAAAGTTCGGGGAAGTCATGTTCCAGAAGTCACCCAATAAAACCTACTCAACCCAAAGATCATAGACATCCCTTAACGTGGTAGATAACTTCACATATCTGGGAAGCATAGTATCAAATGATGCATTACTTTAAGGGACGTTGATATGTGACCAGGAATAGTCGTGCTTTAGGAAGCCTCCAAAAGAGAGTGTGGCGAAATAAATCGCTCCGCCTGTCTACAAAAATCAATGTCTACCAAGCAGTGGTTCTCTCAACCCCTCCTTGTGGATCTGAGACATGAGTACTTTATAGAAAGCAACTAAGACTACTTGAAGATATTTGCACACCACCATGGACACACGGTGGCAAGACCGCACTAGAAACAGCGATACTCTTGCGAAATGGTATGAACTTCTTATAGTCGGACATTTACGCTGGGCAGGGCACTTTTTTTTTAGTGATCTGAAAGGTGGTTGGCGTAACAGAGATGCCCCACAATAACACTTCTTTTGGAATACTCCCGCAATATTTTTAAGTCTCTTGGGAAAAAATGCACTATTTTACTCTGTTACAAGTCGCACGTTTCACCCTATGACGTAGAGATTTTGCATCACTTGATGCTTTGTACTAAAGCCATAATGAATAAACTAATTGCAATATTAAATGTCAGAACGTAACCATTTTAGAAGTTACACTGCAAAGACTTTTTTCCAAGCCAATAATTACATAATAGTTTTACGCAAAAGATTGTAAAACGACACGATGTGAGTTGTCGTTTGTCGAAACTGCAGGAGGACTTTTCGTAATTACTTTTTAAATTCCCAAAATTCTCGGGTATATGACCTTCCTTTGTAGATTATTCATCTGAGCGACGCTTAGTGCCCTAGTACTTTGCTCAATTATGAAAGGATTATAAGGTACATACTATATAAGCCTTTAAATATACGTTTTAAAAAAGGTGTCTTTCAAAGAATACTAAACGTTCTGCATATTTTATTTTAAAAAATAAAATATTTTCCTTCAAATGTAGTCGTAGCGACTATTCGGAAAAGGTTATAAAAGAAAATGAAAACGACCATATTGTTTTTTAGTTTTTGAGATTGAAACGTGACAGTTGAATTGACGGCCGGCCAGACAGGCTACATAAATCTAATAATAACTTTTCTTAAGACATAGATCTGCTAGTTACCGATAGATGCTAACTTGAGCCCCTCCCAACCTAAACAGCTTTAAATATTCTTCTAATCACAGGTCGTGTCTTTCGTCTTCTGAAAATCGTGTTCACTTTCTGCCTTTAACTTTGATGTTTGCTAGTATGGACGTTTTTTATCGGTTAGAAATCTGTTAAAAGCCTTGATCACATAACATTTTTTTTATATGTTCAATAAACAATGGGTGCATTGCCTAGTCAGCTTTCTCTTTAACAAGATTGTTTCGTTTAAATTTACGTGTCCGATTCTACTTTTTTATCCATCACAAATTTAATATTTACTCAATCCTTGGTCTTATGGCTAGATCCAACACTGGCTCGTATGTTCTGTGTCCAATCCATTCATAGTGGGTGACTTTGTGTCTTTTTGTGTCTTTATGTTTAAGTGTATTTGTTGCTGTTTGTTTGTGCTCAAGTTTATTGTTTTTGTTTTAAGTTCAAGTGTATTTGTTGCTGTTTGTTTGTGCTCAAGTGTATGCCCTTTTGCAGGGGCGGACTGGCTATATGGGCAAACGCGGGCTGGCTATATGGGCCGGTACCAAATGGGCCGGTGTCTGGTCGCGACCAAAGAAAAAAAATAATTTTAATGCGGACAACTTAAAAAAAAAGAAGTGACAGCAGAGCAAGACACAAAGGCCCGAAAACGTTTTCTTGTTGTTTTTTTTAAAATTCTTATTACAATTAATTTTGTTTGAAATTCAACAAAAAACCAACAACACTATACACTGTACGTATTATCATTTGCACAACGTCTGACCGTACTTTCTGTTAAGCACGAGCGGCATGGGCTGCTTTGATGTCTTTCAGGTTGTGTTTGGTCTAATCATTTTGCTGGTCGGCATGGGCCTTTGATGGCACTCCCATTTTGTTTTTGCTCATTCCCTCCCCCGTCTTTTAATGGTTCCAATGAAATTTAACCAAAAAGAGGGATGAGAGAGGTTAAGTTAGAAAACATTGATATAACGCAGCAAAAAAAAATTAAAAAAAAAAATTAAAAAAAGATAGCCGCGACAATTAGATCTTAAACAATACTTAATAGAAATTAACTTTAACACATAAACACAGCCGCGAAATTGCAAACCACCCAACTTATTCACAGCTTACACAATTTTTATACTATTATAATTAATGGCAAACTTATGCTTAGAATGAAGTCATTAATGATGAAAATTCTTACAATAATTTATAAAGCGCTGTCACATCCGATATTTAATGAAAGGAGATTTATATTTTAAATAATGAGTCATGGTATATTCATATACAAATCGCGTTTTTGAGAATGTACTAGGAGGAAGCAAGAGCTTTTCACGTTAAGTAAGTGCCTCTCTACCCGTTCTGCTTTCTCTTATCTTTTAATGGAATGGGTTGCCTAAGTCAGCCAGGAAAACCAATGATTTTAAGTCACAGATCAACATGCATGACTAACTTGACACATGAAATGCGTAAGATGTAACAATCTTACTTTTTGAAGAAACATCTGTTATCTATAAGTAATACCAAAAAGCTTCAAACTCATTAGGCTGCTATTGTATTGTTTATAGTTTTCAGATAACATACATGTAAAAATAGAATACATTATGTAATCCTACGAATGCAGAATCCAGTTTTCGATGCATTATCAAACTTTATATATTTTTTTAGAGAATGGAGGGGAGGGTCTTCAAACCATCATTGCCTCAGACCTCATTGTCTGAAAGGGAAACTTTACTTACTGCCCCAGTGTAGCCAACGTAAGCAAACTACAGTTTCCAAATTTCATGAGCGTAGCCAAAAGGGGTTTAGTGGTTTCCCTTCCCCCTTCAATACAAAAACTAAAGCATTTTAACATTTTCTACCTGTCACTGAACTCCATTGAATAGCATTGAATTGAATGGTTTTTGATTTTTTTTAGCGGAAGAGTAGCAGGCTAATTGCACTGTAGATACCTCAGAATATGCATTTTTATAGCTTAAAATTACGGAAATAATGCTTGGTTCCGGGGCTCCGGACCCCATTGGGGTGAGCTCACAGCGCTCCCCCGAACTCCCTAGCAGCCCTTTGGCGGTGTGTACTGTCTTTCCACTAATTATAGGAAGAGAGTATTCTAGGGTAAAAAAAAAACGTTTAAAAAAATGAAAGATCAGAATCTAATGAAGATTAATTACATATATACACACACTAATATATACATATAAATATATTGCGGAGTGAGGTAAAAATCCCCCCCCCCACCGAAAATATGTGACATGCCATTTGTGGACCGGTTTATATGGTAATGCCCGTGCCGATTTTGATACCCAGTCCGCCAATGCCCTTTTTTATTGTTTTGATGGTTGCCTGATCGTGTGGTCGAGTGGCGTGCGCTCTGATTTGTCATCTCAATGGTCGTAGGTTTCATCCCTGTCCGCCGCTAACCCTTTTTTCCTGCCAGGACATAATAATCTTTAACGTACCAATTCCCTTCTACCCCAAACACACATCCTTGTGATCACTCTTTTTTCTTTTTTCGTGATTTCTTCTTGAAGGGTTAAAATATTTTTTTTCATTTCGCTAAGCCCTTGGCTTCCAAACCGATGGTCCAGGGCTCGAATCCTAGTAGGACAGGGATTTTTAATTTCAGGATCTTTGGGCGCCTCTGAGTCCACCCAGCTCTAATGGGTACCTGATATTAGTTGGGGAAAAGTAAAAGCGGTTGGTCGTAAAGTATGTAGAATATATTTTACAATACCTCTATTTATGTCACTTCTTCATGGAGAAACCTGGGTGAGTAGGAGGACAGCTGATCTAAAAAAAAAAACGGCTATAACATTTTTCCTAGGAATTTAACAGTTGATTTATATCACCGAGAAAAGAATTACTAGCTCGTTGGCTACATGAAGAAAATCTAGTTTAACCGTTATAATTTTTCAAAGTAAAAATAAATAAATGTAAATTTGGCTAAAGACTATATCTAGGTCTAGATCCTACATCGGTTTAGAAAGGACAATCGCCTTCTTGAAAGGACTTTCGCTTTCGGGAATTTCCTAATGTAAGATTTTATTGATTCAAGAGTTTAATAAACTAATGTTCAGGAAAATTTTGCGCATAGCCTTCTAGGTCCAGATGTAAATGCTTATCATTGGCATATTAAAAGGTGTACTAGATCTATACATTCGTTTGACCTGGATTCTTTCTCGGGGAAAAAGGTGGGGGGGGGGGGAAGAGGGCGGAGTAAAAATGTTTTTAAAATTAACTTTTATTATTTTTTAAGAGAAAAACAATTGCTCAATAAGTTGCATAAAGGAGGTATTGTCTTTAAAAAGAAATATTTTTAAGTACTCTTTTTTAAAGTTACAAAATCCATCCACGAAAGGACACAAAAGTTTCTTTAACAAATGAATCAAACGCTTCTTCCATAGAAACTTTACGGGATTAAAAATAAAAACATAATATATGATACAAGAGCTCTTCCATAGAAACTTTACGGCATTAAAAATAAAAACATTATATATAATACAAGAGCTCTCGTCCAAAATGTTTTCCAATCCTTGAGACAGACATAGATCTTGAGAGGTGCTTGAGACATGATGGCTGTCTGATTGCACAGCTTAGTGAGAGGAGAGAAAGGAACAGTCGTAAAAGTTTTACAATCAAGAGAGCCTGCGCAAAGTGACACCTTATTTTGTAATATCTCAAGTGCACCTGTTTTCTTCTTTAATTCAAATAATATTATTCAGAAAAAAATTAATTTTATTGATCCATCATCAATGGAATTGTGGTTATTTATAAGTAGAACAATCAACACACAAAAACACTCAACACAACACACAACAACATTTTACTAAATCGGGCTCACACAAAGCCATCTTGACCCACCAACTTGTGATACACTCATAGATCGTTTTTCCCAGAGCTATGGGCAAAGACTTGTTGAGTCTCACAATTATTGGACGATCTAGTCATTAAGTGAATCATTTCAATGCAGGATATGATGACCTGTTGACAGTGATACAAGTATCATTGTAACAGGTTTTCATTATTTGCACCAGAGCAGATCACTAAAGGTCAGGCTGACATTCACATGACTTCTAACCCCGTCTAAAAACTGTATTTATTACTATTTATTACGAGCATATCAGGAGCTTCTGCAGGTTCTGATTCGGGTAACAACATAACTCTATGTTTTCAACGAAATAATATTTTTAGATGTTAGATTTAAAAATGAAAGTACATAAACTGATTGAAAAAGGAAGAAGAACATCTTGGCATTTAATTGTTATTGCAATATTTTAATGGATGTACAGTTGGGTGAATACGTAAAGACATTAACCCTTACCAACCTAACGGAGCAACATTGATGAGTGTCAGGACGTTCCTAGCTGTTGTGTCATTAATTAATGATCAATTAGCAAATAATATTTCGTAGTTTTGTGGCTCTTCGGGGGAGGAGGGGGGGGGGGAGAGCCGGGAGGGGTCCAGCTGTGTTCCAAACACAGGCCTTTCCTTGCCAACCATCCCGACATGCGATGGTATGTGCTGCAGTTTCCTCCGACGTAGGCGTCCCACGCACGCTAATGTTTTTGTCCGTTGTTCCTGGCATGTATCAGATTTCTATGGCTTGTAGACACGGTAAGGCTTGTAGACACGGTAAGGCTTGTAGACACGGTATGACTTGTAGACACGGTAAGGCTTGTAGACACGGTATGACTTGTAGACACGGTAAGGCTTGTAGACACGGTAAGGAAATCGTCAATAGCACAACTGGTCCTACTGCGATTCTTTTTTCAATATGACCCACGGCGCTTTCAATAGCTATCATTTCAGCCACATAATTGCTACACTTGGTCACAGGACTACATCGTTTTGTGCTGAGCCGTGGAATCGCACTACTACACCATAACCGAAGGTGGTCAAGCCATGAACTTCCCTGGTTAAGCCGTCCGTGTTATCCGTTGCGCATTCCTCCAGCTACTAGGCAATGGTTCTCTTGGCCGTGCTTTTATAAAAAGCTTTTCTACACTTCTAAGGATCTATTAGAGACTTCGGCATTTCCGGGGATCCAAGAGCATTCAGCGGGGCGGGATGAAGGGGGGCAGTCAAAACGACCTCAGCTCTTTTCTGGAAAAGATCGAGAACTTCGGATAATTGAAGAGATAATGACAACTGACCTCGCAAACATATTCCATAACTTAAACATTCCTAAGATTCTAAGGGACAGAAATGCTGCAGGCCTGACACATGAAACAAAATTTCCTCGCTGGACACTGTTAAGGGGACTACAATGTATTTGAATAAATTCGACCATAGCAGTCCCAGAGAATGAAAATTAGTACATTTTTTCAATGTCGTTTAGACGTCAAATAATAGCATATTTTAAAAGCCCATTACTATTGACTATAAATAAAATGTTACCAGCTAGGTATACCTAGTGCCGACAAAGGATGTATAGTGATCAATTACCTATCAAAGGGTCTCAAAACTTAGTAATAGTGGAGTCTGTGGAGATCCTGGTTTGAATTCTGGTGAGCACCAGGCTATTTTTGAGAACAGGACTACATCGTCCTGACGATCAGTTTGATTTGTTTGACATGTTTCGTCTGTTCCTTCAGAACTGAAGATAATCCTAGCCCAAACCTCACGCAGAACGACCGGAAAGAGCGGGGGGGGGGGGGGGTCAGTGTTCCAAGACAGGACTATCAAGTCATGAGCGCATATCAAACGACAAGGCAGCTATCACGTGATACTATCGTAAGCCGTCGACCTAGAAACGGGAACTTATTATCGTTTGACCGCTGGAGTTTTTACTGGAGATTTCAGTACATTTCTAATACCAGCAGACGAGAGGGGAAAGTTCGCTAACAGCTCAAAACTTTTTGCTCACTTTCGCTTTGCAAATATATATTGTCGTACTGTAGGATGCTAAGCGCTTCTCTCGTCCAATCATGTCATGTGGAAGTCTCAGAAAGGGAGAGGGGTAGGGTATCTACCTTTACGTGCTCAGCAAACACAATTTACCTCTAGCTCTAGCCTCCTTAATATGCAGTCAAGCAGTTTACGCTCTTTGGTCACAGATTTCATATATGTAACAGCAAAAATGAGAGAATGGTAAAACGCTTCGCTTCAGAACCGAGGAGTGTCAGGTTCGAATCTAGGTGAAAACTGGGATTTTGAATTTCGGGACTTTTGATGGGTACCTGACATTAGGCGGTGGGTCATTGTGCTGGCCACAGGATGTCGGTCTTCGAAACCTACTTTCGCATCATCTGATCTATAGATCGCAAGGGTTCAAAGGAGCATTATACTCTTTTTTAACAGCAAAGGGGACGTCATTGCGTTGCTATTTACTGTACGCTTTCAGCTTTGTATCTTATAAAATACAGACGTTAGTTTCAACAAAAGGAAGATGATTAGGTCCTATGCGTGTCCTTGATGACTCAGCCAACCCATTCCATGCTCTTATGGCACTAGGGAAGAAGAAGTAATTATAGAAATTCAAATTTTATTATAGAGTAAGCCGTTTTGATTAAAAAAAACAACAAAAAACAACTATTTTATCTCTTAAATTTCTGTTTTCAGTCGAGTTTTACAGTTTCTGTCTATATTGAAAACCTTGAAGATGAGCAACTCAACACAAGCATTAGGCCGTGTCCCCACAACTCGGTCCACCACACTGGCAACGCCTGCCTACTACATTTGTTTGATCAAGATGGACACTTTTGAACAATACATGTTTGTGTACCTGTTTAGATGCTTCATCCGGCCAGCCATTTGCGTACTGGGCTTTTCTTTGAATATGTTTTGCATCGCCATACTTCGACGTAACGGACTGCACAAACAGCCGAACATACTTCTCTGCGGACAGATCATAGCCGATAGTATCTATCTCTTGTTTGGTTTGAACTATTCATCAATTATACAGATGTTTGGACCGAACAGATTATACCCTGCTTATTGCGGTCTTCAATATAACGAGACTCTGGACTATTCTCTATTAATTTCGCAAATAATCTTTAAATTTTCCGCATCCTTAGGTTTTTATGCAAGCACCCTAATACCAATTTTAATCACTCTGGAGCGGCTTATGGCTATTTTTAGACCAATGGCTTTCAAAGCGGTCGTCACGACAAGAATAACCAAAATAGCAGTTATTTCTTCGTTCATTGTTTGGATACCATGGATTCTGTGTGATCTATCTTTTCATCGTATACTTTCGGCAAAGTTGTCCAGCACAATCACTTTTATGGAACTCGTGCCTCAAGATTCACCAGCCGCCAACGTCGTCGCCGTCATGACCGTCTTTGTCGTCAACAGCGGCGTCTCCTTCTTTACGTTAGCTGCCGTCACGATAGGGTGCTGCATTATATCCATCAAAATGAGCATCGCTTTAAAACAAAGGAGGAGGCTAACCACGTCGCAGAGCAAGCTGACCTGGTCCCCAAGAACGACCCGAACTCTTTTGGTGACTTGCTTTATCTTTGTTGTCATTCACGGTACGATCACCATCTGTGCCTCTATAACAGACTCCCTGCAGAGGATTCAGTACTTCTTCGTCAATGACATCAAGTATTACATTTACCCCATTAACGCTTCGAGTAACTTGTTCGTATGCATTCTGACGAATAAAAAACTACTTCATAACCTTAAAAACATTTTGCGGATTGCTAAATGACAATGATGACCTGGGTACTCGTGTTATTCGTGTTCTGACGAATAAAAAACTTCTTCAAAGCCTTAAATTTTGCGGATTGCTTAACAACTTGGGTACTCGACTCAAGTTCTTGTTTAAAAAACCTAGGCTTTTAAGACTAGGAATTAATGCTACATAAGATTTTCATACAATGAGAGAAATCAATAAAATAGCTGTTTGGTGTATCCGGTGTACAAAATAAAAGAAGTGTCGATAAGATATGTTTTTTTTTAAATACGGTATATGATAATTTTGGAAGTGATGTGGCTGAGTGGTATAGAACTTGGCTTCCGAATCCGGAGTTTAGGGTTCGAATCCTGGTGAAGGCTGGGATTTTTTATATTGGGATCTTTGTGTGCTCTGAGTCCACCCAGCTCTAATGGGTACCTGACATTAGTTGATGAAAAATAAAGGCGGTTTGTCGTTGTGCTGGCCACATGACACCCTCGTTAACCGTGGGCCGAAGAAATAGATGACCTTTACTTCATCTGCCATATAGATCGCAAGGTGTGAAAGGGTAACTTTACTTTGATATGATAATCTCATTAATACGCTTTAGCAAAATTGGGGGCGCGGTGGCTGAGTGTTTAAACGCTTTGTTTCCGAACCTAGGTCTTGGGTTCAAATCTCAGAGAAGACTTGGATTTTTAATTTTGGGATTTTCAGGGAGCTAATCAGTCCATCCAACTGTAATGGGTACCTAACTTTAGTTGTGGAAAGTAGAGGCAGTTAGTTGCTGTACTGGCGGGGAATGACATTTCAAGGTGATGTGTGGCTGTGAGATAAAAACCACTTGGCTAAGGCTTGGCAACTTAACAAGGGAGCTCGAGTTCTAATCCCGACAGAGTTGAGCGCCTAAAGGCAGCAAGCCTTCTCCCAGACCCCACACGCCATTCCCAGTGGTCTTCAAAAGAGATTGGACCATGTGTGATTAGCTTGTAGCTCTAACTAGCTAGTTCAACTGAACTTCAAATAACTTGAACAAACGTCTCTTATGAACAAAACTTTTATTAAACACTTTTATTAAATTACACACAGATTTAACTTGAGATTAGGTATAGATCTAATAGTAATGTAAGCAAGACATGAGAGCCACAGGCATCAGCGAAAGTATGTGGGAAAACATAGCCAAAGACAGGAGTGCATGGAGACAGACTGTGCGTGCTGAGACAACCCTTGCTGAGAACAAAAGAATTGAAGCGCCTTAATCAAGGGGGAAAAAAAGAAAGCTGCCCTGTCCGCTAACCCTGAATCAGAGGCATACACATGCATTAAGTGTGGCAAAGTCTGCCGTTCTAGAATTGGCACCAACCAATCGCCTAACCCCCGCCTCACCATCACATAGGAAACACACATACACACTCCATTACATCATGGCGCGCTGAGCATGCGGTAAGCATTAAAAATGTATTATATAAAAACAAAAACAAAATGACCTAATTGGCAGCACACACGTACATTGAGTACTGAATGAAGTGGAATTCAAAGTTATGAAGTGACATAGTCTTAGCACACGTCTTTTTTTTCTTGCAGAAAAAAAGCTAATGCAGCTTGCATATGGGATGGTTGAAACTGAATAAGAAAAAAAAACTTCATGCTTACAATAGTCAGCTTATTTATGTCAGTTGCTGTTACGCCAAATATTTAGTACAACTAAACTGATGTAGGTGTATTAAATTCTCAATGTAGGACTTGAATAAACAAAGGTATTCTTTTATTTACAAATATACACAGATATACAAACCTGAAACAAGATGTTTGGAGGAGCACAACTGAAACCATAAATTTAACAAAACCTCTAACAAGCAAATATGAAAGGTGAAAGGATATATTTAAAAAACAACGCTTATTTAAAGGAGAAAACAACAACTCCACACTTACAACTATATATTTTGATAATCTAGAAGTTAATTTCCCTTATTCGATATCAAATAAAATAATTAATTACTAGCTATTAATTGACTAATTGGTATTTTTAAAAATCGATTCATGTCTTGTCTTTGCCAGTAAATAATTGTGAAAAATTTCAACTATATCCAAGAATATGTGTGGTAGAAATAACGTTTACAAACTTTTTTTCCTAGACAGACAGAGTGAGTCGATAGACGCTTTGTAAAAAGGCTCGTCTTACGTCCCTTGCTTGTTCTTCCTTCTTCAACGTACAGCGGTGGCTGAGTGGTAAAACGCTTTGCTTACGAACCGAGGATTTCGGTTTCGAATCTTGGTGAAGACTTGGATTTTAATATTGGGATTAATGGCGCCCCTGAGTCCACCCAACACTAATGGGTACCTGACTATAGTTGGGGAAAAGTAAAGGTGGTTGGTCGTTGTGCTGACCACATAACACCCTCTTTAACCATGAGCCACAGAAAAAAAAAGACTTTTACATCATCTTCCCATTAGATCACAAGGTCTTTGAAAGGAACTTTACTTTTATCGTCACAAAACTGAGATGGACCACAAAACGATATTATGCAACAGTCTGAATCGCGGGATTGATAATAACTACTGAGGAAAACTTCGTCTATGAAATATGGTATTGTATTGTATCTGCTAGTTTACAAAGCTGATATCAACTCTGTCTGTCTGTCTGGTAAAAGTTTGTACACGTAATTTTTCCCGTTATTCTCGGTCAAGGCTGAAACTTCGCACAATTATTTATTGACATAGACAAGACATGAATCAATAAAAGAAAATTAGCCGATTAGATAATCAATTACTGGTAGCTCATTGTGTTCTGTAATAGCAACAAGGGAAACTATTCCTTCAGTATTCACAGATGTGGCTAAATTTGTTGGGTTTAGTCCTCTTAAATAATTGTTAACCATATTTCTCCCCCACTCATTCTCCGATCAAGTTGATACTTCAAACAATTATTTATTGCACCTAACAAAACATGAATCAGTAAACACAAAATTTTCAATTAGTCAATTAGTTATTGGTAACTAATTTTTTTATTTGATATCGAATAAGGGAAATAGCTTACACATTATTGGTAGATATAGTTTTAAGCCTTTTTTTGTGTGTATATAATTTGCTTGTTTTATAGCCTTTGATGTCCTAACCCTGCTTCACGAAATATACTCTAAGGATACATTTCGAAGTAAAGAAACATCCTGATTACTGTGATCAACTTTAAGTATTCAATTCTCCTAAATCTAGTGCATTGCTTTAATATTAAATACCTCAATTATCCTCTGCCAACTTAATGTTCACTCCCAAAAAGTTCACATGTCAAGCCCAAGAACAGTGTTTCCCAAACTTTTTCCGAAATGAATACTTTGAACATTGTGATTGTTTCGCGGAACTCATTGCTTGTTTTTCAAGAGAAGTTAATCCACGGGTGGCCTACTAGTTAATTATTCCAGTAGTTTGTGGAACACCTATTCAGTCCTCGTGGAACACTAGGGTTCCGCAGAACACAGTTTGGGAAGCACTGCCCTAACACAAAAATGTTTTTTTTTTCAGTTTTGACAATTTATCTTGTTAGGTGCCTCCACGATGTGTCAAATAACAAAATAACACAGGCGAAAGGAACACAATATGATGAACGCTGTAGAACAAAGGTTTATTACGTAATTAAAGGAAAAATAAAGAAAATAAATTATGGCTTTAAAATAGCGTTACTTTCATGCTTACAGCATGCTCAGAGCGCTTTGGTCCAATCTTAGTTGTGGACCAAAAGGGGGGGGGGGGTGGTATCCAATAGAAACTTTTTCCGTGCTGCCTTTAGGCGCTCTGTAAACACAACTCTGCCCGAGTCGGGTGTCGAACCTTGAGGAAACGTCGAAAGTCGTAATATCTAAATATCTACTTCAGAAACTAAAGCCGACCTCCATACAAAAAGTCTTCTGTATTTCCTTTCGCTACATATCAAAATCCTGGTTTTGTTTTTAATAATCACGTCACTGTGACGTATCATTTTCATTTGCGTCATAACAATCTCCAATTCATTTCTCTTTCAATAACAGGTAATTATTTAAATATTTTTTCTGATACAAATGTCGAATGTTCTTTGTTTTTCTTCGGAAACCAGATGTTGTAACGAACTTATCATTACATAAATTACATAAATAATTGATCTTACATGTAAGGCGTAGGTAAAGTGTCAACCTATTGAAAAAACTATCAAAATTCATTTCCCTTAATGAAATAAGCCTTTATTTTAAGATAAACAGCAAAATGTGTGATGTTTGACAAAGATAGTCATTACTAATGATATATTTTTTTTGTTCTCGTAAATTTCTTTTTCTTATAATTAGTCTCTCTATCCAATGGTGCCTTTTAAAGATATAGACTTATATACACTTTTATAATTATTGCTTAAAATCATTTATCCGCCTGGACAATTTTAAAATATATACATCTCAACATAAAATGAATGTGAACAATGTTTCAGATTCAGTTTTTCAATGTTTTTATTTTTTAAACATATGCCAAAATTTTCACTTTTAAATCCGCAATATCATCTTTAAGTTCTGGTAAAGTTTTTTGTTGGATAAGACGTAGATAAATAAGCTACTCGAAGCGTTGATGGGATAGATGAAACGTCCGCTCTCGTTTAGAAAAAAATGAAGGCTGTACGCACAGCGGCCAGCGTAAAAAAGTGACAGGTTGGCAGTAAGGCTAGCCATGCCGTGCACCAGGAGAAAGACGAAACAGGTTAGAACTAGCGTGCGAGTCGTCCTGGGGGACCAAGAACTGTTACTCCGGGAGGACGCAATTTTACGTCTTTGCTTCAACGTCAGCTTCATCTTCATCCATATAGCCCCGCAACCGAAAGTGATGAAGGCGAGAGTGGTGAACGAGACAAGGTTTCGAATGAAGTATTTATCTATCACAGATACGTAAGAAATTAATGCTGACTTTTGAGCTAATGTCAGCATAAAGGTGACAGTGGGTGTCAGTTTTACTTTGTAGATGACAGTAGAGCTAAAAGTAAGAAAGATCCATGGCAACCAAACGACAAACGAACAGATAACTAAGGCTGCGGTCTTATTTGCTGTAACCAAGGCTTTAAAATTTATTGGCTTAAACAGGGCCAGAAGTCTTTCCAGAGTAATAAGAACTGGAATGGTTGTGCTTGCGAAATGACCCCAGGTGCCGATAAAGTTGATCAGAATGTTTGAAATTTGTAGAAAGTAGTCAAAGACCTCTTCGTACTGATAACCACAGAGGGTAGGATATAGTTTGTTAGGTCCGAAGTAACTAATAATCATGGCAAAGTTCATCCCTGAAACAAGATATGCACTGTCAGCTATGACCAGTCCGAACAGAAGGATGTTGGATTGCTTATAGAGACCGTTTCTTTTAAGTATGGCTAGACTCATCGAGTTGGCTATAAATCCTAAAAAGCACATAGCTGGTCGAACGTAACACAATAGGATATAAAAAATCGTGTAGTGTAATGCGTTGTCCAGATGGACTATACCCTGACACACCACGAATAGAGCTACACAGGGTGGAGGGGACACAGCTTTAACAGGCTGTGTTGCGTTGTTCATCTCAACTAGTGGTCTACGAAATGACCAGGTCCATCTGTTAAAAAAAGAAACAAATATTCACAGTTAATGTTATCTGTCAAACAAAAGCTTAACTCTTTCTTTCCTAACTGATGATACCATCATTGAATTGACCTCATTAAATTAAATTAATGTTTAATTGTATAAACTTTACTTTGTGTTCTATAACAATGTATCCTTAACATGAAGTCACAACAAGGGGAGAGCACAAAGTAATGAAACAAAAAGAATGAAATATTGTGAACATTGATTACCAAACTTGATTACCACGCAGGCTAAAATCAAATTAAAACGTTTTTGATCTAGTCATGACCCAGAGATTAACACGATATCTGCAATTCAAATGGAGTGCGAACACAGTGTTGTTAGAATTTACTCTGGAAAAATTGCCTTCTGCTTCGAAGCGTTTAAGAAAATAGAGTTACCGGCCTTACTCCCAACAATCGGGGTCACGCATGTTTCTTGACAAGACTAAAATCACTTCAGACAATTTTCCTTTTTTTTTAAAATTGTCATCTATATTATAATGAAAGTGTAACATCAATCAGGATGATATCTTTATTATCTTGTCATAAATTATTATTTTTTGGTATGCAACTTTGTTTCGGTATTCATAAAATTTTTAAAGTAGTTTAAGCATGTTTTTTTCAAAATTTTAAAAATATACTTTAGATTCCAACCAACGATCCTGCAATTTAAAAAAGTGTTTATTTTACTTTCAAACTATTTTAATTTGACTTGTAGAGTCCATCACGACCCTCACTGCTATCTGATATGACTAAAAAATATCCAACACAAATTGAGGAGCTGGCATACTAATTGAATGTCCCAATGGACAAAGACTGGAAAAATCAATTGTAACTGGCTATCTCTCAGACAGCCATAGAGCAGAAAAGCAAGCCATGGAACTAACAGCTAACGGCACTAATAAACTACCCATGTACACTAAACAGTTAAACTGTCTTACTGACCGATGCCAAAACAGACCTTTTATATAGATATGGCTCCACGTCTCGGAAAACAATGGATGCGTCCAGTTGAGTCACTGACTTTGGTCTCGCCTTGAGACGGGGCAGAATCTTGTGTGACTCTTCAAGCCAATTCTGGAGCGGCAGAGTTTGCCACAGTTAGTGCATGTTTATGTATCTGAAAAACTCGGATACTTCCTATATAAAGCAACCCAGGACAGCTCTTGTAAACTTTAAACATCAACAGCAAGGTAAATGTTCTTCAATGGATTCCAACACACATTGAATTATAAGGCAGAAATACACAGATGGAAGAACAAACAAACAAATGAAACTCCCTCTCTACCCAGAAGAAATGAAAATAATAGAGTGTAGACTAAATGAGAATTGGACCAGCTCACATCCCAATGACAAGAAAAAGGACGCATATTATAAGCTATCTCGACATGACAAGGCATAATGTTTCGACTCAGAACCGGACACAACAGAATGAGACAACATAAAAGTCGGGACTAGCGAAGTCTGCCGTTTGGGAGCATCACCAGAGAATGCTGACCATGTCCTTCAAAGCTGCAGACTATATCAAGAGGCCCGAACAAGACTCTGGACCCCAAATCTTCCTAAAGGACGAAAACTATAAGGAGAACTGCCTAATCTGGAAACCACTGTGCGATTCAACTCAGGATTACTGATCTGAACCCTCCCACATGTCAAATGAGAACGAAGAAGAATGACGTGACTTGGCTAAGAAAAGGCGACTAAAGAAACAAAAGAGCACTACATCTTCTGCCACCACGAAGAGCAAGTTTTGAAAGGGGATTTTAATCCAACAAAACAATTGTTAGTGATTAACACATTTTGTTCGCTTTTTTTTTTTAGCGTATTTTAAAATAGTTTTAGTATATTGTTGAAATAATTGGTTCAAAAGAGAGTCTTATTCTGAAGGTATCATTGTGTGCCCATGTAATTATTTGTGTTACTGAAATTGACTGAACCGATTTTAGTCCACATTTATACATGCTTATTTGAAGCATCCACAAAGTTAGCTAGATAATGGCCCAAAAGTGAAAAATGAATATAACGAATAGGGCAGTAGTAGTGTGTGTGTGTTTGTGTGTGATAGACAAAGAGGGAGGTAAGAAAGAGAAGCATAAACACAAGATTTATTAACTACCTTGTAATAATAATAATATTAATAATAAAATAATAATAAGGCTTGTCTTCGAGTCCGAAGATTAATGACAAATGCAGTATTTCCCTTGGCTACGCAGTCCCAGCTGCGACCTACATAGTATATGTGTCATGCGGGTGAATTACTGTGTTTTAATCCGAAAATGCCAGTAAGTAATAATATTCTGAATAACAAAATTGGTGTACTCTATTTGCATTTTAACTTATGTTTAACTGTTGGCATTAAAATGAACAATTTAGTGCATTCAAAATGTTAACTCTGTTAAATTATTAGCTCTGTGGAATCAAATTTGTTTTCCGATATCTAAATCTTTAAAGGTCTCTGGAGGAAATGTCAAGAAAATATGAACATTGTAATCATTCTTGTTTCCTAAACCTTTCGACGATACAATAAAGGAGTGTTCAATTATTTAATGTTAACGATTTCTGTTCACCGTCAGCCATTATACATATATATAATCATAACAAAAAGTATTGATATATATATATATTATACAAATATGCAAAATGCGACTCTCATTACTTTATAAAACGACTTTTCAAATTATGAATAAAAATAAAATATTACGATGTAAACATAGACGAAGTATGTATGTATTATTTAGACGTAGAAAATTTTATTCAAAATATTTTTGTTGAAGATCGATCAGTTTTCATAAAAGTGTCGTTTGTGACCCTCGTCTGTTATAATATATATAATATTTTAAACGAATGACATACTGTTTATGGCCGGCGATGCCGGTGTAGGGAACAACATGTAAAAGAATTTCTAAAAAAGCTAATCGTTAAATCAAAGGTTAGCATGTTTATGCATACATTTGAAACAAGAATAAAATTATACAATTTGATTTCCCAATAAAACAAAGGAAGTAACTCCATGTTCCTTGATACTAGTCTGCGTTTTCGTTAATGCTAAAAGTTATTGTTAAGTTGAAAAAAATGTTTCGACATTTTAGAAATTGAAATAAATAATGTTGCAATTGAGCAATCTTTTTTTTTAAAATGTATTTTTATTTCATTGTCTACAACGTTACAAAGCAGTGGCCAACAATAAATAGCAGTTTTAAAAAAGTATGTTTATTGTATGCCAGTGTGTATGATCATAAAACCAATAAAGGGCTACTTAATGTTAAAAACGTCTAATTGTATTTCCTTTTCTTTGTGCATTAAAGGACGTTTTATTTTAATGTCACGTGATCAAAAAGGCCGAGCTATTTAAGTTCAGTCTGGGTCTGGACCTCCTTCTACCCTGATACAGGGCTGTGAACTATTTTGTTTTCCCCAGTCCTACAACAAAGTGACCCATTAAAAAATATATATCTGTACATATATATATATATAGAGAGAGACAGACAGAGAAAGACAGAGAGAGAGAGAGAGAACGCGAGAGGAAACAAAGAGAGAAAATGAAAAAATATTGATAGTGACTATAATTAGTTCACAGAAATTAATAAATTATTTTTTTTACTATTTTTTAGATTCAACTAGACCTGGAAATCCACTGACTTCTAAAATGTTTGGCCTCCTTCAGTCGTAGAACGACTATGGTTCATTTCGTTGGACACTTGTTCATGTGACTGTGGAGCCCTGATCTGGAGAGACATTCATGTCCACATAAAACGCTGGCAAAGGTGCACTTAGCTTTGGTGGTAGAGGAACGAGCTATTTTCCATTTGACCCACTTTTCTTCGAAACCTGAGGTCAATGCCTTTTCACTTTACCTAGCTTTCTTCGTCAACTATAGAAAAATAAATAAAAAATAAATAAATAAATACGCTAAACAAAGGGTGTGCTCAACTAATTAATCCTGTGTGTTTAACCAATCCTGTGAGTTCAACCAATCTTGTGAGTTCAATCAATCCTGTAAGTTTAATCAATCCTGTGAGTTCAACCATTCTTTGTGGTTTAACAAATCCTGCTCTGTGTGTTCAACCAATCCTGTGTGTTTAACCAAACCTGTGAGTTCAAGCAATGTTTGGGGTTTAACAAATCCTGCCCTGTGTTCAACCAATCCTATGAGTTCAACCAATCCTGTGAGTTCAACCAATCCTGTGAGTTCAACCAATCTTTGGGGTTTAACAAATCCTTCCCTGTGTGTTCAACCAATCCTATGAGTTCAACCATTCCTGTGACTTCAACCAATCCTGTGTGTTTAACCAGTCCTGTGAGTTCAACCAATCCTGTGAGTTCAACCAGCCCTGTGAGTTCAACCAATTCTGTGAGTTCAACAAGTCCTGTGGCTTTTATCTATCGAAATTTCTCTTGACTCTCTTGAGTGTGCAAGTATCTAAGAGAGATACAAAAGAAAGAAAATGAAACCAGTGCAACAACACTAGAGCTCTTGTCTCCACATCGATGTCCACCAGTACACCGCCTCCTTTTGTTTACCACATGTGCGATGTGGTCATGGACACGAACCTGTACCAAGTACTCACCACATTAAGGTGCTACGTTCGACCGGCCGTATGTTTGTTGGGGTTCTCAGCCAACATGATCAGCCTTGACATTTCTTAGACGAAACGGACGTCGCAAACAAGCAAACGTACTCCTGTTTGGGCTGGTCGTAGCGGACAGTTTTGTACTTCATCTCAGGGATGAACTTCGCGGAAGTGGTCAGTGCCATTGGATCTAATAATAAAGACTTTCCACCCAATTGGTCATTCCAAAACTTCAAAGCTCTGGACTATTTCCTTTTAACGTGTGACCTGGCCATTTCCAATATCGGACACTGGGGACTCACAACCAGCACGATTATACCATTTCTAATTACAGGGGAAAGACTTTTAACTATACATAGACCAACGACCTATAAAACTTTGGTAACAGCAAACAGAGTAAAGATTGTAGTTATCTGTTCTTTCCTGGTATGTTTACCTTGGGTACTGCGTGTTAATTCATTTTCAGTTCTAGTGAAAGTGAAACTTAAAAATACAGTCACTTTGTTGGCTTTAAGAATCCCTGCCTCACAATCTACTCATATACGAAGTATTGTTGGTCTCTACGTCATCAGCAGTACCTTATCTTTTCTCAACATTGCAGTTGTAACTCTAGGATGCTCCATTATTTGGGTCAAAGTTCAACTCACTTTGACCAATAGACGGAAATTGACATCACCACGAAGCCAACACGTCAGGTCAC
The DNA here is from genome assembly GCA_030265305.1 of Biomphalaria pfeifferi. NCBI lineage: Eukaryota > Metazoa > Mollusca > Gastropoda > Planorbidae > Biomphalaria > Biomphalaria pfeifferi. The sequence goes on from JASAOG010000011.1 coordinate 7,493,047, forward strand.
TGAGGACGACACGAACCCTGATTCTGGCGTGTTTCATGTTTGCGGTAACTCATGGGGCCACCTCAGTGTGCGCAAGTATGCCTTATTTCGTAGGAAAACAGTTGTACTTATCAAATGAATTCACATTTTTGATCTATCCGATCAACTCATGCAGCTGTTGTTTTGTCTATATATTTTCGAATAAAAAACTGAATCAGAATTTTAAAAGACAGAATGAGGATCTCAAAATGAAGACAATTTATCCAAACCTTAACTTTCTAAAAACATTAGGGACTTAATATGATGACACGGAACTTACTTACTGAATATATAAACGAAAAATAAATCTGAAGTATTAGTCATTGCATCTCTGTATGTGGTCCCGTCTTGGGAATAGACCAACAGATTGAACAGAAATGACAGCGTTGTCTTTTTTTCGAGTCATACGAATATTAGGCCTACGTATTGTTCTTTCTCAACATTTACGCCGGTTGATTAGTTTCAAATTTATTACAATATTCTATTCTTTAAAAATTCGCAAACACATTTCTTCCAGAATCCGAAATTGGGGCCCACTTCTCTCGAGTGGGATATTTAGTATGTGTCATCTCGGGATTTGCCTTTTATAGGTGTAGATCCTGAATATTTTCTATTGATCTACTATTAATAGTCTAAAAGAAATGTCTTACATTTGTACTTGCAAATATGTACGGCGCTCTGGTTAGATTAAACTATCCTCCAACGGTACATGTTTGAGCCTACGGAAAGAAAAAAAATCTATGTAATTCATCAGTGACCTTGTACATTTAAGTTGCCTCAAGCTGTATCTGAAAGTGACCATATTCTACATCTATGTGTTTAACATTTTTTTAAATCAGCGAACGTAAGTAGCGCTAGTTGTTAAAGAATATTAAGTCAATTGTTTTATTTGTGCTACCAATGTGCAAGGGCGTAGCTAGGAATTTTCCATCGTTTGGGGGTCCCGGAGGCTTGACCTCTTTGGGGGGCCCCTGAATTTTGCGAAATATTTAATTTTTTAATGTAAAAAAGCACTCATTAGGAGGCCCCTCTCAAGTGGGGGCCCGGGGGGATTTTCAAATTCTCCCCCTTCCTGCCCCCAAACTAGCTACGCCACTGCCAATGTGCAATACTGATAATCTAAACAAACAAAATAAAAAGAAAATTCTTTAAAAAAAACAAAAACAAAAAAAAAAAAAAAAGCTTATACAAAGTGTAGTTGTATAAATTAGTTTAGATCAGTCATGTAATTAAATTTGTAATAGATTTCGTCTAGCACTAATACATCTGTGCGATTAGAAATATTTGTACCACTTATTTTTGTTTAGCGCTATTTAATGATGTTAGCTTTCTCAATATGCTATGATCCTATGTTTTTATAAAAAAACAAAAAATGAGCCACCTAAATTCGAACTCGAGACATCGTCTCCTCAGGCCAATACGGTAACCACTGTGCCAGGGTGCTGTCTATATAAAAAAAAATGTTTTTATACTTAGTTATAGTTGTTGACACATTTTTTCTTTCAACAAACAATACTGGGGACTAATTCAACTTATACATTTTCATCAGTAAAGTACAATTTCTTTCCTCTGTTCGAGATACCAAACAAAATAATTAATTACCGATAGTTTATTTAAACTCATTGTTTGTTTTTTGCCTGATGTAAAAAGGGCAGGCAGGGCTACAACCCCGAGGTCTCCACAAGAATGGGGCCTCCACAAAAGAGATAACAATGTTTTCGCATTTTTACGGCTGGCTAAAATAGAACATGCTTTTAGATATAAGTATTTTTCATCATAAGTGCATAAGTGGATCTTTATTCAAGCTTTCGAAAAATTGTATGGGCCTCCACAAAAATCCTAGGGGCCTCCATATACTTAAATCCGGTCCTGAGAACTAAGCTATTTGACTTTAGACAATATGCAATTTAATGTGTTTGACAAGTGTCGGGTGTTTCGTTAGAATTAAAGAGTATTACGACATACTCCCAACACAGCATGGCAGGGGAAGTCAGTGGGCAGAGGTCAAACTCTGGGCCATCGTGACAACAGCTCGTATCGCTTACTTCAGAACACAATATGTCTATTTCGTGTCTATGTCTATACTGTGTCTATGTCTATACTGTGTCTATGTCTATACTGTGTCTATGTCTATACTGTGCCTATGTCTATACTGTGTCTATGTCTATACTGTGCCTATGTCTATACTGTGTCTATGTCTATACTGCGCCTATGTCTATTCTGTGTCTATGTCTATACTGTGCCTATGTCTATACTGTGCCTATGTCTATACTGTGCCTATGTCTATACTGTGCCTATGTCTATACTGTGCCTATGTCTATACTGTGTCTATGTCTATACTGTGTCTATGTCTATACTGTGTCTATGTCTATACTGTGTCTATGTCTATACTGTGTCTATGTCTATACTGTGTTTATGCCTACACCGTCTCTATGTCTATACTGTGTCTATGTCCATATTGTGTCTACGGGTATAAATAGTTGTATTTGTGAATATATCTCCTTATAAATTATCTCTTCAACCTATATACAATTATAAAAGATTGTATTTTACAAATATTAGCCTTTAGTTTATACAATGGAGCAGAATAATTTGCAAATGGCTTTACAGTTAGCTGACAACTCTGCTACACAGCCGGCTTTACAATTAGCTTCCAACCCTGACTCACAGTATGATCTACTGTCAGCTACGAACCCTATGCCACAAAATTCTCAGCAGACTTTTATCACAGAGCCCAGAGTTGCCTCCACCGAGCCACAGAACGATTTACTGTCTCTACCTAATTTGAGTTCCAGTGTGGCCTGTTCATGTCATGAAAATTACTTTCAATGTAGCGGTAAGAGAAATACAATTGCCTGTTTGTATGTTCTTTTTGTCTAATGTTCGCTAGTTTGTTGGGGCTTTGTGTCCCTGTTAGTTTACGTGCCTCACTGTTAGTCTCAGTGAGTTTCTTTTAGTCACCGTGTGTCTATGTTAGTCCCCGTGTGTCTCTATTAAGTCTCCGTGTGTCCCTGATAGTCTCCGTGTGTCTCTAAGGAAACGAACCAATGAGATCCTCTTCAAAAGCTAACACCTTATCTTATTGTAGCTCTCTTCTGTTTTCAAAAGTATTACTGCTTGACACCACTCTAGTGATTACTCTTGTCATCACTCTTGTCGTCAGTCTTATCATCAGTCTTGTCATTATTCTTGTCATCATTTTTATCATCAGTCTTGCCATCAGTCTTATCATCATTCTTGTCAGTCTTGTCGTCATTCTTGTTGTCACTCTTGTCATTACTCTTGTCGTCAATCTTGTCATCACTTTTGTCCTCTGTCTTGTCATCACTTTTGTCCTCTGTCTTGTCATCACTTTTGTCCTCTGTCTTGTCATCACTTTTGTCCTCTGTCTTGTCATCGGTCTTATTTTGTGTCACCTTTCATCGCGTCTTCGTCTCCAGGTTCTGAGCCCTTTCGAGCAGCTTCTCCATACAAGTGTAACACAACATTTATTTAAACATCTTTACTCTGACATCATCATCATCGTCTTCATCACAGCATCATCATCATCGTCATCAAACTCTAGTGATCTTGACTTTGACATCATCATCATCACAATATTATCATCATCATTATGGAACTCTAGGTGTCTGGGCTGTGACATCATCATCTCATTATCATCAATATCAAGCATTATAATCGTCATCAAACTCTAAGAGTCTGGGCTGTGACATCATCATCTTCATCATCACAGCATCACCATCATCGTCATGAAACTCTAGGGATCTTGGCTTCCATTTACTTTGGATGCTACAACAAGGAAGCAAGGAAGATAACCAATGAGGAAGTGCTGCGAAGAGCAGAGTGCCAGGACATCCGAGCTGTTATCAGCAGCAGACGCCTTGGCAGACTTGGTCACGTGCATAGAATACCGAAAGGTTGACTTCCACAGTATGATGATCTAACAGAAGGCAGGAGAGCCGCTGGTCGCTCACTTTTAAGGTATAGTAATGTATGCCAACGCGACATGAAGCTCTTCAAAATCGACACTAACAGTTGGGAAAAAGTGGCACTGGATAGATCCACATGGAGACCGAGCATAAAGGAAGGGTCCTGGACTGAAGATGCCATACACAATGTGATGTATGTTTAATTCTGTATTGAAGTCAACTGTTTGTTAGATTTCAATCAAATACTCAGCAAGCGTTTGGGTTTTTTGTTCGGGGTGTATTCAATGTCGTTGAACAACACCACAAAGATAACACACATCTATTTTTAACTAGTGAAAAGATGTGGTCAACACTGATGAACAATGAATAGTACGTTTAATCCAATAAAAGGCCACAGGCAGGCAGAGTCTCTGTCAAATAAAACACGTCTTTACCCTTGAGAATCCTCTCGCTAACTGATTTTCCAGTCTCTAGCCCAAAATATCCCAAGCGTCACTAGTCCCGTTCAGTATACGTCTTCTATGGTGCGTCTCTAACTAACTAATAATGTAAACTAAGTGCCTAACAACAACAGTAGTAGAAGGGTGAAAGTACAACGGCGCCTGGTGATTACCTGTGCTTAACCTCTGTATCAAGGGTTGACCTCTCTAGTTATACATAACGTTGCAAAGGGAGTTATACGGTACTTTACGACTGTATTAATCTTCTAAAAAAAGGTTTCGGAATTAATGCATTTCACAAGGTGCCATCTGTCAGGCATTTCTGCTGTACTGCGTAAAACAAGCCTGATTCAAGTCTCACATTTATTCACTAGTTATCACAGTTTTTCTTACTATACTTTCTTCTTCCTGGTTCTGTGACGTGTAGGATTTATTTTACTACCATAATGATAGCTTAATAACGTTGTTGAAACGCGAGGCAGAGAGAGTCATACTCGAATAGCATGCTTGATTGCATTAGAGTTTAGATTTTACTTTAGAAAAAAAACATCAATCTTTTGCGTTGCTTTTTTGTTTTTTTTTGCTAATTTATCCTAAAAATTCCTACAAAAATGAAATAAAACTTTTGTTTTAGCAGAAGGCGTCACTAAGGGGCAAAGACCGCACCAGGTAGCACCCATCTAAGGGTTACATCAAAGCAGTGGCGTCACTAGCGTCAGAGTCACCCGCTGCGGCTGCACCCCTCAAGTGACGTCACTTAAAGCAGCGGTTCTCAACCTTTTAGGCTTGGCGACCCCTTTTTACCCTCCCCCACTCTGCCGCGACCCCCCCACACCGCACACACACACACACAGCAATAGAAAAGTAGACAATAACAATTCATTTTTTTCGATGGTCTTATGCGACCCCTGGCAAATCGTCAATCGACCCCCCTAAAGGGGTCGCGACCCACAGGTTGAGTACCCCTGTCTTAAAGGAAGCTTGTTATGAACGTAGAGAGTTAGCTGACATTCGATGGTTCCCTTCATTAAAACTTCTTGTTCCGTATCAACGTTGACCGGGTTATATTGATAGTTCGGCATTCCGCCGGTGTTATTGGATTTCGTTGAGTGTTACCTCCTTTTGGTTTATCTGCATTAGACACCGCGCCTAACACACTGCACCAAAGTGATTTAAATGTCAACAACAACAAAATTAAGAGAAGATACATACATGTTGATAGTTATCTGTACAGCAAAAAGAGAATACACCAACAACACATTTTGGGGGAAACTTTTATTTAGTGATTTCTGTATTAAGTGGGAAGGCAAAGTTCTTGACAAATAAACGATTTAACTTTTTTTTAAAAAATGGCCTTTAAATATAACAGAAAATCAACAAAAATAAAATAGACCACAATACATTTCATAAAACTACAGATTAGCAATTTTCATACTTAATTTAAGGAAATCACAGAAATACGTTCTTTCTTTGATTCTTTATTTTTATTGTAGACTTGGCATTCTTTTAGCAATAAATTACATTAATAGAGACAAAGAATAGTAAAAGATAAGGAGAAATGTAGGGGAAGACATCAAAGAAGGTCAGAAAATAACTAGAGATTTTGAAATTAGTTGACGCTCGATTAAAAGAACGCTGTCACTGACCTAGATTTAAATCATCATCTAAGAAAAAAGTAAAAGAAAAAAAAAAGATTACTTTTTTAATAACAAAGTGTATATTATCTTATGAAAATATAGACGTTACTTCAAAAAAGAAGATGATTATATAATGCAAAGAACCGGCAATTACAGATAATTAATTTATCTGATAGGGCAGGGTTTAGCCCCGTTTCTGCTATATCAAACAAAAATAATTAATTAGTACTGATTGATTAACTTCTTGGTTAATTTTTGGATTGATTCGTGTATTGTTATCGACTATGAATAATTATGCGAAATTTCAACTGGATCTGAGAATGGGAAGTGGGAGAAAGCCTTTGTGCAAACGTAATAAGGAGATAAAATCCATATAAACATCCATATCTCTCATTAAGTAGTATTTACTCCCCTTATTTTGATATCAAACAAAATAATTAATCACCAATAATTAATTAACTAGTTGGTTAATTATTTTGCTTGATTCATGTCTTGTCATGTAAAATAAATAGTTGTACAAAGTTTCAACTTGATCCGAGAATTTTAAATGGGAGAAAAAATGTTCTCAAACTTTTTACCAGGCAGACAGAGTGAGTTGATATATAAGCTTTGTCAAAAGATAAAAGTTTGAGTTTAACTTTAAAAGTTAACTTAATCTTTGAAATTGTGAATCAACACTAAAATGATCGAGATATAACCGGCTTTTATTATCACATTCACACAGCTGCAAGTAGTTTACATTTAGAGATTACATCTAGATCTATTAGAAGTTTTTGGTTATTGACTCGCAGAATATGTTTTATTATTATTTTGCGAGCGGACAAACATTGAAGTATGCAATTGAGCAGAACATTTTAGAAATGGCTTTACGGCTAGCTGTTAACTCAGTTTCACGGCGGACTGTATAATGAGTTTCGAACCTTGACTCACTGTGGGATCTTTAGTTAGCTACGAAGCCTGCACAAAATGTTGAAATCAATCCATTGGCTTTTTGTCATGTGATCCATCAACGTTGTTGAGATATGAATAAATAAATACAACATTAAACTTCTCGTTCCTAATGAATTATGGTACATTTCTGTCTGCCTGTCTGTCTGTCTATCTATCTATCTATCTATCTATCTATCTATCTATCTATCTATCTATCTATCTATCTATCTATCTATCTGTCTGTCTGACTGTCTGTCTGTCTGTCTTTCTATCTATCTATCTATCTATTTATCTATCTATCTATCTATCTATCTATCTGTCTCTCTGTCTGTCCGTCCGTCTGTCTGTCTGACTATCTGTCTGTCTGACTGTCTGTCTGACTGTCTGTCTGACTGTCTGTCTGACTGTCTGTCTGACTGTCTGTCTGACTGTCTGACTGTCTGACTGTCTGTCTGACTGTCTGTCTGTCTGACTGTCTGTCACTCTGTCTGTCACTCTGTCTGTCTATCTATCTATCCATCTATCTATCTATCTATCTATCTATCTATCTATCTATCTACAACAAAACAAAACGAATGAAATTGTGTATCCTAGCACATTTTTATATTTTTGTAGGAAACTTCGTGATGTCACATCAGACCTAAACCTGAACAGAAGAAAGTGATCAATGAAAAGATACACAGGATGTCTAGACAAGTAAAACAACAGTTTTTGTGTTGGTTGTGAACTCCTGGCTTGGCTTTGACACAGACACATAAACGTATGCCTTTCCACAATGCAAAGAAACGCAGGGGATTAATTAAGAAGAAAAGAATTTGTTTGGACCGGACGAAATGTCATGGTTGAAATTGGTGACACTCAGGACGAACACAACGTTTAAAGTGCATATCATATTCACTTAGGGAAGAAAACAACAACAAAGTATCACAAATGGGGGCCTTTGATCGAGGCCACTAGTCAGAGAAGGCCTGAACACGGACCTGCAACGTCGCAACCTCTGGGCAGTTCAGACCAATAGCTCGTTGCTACGTCACAGGCCCGTAAGACGTGGCAACGAGCTATTGGTCTCCACTGCCCACATGTATCACCGTCGAACATCAGTGTTGCGGCCTACTGGTTTTGCTTTGATCGAATCATTGACGCTTCCCCCCCCCCTTAAAAATTAATGAATAAGTTGACCATGTTTACAGTAACACCAAAATTTTACATTTTATTATTTAAAAAAAAATCAATCAGAAATTAGACTATCATTTAAAACAATCAAAAAGTAAAATATGCCTGATTAAAAAAAATGCTTCTAGATTACAATTTCATATGCATATTTAAGTAATTCAATCTAAATCTTCAACTTTTATAACAAAACACTTTTATGTCGAATAAGATAAACATGTGTTGTTAGCACTAAAAAAGTAAGAAATGGTCGAAACAAATTACCATTATTCTGTAATATTTCACATGTATACAGATTGAGTTATACAGGTAGGCTTGACCGAGCACTAGATTATACATCCTGAAAAACATTAAACAGTGTTCAATACAAGTCATGATTATAAAAAAAATGATGTACTTGAATGTACACTGACACATATATTTTAACACCTCGATATGTGAGTCTTAAAATCGGAATATTTGAATTTAAAATTAGAAGTGAATCAGTGAACAGATGATTATTATCAAACACCTGTAATTTTATCATATTTTGAGTCTTGAATTTCATGGTGAATGCTTGGTACAGTCTATTATAAATAGTTTTAATACCACACACGAATTCTCTTTGATAAGCCTTTTCGCTTCCTGAAACATTTTCCTGTAGAATCGACCTCTTTTTAAGAAGAACTGAATATTTCCACAGCTGGCTTTCTCTTAACGAAAGAAGTCTGTTCTCATTTCGGGTGATGAACTCTTCAAAAGAAAATGGACAACTTGTTAATAGGATGGTAGAAAGCAGAGGTCATGGAAGATAGATTTTGTGACTTTGTTTTGTATCAATTGTGTTCAATTCCGATTGCAGTGTATCTGTAAATAAAATAAAATAATAATTATTTTCTTTGTATGTGTTTATCATTCTTTAAGATAAGATAAGACAAGATAATTTTTTGGGGGTCCAAACAGATTCAGTTTGACTACAGTAGCTCACCTCAGCATAGATACTATAACATCAACAACACAGATGCAAATGCGAACGACATCCACACACTAAAACCATACACACTCTCAAACCCAACCAGCCTTGTATGACGTAAGTCTGTATGAACTTCTCACTGACAACAAATGACCTTGCAACACTGAACGTGGGATAAAGGAGTTTTTAAATCTTTCTGTTTTAGCCTTAGCAGAGAGGTTACGACTACTTCGTCCAGATCTTTGATGTAGATTTTAACCTTTCAATATTCAGATATTTGAAAATTAGTCTATGTCTTAACTACTTGGCACGGTGGCCGAGCGGTAAAGCGTTTGACTTCGGAATCGGGGACCGGGGTTCGAATTCTGGTGAGAACTGGGATTTTTAATTTCGGGATCTTCGGGTGCCTCTGAGTCCACCCAACTCTAATGGGTACCTGACATTAGTTGGGGAAAAGTAAAGGCGGTTGGTCGTTGTGCTGGCCACATGACACCCTTGTTAACCGTAGGCCACATAAAAAGATGACCTTTACATCATCTGCCCTATAGACCACAAGGTCTGAAAGGGCAACTTTACTTTTTTAACTACTTAGACTAAAATATAAACTGTATATTGTTTAATATTGCGTTTTTAAATTAGTTGAAAATGAGTACATTCTTCATCTGTTTTTTAGAAGTTTGTAAGAAAGTCTGTGAAGCTAGTCTAATGACCAGTTGTCATAGTAGGTCAAAGCATTGACCAGTGATGTGACAACCTGCGGTCATTGGAGACCAATAGCTCGTTGCCATGTCACAGGTCTGACAGGACTATATGGCTTCTACTATATTTTAAGAAAAATGAGCTTGGCGAAGAAGCTTGGAGATATATTATTCAAATTATAAGAATATAAAAAAAAGTAAAAGATATCCCTTTCAGATTCTGCTGTGGGGCAGATAATATGAATGTCATCTGCTTTTATAGAAAGAAAACTCTATATGGAGAGCTCCCTGATTTGGAAACCACTGCGTAGTTCATCTCATGTGTTGATCTAGTCATCTGAACGCTCCAACATAACGATGAGAACGATGAAGAAGAAGAAATCTGCTTTTATTGCTGACGATATAACGTGGGGGTGTCATGTGACCAGCAGGCGGAACAACAACAAACCATCACCACCCCCAGTGAAAATCAGGCACCCATTCGAGTTGCAATATTGTTAACATTGGTTGATTTCAAGTTTTTTTTTATAAACTGATGAATTAGTGATTACACCGAGTAGCCAAATCCTGTCCGTCAATATCCAGTGACGGCTATAAGCTGACGTAGGACTCTTCATTTGAAAACAACACATTTAGCAGCACTCGCTCTTTCCACGGGCCCTCCGCCTTGTCTCCTGCTCTGGAGCCTTACTTTATCCTATCATGTGACATTTACGACTGAACGATGCATAAGAAAACAAAGAAAAAAAAAAGACATGTCATAATGACATGTGACCACCATTCAGTACGCCAAGGTAAATATTTCACGATCTCATAAATTGTCAATAAGGAAAATACTCTCAGCAGTGAAAATGAGCATTTGACCTTTTTGAAATATTAATGTTTAACTGGCATTAAAAAAAAAAAAGGAATGGCATCGCAAAAAAATCTGGGTTGCGCATTTTGCGAAATGAAGTCATTCAAGCAGTCTTATTCATTGTTGATCTTTCTTTATGACCTTGACATTTACGTCACGCTGCCGAATTGAAAACAACAACAACAACAACAAAAAAGCCGCTATGTTTGGAACACAGGGTGATGAAACATTGAGTATTATATTGTATTTCTTTGTATATCAAAACTGAAAAACAACAACAACAACAACAACAACAAAAAGAAATAAACTAAGAAAACGAGACATTGAAAGCGATGTTCAAAATTTGATAGAATGTGATTAAAAAAAAACAAATTGACACTTTTCACCTTTTTTTTTTACAACTTGACGAAGATTCGAAGTGACACTAACTTTTGATGTTGGCAACTTCTCATAAAAACAATCCTTGAAAATTTATTCATCAACGATAGAGTAATCATGTAAATTTCCATGACCACATCTAAATCACTTTCTGGGTCATTGTTTAAAATTTTGAACCTCATTATGTCAGTTCATCCGCTATCGGTAACATAGTTGCAAACAATTCTAAAACTCATAAAAAAAGGTCAGTGCTCGTTGAGTCTATAAAACTGCTATTGACTTTCGTGGCTTCAAAATAAAATTAGTCTTTACGTCATTGGTCGGGGGGGGGGGGGGGCATAAACATTTCCAAGCGTCCATTTCAACAGGAGATGATTTGTTGATATAGTGTACCACGAAATTTTAACATTTCTTTGACATATACTGAACTGAGGTTAATAGATTTTGAATTCGTGGGAATTTTCATTTCTATCCTCATTGTCTATGAATGTAAAAAAAAAAAAATAAAAATTGATCCGTGAATCAAAAGTAATTAAAACTTTTTAAAAAGTTGATAAAGCCAAACACAAAGAACACCTATATTTCTCCGTAGATATTGGCACTTTCCGACATTTCTGATTCTGTAATATAAATCATTTTTTTGTATGTTACCATGACTCTACAGAAAGTTTATAAAGATTGTCTTTGACGATAAGCTTATTCTCTCTCTCTCTCTCTTTTGCAATCTTTCTACATCAATCAATCCATCAGTCTAAATCTGCTTTTATTCTTTCTCTAGAGCTTCCTATCTCTCACTTTGCAGTTTTATTATATTTGGCTGTTTCAGACTTCATATTTTTCGTTGAGTTTTTAATTTGTATAATACTTTTGAATACGTTAGGGTTAGGATCATTGACGGAACACTTCTCATACCCTGTGTGCATACATAAAACAATCAATCAACATTCTAACCAATTAATCCATGGTAATTGTTTATTATTGTTTTATTTAGAAAACGAGAGATTAAGCTTACAGTACCCAGAGATATGACTGTAAATGTGCAGTTTTTTCACTTACATAATCTTTGCTAGTTTTCAATAGCATTCTCTCATGACATTTGTATCACGCTCTACTGTGACATCGCTGCGTCATTAAGAAATTAGAAGAATCCTAATAAGACAGTGCCCACATTCTTCTTTAAACAAACGAATATTCACATTTAACTAGAGCAATACCATAAGAGAATTTCGATAAATTTAAAGGCACTTCAGGACATAAACTTCTCTAGGTAAAGACAGCTTATAACAGAAAACACTAAACTATAACTATTAAAATATAAAAAAAAATAAACACTTCTTCTAGCCAGCTTTTTGTTGCTGAGCTATCGGCTCTTTTGCAGACTGTGCCAAGGAAAAATAGTGTGCCGTACAGGGTGTTGGTTATGTTGGGCTGTGGTGGTAGTAGTGTCAGCCTAAGGTGGATTAGGGAGGGGCATTCAAACAGGATATGGTTTACGGTTTTATAGGAGTGGGCGCAGTGTCTACAAATGGGGAGCTGTGTGGTATTTATTTTCTTAAGATGGTAATTTAACAGAGGTGTGTGTCCTGTCCTTAGTTGGAAGATTGTAGATAGCTCTTTGCGGGGGAGAAAGTTAATACTGTCCAGTTTGTTTGACATAGTCATTTCTTTGTACATGGCATTGCCTGTTTCCTGATGCACATTGGTTGAGCCACTTCTCTTTGTGGTTGCTACTCAAAGACAAACAAATATAAAGGCACATTTCTTACAGGAAAGACCACAAGTTATACAAGTGATCCTACTTCCCTATCGCCGTTAGTGCATTAAACGGGTTGCCTGAATCAGCCAGGAAAACCGTTTGACATATAGCAGTGTTTAAGCCTTTAATTAACATGCGCGATTAGATTAACACATGAATACGAGTAGGACGTAATTCTATTATCTTCTGAAGGAACGTCTTTAATTTATAAGATAAGATTTTAAAAATTCATTTTGAACACTTTCTGAAATGAATTTTTCTTTTTCTCTTTAAAGGTATGCGACAAAGTGATCTAGAAATATGACAAACAATAGTATCAATCTTACCATTTCAGCTCTACATGTTCGTTACTTCGAGTTTTTTACCCAATATCTGGGGTAAACACGGAAATTAAACACTTTTTAGCTGTTGTCATAATTAGTAATTAATAATAACGTCCGTCCTGTCCTGTGTATTTTAGGATTCGCTGCCAACATGATAAGCCTAGAGATTCTCAGACGCAACGGACTATACAAACAATCCAACATACTCTTGTTTAGTTTGGTACCTGATCTCAGGAATGAACTTTGCGGAAGGGATTAGTGACGTTGGAGCCGGAATCGTCTTTCCTTTCTTATGCTTGTTTGAGAACGAGGCTCTTCAATTCTTCCTCGTTGCCTGTGACCTGGCCATTTCTAACGCCAGGCCACTGGGGGCTCCTAGTTGAAGCAGTTATACCAATTCTTGTTACAGGAGAGAGACTTTTAGCTATATTTAGACCTATGGCTTGCAAAACTTTTAGTTACAGCTAAGAAAACAGCAGTGACCGTGGCATGCTCGTTCCTGGTAAGTTTAACGTGGATATTCTGTGTTGATTTAATGTTTACGCCAGTCAAAGTGAGCCTATCAGAATTAGTAATAAGAATATATTTACGACAGCCGAAAACACAAACAACGCTATTAGTCACAAAACTGGGCCTTCACGTTATCAATATCAGTTTATCCTATCTCACTGTCGCTATTGTAACTCCAGGATGCTGCATCATCTGGGTCAAAGTTCAACTCACATTGAGGCGCAGACGGAAAATACGAACAATCATTGTGACATGCCTGTTATGTGTACTGACAGATGGAACCGTATATGTGTGCACGTGCATTGCGGTACTTTTTGAAGGATTCCAATTTTACTTTTTACACGAATCCAAATTTTATATATACCCGCTCAAAGCCTGCAGCAGTTGTTTTGTCTACATACTCTGTAACGAAAACTTTTAACGCCAATTTAAAGAAATTTTAAGTATTTCTGACGATAAAAACCTCGCACTTTCTCACAGACCTAAATGTCATTACAATGATCGGGAACTTTCTAGGCCACAAGGCTAAAAATGTATGTCCGAAGATTTTGTTCTCGATTAGTTTCGACTACTTCAGACTGAGAATGATGTCGAAGGACTTTTTTGTTGTTGAGTTTTGAATGTCAATTATGTCCATAAATGTTTTGAAGATTAAAGAGATAATGTATACATTTTTACCAGTGGCGTAGCTAAGGGGAATGGGGGGGGGGAAGGAGAATTTGAAAATCCAACCAGGGACCCCACTTGAGGGAGGCCCCCAAGTGATTATTTTTAAAATTAACTATTAAATATTACGAAAAATGCAGGGTCAAGTCTCCCGGGCCCCTAAGTGATGGCAAAGTATTTGCTACGCCTCTGTTTCTTAGGGCTCTCTGAAAGATGGGCGGTCCTACAGACATGGTAAAGTAGACAGACAGACACTATCACGTCTTGCAAGACATTTGTGTACTCTATTCGTGTCTTTACAAAGGCGTAGTAAGCAAAACGTGCGCCCGGGGCAAGGTACTCTATTGGCGCCCCTTTCCCATTATCACATAGAAATATAGGCTGAGTGTGGCGCTCCCCCCCCCCCCCCCCACTTAGCCTCTGTATCTATATTAACGTATTTAGATCCATGTACACGAATGAAGCTGGTTTAAAATCATTATCTTTTTCACAAGGGTAGATAATACTTTGCTGTTTTTTTTCCCCTTAAATTTATTTTTTTACGATTTTACAGATTTATAATGATTATTTATTTATTAATGATGTAAGGATTTATAATGGTATAAAGATGTGCACTACTTTATAGAGCGCTCTGTTTTATTTGAAATCTCAATAACTGTTTAAAACTTATACGTATGACTATTTTTATACAAACTTTTGTTTTCTAGATTTTCCTCAAAGTTTTGTGACTGGCTGTAGTTACACAGTACGCAATCTAGTTAGTTGGCGTCTCTTGTATCACACTTTTGGCGGTCTCCCTTATCTTTATGTTCCAGGTCTTCGACAATTAATGTTCATACGCCCAGTCAAAGCCAACAGAATTAAACTTACAGTAGTCGAGTCCAAAGTGCAGAAAATTGGTTTAGTCCTTCGTGAATATGGACAATGGAAAATAATCTAGTAATGTCTAGTATGCTATTTGCCCTTGAGGGAAGGGAGAGAACTTTTTTTTTTTTACAATTTGAACAAATGTAGGGAATCGAAGTGAATCAAACAAATAGATCTAATGCGTGTAAGATTAAAAACAGATTAATCACGCGATTAATCAAACTACAAGGAAAGAAAAAAATGAATCAATCACGCTGTTTCGTTTACTTATGGCGTCATTTCTGTAAACATCACCATATTCATGTAAACATTCTTGAAAGCATTTGAATAGTATTAATTACTCAAAAGAAAATGAAAGCACATTACACAACTGCAATAAAAAATGAAACAAAAAATCCAATTCCCAACAGGTCTAAGTTAGTCAATTCACTTCCTGTCAGGCAATCATTATCTCAATATTTCTTACTACAGAAACCAATGCTACTAAAATTAATTTTGGATTCTGAACTCCCCCCATGGACGTATTCCCCAGACATATTCAACCCAAGACAGTAAACTTTTGCGCCGCTACTTCCAGGACATGTCGGCGTATCATAAGTCAACTTTGACAGGTCGTAATCAGCATTCAATTCCTCATACCTCTCGTTGTCTTGTAGTCTACCAAAGCTGACATGTTTAGGGCAGCCATGAGGGTGAGATACTAGGAACATAAAATTGGATTTGTGTTTCTGCAAAACTTTTTTCAAGAGGCCATAGCAGAGTTGTACCGTGTTGTAAAGTTGATCTCCAAGTTCAACGTCACACGTCACGTATTTCAACTCGCAGACGTCTCTGTCAACTTTTGCGTATTCGAGACTCAAGTTTTCCAAAAGTTTAACTTCACTGTCGTCAGCATCATAGAACAACGTACAAGTCGTCTGATGGGCTTCGAAGTCATCGAAAACTACATGCGTAGCAGTGAAAATAAAAATTTCCCACCAGATATTATTTGTTTCGTTCATGTCTTGACACTTTTGACAAGGGCATTTCTTATAGACTGTCTCCAGTTTTGTTCCATTCGGAGTTTTGAAATTGTGACCATGGCCATCAAATCCGTCTCCATCTATATACTTGTACACATACAGTTTTCCAGTGCCTGTCCTCACAATGCTAGAAGAAATTTTATCAGAAAAAGGATATTTCAGACCACAAGTTGGCCAATACTCTGGTCTATTCGGGCTGACTATTTTTACACAAATTTTAACTGTGAGATCAGCTGTAGCCTTGATCAGGTCATACATGTCATGGTCTTGATAATCTGCAGGGAGATCTCCAAGAGCGAATGTTTTAATCGGAATGAAATTTCTATGGCCAGGATTTTTCTTACAGTTATTCCAATGTTGCAGATCAGATTCAAAGACTTGCAATTCCTGGACCTCATGATGACCTGAAAGATACGAGGAAGCAGTTTAACATTGCCAAACACACGCTAAATACGCAATTTAACAATCTCATTGTACACAAAATAAATGGTCTACATTTTGTACTCATCTTATTCGAGTAGTGGGAAATATTAAAATTTCAAATTGAGAATTTTTTTTTTATTGTTCCATAATAAATGAAAAATACAAATAGAGATTTTTTTTTATGAATCATCATAGAAGAAAAATAAACAACTAAAGACGGTAGAGCTTCTGCTTCTTATCTTATCTTATAAAATACAGACGTTACTACTTGCATCTAGACATTCATGCTAACCAATGATTTAAACTCTGAAATTTCACTGGCAACCCATTCCATGCTCTAATAGCACTAGGGAAGAAGGAGCATCTTATCTTATCTTATATAATACAGACGCTACTTCAAAAAAGAAGATGATTACGTCCTACACGTCATGCATTTAGTCATGCATGTTAACCAATGACTTGAAAATTCTGTATGAATGATGGAGGCTACAACACGACATTGTTATGCTTGAGTCCGCATACTTCGATGTACTAAGGTAAAAGTGGGAGAGGTAACTCCGAATAACAAAATTCTACAATGGAAATAACTCAATAGATTGGAATTATACTTTTTAAACGCAGTTGCGCTATGTTATGTCTTTTGTATTTAAACTGTTATCATAGACCTTGATTGTTTAAGTCATTATTTAGTGACAATTTTATTGTCTAAAATATTTATGACTAAATGTTGTTTTTTTTTAAGCTTTTAGATTAAATACAATATATTTTAGACTACCATAGATAAATAATTGATAGAGATTGGTGTTTAGGTTAGGGATTCTAAAAAAGCCATTACATATCATAACACACAGGGACTGTAGTTCGGTTGACTCGATGGTCCCGGGTTCGTGCCCAACCCGCTGCGATCCCCAGTCGTCCTGCGGAAGGTTTGGACTAGGAAGTAGATTATCTTCAACTCTGAAGGAACATCCGAAACATGTACAACAAAGAAAAAAATAGGGCTACCCCAGCGAACTTGTTGCTTCTTTTATATAATTTTCTTTTCCCTAAATAATAATAATATTTATAACTTTTTTTAAAGCGCTACTTTCATGCGTATAGCATGCTCAGAGCGCTTTGGTCCATTCTCCTTTGTGGACCAGTGGGGAGGGGGAAATGAGTATCTGGGAGAGGGCTTTTCCGTGCTGCCTTTAGGCGCTCAGTAAACACAACTCTGCTCAAGTCGGGTGTCGAACCTCGACCTTCTACATTGGTAGCCAAGCCAAGATCAGCGTACTTAGCCTCTCGACTACGCTGAATCAAACATAAAGTATCATATTGTATCTAATCTAATAGTATTGTTTAATATAGTTTTGATTACATTGCATTTTATTATTTTATAAATGCCTTTTAATAATTTTCACATCTCCGCATTCTAAAAGTGATATAATTAGTTCATTTACTGACCATCCATTGTACAAACGTAAAAGTTCACTGAAGGGTCACTGACGGATTGAATTCTCTGTAGGATGGAAAAATATTTCTACAATCACAATCTTATAAAATATAAATATGCTAACATAAATGTCTTCGGGCATTTCTTGTGTCAATCTAGCCATGCTTGTTAAATCAGTGACTTAAACTCTGCTAGGTCGTTGGTTTTACTGGCTGATTCAGGCAACCCATTTCATTCTCTAATAACACTAAGGAAGAAAGAGCACTTACAAGAATTTAATCTAGCAGAGCCAAACATGGAACAAGAAATGTGATAGCTATCAGTTATTGTATTTTTTTAAAACTTAGCTACTACAAATAAAAAACAAAAAACAATTTACAGTGAAGAAAAAAATGCATTATTGTTTTGTTTTTGTCATTCCTTTATTTTGAATTCGGACAATTCAAAAACTCACACAACATATTGATCATAGACTTTTATATACTACTAGACTGGAAATAAATTCTTATCCGCGACTGATCGATCGTGAACATTTTGTAGAAAGTTGGATCAAGGCGTTGTTTTGTCAAGTAGTTTAAAGAAGTAAAGTTGTTTTTTTTCAACCCTAACCTATGTAACATATAATTATTTTTTTTAGATCTAGATCTAGTAATTGATTATCAAAAATACAAAAAAATCACAATTTAGTGTTGCATTCAGTTTTTTGATAAAAGAAGATTATGTATCTAAAAATTGCAAAATAATAATTATGAGACGAGAGTACTCTTATTTTTCATGTTTAATTACTAGATCTAGATCTAAAAATTAAATTATATGTTACATAGGTTAGGGTGGAAAAAAAAATAGCCTCTACTTCTTTTAACTACTTTACAAAACAACGCCTTGATCCAACTTTCCCAAAAATTTTCACATTTTTTTGTAATGTTAAAAAGTCTCCATGTCCAGTCTAGATAAAGTATATATAATTCAATGATATTGATGTTCGGTTACAAAATAATTACAGAACAAACTTTAAACAGAAATCTAATGTAAAAAAAAACATCAACAAACTTATGCTCAGATTGGGTGACGAAGAAATCACATGTACAAACTTTTTACCAGACAGACGGACAGAGTGAGTTGATATAAGCTTTCTAAAAACGAAGAGTTAAGATACCAAACTAAATCTAAACAAAGTTTTGACCACGTAGGTCTTTTACTTACCCAAAGTCCACTACGATACTAAACAATTTTTAACTGCGCACGTGATTTCAAGGGAAAATTGAGATTAAAATAAAAATTTGATTAGAGACGCTTGAAATTGAAGTATTTCCTTCCTATTTGTCTCGACTTCACAGTTTGTTAAACATTAGTTGTGCTAACAAGCTCAGCAATGGGACAGCTACTTAAAAATAGCTACTGACTAATGTTCTATTTATAAAATCTCATTATACCGCCATTAACTCTTGGGCTCAACACACAATAATTGTTTCTCTCCGCTCGTCTGCCATAAAAGTCATCTGCAGAAAAAAGGAATCAAGAAGCAGGACCGTGTTTACGAGAAAGTATTAGCATAATAAATCACCACTTTTACTAAAAAATCCAAATTATTGACGAAACAATTAAGAAAAAAAAAAAAGCAATAATGATTCAGAACCTAGCCAACGGACGAATAAACAAATCTTAGGCAGAGGATTGTATAACAACACTAGTTTAGTAATATAATAACACGAATAGTACTAGTTTAATAACAAGTAGTGAACTACAGTAATAAGTAGTACCAACACTACTTTCTTGATTACATCCTAATCATCGGCCTTTTTCTCCTTTACTATAATCATGTAATGGTCAACGTACAAGAATGGAGCGCCCCCTGTCATGATATCCTGCTAACAACAGCTGCTGACCAGGAAAAAAGGACATATTTGGTTACACGAACTGTCACAGCACCCCTACGACAATTGTCAAGGGACCATGGCCAGATGAGAGATCTCCTTTCCCAGTCTCTGCTCTGTGTCTCATGGTGCACAATCTCGCGCCTAATCACGGTGGGCAATTCAGGGGCCATAACACTATTAACAAATGCCTTTACAAATCAAACTAGAAAAGAAATACAATTAATTGCTATTTAATTTGTTACTTAAATACCAGGTGACCGAGCCTCGCTCGTTTGAATACTTTGTTGAGGAAATATTTTTACTTATTTTGGATCGGGTAAAGACTCCCAATTCGAAAAGTAGCTTTCGTGTTATTTTAGCTCTAAATGTCAATGTACATAACTATTAGATAAGAAAGTCTCTGAAGTCCCCAGACAGAACACGCCGGTATGGACAGAATAGAGGGACTTCTTATGGTCCAACAGTTACGCTGGACAAAGCACTATCTCGCATGGGGGGAAGAACGTTTGCAAAAGGCAGTCTTTTTTTGTGAGCTGAAAGGTGGTAGACGTAACAGAGATGTCCCACAGAAACGGTGTAAAGACCAGCTTAGGCACCGAATGACATAGAAGTGGGCATCTGACTGCAGGCGGCTTCAGAACGAGATAGCTGTAATTTTTGTACAAAGGCCTCGGGATACACAAAAGAAAATCCAATGCCGAGGACAGACGGCGATAAGCGATAAAAGAATCTAAATCGACCACCGACATACATAGGTTATTCTTGCGTAGGCTGTGGCCAACATTGTGGGTCGCAGCTGGTGCTTCGTAGCCACGTAAAATACTGCACTCCTCGTTGATCATATTACATTGGGACAACAATGACAAGGCTGCGTCCTTTACATTGCTCAAAGCAGGTCATCTCTACCCTGAAACTGAAAGCTTTTGTTACACCAATACAGGACAGAGTAATTAGGACACACAATGATGAGAAGTGCATCCTATAATTCGATGATGTTGACGATGCCGAAACATTTGAAATGCGGGTGAGTCAGTAATCATATTAAAGTAAGTAAGTAAAGTTTCCCCTTTCCAAGACCTTGCGATTTATGGGGCAGATGATGTTAAGGTCATCTGTTTCTTTGGCCAACGGTTAACGAACAGGATGCTATGTGGCCAGCACAACGAACAACAAGTCAGGTACCCATAAACCATTAGAGTTGGGTGAACTCAGGGGGTCCCTAAAAATCCCGAAATTCAAAATCCTAGTCTTCATCGGGATTCGAACCCAGGACCCAGGTTCGGAGGCCAAGCGCTTAACCATTCGACCGATCATTTTATTGCTTTTGCACCTCAATTCCACTGCTTCGTATTGATAGTTGAATAGTTCTTCTAGTTTTCTTAGTTTGTGTTATAAGCAGATAACTGTTTAAACTGTAAGGTAAACATCTCCCAATGTGTTGAGACTGTAAGGTAAACATTTCCCATTGTGTTGAGACTGTAAGGTAAACATCTCCCAATGTGTTGAGACTGTACGGTAAACATCTCCCAATGTGTTGAGACTGTAAGGTAAACATCTCACAATGTGTTGAGACTGTAAGGTAAACATCTCCCAATGTGTTGAGACTGTAAGGTAAACATTTCCCAATGTGTTGAGACTGTTTCAGGGTATGAACCCGGGACAATCACTACGGTTCAACGAACATGTCGCACGAGCAAAAAAACCATCCTTTTCTTCGATGTTAGAAAAGCTAATTTTAGTTTGGGTATATCAACAAAGGGAGGTAATAAGCAAATCTGTTAAGGGATATAAATTATTTTATACTACATATTATGTCTACTTGTGAATTATAAACTGAAATGATATTACATTATGTCTATGTCATATGTGTTTGATATTTTTCATTATGTCAATTAAAAAAAATTATTTAAAAGCATTCGTTTTGTAAAGGGGGTTTCTGTTCTGTCCATAACTAATTGTTACAAGTACAAGTAATATAATCCTTTGTTTTTTAATATTGTAATATAATTACAATCTACACTGATATTCTATAATTGTTTTATTTTATTGTTGGTCAATATTATAACACTCATACACATTATATTGTTAGTAGAATAACAAAAATTGCAGAACAAACTTAAATCCCAAATGTAATGGACACAAATCTTTGCAAGTCTAAACAAAAAAAAATTTAAACATAAAAACACGTACGAAACATAGATATGTATCATTGTTTCTTATAGATTTAATACAACGCAACTACATAATGTGGCTAATACATTTGGCTCCGGAAACATCCCTGTAACAAAAGCATTATAAACTTTGAACTGATCTAGGTTCGACCCTTATTTGAAACAAGGATACCAAGATCTACTTTTAATGATTTCTAGTCTTATTTGTCTGAAGAGTTCCACACTAGTTTAAAGCAAAAACTTGTAGTAACCTACAATGTATTTGTGAGAAACATCATTTTCTTATTTTGTTGAAACAAAAGACAAGATATAATGACAAGCTTGAGACAAACGAGATATTAGAACTCAGCTTATTATTGTAATTATCGGTCCCTGTGTAAGTGCTCAAGCCTTTATTTTTATGGTTAGTATGTCTGTATTTTATTATAGTTTTTTAACTTTAAATAAAAAACCCAGTAACTCTAGTATAGGGCTATATTATTATTATTTTTTTACTTAACGGAATAAGAAATAATCCAACCAAAAAAAATCAAAGTGTTCGCTCAATTCTAAGAATGTTGCGTTAAAGAAAAAGGTTTGGGAAGCTCTGATCTAAGCACTAAACTCCTAAACATTGTAAAAAAAAAAATTTACATCCGTCATCTAACTTTACAATACATTACAGAACACTATTATTATAACAACACAACCGGTAAATCACGTTCGATTTAAAATGACTAAAACTAACTAACGGTCTACATAGATCTATCTTACAAAGACAAATTAATCCTCAAATGTTCAAGATATGTGATGTTTTATTCGCCATGGAAAAATCTCATAGGGTCTACATTATGCATGTTCACAGCGCTCTATAAATTTAATGAAATTATATTATTATTATTATAAAATGTTTGCTTTATATTTTTCCTGTTATTGAAATATTTGAAAAAACACGATGAATGGATCCAACAGTGTTGAACAAAGTCTAACACTACAAAGTTGACATACAACATTACTTAGACGTTAGGAGTACATGAAAACATTTGTTAGTTTCTACTTAGAATGTAGGTTAAACACGGAAGTGTCAGTAAGAGCAACATGGACGTCGTAGCAGCAGTTGTACCATTTCCAGCAACAGAAGTGTCTGAAATATTAAAAAAAAACAACAACTTGAAAAATACTTTTTTAAAACCAAACAAAAGCTTAAAGTGTAATTGTATCAATTAGTCTGGATCAGTCATGAATTAAATTTGTAATAGATCTAGACTACCACCAACAATAATGTATCTGTGCGATTTATAATATTTTTACCAATTGTTTTTGTTTAGCACTATTTCGTATCATAGCTTTCTCAATATGCTAGGATCTATCTCTTATCTTGTGAAGAAAGAAAGGGATGTCAGGGTGGACTTGACCGTTATTCGTTTATAAAGCATTCACAAAAAGGGGGGGGGGGGAGGGGAAGGACCTAAATTTGAAATCGCGCCTCACGCCTCCTCCGGTGAACGCGCTAACCACTCTGCTATTGAGGTATGTACGAGTAGAGAGGATTATATACTTATACATTGTTTGTTTAAGTTTAGAGCGGCGACATATATCCTTAAAATATATCATGTTTGAGATACCTCACAAACTAATTAATTACCAATAACTAATTAGTTATTTTTTTTTAAAATTGATTCTTGCGTTCTCAGGTAAAAGAAATAATTGAGCGAACTTTCAGCTTGATCCGAGATGGGGTGTCGGAGAAATAACGTGTGCAAACTTTTTGCCATACAGACAAAGTGAGTCGATATAATCTTTGTAAAAAAACAACAACTCTGGGTCAAGATTTTACCATCACAAAAGAGATAC
This sequence comes from Biomphalaria pfeifferi, assembly GCA_030265305.1. Lineage (NCBI taxonomy): Eukaryota > Metazoa > Mollusca > Gastropoda > Planorbidae > Biomphalaria > Biomphalaria pfeifferi. Next base: position 7,516,938 of record JASAOG010000011.1, read on the forward strand.
AATATACTGATAGCGAAAACGGACTCATAAACTCTTTTGACCCACTTTGTAATAGGGTCATTAAATAGAATTAAACTTTCTGATATAAACATTCTACGTGTAAATATCGAGTTAGTCTGGTACGAATGTTTTTTTTTTGTTTTCTGTAATTTTAATGTAGAGAAATTATGATGTGTTAATTAGTTATACATTATAGAAGGTAACAGAGAAATAGTGTGCTTTTACTACTGTAAAATTTCCAAGCTAGTTTGCTTCTTGTACAAACTTATAATTAATATCCAGTTGAAATCCTTGATTTCTTTATTCAAAATTATTCAGATACTGAGAATTGAAATGATATCGTGAAAATCTCCCATTAAGCAGGATTGTTCAAACAACTTAGATCTGCAAGGCGCAATGATGCATAGCTTCGTAGGGTTATTGCTTTAAGTCTGAGAAGTGGTGCATTAAATTGTCTGGTTAAATTTAGTTTTAAGTACTCACTTGGACACAACCGTTTCATAGCGCTTTCAGCTGCAGCAAGGGCTGTATCGACTTCAGCTATATGAAGAGAAGAACAGCCGCTGTTTGATAACATCCCCTTCAGACAGGCGATGTAGCTGGTGTAGGTACTAAAGGTAAGATAGAAGAACATTTATAGAATAAACGAATTTACGGCATTAATAGTTATAACCATCAGCTTACGACGATCACTATAAAATCTGTTTCGATTGTTCTTGACATTTCAAATGGGGCCGTTTAGACCTATTGACCTACGTTTTTTAAAACAAGAATACATAGAGCGCTGTAGAAAATGGTTTATGCAGTTCAGAATTCAACAAAACTCCATTGGCCCACATTATCTTATATAATACAGACGTTATTTCAAAAAAGAAGATGATTACGTCCTACGCGTCATGCATTTTGTCATGCATATTAACCAGTCACCTAAATTCTGCCTAGTCACTGGTTCTCGTGGCTAGCTCAGGCAACCCATTCCATGCTCTAATAGCACTAGGGAAGAAGGAGTTTGTTCAAATTTGTCCTAGCATATGGAACGAGGAATATGCCTTTATCTTTGTGTCTTTCTAGTTTATTAGCGGCCCCCGAAAGGGGAAAAGACGCTCTTAGTTTTGTGCGAAATGTCTGTCCGTTTGTCCGTCCATCCCGTTTAGATCTCGTAAACTAGAAAAGATATTGAAAATCCAAGCAGGGTTTCTGTCCACGGCTTTTGCAAGAGAGTATTTGAGTCTGTCAAGCCCTCACTCTAATGGAGTTTGATGATGATGATTGAAAATCCAACATCACATTATTTTAGACCATTCAAAGTTCTGATGCAACGGCTCCTTTTTTTAAAAATTAGTTATGCAGGCACTTTTTTAAAGAGAAAAAGCTAATTAGTATGCAATATAAATTAGACCTTATTTAAAACGAATAGTAATCTTGTAAACCTCATTTTTCTACAAATTCTTTTCAATGCAAAAATTGTAATTTTTGAAAAGACTCCAAAAAGAGATTCCTAAAAAAAGAAAAGAAGAGAGATAAAAAAAGAAAAGAGATTGAGCCTTTCAAAACAATTAGATCAATTATAAGACATCTTTTAGGCCAGGGGCCAGCGCCTGGCTTTCGAACCGGGGGTCCTGGGTTCGAATCCTGGTGAAGACTGGGATTTTCAACTTTGGGAGCCCCTGCGTTTACTCAGCTCTAATGGGTACCTGACATTAGTTGGGGAAAAGTAAAGGCGGTTGGTCGTTGTGCTGGCTACATGACACCCTCTTTAACCGTAGGCCACAAAAACATGAACTTTACATCATCTGTGAACTAGTTAGGCCAGGTTCACATCTAAATTTGCATTCACTTTCAACTATTCTTTTATCCGCGGGACCGTTGGGGCACTACACAAGATCTTTCTCCATTCTTCTCTCTCATTTGTCTTTGAAATAATTTCATTTGGATGTTCTTTCTGAAAATATTAAATCCTGCCTGGGTGGACCACTTCGGGTCCGATTTTGAGTTTGTGTTTCCACACAAACTGTCTTTTATAACCTTGTTAGATTTTGTTTTTGTATTTGAAGATTATGGTTCAGTGTTTTATGTTTAATTGCTACTTTACTTTTAAGTCTTCTACCCTGAAGGCTTTGTAAATTTAGTGATTTTACTTAGGGTGGAGTTGTGTAACATATGTAATATATAATAGAGTTTAGATTTACTGAGCCTAGGGTTTTGAACTAAATATCACAATGATGGCGGAGGAGCGGTGGCTCAGCAGTAAAGCGGGTTCGAATCCTGGTGAAGATTGGTATTTTAAATTTCGGTATCTTTGGGCGCCTCTGAGTCTAATGGGTACCTGACATTAGTTGGGGAAAAGTAAAGGCGGTTGGTCGTTGTGCTGGCCACATGACACTCTCGTTAACCGTAGGCCACAGAAACAGATGACCTTTAGATCATCTGCCCTATAGACCACAAGGTCTGAAAGGGGAACTTTTAAACTATCTGACTGATGCACGGTTTGGTTATGACCAAATTCTTGTATGTTGAAGAGTATTGAACACTAACTGCAGAACTAGACCGAAGATGCAAGCAGTGGAATTCAGATGCAGCAGTAGGAGATTAGATATTTATTGTAAATTTGTGAATTGACTGGTACTGGTGTGACAAGCTTGCTTAAAGTCTGTGTCTGTGTGTACTGCGTTGTTATGAACAGATTTGTCATTCGTGTTCAATAAATCATTTGAAAGAGACACGTTTTCTGAGTATTCTATATACATTCGGAGGTGCGGTTGCGGGTGGTAAAGCGTTTGACTTTTGCGCCAAGGGCTCCGGGTTCGAATCCTGGTGAGGACACGGATTTTGAATTTCGGGATTTTAGGGCTCCTCTAAATCCACCCAATACTAATGGGTACCTGCCATTAGTGGGGTAACGTCAAGTCGGTTGGTTGTTCTGCTGGCCACATTGCACCCTCGTTAACCGTGGGCCACAGAAACAGATGACCTTTACACCATCTGCGCTATAGATCGAAAGGCCTGAAAGGGTACATTGATTTGTTAAAATATAAATTTACTACAATATTAGTCTACAAAGACCGCAACTCAAACGATGACATTGGAAGCTAGATTACAATGGCAACTGGGCCCACGGTGATCACTGTAAAAAAACACACAAAAAAAAACACAAAAAAAAACACACAAAAAAACACACAAAAAAGACGAAAGCTAACATTTTATGGCCATATCACAATGTCCTCAGGCTCGCGAAGACCTTCCTGCAGGGAACAGTACCAGGAAAAGAAAGGAAACGCCTTACACTGTAATGTTAAGCACAGCTGAAGTTAAAAAGTTAACTAATGTTCTTACGCGCATGTTCCAGATCCTGAAACAGATGTACAAACAGTACAGGCAGACACCGTGTCATACAGAACTGTAACAGAAGACATTATCCAGTTTTTAAATTAAACTTATATTCATCTTCAAAAGTTAACTGTCTTATGACACCTTTTTTTTTTTAGTAAGTTTAATTTCTGTTTACCTGCAGACAGAACAAGAGACAATAAAGTGACGGAAGACATCTTGGACTTGTTCTACTTCTTGTAAGGCTGCCGAAGTAAATCTAGATATTTTGTTTTTAAAAAGTGGCATCAGAAAGTAATCAAATTGTAGTTTTAGAATGATATAAATAATACACCGTGGTGTTTTCGTAACGACATGCATCGTTTCCAGGAAATTTTAAGGCCAGTTAAAGCAACCCATTCCATGCTCTAATAGCACTAGGGAAGAAGTAGTATTTGTACAAATTTGTCCTAGCATATGGGACGAGGAATGTGCCTTTATCTTTGTGTCTTTCTGAGTATTTTATTAAATTTTGTATTTGTTTTTGAAGATTATGGTTCAGTGTTTTATGTATAATTGCTACTTTACTTTTGAGTCTTCTGACCTGAAGGCTTTCTAAATTTAGTGATTTTACTAAAGGTGTTACTCTAGTCAAATGTGAATATTTATTTGTTATGAATCTCACTGCTCTATTTTGTGTCTGTTACAGTCTCTTAATGTTATCTTGAGTTGAGGGGTCCCAAACGGAGGATGCATATTCTATTATTGGCATAACCAAGGTTAAATAACATTTTAGTTTCATGTTCTTATTTGATTTATAGACATTTCTTATAATAAACCCTAATGCTTTGTTAGATTTTTTAAATAAGTTCATCAATATGTGGATTCCATGACAGTTTTTCATTTATTATAACACCTAAGTATTTTGTGTTTTTAGTCTGTGTTACTGGTTTGCCATGAATAAGTTAAGTGGAATTAATTTGTTTTAGTTTTTTTGTTACTCTTAACAACTGACATTTTTCTGGGTGGAAAGACATGCTCCAATTTGATTTCCATTTCTGTAATTCATCTAATTCTCTTTGTAAAATATCTGTGTCTTGTCTTGTTTTTATTGTTCTATATATTATGCAATCGTCTGCAAATAATCTGACTTTTGTTCCTGTAGTAATGCAATTTGGTAAATCATTTATGTAAATTAAAAATAGTAGTGGACCTAAGACTGTTCCTTGAGGTACTTTACTTAATTTTACTTAAGTGCAAAACAATATCAAGGAAAAATAAGGAAATGATATTCAAAAGCATAAATAGACCAGCAGAAAGTGAGAACTCGACACTAACAAAGACAACCGAAAATCTACTTAATACTAGGGAAGGAAAATTCTTAGGAAAATCTATGGTGCCATACAGGATGAAACAGGCTGAAGGACACTCACTAACCATGAGATATATCAATTATATGAAGACCTACCGATAGTGACAGAAATAAAAAAGAAAGGACTACGTTGGGCAGGTCACCTTGAAAGAATGTCTGATAACAGAGGAGCCAAAATTGTATACAGGCAAAAACCAAAAGGCAGGCGACTCAAAGGCAGACCCCGAATGCGATGGATCGACCATTTGGAGGCAGATCTACAACAGCTTGGAGTTAGGGCGTGAAGACGAAAGGCCCAGGAGAGATCTTATCTTATCTTATCTTATATAATACAGACGTTACTTCAGTACTTCAGTACAGTAACAGTAGCATTCAGTCATGCATATTAACCAATGACTTAAATTCTGCCAAGTCACTGGTTTTCCTGGCTAGCTCAGGCAACCCGTGCCATGTGCTCTAATAGCACTAGGGAAGAAGCGATCTGAATGGAAGGATGTGTTGAAGCAGGCCAGAGCCCTCCATGGGCTGTAGTGCCACTGGGATGGATGGATGAAGGGTACATAGAATATAGAAATACATCAGGCTTGACTTCCGCAGAGTCTGAAGCCTGAGTCCTTAAACAAGGAAAATAGGTATTCCTTGTGACCGCCATTCAAATGATTATAACGACAATGTTTTGAGATCTATAAACCGATGAAGAAATTATAATAACCTATCTTACCCAATACTGAGAAAAGCTCCAGTAAAGAATTCGCTCCAAGCAAAAAAAAAAAAAAAAAATAAAAACAAGCACCAATGACACCTAAAGAGCGCGTTCTAAGAAAATGCGCATAAACTATTATGGTGCACATAAGAAACACACCTAACAAAGAACCAACTTTGAATGCGCATGACAGTCTGCAATGCTATAGGACTCTAGGACGACTGTAGGACTTGTAGGACAGATTTTGATCTTGAAACAATCGTCCTGATTTGTCGGAAGGCAAACCACACCACCGGACAGCCATCCTTATAAAAAAAAATTATAGAGCGCTGTTAACAAACATGATGTAGGCTCAAGGCGCTGTATTATATTAGATAAGATAAGATAACATAAACATAAACAGGACAGCCAAAATGACAAACTTATCTAAAAAAGTTTTAAACAGGTAGTTTTTAATGTTCTTCTTGAAAGTTGTGTAGCATGTTGTCTGTCTGAGATCAATGGTGAGTGAGTTCCAAAACTTTGGTCCGTGCACTGAAAAAGCCTGCAGACCGTTACTTTTGAGGGAGAAACGTGGCACCACTAGAGGCGCTGAGTCCATGGAACGCAGTGTTCTCTGTGAGGCATGTGGAGTGATCAGTTCGCTAAGGTACAAAATCACGTTGAAACTACAAGCAAGACAACTAGACATGATGCGCGAAACAATTTGGTCCTTTTTTTTTCTTAAAGTAATAAATATTTTCATTATTGGATAGCTGAGTTTTTAAAAAATTTTTCTTTACACGATCAAGGGCGGTCTGGTTATATGGGCATTGGGGTTAAATGCCCAGTGCCGTTACCTAAATGGACCGGTAGAGTCACCGAAAGGGCCGCATGCTGCCTCTATGTATTCAATTGTTACAGCATTTATCTTTTTTTATGAAAAGGGTCCTCTGAGAGTCGTGTTTAAAAGAAATTTCGCTACAGTCTAATACTAATTTAATCAACTAATTTTTCGAAATAATGTCATAGTCTACATTAGTAGACAGTGCTATTAGTAGTAGCTTCATCTTTTAGGGGCTACACACCGAGGGATTTAAAAGCAACATAGTGCCTATATAAAATACCCAGAAAGACACAAAGATAAAGGCACATCCCTTGTTCCATATGCTAAGACAAGTTTGTAATAATGCTCCTTCTTCCCTAGTGCTATTAGAACATGGAATGGGTTGCCTGAGCCAGCCAGGAAAACCAGTGACTTGGCAGAATTTAAGTAATTGGTTAACAGAATTATATTGACCAAGGTACACGCGTAGAACATAATCATCTTCTTTTTTGAAGTAACTTCTTTATTTTATAAGAAGAAGATTTCTTAAAGAAATAAAGCGCTCACTATATTCATGTCAACTGTACTCAAACTTAACATAATGATTTTGAGGGCATGTATGCCTATAATTGAATGTCTATCAAATGTTATGTAATTTTTGGTTCTGATTCTATAGAAAATTTCCCGGGCCAATATCGACACCCAGTCCGCCCCTGGTCACGATGAATATATACTTATACAATGTAATCGTTCCCCATCATTCTCTATCAATAAGGTGCTGATTTAGTAGATGAAAAGAACTTGATGATTGATTCGGTGGGCGTAGTCAGGGGGCGGCTACTTGGGTTTAACCCCCCATGAAAAAAAAATCCTGGCTACGCCCATGATTGATACACATTGAGCCTAGATAATTTGGAAAGAGGCTATTAGACTAAATGAGCATTTAGAAAAGAGCCGCTCAGCGATCAGGTTTGAGCCTCTTTTTTTTCAATTCACACTTTACTTCCTTGTCAAAGGATGCGCTGTGGCAGAACAGTAAAGTGCTTGTCTTCTGAACCGCGGCTCCCCGGTTCGAATCCTGGTGAATTTTGGGATTTTTAATTTCGGGATCTTTGGGCGCCACTGAGTCCGCCGAAATATAATGGGTACCTGACATTAGTTGGAGAAATGTAAAGGCGGTTAGTCGTTGTGCTGGCCACATGACACCAACTTATGCTACAGAAACCTATGACCTTTAAGGTGACCCTATAGATCGCAAGGTCTGAAACTGAAAGGGGATATTTACCTTCTTTCACCTTGTCCAAACCTCCTACAGGACAACAGGGGATGGCAGCTTTCAGGGTATGAACACGGGACCACTGAGAGGTCATCACAACGGTTCAACGAACAAGAAACCATCCTTTTCTTCGATGTTAAAAGTGCTAATTTTAGTTTGGGTATATCAACAAAGGGAGGTAATAAGCAAATCTGTTAAGGAATACAAATAGTTTCATGCGACATATTATGTCTACCTGTGTGAATTATAAACTGAAATGATATCACATTGTGTCTTTGCAGTTTGTGTTTGATTTTTTTAAATGTCAAAAATTTATTTCAAAAGGATTCATTTTGTAAAGGGGGTTTCTGTTCTGTTCATAGTGATATGTAATGAATTCAAGTAATATATGCCTTTGTTTTTTAATATTATAACATGCAGAAACTCGAACACGGTATTCTATAATTGTTTTATTTTATTGTTGGTCAATATTACAACACATGTGTACATTATATTGTCAGAAGAATAACAAAAAATTGCAGAACAAACTTAAATCCCAAATGTAATGGACAGAAATATTTCTAAACATAAAAAAAATTTTAAACATAAAATCACATACGAAACATAGATATGTATCATTGTTTTTATAGATTTAATACAACGGAAATACATTATGTGGCTAAAATATTAATTTCCAATAACATCCCTGTACTAACAGCATTATGAACCTTGAACTGATCAAGGTTCGACTCTAATTTGAAACAAGGATACCAAGATCTGCTTTTAATGATTTCTAGTCTTATTTGTCTGAAGAGTTCCACACTAGTTTAAAACAAAAAATTAGTAACCTACAATCTATTTGTGAGAACCATCATTTTCTAATTTTGTTGAAACAAAAGACAAGATATAGTGGCAGGCTTGACACACCAGATAGTAGGACTCTGCTTATCATTACAATAGTGCATCCCTGTGTAAGTACTTACGCCTTAAATTTTATAGTTAATATGTCTGTATTTTATTATAGTTTTTTTTACTTTAAAAATAAAAATAACGCTAAATATAGTATAGGGCTATATTATTATTATTTTTCACTTAAACGAATAAGGCAGTGGTTCCCAAACTTTTTTGGCGCGTAGACCCCTCGTCATGTTTTCCAGTATTCTGTAGACCCCCTGGTTAGCTAATATTGCTGAATTGTAATTTTTCTGATTTATGTACTACCAATGTGCTTTCTTTTTCCAATCATTCCTAACGTATTTAAGGTGAAGAATGAAAAAGTAATAACAACCACATGCATGGGCGTTGCTAAGAAGGGGTTGGGGTATAAAAATCCGAAAAACCGAAATAAATCCTGGCTACGCCTATGGCCACATGTAAGTAAACTTAAATGAATTTATGAAACAAGTCCTTTAAATAAGCAATGTCTGATTTCAGTCTGATTAAATTTCAATTTAAAATTAGATCTTTGACATCCAAGAGCTCCGATACAAAGTCAAAAAGAAAAAAATAAATAAAATAAAGCTTTTCGACAGCCATCAAACTTCATATTGAAGGACGAACTGATGGCGTATTGAACATGTTGCTTCAGTTAACTGCGTTAATAACAAATTAAAGATATTTAAAAATTCTACCATTTTTTTCACTATTCACAATAGAACCCAACCATGAAAGGTGCTTCACAAATTGATACTGACATTATAGTTAAAAGGAGTGCTTTTTCTTTAAAGTAGTCCTTTCAAAACATTAAATATTAATTATCAGTTTTCGCAAAAAGAAGTTTTTTTTCGAGGATTTTTTACCCGTACTAAAACGAACATTCGCCAATACCAAATGTTTATTACCAGGCAAGTTTGACTCGTCCAGCCTTGTTAGAAATTCATTTCATCAATTGCCTTTGAATTGTTTTGCTGCTTAGAGGAATTGTGTAATACTATCAGATGTAGGTTTGTGGACAAAATAGTTCTTAAAACTTTTTTAGTGGATGAAAAAATCATTTTATCGCCTATTGTGTGATGTTTCCCGAAATTCACAATAAGTTAAACATATTTAAGACACTTGCAAACCATCATATTCTCTTTTTTAATACCAAATCGAGGATTTTGTTCACTGTAGGTCTTTTCTCAACTTTATCATTGATTGTTCAAAAGCTTTTAAAATCTTCATCCACTTTATCAGGGTGGCATCGTCTCAAAAGATCTTTTAACTTAGGTGGGTTCAAAGTGTCTAAATAAAACTTGTTGCATAAAAGACACATAGGCAATACAAGTGTGACATGGAAACAAGAAAATTTTTTTAGAAAATCAACACCACTGTGTAATTTCACAATTATATTTGGCCAAGTTAAATACAAATTCCCTATAGACTAAATTAAGCTATTTAAATGAGGTATTAAAATAATTTTTCATTCGAACAATAGGATTAAAATTTAAATAATTTATATTTGTATAAGATAATTGTTAATTACATAATTTTAAGATTTTAATTAAAGTCACGACTTTTTTAAAACGTGATCCACTCCCGTAGACCCCCATTTACATGTCATAGACCCCCCCCCATTCCTTTTTTCACTTTCATGTACCCCTTGGAAGTCGTCGTAGACCTTTGGGGGTCTATATAGACCACTTTGGGAATCACTGGAATAAGGAATAATCCAACCTAAAAAATAATCAAAGAGTTGGCTCAATTCTAAGAATGTGCGAAGTGTTGCTTTAAAGAAAAAGGTTTGGGAAGCACTGATCTAAGCACTAAACATTGTAAAAAAAATAATTTACATCCGTCATCTAACTTAACAATACATTACAGAACACTATTATTATAACAACACAGCTGGTAAATCACGTGCGGTTTAAGAGAAATAAAACTAGATAATGGTCTACATAGATCTATCTTAGATAGATGAAATAATTCCCCAAATGTTCAAGATAGGTGATGTTTTATTCGCCATGTAATAATCTCATAGGGTCTACATTATGCATGTTCATTTAATGAAATTATATTATTATTATTTTAAAATGTTTGCTTTATATTTCCCTGTTATTGAATATTTGAACTCGGATTAAAAAAAAAAAAAAAAGAATTGAACCAACAGTGTTGAACAATACTAAGTTTACATACATACAACATTACTTGGACATTACTATCTGACTATAACATTTGTTAGTTTCTACTTAGTATGTAGGTTAAAAACGGAAGTATCAGCAACAGCAACATGGACGTTGTAGCAGTAGTTGTACCATTTCCAGCAACAGAAGATTCTGAAATATTTAAAAAAAAAAACATAAATAAAAGACTTTAAAAAAAACCAAACAAAAGCTTAAAGTGTAATTGTATCAATTAGTCTGGATCAGTCATGAATTATATTTGTAATAGATCTAGACCAACAACAACAATAATGTATCTGTGCGATTTATAATATTTTTACCAATTGTTTTTGTTTAGCGCTATTTCGTGTCATAGCTTTCTTAATTTGCTAGGATCCATCTCTTATCTGGACAAGTTCCAGGGCATGTTACCCTGCCTCATGGTGGCGCCCGGGTGGAAACGATCGTAGGAGGAAACGATTAGGCTAAAGGGTAGCAAAACAAGACTCCCGTGGGGGTGCCTTAGGGGGTGCGAGAGCTTCCTCATTGCACTCTGCGGAGTTGTAAAAAAGGCTCCCACAACCTTGTCACAATCCAGGCGCCGTATCTCAAGGGGCCGTCACAAAAAGGGCGTGTCCCGCACGGTTAGCCTGGTATAGAAAAGAAAAATGGCAGGGGTCCCTGTACACGCGGTCTCTGGCCGCGAGTCTGACACCCCGCCAGACAGAACAGTGTACACTGTTCTCATTCAGGCCTGTGAGAGGGAGCTCTTTTTCACTTTTGCTGGCCTAGAGTTCCAAGAGCCGAAGGCTCAACTCTACCTGACAGTTTCAAGAAGAAGAAGAAGAAGCTAGACAAGTTGGACAAATGGGAAAGGAGGGGGGGGGGGGGTCGAAGAAAGAAAGGGATGTCAGGGTGGATTTAACCATCATTTGTTTCTAAAGCATTCACAAAATGGAGGGGGGGGGGGGGAAAGGTGAAGGACCAAAATTTGAAATCCTCCTCGGGTGAACCACTCTGCTATTGAGGTACGTACGAGCAGAGAGGATTATATACTTTTATATTGTTTGTTTAAGTTTAGAGCGGCGACATATATCATTAAAAAAAAGGGACTTATTCAGTTTATCCCACCAGTAGTACGATTTCTATCCCTAGTTCAAGATAACAACAAAATAAAAAAAAGATTACCAACAGCTTAATAAATAATCGGTTAATTTGTTTTTTAATTGATTCTGGTTTTCAGTTTATCCCACCAGTTTAGTCAAGTACAATTTCTATCCCTTGTTCACGATACAAAACAAAATAATTTATTACCAACAGCTTATTAGCTAATCGGTCAATTTGTTTTTAATTGATTCTGGTGTTGTCAGGTAAAAAAAAATAGTAGTGCAAAATTTCAGCTTGATCCGAGATGGGGTGTCGTTGAAGTAAACGTGTACAAACTTTTTACCAGACATAACAGACACATAGAGTGAGTTGATAATAAGCTTTGTAAAAACAGCCCTGACAAGAACGAGCAAGACAATTTATAAATATCACGTGTTGCATCCTGGGCCCGAGAAATAAATTGACCAAGGGGCACAAGTGTTCTCTTCTATAGAACGAACAGGTTACATGAGTTATGGTTCTTCCTTGGTTTTATCTCATTTGTTTTTCAGTTCCCTTATATCCATGTGGCTTCGGTCTAATTTGTGGACATAAAGCCAAGTTAGATAGGTGACAATATATCGCACATAGCTTGGTAGGGTTATTGCTTCAAGTCTGAGAAGTGGTGCAATACATTGTCTGGTTGAATTTAGTTTTAAGTACTCACGTGAACACGACAACAGTGTCAAAGCGCTTTGAGCTGCAGCAAGGGCTGTATTGACTCCAACCACTTGAAGAGAAGAACAGCCGCTGTTTGATAACATCGCCTTCAGACAGTTTATGTAGCTGGTGTAGGCACTAAAGGTAAAATAGAAGAACAAATATTTATAGAATAAACGAATTTATGGCATTAATAGTTATAACTATCAGCTTATCATATCTTATATAATACAGACGTTACTTCACAAAAGAAGATGATTACGTCCTACGCGTCATGCATATTAACCAATGACCTAAATTCTGCCAAGTCACTGGTTTTCCTGGCTAGCTCAGGCAACCCATTCCATGCTCTAATAGCACTAGGGAAGAAGGAGTATTTGTACAAATTTGTCCTAGCATAATTTTAGCTTACGACGATCACTATAAAATGGAAATGTTTCGATTGTCCTCGACATTTCAAAAGGGGCCGTTCAGACCCTACTGACCAACGTTGTTTAAAGCAAAAATACATAGAGCGCTGCAGACTTCCAGAAAATGGTTTGTGCTGCTCAGCGTGCAACAAAACGCCATTGGGCCACATTTTCTTAAGGTGGAGTTTTTTGACATAGTAAAAGTCGAGAATGTAATATATAGAAAGTTTAGACTTACTGGGCCTAGGATTTTGAACTAAATATCCGAATGATGGCAGAGGCGCGGTGGCTGAGCCGTAAAAAACAGGGGTTCGAATCCTGGTGAAGACTGGGATTTTTAATTTCGGGATCTTTGGGCGTCTCTGAGTCTCATGGGTACCTGTTATTAGTTGGGGAAAAGTCGTTGCGCTGGCCACGTGACACCCTTTTAATATTAAGCCACGGAAACTGATGACCTTTACATCATCAGCCCTGTAGACAACAAGGTCTGAAAAGGGGAACTTTAAAACTGATGCACGCTTTGGTTTTTACCAAATTCTCGTATGTTTCATCATCTTGAGCCCTAACTGCAAAACTTAGAGATAAGGATCCTAGCAAGGAAATTGAGAGATAGAAGTAAACCAGGTATCCATAGTGAATTTGTGAATTATATGGTACTGGTGTGACAAACTTGCTTAAAGCCTGTGCCTGTGTGAACAGATTTGTCATTCTTGTTCAATAAAACATTTGAAAGAGACATGTTTTCTCAATATTGTATATAAATTTGGAGGCGCGGTGGCTGAGTGGTTTCGGTTTCGAATCCTGGTGAGGACTGTGATTTTGAATTCTGGGATTATAGGGCGCCTCTGGGTACCTGGCATTAGTTTGGAAAAGTAAAGGTGATTTGGTCGTTGTGCTGGCCACATGACACCCTTGTTAACCGTGGGCCACAGAAACAGATGACCTTTACATCATTTGCCCTATAGATCACAAGGTCCTGAAAGGGGAACTTGACTTTTCTTATATAAATTTACAACATCATTCTACAAAGACCGCATCACAAACAAGGACATTCGAAGCTAGATTATACACTAGCAATAGGTCCCGTAATGAACCGGTTTAAAAAAAAAAGCAAACTAAAATTTTATGACCATATCATAATGTCCTCAGGCTCGCGATGGCCTTCCTGCAGGGAACATTACCAGGAAAAGAAAAAGGTGTGGATGTAAAATTAAGACATAAGCAGAAGTGAACGAATGTACTTACTCGCATGTACCTGATCCTGAAATAGCAGTACATAGAGTACAGGCAGACACCGTATCATACAGAACTGTAATAGATGACATTATCCAGTTTTCAATTAAATTTATATTTGTCTTCAAAAGTTAACTTTATTATGACACATTTGTTTGACAAAGTTTAAATTTGTTTACCTGCAGACAGAACAAGAGCCATCAAAGTAACGGAAGACATCTTGGACATCTTTGTTCTACTCTCTGTGTGCAGCCGCTGAAGTAAATCTAAATAATTATTTTTAAAGTGGCATCAAGTAGTAATCAAATCATAGTCTTAAAATGATATAAATATTACATCGTGATGTTTTCGTAACGTCATGCATCATTTCAAGGAAAATGTAAGGACATAACATTAACATGGTTAAAACTTTTGATTGCTACTTAAAACTTCATAAAAAAAGAAGCTCAGAAAAGGAATTCTAAAAAAAAAAAAACGGATGTAAAACTTACAATGTAGCTGTTTTTTTTTCTCATGTGTATGGCATTGAAGATTGGTCGCAGTTATATAGTGTCTGCATTGTTACCGGAGCCACCTTAGCAACCAATAATATCTCAGTGTCTACCAACCCTAATATAAGGTGCTTGCCTAATAAACATACGACAGTTATCTAGTTATATATCTGCCTGTTTAAGCTTGTTTTGTTTTGTTTTGTTTTGTTTTGTTTTGTTTTGTTTTGTTTCGTTTCGTTTCGGGTAAATCTTTGACTAGTCTCCCTCCCCCCTCCCCCAAATGCAGATCACCAGCTCTCCTTTCTTAGCGTATAGACGTACGTAAAATCTGATGACGTCAAAGTTTAGATCTCGTAAAGAATACATATTAAGGTTATTTTCTTCACCAAATCCACCTACTGTCGGATTATAGTAAATGGAGGCCATAGGCAGAATTTTGGTAAAGGTCCCTACCCTCGTCAAGCTTCAACATAGATGCGCATAATAATATCAATAAATCTTAAAAGAATGAGTACTTGAAAACATAATTTTTGTGATTTTACTTTTGTTTAATATGCATATTTTATTAAACAGAAATCTTTCGCAATTGTTGCCGGCTCTTAATTTTTACGTAGTGTTGACTATCGAAGTCTTCCCCAGATATGGGCGGAGCTGCAAGGTAGTTTTTCTTCCTTATATGTGGGTAGCCAGACATTGCTGAGATTGATATATATATATATATAATATGTATATATATATATATATATGTATGTATATATATATATATATATATATATATATATATATATATATATTCGCCTCCATCCATACAAGTCTTCGATGGTATACATAAATAAGCTGACTATTGATGTATTAGCCTACATTTAATTTAATTAATCTTCTCTGATATAGGTTTCGGATAGTTCAAGATAAGTTTTTTATTGTCCTAAAAAATAACAAGTGTAATTTGTAGTCTGTACTATTTACAAAATTTTTCTTTTAGAAATTTTTTGTTGTTTTGCTAAGAACATAGCCTATTTATCTCTTGTTTTTGTTTGTCTGTTTCGAGATTTATATTAAGATATATTTTAAACAAGCAACGAACAAGGAAGTAAGTAGCATCTAGGATCTAACTTCTGCAATATCCTGTTATAATAACTTAATAGCAAGGGGTACATCAGACTAGAGTAGTAGGGTTTGATACGTTTTATGCTATTAAAAAAAATGACCTTTAATAGATATAATCTATATCCTTGTCAGCTCTATGATTGGGGCGTTCAACTGAAGGCCGTCTTTGATTATATCATTTGATTTAAAATTGCGTGGTTGCATGATATTAAAACATAACTTCCTTGTTCAGAGATTTCTTTTCTCAAGTCTGGACAAATCGGAGAAGATTCAAAATTATGCTAGAGTGTGACAATGTTTCTACACAACAATTAGTGTATAGATGTAATGACGTTATGCCATATTTCCATAAAAACAATGAAAACAATTAGTTTGGATCAGTCATGTCATTAAATCTGTAATAGATCTAGACTAACAATAATAAAATTTGTGCGATTAGAAATATTTTAAACAATTTGTTTTTATTTACCGTATTTACTTTTGGCTTTCTCAATTCGCTATGATCCTATCACTTGTCTGGGCCAGTTGGAAAGGTGTGGGGAGAAATAAGGGGGTATCTGGGTCATCGCTTTTTTAAATGCATTTATATACATAAAAAAGGAAAGACCTGCATTCGAACTCGGGGGCTAAAGCCTAATCAAGACAATAGTGCTTATAAAGATAGAAAGTAATCTACAAAGTACAAAGAGGGTAATTCAACCAATACCACAACATATGTAAAGTACAATTTCTTTCCTTTGTTCGAGATACCAAACAAACTAATTAACTAATTGCTGTTACTTGAATTGATTCTTATATTGTCAGGTAAAGGAAATACCTGTGCAAAATTCCAACTTGACCCGAAATTAAGTGTGGGAAAAATAACGTGTTCAAACTTTTTTACCAGACAGACAGAGTGACAGACAGAATAAGTTCATGTTAGCTTTGTAATAAGTACCATTAAAAAACCCCGATTAAATCTAATGCTATTTGATCCTAGAATAGTTTGATAGAAATGTATATAGCAAAACGTTCATTCGGCTTTGAATGATGCAAGAACGCGGCACTGTCGTAAGCTGTCTTGGATACGCCGGACATCTCAAGGAAGACAGAATGAAAAGACGTGTTTTTGTAGTGGTGTTAGATTATGTTCAAAATATCATCTAATATTTTTTTTACGAAAGCCTATTGTAATAGACCCACTAAACCAACATGAGCTTCACTAAACACAATGATTTTATTTGTCTCTATTTATGCTCTTTACTCCAGCCACTTGTTCTCTAAAACTGACTTCCTTTTATACACAGTCCTGACACACTGCTGTTCACTCAACCATGTACACTCAAGGTCCACTGGTCATTTCATACACAGGCACACACACTGCACTACCAGCCACTCAAAACACATACACTTACTATCACATCTACTACATTTATTGCATTTTATTCACAAAGAAATAAATTTATTTTCATGTCTTGGAACTTAATATATACTATGCCTTAAGCGGTTTAAGTGTCTACCAGCCGTTTGGTGGTATACATTAATGACTATTAACAACAAAAAGCTGTGAAGATTCCATATACGATTTAAGTCTACTTGCCTATATATGTATAACACATAGGATGTAATCAGACTCTGTATATATAAGAGAAAATAAGATAAGATAAGCCGCCATCGTTTACTTTTCTAAATCGATTTTGTTAAGGTTTCTATCAATAGGATCTCCTCCCATGTTTACACTGTTTCTCATTTTAAATAATAAAAATGATAATAAATTACAATACAAGCATCATCCTAACCAAATGTACTAGCGTCAATTAGCCTTGAATCACAATTCTTAGGCATCCTATTTCAATATACTGAAATGTTTCAAACCAAGGGAATCGATAATAAATGTATGTTCTAAGACTAAGACATAAGACTAAGACTGCTTTATTGATCCTTACGAAAATTTGTTGTGATTACAAGGACTCTTTCCCCATATAAAGACAACACAACAGAAAAATACACATAAATACAACAGACACAACATAAAGAGTTCATTCAGTGACTACACACAGGCATCTTGGTGCTTTTCAAGTTCCCTGATCAACGAGTGGCGGTGATATAGTCTAACCGAGTGAGGTACGAACGAGTTTTGTATCGCTCATTTCTTGTTTTGATTGACAGCAGTCGCCCACCTCGCGACGACCTGACGTAGTTCTGATGGAGCGGGTGGCCGTTGTCTTCCAAAATTGTTTTTATTTTCCTTAGACACTTTTGTTCAAAAAGTTCCTTTCAATATGGTAATGTTTTGAGTGTAATTTTTGATGCCCTTTTCATGATGTTTTCTAGACGTCGCAACAGTTTAGATGAAGCATTGCCTTGCCAACAAGTTATTCCGCATGTTTGCAAATTTTGTATTGTCGCCCCTTAGAGTGTATCTGGGAGTCTAGCTATTGAGTCTGTATAGAAACAATAGTCGCTGGGCCGATTTCTTTGTCATAGTTCCATTGTGGTCTTCCCATGAAAGTTTGTTATTAATGATAACGCCTAGATATTTATATGCCTTTACTTGTTCTATAGATGTTGTGTTCTGTACACCACAATTAAATCATTTTGCCATTTTTTTAATACAGAGGAAAAGAGCTCAGTAGGTACATACCACATTATTTCCTAAAAAAATTGTGACAAGTTGAAGCCTTTTTTACTCCAGAAAAAGATACACCATCGACAATGTCATTAGGACCTCTATGGAGGATTCAATAGCTAGGTAGGTCCGGCAGGGTTAGGTCCGGCAGGTTTTGGTCCAGCAGGGTTTGGTCCGGCAGGGTTTGGTCCGGCAGGGTTAGGACCGGCTGCGTTAGGTCCGGCTGGGTTTGTTCCAGCAGGGTTAGGTCCGGCAGGTTTTGGTCCGGCAGGGTTTCATATACGTGACATTTTTTTTACTTTTTCTATACAGTCAATCACCCCATACATGAGTAAATCTTGTTTTTCTAGAAGAAGTAAATAACAACATGCACCATGTGCCACGGAAGGACGTGGTCGTTTCAAAGCGCTTACTTCAGAAATTTAAACAAATCAAACAAATTTGATTCAAGTGCAGCTTAGCGTCGCTGTGGCTGAGTGGTAAAGCGCTTTGCTTACGAATCTTAGAGTCCCTGGTTGTCTTTAGGATGGTGCACACATACATTATCTGCCCTATAGACCACGTAGTCTTAAAGGGAATTCTTTTTTTTTTGTTTTGTTTTTGTTTAAAGATAGTTAGGAAAGAATAAATAAGAGATTAACAGAGCAGCAAAATAGAACATTTTTAGTTTACATTTCTAATAAAGTAGTTTGTCTTTGTTCATGTATGTACAATGCGTAGTTTTTACAGAAAAGCTCAGGGGAATATGAGCTCAGCCTTAATACATACTGGGGGAAAGTTTGATGCCCCGCACCACTTGATGCCCCGCACCACTTGATGCCCCGTATTGCCCGTACCATCACCACATTACATGTGAATGTAAATACTTTGTGCAAATACTGATACAAAGCATTTTTTTTTTTTACGTGAATGAACTATCAACTGCAACGAAATAAATAATAATAATAGCAATAATAATAACAATATTATTAATAGTAATATAAAACTAAGAAAAAAAAATAGTGAGGAAAGTTTTTCGTTAACTTGATTGAAATGACCAAGTGTTTCATTGCAGAAAACATTTGGGAAACCTGGCAACATTGATATGAAAATTTATTGCGTAACCTCCCCTGAAGCAGAAGTCAGCAAGACAACAATGCAACAGTCGCACAAAGAGGAATAAAATAACTTCCGGGTCTTGAATTCAAATTTCACAGTCTATTTGGTGTCATTCGAATGTCATTTGGAAAAGGTTTACATTCATGTTTCCATGTGGCTCGACGTGTAATAAGGTCATTCGAATAGTTCGACGACTTAGTTAATCTGACATTAACAATCGTTTTACATAAAAAACGGATAGCATTTAATATTAGTCCGAAAATAATACTATGAATGGTTAACACCGTGACCTAAAAAGGGTTATATTGTCTCACGCACTATGGTGCACACTGTGGACATCCACATTGCGGTCGTTTTGGTACACTGAATATAATTACACTCTCTGTAGTAAACTTTAACATGCAAAAGTAAATTTCCATTTTCGGACTTTGCGATTTATAGGGCAGGTGGTGTTAAGGTTAACGAGCAGAGTGTCATGCGGTCAGCACAACGACCAACCCGCATTCATTTTCCCCAAATAAAGTTATTTACAATTTAGAGTTGGGTGAACATAGGGGTGACCTAAAGCTTCCGAAATTCTCAATCCCAGTCTTCACCGATATTCGAATCTAGGAACCCAGGTTGAGAAGCAAAACGCTTAACCACTCAGCCACTGCGCCCCTGAACGTAACATATTGTTATGATTCTCTCTCCTACTCAGGCCTTCTTTAAACACTGCTAAACACAACACAGCACATCTAACACATCAAGAACATGACAAGAGCTCCACAATAATCTGGTACTTTAATAAGGGTCAAATAAAACAGCCAATACGACACAATTGGCAACACAACCAACTGCTACAACGTTAGACTGTATATCACTGTACTCAACTCATAACTCTACAGTCTCTTCCTGGACTCGTACGTTTTCACTGGAGGACTGCACCAGGATCGACTTCATGGCTGACTAACAGTCCCGGTCTCAACGCTCTCCGGGCTTGAACTGCCGCTTTCTTACACACTGTGTCTCTGGTCTGCGCAGGCTTATGATCAGATGACCACAACACGGGCGCTATTCACGTGCAAAGTTCATGCCAGTACTGTCCCTTGCCTTTCAATATAGCACGCTAAACTGTATTACTGGCCTGTGTCACATATGTCAGCTGATCAAACACAGTTAAGCCTTTTGCGTCGCGAATAGGGTTATAACAATATAATGTTTAAGTAAAACTGTGGAATGAATGTCTATTGCGTTAGCTATAGTTACAATGTATTGCTATGTGTAATGCGCAGTTAATTTTCTTAGGATACTAAAGATATATCTTTTTAATAAATTTACTCAAGGATAATGGGAACAGCGACACAGGTTTAACGGCATCCAACACAGACGGACAATTATGACACATTTTTACATTATTAGTATTGTTATTATTATAACGTAAACATAGACTCCTGTAATTAATAGCTATAGTCAGTCATGGGCCGGCCCTAACAATTGCGGGGCCAATGCGAAACGGGTGGCGCATGGATAAGGATAATACGTGAAAATTACGATTTTGTATTAGAAAAAAAAAAATGGTCATTGCATTTCATTTTTATTAAATGAAAACTGACAATGTCTTTTTTATAGCGCGTAGTATTGTCGTTTACCACACTGAGTGGTCATCCCAAATGAACATTTGGTCTATTTTTCAGATTTTTCAGGTGATTTTTTTTTTATTTCAGGAGATTTCCAGGACTTTTTCGATTTTGCAATTTCAGAAGAACTTACACGTAGAATTAGTGCGGGGCCCACTACGGCCGCAGTGGCCTAATGCCGGCCCTTTAGTCAGTTATAGACCTATTATAATTGGTGGGAATGAAATTAATTACTTTATATTATGACATTGTAGAAATAAATGTTTCTTTATATTGCTGTACAAGCAAATAACTATAAATGTTATCCTCCTACATCTCATATCCTTTTAAGCTTATTCTATACTATCTCAAATTCTTTAAGTACTTTTAGTTACGTTATAAGAACACAATTGTTTTTCTAAAAAAAAAAAAAAACTTAATACATGACATAATAATGCTGTAAGACTTACCTAATGACTTTATTTCACATCCGATTTAGAAAAAGAAAAATAGTTACTAGTCTCTAATGTACACGATTAACTATATTGACACCTGGATACACATACAACGCAATTATCTTCTCTTTAAAAAGAAGATCTGAAATTTATTTGCTCTAATTAGTAAGAATTGCATACCTTTCCGTAAAGATAATGATGTAATAATTCTAAGGGAGGCAACTCAACAATATACAATGTTTATTTACCGGGGAGATTACAAAAACACCACACTATTTTTTTTACTTTGCCTGATGCAGAACTAGTCATTCTATAGAATGCCTAGGCAAACTAGGAAACGAAGAATCATTTCGTACTTTGCCTAAAAATGCCCGGCATTTTATAGAAATGCCTGTATTTCACACTTTGCCGGTTAACATATAAAATGAGATTATTTTTGTAAAATTTCGTTTTGGAAATAATTGATATTAGAACCACTTAGAACGAGGTTGAAACATGGAAGTGCCAATAATAACAGAGATGACATAACAGTAGCTGAAGCACTGTCAGCCTTAGTTGATCCACTCATTAGATCTGCGAGAATAAAATGGAACAATAAGTGGTACATTTATATTGGCGCTTAAAATTTATACATTAATAATATTTGTGAATTATTTTTGAAGGCAATATAAAATGAATAGAGTTTTTACATAGATAATGCTAGATTTTTTATACTCAGAGGCCAATCCACAAATAATTATCTTCTTGGTATAAACGATGTTGACAATAAGGAAGTATTGATAAGCAAAGAATTTTAATAAAACCATTTAGTAATGATGCAGTTTTCAGCACTGTAGAACCAAGTTTCTTTCCTTGCATCACAAAGTAATTTCGATAATAAAGTTGGCAAAGTGCAGGCGTGGTAACTAAGTGCTCGAGTGCTTGGATTTCCGAAACGGGGGAAATCCTGGTGAAAACTTGGACTTTTAATTTCGGGATCCTTACGGCGCCTCAATGATCTTTCACTGATCACACTCATTAGATACGTGCGTGCGTGCGCTTAGCTCCCTCTCGTACTATCTACCGTTGACGTCTCACTCTTTATTGGAGGCGTGGTGGCTGAGCGGTACAACGCTTGGCTTCTGAACCGGGGGTCCCGGTTCAAATCTTGGTGAAGACTTGGATTTTTATTTCGGGATCCTTGGGCGCCTCTGAGTCCACCCAGCTCTAATGGGTGCCTGACAGTTGGGGGAAAAGTAAAGGCGGTTGGTCGTTGTGCTGGCCACATGACACACTCGTTAACCGTAGGCTACAGAATCAGATGACCTTTACATCATCTGCCCTATAGACCACAAGGTCTGAATGGGGAACTTTTTAACTATCTAACTGATGCACGGTTTGGTTATGATCACATTCTTGTATGTTGAAGAGTATTGAACATTAACTGTAGAACTAGACCGAAGATGCAAGCAGTGGAATTCAGATGCTGCATTAGGAGATTAGATATTTATTGGAAATTTGTGAATTGACTGGTACTGGTTGGTCGTTGTGCTGGCCACATGGCACCCTCGTTAATCGTAGGCCACAGAATCAGATGACCTTTACATCATCTGCCCTATAGACCACAAGGTCTGAAAGGGGAATTTTACTATACTACTTTACTCTCACTCTTTATTAAACATATTTTGAAATTTGTTTGTTTTTAAGGAATGAAAACGAACGTTCTAGACGTACATTTTTTTTGTTTTGAATCAAAGTAAAAAAAACTTGACAGTTTGAAAAAAAAAAAGAGTGGACAATTAGTTTCTGAAGCTCATATCACAAAAAATGCTTTCAGCGACACTGAGACCTCTTACTGTTGTTATCTCCAGTTTGTCTCTAATAGGCCACTATGTCTATGTTACATGACGTGTTTATTCTGCGTATAATAGAAGTATGCCTTTGCCCAGCTAGTACACATAAATGCTTATACTTTGTTGAAAAATAGTTCCGTTTCAACCGATTCATGCAACGATCCTTAACACATCAAAGCAGATCGGAACTTAACGCAAAAGCGCGTGACGACAAATCTGCTCCTCTCTTCCTTGTGTAGACATAGCCAGAGTCACTGAAGGAGAGAAGACCTAAAAAAGGTAACTTGAAACTCGACATGCTGGAGAGAAAATGTGTGCGTCACGTTTGATACCTTTTTGTCTCTCCTTTTTTTTAAAATTTTTTTTTGGAAAACGTTTTGAGAACCCTTGAAAGCACAGTTCAAAATATGCCCAAGTTTGGGGCAAACATAGTTCTTATATTTTAGTTTAAACTTCTAAAGAGAGAGAGAGAGAGAGAGAGAGAGAGAGGGAAAGAGACAGAGACTTCAACATATTATTATTTCCCAAACCGCTACAACTTTTAGTCAGCAACAAAACTTCTGCCCATGTTTTTTTTTCTGCCATTTAGTCTCTTTGTTCAGAGTTAGCTATTACTACAGCGATTCAGGTTTTAGTGGGAGGGGTTGCTAGCGTCAAGCCGAACCCACCTCCTTTTGTCACCCGGGCTTGGGGTCGTGCCATGGTGAAGTTTATATTTTTGAGCTAGGCATAATACAAACATTTACCAAAAAGCCACCGTTTCGTCTGTATTTCAACCATACGTTAATATATATATGCATGTAATTATATTAATCAAAATATATAATTATAAAAAAAGATTAACAATTTCTATAAAAGTAGAGGGAATTATGGAATACATTGAAAAGAGAACACAAAAAAAAATGAAACAAAATTGTTTTTTCTTTAGTTTTCATTAGGTTTATATCGAACAATAAGAATTAATAAGTTTACCGGTAATTTTCGTTTGAAAACTGTCATGTATAACTTTTGAAAATAAGAAGCGTTTTCTTTTACATCTCTGATGGTTAACAACCAGTATATAAGAACTGCTGTATTTCAATGAGAAAAGAGTCCTTCTAGTCAGAACAAATCTTCATAAGGATCTTAGGTTTAGTCTGTTATTATTTTTCAGATTTAATTTTGAAACTCGTACAACCTTTAACAAGGTCCGATGTTAGCATTAGATTTATGGAACATTTGCACAAAATAAACTTTTAGCACATGCATGGAATATTTACAGTAAATGCTGTGTAAGTCATCCGAGCGTCTTGCCGTGGAGTACCTTAACATTAAGTCTAATAAAGTAACAGAGCAATATTGTATAATTGACAATAAGATACGTCTAACTGTACTGTGAGTACCGTACTGTCACCCATACATCAAAGTGGTACTTTAGCCCATGGAGGGCCCTGCTATGTTCTAGCTAATCTCTCCATTCTGATCTATCCTGGGCCTTACGTCTCCAAGCCCGGATTCTTAGCTGGTCTGCCTCCAAATCATCAAGCCACCGTACTCATGAACTGCCTTTGAGATGCCTACTTTTTGACCTGGCTGAAGTAATCTTTTTCTATTTTTGTTACTATGGAGGGGGTTTTATATAGCTGGTTAATTTCCTTGTTTATGTGAGTCCTCCATCCGGTTTCCTTCTGTATGGCACAATGAATTTTTCTCAGGATTTTCCTTTCCCAAGATTTTCTGTTGTGTTTTTGTCAGCGTGCATGTTTTACTTGCATGCATAACTACTGGTCTTATGAGTACTGCTCTACTGGACTCGTCCTGAATTTGTACTGGCCTTCGGGACCCCTTTCTCAAATAAAAAAATTAAAGCAAATTAAAGTTTCCTGAGTCATCTCTCCTGATGGTTCTCTAACTTTAATGATTTTATTAAAGGTGCAACTTTTATCAAATGTGAACATTGGTTTGTAATGAATTTTACTGCTCTGTTTTATGTCTCTTTTAGTTTCTTAATGTTTTCTTGAGTGACGGGTCCCAAACAAAGGATGCACATTTTTGTAGGCATAACTAAGGTTAAATAAGTTCCTGAGTTATAGGAATATCTTTTAATAAACCCATATGTTTTGTTATATTGTTTTAAACGATTTCATTTAATATGGAGATTCCTTGATGGTTTGTTCATTTTTTTATTATAGCACCAACACAAGGTAATTTGAGTTTTTAGTCTGTGTTACTAGTTTACCTTGAATAAGATAAGTGGAATTAATTTGTTTTAGTTTTTTTGTTACTCCTAATAATAGACATTCTTCTGGGTGGAAAGACATGCTCCAATTGGATTCCCATTTCTGTAATTCTTCTAATTCTTTTTGTATAATTTATGTATTTTGTGTTGTTTTTATTGCCAGGGAATCCGCAGTAGATGCCTTTACTGGCTGGGACATGTAAACTGTGACCTAGTATTAAGATAGGTCTTAAGACCAGTGACCTGTACTGTACTGGCAAGTTAGTCCAGTGGTACTTTGTGGTCCCAGTTATATTATCTAGGCTAATAACAATAGCCTCTAGATGTACAAAACTACTGAGACAGACGAGTAATAATTCTGAGATTTCAGTTGCAACAAAAAAAAAGGATTTTTTTTACAAACAAAAGAAAAAGATCATGGAAAATATAAATGGAGATAAAGGCTCACAAAAGAAAATGACATAATGAAACAAAGCAAAGTAGCAAGACAGTTTCCGGTCAATATAATTAAAGAACCACCATCATAGAGGCACAATAATGTATTATGCCGAAAAACCAAAACGATGGTATACAATAATATCATACATGCATAAACAATGGAATGACGTCATTCATGAGACACACTACTGTCTCGTATCTACACAAAAGATGTCTTAAAAAAACATACAGGAGAGGATAAGAGACTAAGTAGACCTTTACCACTTACACAAACCAACTTAGTACTAACAAATAGATAAAGTCTACTTAGCTCATTATCGAAACACTCTCTCCACAACCGTGGCACACTCCTCTTGAGTAACACAGCAAAAGTACAACAACACAAGTATTAGTTAAACATTATAGAGATTTAGTTCAAACTACACTGGTCAGTTGAAAGACTCGAGAGAGTGACTATTTTAAACAATTAACAAGGGACTTAAATCAAGTAATAAAGGGGACTAATTCTAATAAAAAAAAATAAAGGTAGCCTCCCTTATTGTCCCTCTTGTCACATAAACTTAATATCACTACGCGACTTCCACTGGACATAATAGGCCTATACAGTGGCGTAGCTAGAGTATATGATGCCTTGTGCCGTACCTCATCTTGATGCCCCCCCCCCCAAAAAAAAGCTAACTAAATAATAACATTGCAAAATCTTTCTTTTTTGTTCAAAATAATATGTATTCATTAATCAAATATTGTTAATTCAAAAAATCACTTTTACATAAACATACTACAAGTGCATTGTACGCACTTTCTTCTTGCTGCAAAAGTGTCAATAATTTTATCGAAATCCATTTTTTCCCCCAGCTCTTGTTCAATGGACAAAATGGCCAAATTAGTGAGTGGTAAATTTGTCATCATTGATCGCAAGTAATTCTTGATCCGTTTAAGTTTGGAAAAACTTCTCTCGCATGTAGCGACGCTTGCCACAATAGTCAAAAATATGCGAATCATGATGACGATATTCGGGACAGAATCATCTAGCTGATATTTTTTTTTATAAAATTCAAGAGCTCAACAGGTCCTTGTTTTTGGAAGTTCGAAGGCTTCTGATGAAACTGTTACAAACCGTTGAAGCCTCTTTCGCTCCAACAGAAATTCGTTTTTTATCAATGTCGCTAGGAGTACTATCGAGATTGATTTCGACCTGAGGATTTAATAGCTGGGAAGGTGACAAAAATTCATATCTATGTTACATCATGAAGTTGCTCGAATCGGGTAATTATTTCTTGAACAATCCTGTCCAAGGTAGAATAAATTTCCCTTCGTAGCTCTTCTTTGTATGTAAGTACAGAGTAGTCACTTTTCTCACCAGGCATCTTTTTCTTATGGCCAATACGTTTTTGAGGTTCTGTACTGATTCTCAGATCTGTAAAGATCGGCAAAGGTAATGCTGGCTTCAGCGATGTCCTCTCGATTACTACTTAAAAATGTCTCTAATGTTTTTAGTTTGAGTGAGCAGTCTCGAAAAGACAATCTTTGTTTTTGAAGGTAGACTTGCGCATCCTTAATTTCAGTTAATACAGGAGCCCAAAATCCAAGATAGGTGAGAAAACTAAAAGACTGAATAGCAACTAATAATCCACCTGCTTCAGATCTTGTCGATGAATTTTTATCTCTGCTATTTAATGTCTCCAGAGTTTCTATAATTTCAGAAAATTTATTCCTAACCATCTTGACGGCTTCTCCTCTAAACGTTTAATGCTAGTTCCGGTTATTTTGATGAGGTCTCAGCGGTGTGTTGAAGTTGAGAAAAAGGCGTGTAAACGGTCCAGTGTACTAAAAAATGTTACCGAATTGACTTCAGCTTCCCAGCTCGAATTCCTGCTAAATTAAGAGAATGGTTTGATCAGGCAATGAATAGTGCTTTGGGATTGACTTCTAGAATACGTTATTGGACACCGTAGTTTTAACCTTTCATGACCGCAGCATTATCATAGCCTTGACCCCTGCAGTCCATTATGTCGAAGCCATCCGAACGCAGTTTCTCTAGAATCATCTCAGCGATTCCAGCAGCATGCTTGTCCTTTGTGTCGATGAAGTCAATAAAAGACTCACGAACCTGCACCCCGTCATTCTCCATGACAACGTACCGTAAAATTTGAGAAGTTTGATCCAGCTTTGAGATGTCAGATATAGTGTCAAAAATAATAGAGAAATATTTGGCTTGTTTTACTTGCTGTATGATTTGTTTTTTAACGTGATCCCCCAATATTGTAATAAATTCATTTTGTATTTGTGGAGACATGTATGTATTCGGTCTGGAACAAAGCTTAGTTCGAAGCACATGCTCCCTCAAGAGTGGATCGTACTTTGATAGTAATTTTACTAACTTCATGGAATTGCCTTGATTTTGCCCTTCCAACACTTCTTCAGCTCGCTCGCGATGCCCACTTAGTGCCAGATTTTGCTATAGAGAAAACGAATGATGTCCAAGATTCTCTTCAGGTTTTCGTCTCTTGTAGAATCAAATCTTGGGCCTTGTTGTCAATACTGTTCCCTACTCTCAAGTTCCCTCCAAGCAAGCGATGACTGAATGTGAGCTCTGCTGGTCTCATGGTTTTCTATTTTCTGGGATAACCTCCACCAATCATTAAATTCAACTTTGGATTTAAATGAAGATTTGGTACTTGATCTTGTTCAGAAGAGTGTGCAGGGGAAGCAAAATAAGTATTCTTTTTTAGGCGAATAACACATCCACTTTCTAAGAACTTTCTCGCCGTTTGACATTTGCCGGAAAAACCAAGCCTTTGAAAGCTTTCTAGCCTTTCCTTTTGCTTCTTCTTTATATTACAAAGCATCGATCAGTTTACCGTGTGTCCGAAATAAATCTAGTAAATTAGATTCAAACTGTTCTATAGCTTACATTGTATGGAAGAAATAGTCAAGGAGATGAAACAAAATAGCGACATGACTAGTTTATAAATCGTTAGTTCATGTTTGAAATACAGTAGTTTAAGTTTGTTCGTGTCCATGCAATTAGTCCTTTTTTACTGAAAAGCTCAGGGAAATAGGAAATTAATACACACTGGGGGAATTTTGGTGCCCCGCTCTACTTGATGCCCTGTGCGGCCCGCACCACCCGCACATTGGTAGCTACGCCACTGGGCCTATAGGATGAACTATTAAAGAGCAACAAAGCTGCAGGTCATCCATTCTTAAGGTACTTTCATTAATGTATGTGCATAGGAAGTGCCGTTGGCAGAGAGACAGCAGTGGTCAGGGTACTAAACGACTTACTTCACCATTCCGACATAGGCCACATAGCAATACTTTCCATGCTTGACTTGTCTGCAGCCTTTGATACGCTAGCGCTAGACTATAAAATTATGATGGCCAGATTCTCTGCCACTTTTGGTTAAGCTGGAATCGTCCTAAAGTGGCTTGGATCCTATATGACTGAACGCACCCAAAGTGTCGTTGTTAACGGGACAGAATCAACAAGCTTATTCTTGAAGTACGGAGTACCCCAAGGATCAGTTCTACTCCCAGTACTGTTCACTATGTATACATATCCACTCAGTGGTGTCATACGGCCAACCGGCATCTTATACCACTGCTTTGCCGGTGACTCATAGATATACGATTCCTCAGTACTCTCATAGATGTCACATTTGGCAGAGAAAATCAGTAGTACCGTTGCAGTGGTGAGCGATTGGATGGTTGAAAATAAGCTCAAGATGAACGAAGACAAGACAGAAATAATTACGATTGGCACTCGGAACAACGTCTCAAAAGTTGAAAGCACAGATTCTGTTTTTATCCCGAACTGCCAGGTTCCTTTTGTCCATGTAGTGCGGAGTCTTGGAGTTTTCTTCGACTCAACACTATCTTTCGACCCACTCATAAGTCATCTCTGCAAGGGTTTTTATCTGCGGATGCGCAGAATAGGCCAGATCCGACCATATTTAGCAATGGAGTCAACAAAAACGCTAGCTGTGGCTTTCATACTTTCCCGCCTTGACTACTGCGACGCCGTTCTAGCAGGTATACCCTATGACAAAATAGTCAAGCTGCAACGTATTCAGAACAACGCCAAACAAAAGACATATTACCAATAATTAATTGATTAACTGGTTATTTTTTTTTTAATTGATTGATTCTTGTGTTGTCAGGTAAGAAAATAATTGTGCAAAATTTCAGCTTGATCCAAGATTGGGTGTCGGAGAAATAATTTGCACAAACGTTTTACTAGACAGACAGAGTTGATATAAGCTTTGTAAAAACAACCCTGACAAGAACTAGCACAGCAGTTTATAAATGACATTAAAAGAGTTAACAGTTGCAACCTATACCCGAAATTGTCCAAGGGGCATAACTTTTCTCTTCTATAGATGTACGGTATTACATAAATTATGGTTCGTTCTGTTTTCTGTTTCCTAATGTGAAAGTGGTTTCTGTCTAGTTTGCGACATAACGCATGAGTTTTACCCCAGTGATGTATCACTTCTTATAGCTGTCTTGCTATTTATAAGCATATTGAAACACGAAATTTATTAATAAAACATTCTTAAGAAAGCTAAAAAGATTTTAGATTATATTCTTTAAAATGTATTTTAAACAAGCAACGCATAAGGGAATCAAATCTAGGCCCTAACTGCTGCACTATCACTAATAATTAATATATCATTTTACCAAAATGAAAAATCATGACAGAATAAACAATAATATAAGGTTATTTGAACCTAAAACAGTTGGATAGGAAAAAGAACTATAAATATGTCCACAAAAGTCTCCACTGGTCCGGGAAACCAAAAATTCTTGACCTGTATGGTGACATGTATGCACTACGTAAAACAGCAGGGTTTCTGTCTAGGGCGTCTGAGAAATAAGATTAGAACCTATGCAACCAGTGGCGTAGCTAGGGTGGGGGATGGGGGGAGAATTTGAAGACCCCCCCCCCCGGGCCCCCACGAGGGGGGCTCTCAAATGAATTTCCAAAATTTGTTTGTAAATACATAAATTAATATATTTGATTGACAAATAGTGTCAACAAGAGTCTTTTTCTATTTATGGATTACATTTATAATAAAGACTAAACCTAGATCTATGTCTATCAGTAAGTTGACTTTGTTGACATTTTAAAAATATTTTTTCCCACAGATATCAAAGTTGTTGTTTTTTAAAGTTAGTTTTAAATTTTAAAACGCAAATCTTTAATAGATTTGTTGCGGATTTTTTTCCTCCCAAAAGAGATCAAACTTATGCTTGCAGCAGGAACTAAAAATATTTCTCTCTTTGTTACTAATACTAGACTTAAATGGCGAGTATTTTAAGGTTAAGCAAATTAACCTTGAAGAAAAATGTACAGAATCGGGTATAACATATCCAATAGTTATTCTTAATAATGCTAGAATTGTCCATTATTCGAGTTTGGCTTCTATAATTTCAAAATTAAACTTCACACTAGAGTTATTACCTCTTTATTCATCTTTCCTCAATCCAATGGACACAAATTAGAAAAAACAAAACAGCTGTTCTTATAGAGTGATAAAAGTGTGAATTGCAAGGGTGGGGAAATGAATCAAAAACCTAAGGTTAAACCAATGATAATGCAGCCACAAGGAGTGGCCGTCTGTTTGCCCCGCGGATACGTCTGTTAGACATAAATTCAAAGGCAACATTTCTGAACTGTGAGACACTCTCTTAACCTGGCAGCTTTTCATTCTGTTGAGATAGATGCAACAATTGTCACCTTTTTTGAAACTGTACATGAATTGTTCAACTTATTATTCAAATTAACTTCTGAGATGGGCCAAACTGAGAGAAGCTGAAGGAGTTTAAAAAATACTTTGGAGCCCTGAGTTGTGAGGTGCTTTAAGTTCGTTGTGTTGTGTGATGCAGTTTGCAGAGAGCCTGAATAATAATACTATAATCATACTAATCTTTATTGTCCGTATGGAAATTTATCTTTCAATTTGTGCATTACACCAAACAAAAAAACATTATAACTATAAGAAACCAAAGTGTACATTCACACCAGACGCACTGATAATTTACATTTGACAAAGTTTATATCAGATTGTTCCTATTTAATGATTAGATTGCCAGGGGAACAAAAGAGTGTTTGTGTCTGTTTGTCTTTGCCATCGGTGTCTTGTATCTCTTTTGTGATGGTAAAATCACAAAATCCAAACACAAAGGGGGATTCTTTATTTCGAGGATCTTGTTAGCTTCTTTATAGATGTTTGTCTCAAACAACTGCCCAAATGGGATTTGTTTTTTGCCAATGATTCGTAGCAATATGTAAAGTAAAATCTTATTTCTAAACCAGGCAGTCTAGATTACAGATAATGTAAATGTTATCTGTTTCAATGGAGTGATAAAACACCTTTACTTTTGCCCAGCTTATGTCAGGTTCCATTAGAGCTAGATGGAATGAGAATTTGCAGCTTGGTACCTACTTACTTAACAAAACATCGAGCAATAGAAAAATTAATACTTTTTAACAGTGGCGTCACAAGGTGGGTGCGGGCGCCGCACCGGGTGACACCCACCAGGGGGGTGACACCCAAGTGGGAAAATGCACTTTTCCGAAATGCAACTTTAAAAAAAAGTATTCCTGCCTCGAATGTCTATCACAATTAAGTATCCACAAGTCGTAAATCTTCTTAATTTAATTCTTTTTGACCTTATTATATGGTGTAGACGCCAGGGGAAAGAGTTTCTGAAGCTTAGAAATGTAAAAAAACGCTTGGTGCCCTGGGCGTCGCCCCGGCTAACTCTGAGTGAAGTTAAGGCACTCCCCTAAACATCTTATCTGACCAGTTGAGTGTTGAACGTAGCATTTTTTTGTTGCAATGTGTTGAAAAGCCCATAGGCGTAAGCCTCTCGCACGCCATTCGCCATTCCAAGCTTTCTCCACAGAAATCATTCTAAGGAGACTTTCACAGCCACTTCCCAAGTGGTGCCCACAGAAATCATTCTAAGGAGACTTTCACAGCCACAGCCAGCTTATGCCCGCAGAAATCATTCTATGGCGAATTTCACAGCCACTTCCCAGCTGGTGCCCACAGAAATCATTCTAAGGCGACTTTCACAGCCACTTCCCAGCTGGTGCCCACAGAAATCATTCTAAGGCGACTTTCACAGCCACTTCCCAGCTGGTGCCCACAGAAATCATTCTAAGGCGACTTTCACAGCCACTTCCCAGCTGGTGCCCACAGAAATCATTCTAAGGCGACATTCACAGCCACAGCCAGCTGGTGCCTACAGAAATCATTCTAAGGCGACTTTCACAGCCACTTCCCAGCTGGTGCCCACAGAAATTATTCTAAGGAGACTTTCACAGCCACTTCCCAGCTGGTGCCCACAGAAATCATTCTAAGGCGACTTTCACAGCCACTTCCCAGCTGGTGCCCACAGAAATCATTCTAAGGCGACATTCACAGCCACTTCCCAGCTGGTGCCTACAGAAATCATTCTAAGGCGACTTTCACAGCCACTTCCCAGCTGGTGCCCACAGAAATTATTCTAAGGAGACTTTCACAGCCACTTCCCAGCTGGTGCCCACAGAAATCATTCTAAGGCGACTTTCACAGCCACTTCCCAGCTGGTGCCCACAGAAATCATTCTAAGGAGACTTTCACAGCCACTTCCCAGCTGGTGCCCACACAATTTAGAACTTCTACAAAGGTGTGACGGCCATGTTTTTTTTTCCTCTTTACGGCTTTACTGTTAAGGCTGACTTTGGTAAACGTTTTTCGTCTTGTCCGATGATATTTCTCACAAATGTTAATGGACGTTCAGTCGCCACTTCCCTTAGAAGGCGAATGTCTGTCCAGTAAAAGATTTCTCTATTGGTAACATTATCTCGGGAGGATATGAATGCTCCTTCTCAGCTATCACTATGTCACTAGTTTATGGGGAACTGGATAACCTGCACCACCCTATATGTATAACTTTGTGGGCGTCTTTATCCGTCATCTCGTGTATACATTTCATTGTATTTCAAAGTAATGCTATGTTGACTGCAAAATCCAACTCGGTTTTTTTTACGCCATGGAAATCCGAATGCAGCCTCTTTAATGACATCATCGATGGCTACAAGAAAAAGAAATGGGGATACGGTACACCCTAATCTCATATCCATATCGATGTTGAAGAATTTACCATCTGTTGTGAGACAACAGCTTGATTTGCTTTAGACATGTCGCTGAATATGGACAAATTGTTGCTAGATGCCTTACTCTCTTCCAGAGTGATTCCGATGGACGCCAATAAACTTTTTTTTTTTAATTTACAAAACTGAATTTTTGTCCTTTGTTGGTATTCTAGACTTTTTTTTTGACGAAGTTTCGCGCAACGAAAGCATCTGAGAAACACTAGTATAATTTAAGACCTTTTCCTTAAGGAGCTATTAAATAATCTCTAGTAAAAAATATGTTCAACTCAAGGTTTCTCAATTCTATGATTGTACATTTTTTATTTAAACAATAACGTTTGATTAAATGTAAAAAACTACATTTTAAAATATAATCGAAAATCATTTTTCGAGTATAACCAATTTAATAATTAGCTTACAGTTTTATTGTTCAACATACAGAAAGTTGTTTGTTTTTTATGGGAAGATTATATTTTCTTGGGGCTGTGACACCCCGAGCTTATCGCACCGGGGACACCGACCCCAGTGACGCCACTGCTTTTTAAAACCAAAACTTATCTAGGGGGGAAATAATGGCTAATTATTACTATTTATCTGAAATTTACAGTGTTAAGCTCTTTTTCTGTTATATGAAACAAAACTAACTATTTATTACTGAATGGATAATTTTTGCATTGATTCGTGTATTCTCATCGACTATGAATAATTATGTGAATTATTCCTGATCCGAGAATGGGAAGTGGGAAAAAAAAACCATGATCAAACTTTTTACCAGACAGACAGACAGACAGAGCGAGTGAATATAAGAACTGTACAAAAAAAAAACAACAACAAACAGAACAAAAAAAAAACAACCATACAAAAAAAAACAACAACTGTAGAATAAACAAATACATTCAAATTATAATTATACTTCTTAGCATGCACCTAAAAACAGCAAAACATTTTTAAAAAGACCAGCGGTAGTGTTTCCCTGAAAATGTAAGTCAATTTACATTCGATTGAAGCAATAAAAACAAATATTTTCTCTTTATCTCTCTATCTTACTTCTTGCACAAAATGATGTTTTCCTTTAAATACACATACATATATGCTCTCTATCTTTTTAAAAACGTTTAAGTGAGTAGTTGCAATAGCAAACAAGTTTTATATATTTTACAATGATTATATATGTACTTCTATTTACTGAAACCAAATAAAGTGGCTTCTTAACTCGTGTTAGTTTGTACCTAGTAATGGTTTACAAGAAATGTTATAGAGGCTAGATCTACAATTACGTCTTTCAGACTCTGTGAAGTACAAAATATGAGAGTTTATGAATATTGGGTGCGGGGGGGGGGGGGGGGGGGGAGGGGAACTAGGGGAGGTAAAGAGTATAAAAAATTACATGCCAGTCTTATGAGTTAAAGTAAGTTGCTTCCATTGGAGGAAGAGACATTAGCTCTTTGAAAATAGTTCACTATACGTTTCAGGGATACTAAAATTCAAGTGTACTTGAGGAGTGTTGAAACATAGACTTGAACTAGGCTGAAATTTTGCTTCTTTTTTTTTTCCCCATGTAAATTAAAGCATTAATGAAAGTGCCACTAGACTGAGGAGAAAATCACTGTGATCTAAAAAAAACATGTGCATACATTTTGAATATTTGAAAAAAAAACAACAACAACTTAATAACCAATGTTAAAAGTTGACTATTAGAACGACTATACATGTGTTTAAAGTAAAAAAAAAAGAGTATACATATGTAATATGGGTGAGCATAATATTCATTTATAAATAAAAACAAACAGTTTTAAGAGCTTTAAATAATCAATAAAAATAGAATCAACAATACAAGAATTATAATAATAATGATAATAATAATAAATCTGCTGCTCATTGATAAAAAAGAAAAGGCCGCTACCATTATTGACATCGCCGTACCACTATCTCATAATTTAAAAAAAAAACTGAGCTGGAAAAACAACGAAAATATGGGAACCTTATGGAAATTATCTATAATAACAATATACCCCAATGTCATATTAACCGAGGGAATAATAACAACTGACCTCACAGATACCTTCAAGGTCCTTGGCATTCCTAGGAACATTCTCGTCGCCTGTCAGAGGGCGGTACTTCTGCAGACCTGCCACATCACCAGAAAATTCCTCGGTGGAAACTGATAAAGGGACTACGATGAATTTTGTTTCCCTTTAACGAAACTCGACCCTGGCTGCGCCAGAGAATGAATACTCGTTCTTTTATAATAATAATAATAATAATAATAATAATAAATCACAATCATATTTAATTTCCATCAGGAAATGTCTTACAATTTGTGAATGACACCAAATACAAAACACTATAAATGAAACTATAGAAATTAAAATATAGATTGACTCAAAAGTTACATATATAATGTTTATATCAGATAGTTGAGTTGTATGAAATGATCTGATTGCCAGGGAATGGAATTTTGTTGTTTTCTGTTTTGTTTTTGCTATCTGTGTCATGTATCTCCTTCGGGATGGTAAAAATCACAAAATCCTGGCCCAAAGCAGTTTTTATTTAGTATTTCTAAAATCATTTAAGATTTCTTAGGAACGATTTGTTTTCAAACAGTTTGCCCCAACGTTGTTGTTTTTTTTACCAATGACCTTACAAGTTTTATTACATACATACCTCTTACAACTTGCTTTAGCCAGTTATTATAGTTCGTGTGTCTAGAACAACTAACCACCTTGAACGAACGACACCGCAGCGGTTTATTATAATTTTAAGGGCGACGCCAGAGTGATAACAAATAAAAGGGGGTTTGGACAAAAAGCTATGAAATATTTAAATATAGAATTAAGAAGCCGAAGAAATGTAAGCGAATGTATATAAAATTACTTTTATTGGTGGGGAAAGGGAAAGGTAGAAAAGTGTGAGAGATCGATATAAGTAGACAAACGTAACAAACTATAGATTATGGACAAAAATTATTTTAGGGTAGAATTACAATGAAAAAAAGGGAGGGGAATGCTCAGCCAGGATATTATGTGAGCGTTCGATACGAAAGATTTAATATAAAAAAAAAGGTTGATGTCGAAAAAGTATTAAAGTTCCACCTTTCAGACCTTGTGGCAGATGATGTAAAGGTCATCTGTTTCTGTGGCCTACGGTTAACTAGGGTGTCATGTGGCCAGCACAACGACCAACCGCCTTTACTTTTTCCTAACTAATGTCAGGTATCAGAAAAGGACCCATTTGAGATGGGTGGACTCAGAGGCGCCCGAAGATTCCGAAATTAAAAATCCCAGGATTCGAACCACGGTCCTCGGCTCGGAAGCCAAGCGCTTTACCGCTCAGCCACCTCGCCTCCTTGATGTCGAGAAGGTTTTGAAATATTTCAAGGAAGAGTTGAAAAGTTGATTGTATGTAGGATTATATCCTAAGGAGGAGGGTGAAGGGAGGGGGGTCAAATTTTAAAGTATATCGTTTTAAAATTATAAAGCAGGCAGTGCAAATTAGATGAAACAGACTATGTAATTTAAGTTTTTGTTTTTAAAGGGAGGGGAGGCGGGACAGGATGTAAAAAAAGTACCAGTCCAAAAAGACATGTCGAAGAACTGTTGTAGATCCGGCTGAAGTGATCTGCAAGCTATTCGAGTCTAAGCTGTCTTGGCTCAAGAGCTGTCCTTTGCGCTATCTGTGAACTGTATTGAGGACCTGGGGTGGCACTGGGAAGTGTGTCGGTGGTCTTTACCGGTACTTAGAAAAGGGCAGTTGGAACTTAAAGCGCTCTGGGACATGATGGCTGAAGTCCATGCCTGTTTGTTTAAACCAGCTGTAAATAAATAGCTCGACGAAAGAAAAAGATGACAACGCTGAGGAAGCTAGACGAGCTGAGCTACAAACAGTTGAAGGAGGAGCTCCGAGCCAGAGAGCAAAGAATAGTTTGGACAAAGAAAAGATGAGAGTCATGTCTTCGACAGGACTAAGGAGAGGATCCCGATATCTACCTGTTTGAGGTAGAGCCAGATATTTGTGAGCTCCTGAACTTGTTACTTGAACAAGGTGAAAAACTTAGTACTTTGCAGGATGGGATGAATCATTCGATGGACAAACTGATGCAAGGCCTGGTCGCTCCTTTAAGAGAGAGGAGTACAACAACAACAACAAATGTGCCGTTACTCATTCAAGACTTGTGGCTGCAGTCGTAATTACAAAGAAAGTGTCGATCTTAACCAGATGCACACAAATGAACAGATAGAGACAGTAGAGGGAATAGGAGAAGTCTGCTATGCGACTAAAGATTTTGCTGTACCAGCTCTGAGTAGCACAACGACCTGGACAGATCAAGACAGCTTTTTGGGCCTGCGTCCGAGCCTGTCTCTTTGGATCTTAAAGATCTCTGTATATCGTCCAGTGTCTACGAACAGAAAAAGTCGGAGCAGTCAATAAATTCGCATGTGCTGCCCACTTCTTTTGTTTTACCAATAAGTCATGGTCCAGAATTCACCCAATAAAAATCTTCTCAGCCCCAAAGATCCCTGGATATGGACATCCCCTTAACATGGTATATCTCTCTTTACATAGCTAGGAAGCATGGTATAGAATGATGCATCGTTTTCAAGGGAAGTGGATAACCCTTCTGGTCAGGGCCATAGGTGCTTTGGGACGCCTCCAGGAGTGAGTTGGCGGAATAAATTTAGGGGGGGGGGGGGGAGACGAACGTTTGCAAAAGCAATCTATTTTGTGAGCTGAAATGTTACAGACATATTGTTACAAATGAATAGTGACAAGGGGAGGTCACTACATGTGACCCCAGCGAGATGATATAGCAGCGATTGTTCTCTGGAATATACATGTACATAAACAAAGACATGGATATGACGTGTCCTCACGTGATGTTCCAGAAGGTACTAGCAGTGTTTCTGCAACATTTTGGAGGGAGCGATTAGGGACTCTATATATAAACCTGAGAGTTAATGTGAATAGTTAGTCGTCTAGAGCAGAAGTGGGCAACCTTTTTCGATCAAAGGCCGCATTAAAAAAATTTGGGAATGGGGGCCGCATATATATACTTCCAACTGAGAAAAATTCGAAAGCTAACTATGTACAATGTCTTTTAATTCACATTTTTACTGTATTCTAAATTTACATATTATTGTTTTACACTCCCAATAAGGAACTACAAGAGTTAGCCATTTCTGAAACTAATTTTTCGAACATTTTTTAAATTGCCTTTTACATCACAATATTTTACCACAAATGTACATTGATACATTAATGAGAATTATTTTACTGTTTACACTCATCCATAATGTAACTGCTTTCAAATCAATCAGTCCGCATCGACCTGTTTTTACAAGTGTTTATTTTAAAAAATAAGTTTGCTCAGAGATTTATGTGTAGGCTTTTTTTTTTAAATATGGAAATGCAGCTACTGGCACCCATAAATTTTAAACTCCAGCGAAGAACTAAATTGAATTTCTCTTTCGGGTCATAATTTGCTTGAAAGTACGTCCTCTCAAATTCTGCACTAAATGGTGAACTAAGTGTCTTGAAAATTGGTTCCAAATTCCTGACGTCTTACAATTTGCTTTAAAATTCCACTCTTGAAGAATCTATATAGTCTCGTACCTTTTCAACCCTTCCACTAGAAATTGTTTCACATCTCAGTTGCTTGTCTGGAGAAATAGAATAGCTTTGTTTGGAAAGATTTAGCATGCACATGTATTTCAATTGCAAACAACCCATTGCAATATTGTGAATGGCAAACAAAAAGTCTGTTTTCCACTCTTCATTAGAAATATTATTAAAAAGTCGCAATCAATGTTCTTTAAGGATCATAATAATTTCTTCATTGAGATCCCATATTCTTCTCAAAACCTTGCCCATGCTAAACCAGCGTATTCTACTGTATACATCGGAATGTTTTGTTTTCGAATCTCCAAGTACTCCTCAGAACTGCCTTAACAATGAGTTTGATCTCTGAGATAATTGAATCAATAATATGTGTGGTATTAAATGCAGCTTTCCGTAACCTTCGCCTGTAAAGAGTTTATGATTGGGTTTATATGTATAATATGTGAGAACACCTAATCTATTTAGGTGTCCGCGTACCGCATAGAACTTTTCGGCGGGACGTAATTTGAGTCGGAAGAGCCAAAAATTACAATGTACAAAATTTCTAGGTTTTTAAAGAGCCACAAAGTTTTTTCTTGCCAACTATAAATAGTTTTCACACAATGAATTTTTTAAATAAAAAAAAATCTAGTTCATATACAAGTAGGTTAGTGTTTTTCACAACACATTAGATAATATTTAAATGGCATTATTAGATAATTATTATTTATTTCGATAACAACTAAAACAGCTAAACATTTACTTCAAACACCAACTTGTACATCACTAACAAACAATTGAACAAACCAATTCAATGGGAGCGATTACTTTACATGGTTCTAGAAAGTTTGGAGACATTTGGCTCATACGGTCACATGATGGTTTTAGTTTCAAACACGACTCTAAATTTTCATTTGTTAGTTGGCTTCTTACTTTACCTTGCTCGCAGGAATATGTCGATCCAAAGATAGTCAGCACTTCAAATGTCAACTTCTTCACCTCACTGTAGCAATCTGGAAGATTATTCCATGCGGCGCTCCTTTTACGGCTGTCCACTTTGTTGCGTTACGTACTTACATTTCTGGACCTCCATCACTTCCAACTTGCTTTTCAATTCTGGAAATTTTCCATTCCACAAAACTTTACTTTTTAAATCGATCAATCGTATTTCTAGATATCCAGTATCAATTCCATACCTTCTAGTGTGGATTTCGTTACTATTTGTGTTGAGATGGTGTACTAGGAATGCTAGAATAGTTTTGTTGATTTTGAATTGCTCAAATCTGTCAAGAAATTTATCTTTGATTTTTTGGTATAGCTGTGCTGAAGTAGTTCGTGTCAAAAGTTGCACTGATTTTATCGCGATACTGCTTTACACATTGAAAATGAAGTAACATATCGCTCTGAATATTTTCTGAAAAAAGAATTATTTTTTTCTTCAAAACAAACCAATTCTTCTACCAAAACATAGGATGGGTTTTCCTTTCCTTGCAGTTTTAGATTCAGCTCATTTCATTTCTCTGTTATATAAATCATAAAGTAAATTTTTTTTAGCAACTATTCGTCCTTCTATAATTCGGTGTGATAAATGCCTTTTTTCATTTTGAAATATATTCAAGCACAAAGTCAAACGTTTCATCCCCTTACCCTCTGGAAAGTCATAGGTCAGAATACTGAGTCTCCATTTCGTTTAAATGGTAGAGTGCTTTTGACCAGATGCTGTTAATAATCTTGATTACAAAATTAATGGCCTCTTTTATTTCGGTCGGAATCGTTTTGGGCACAAAGTGCTTCTTGGTGCATTATTCAGTGAAACATAAATATTTCTTGGTTTATTTTGCTCCGACGAATTGTTGTTGCTCTTTTATTATTTTCTTGTCCTACTTCTGGCTCTATCAGTTGCTATTGAAACGATTTTATTTAAATCGATCTTATTGTCTTCAAGGTATTTTTGCATGATCTCTATCGTCCCTGTCTAGTAAGTCATGAGAGTGGTGGCAATCCTTGGGAAGACATATTCCTGACAAATTGGGCAACTTGTGCCTTGTCTTTATGTCGCAAGACTCATCTATAGCAAGTGATAAGGCAGAAGAAAGTTGAATATCTTCCACCTGCAAATGTGCTACATTTGAAGACATTTTAGCTATTCTATATTGTACTGTTTCAGCGGATAGTGGCAAGTCTTTGAATTTTTTTTCAAGATTTCTGGTTTGTTTTTGAAATCACAAAACTGTTCTTCAGATGCAAGTAGGAAGCAGTCTTTTACATACTCATCATCGGTAAATGGTTTCCCTTTTTGTGCAACTTCTTGTGGTATACACAAAGCTTGCCAGGATAGCATTACTTATAGATCGCTTCTAGCTTTGAGAAGATACATTTGCTTACAACTCGTTTACTTGAAAAAACAAACTATACGTCACAGTCAAAGCACGAGATAAAATCGGCTCCAAGTTTCGTTAAACGATTTAGAACTATTTTAAAAGTGTTTCGATAAAATAAATAATATTTGCGTATGGAACTAAAGAGCCGCAGATTCACATCCAAAGAGCCGCATGTGTCTCGCGAGCCGCAGGTTGCCGACCCCGGGTCTAGACTAGATTCGTCGGTAGAGT
Source organism: Biomphalaria pfeifferi (assembly GCA_030265305.1). Lineage (NCBI taxonomy): Eukaryota > Metazoa > Mollusca > Gastropoda > Planorbidae > Biomphalaria > Biomphalaria pfeifferi. The sequence continues at coordinate 7,559,112 of JASAOG010000011.1, forward strand.
CGTTACTGCTGTCTACTGTGCGAGGCAGTAGAAGAGAGAAGTCTACGACTAGATGCAAATTAACTAGAGTAGAGTTAACTGAGGTGGACTAGAGTTAAAGTCTATGTAGCGAGTCGTTACAGTTGATTCAGTTGAAGTAAGACGTTTAAATTCATCCCATCCACCACCAACCAAAAAAAAAAGAAAAAACCCAGGCTACGCCCATGATTAGTCATCACATTTACTTAAGGATTACAATAGAACTACATATTTTAATAAAACGTTACCTTGTCACATAAAGCACTTTATCTACTGTTTTTTTTTACCTGATCCCTCAACAAACTTTAGACAATCTTTCTATTCTTACTACAAAAGCCAGTGCTACTATAATTAAGATTTGAGTCTAAACTCCCCCTATGGACATATTCTCCAGACATATTCAACCCAAGACAGTAGACGTTTGCGCCACTACTTCCTGGACATGTTGGCGTATCATAGGTCAACTTTGACAGGTCGTAATCAGCATTCAATTCCTCATATCTTTCATTGTAATGTAGTCTACTAAGCTGACATGCTTAGAACAGCCATGAGGATGTGATACTATAAACACAAATTTTGATGTGAAATTCCCCTCAAAATTTTTTTTCAATAGGTCATAGCAGAGTTGCACGGTCTGGTAAAGTTTGTCTCCAAGTTCCGCATCACACGTCACGTATTTCATCTCACAGACGTCCCTCTCAAAATGTGCGTATTCGAGTCTTAAGTTTTCCAAAACTTTTTTAACTTCACCGTCTTCAGTATCATAGAACAACCTACAAACCGCCTTACTGGCTTCAATTTCATCATAAACTAAGTGCGTGGCTGTGAAAATAAAAATTTCCCACCAGACGTTTTTGGATTCGTTTGAGTCTTGACACTTTTGACAAGGACAAGTCTTATACGATGTCTCAAGTTTTGTCCCAGTCGGAGTTTTAAAATTTTCATTATATCCATCAAATCCACACCCATCTATGTATTTGTACACATACATTTTTCCAGTTCCGGTTTTTAGTTTCGCATTTTTTTTTGTCATCAAAAAAAGGGATATTTGTTATCTTCTTTGGGCCAATACTCTGGTCTGTTTGGACTGACAGTTGTCACACCAATTTTAACTGTCAGGTCAGCTGTAGCCTTAATCAGGTTAAAGAAATCTTGGTTACGATAATCTAGAGGAAGATCATTTACAGTAAATTTATCCATAGGAATAAAATTTTTATGATCTGGATTTTTTGTACAATTCATTAAGGCTTTTAAAGCAGCTTCACCATTTTCTAATTCTTCAACTTCGTGTTGACCTGAAAAGAAATTGAAATGTTTTGATAATATTCACAAATGATTATAAAATTTTAATATCTATGTTTCTCTAGCTTTCAAACGTATAAAATGTAAAGATGTTAGTTTGAGAATACTTGGTAACAATGGACGGATCGTTTACTCCTCGTTGTTATATATAGAAATGGTTGATTTACAAACAATAACTTATAGGCCTACGCATTATTTCTACAATGCTACACCTAAAGCTGAAATCAACTACACATGTAAAGTATTATTTTATTACTGAAATAGATTTAGTTTTAAAACAGACTTTTCTCACCATTGTATACATTGTTATTAACTATTAACCTATTATTCATTTTTATTTTAAAAAAATTAAACTCATACAAAATGTCTACATTATATAGATACTTTTACAAATATTTCAATTACATGAATGAAGTATAAGACTACATGGGCAAAGCCAAGGGGAAGGTGATTCCTTTTGGGTTTAACCCCCCCCCCCCCCGAAATGAAAATCCTCCCCCCCAGAAGGGATGGAATTTTGTGACTGATTTGTTTGCTTTAATTGTGTTTATTTTAGGTCAGATTTTAATATTAAACCATCACTTGCCCCAGCGCAGCCAACGGGGGTTTGAGTTTAAAATCCCCTTCTAATGGTTTTGTGGTTAATCCCTCCTCTTCTGTAAAACAAAAAAAAAAATAGTGCTAGTGCAATCGACAATCCCCAAATTCCAAAAGGATACATAAGGGAGATTTTGAATCTAAAAACCCCTCCAAATCATTTTACCATAAAACCCAATTTCAATATAAGTCTAAAGCATTATATGTCACCAGACTCTTTGAGCGTAGCCAAGAGGTGTTTTTTTTGTTTAAAACCCCTCTCTAGCGAATTTTGAAACCTCCTCTTCAATATAAGAAAAATTACACATTCAAAATTCTATGAGTGTAGCAAAGGATGTTTTTGAGTTTAAATCCCCTCCAGCAAGGTTTAAGCTAAAAACCACCTCTTCAATAAAAAAAAAAGCAAATTACACACTAAAAAATCTATTAGCGAAGCCAAGGGGGTTTTTGAGTTTAAGCCCAACCATCCTCCTCGCAAAAATAAAACATTTTTCATTTCCTATGGACTCGAAGATGAGCACATTTCTCATTTCCTATGGATTGAAGATGAGCACATTTCTCATTTCCTATGGACTCGAAGATGAGCACATTTCTCATTTCCTATGGACTCGAAGATAAGCACATTTCTCATTTCCTATGGACTCGAAGATGAGCACATTTCTCATTTTCTATGGACTCGAAGATAAGCACATTTCTCATTTCCTATGGTCTCGAAGATGAGCACATTTGTCATTTCCTATGCACTCAAAGATGAGCACATTTCTCATTTCCTGTGGACTCGAAGATGAGCACATTTCTCATTTTCTATGGTCTCAAAGATGAGCACATTTCTCATTTCCTATGAACTCGAAGATGAGCACATTTCTAATTTCCTATGGACTCGAAGATGAGCACATTTCTCATATCCTATGGACTCGTAGATGGCTCAAGTTCAAATCTTGCTTTAAAAGCCGGTCGCATACGTGTGTCAAGAGCAAGGGTGTGTAAGATGTGAGATTGTGTGTGTGTGTGTTTTTTTATTAGTTGTGAGCGGTGAAGTGTTTTAGCACGGGGGGGACAATTATTTTTCCTGTGGTCAGTTTAGTCAGTTGGAGAGCTTACCTGGTCTGAGAAGGGTGTTGGTGATTGTTGTCAGTTGTATTGCTAGATTAAGGAGATATTATTTCTGCATTGCGTATACTGAATATTTGGGGTAATGCTATGTTGTGTCATGATACCCTTATGTAATATATTATTGCATCTAGTCTAGGTGCCCTGTAGTATTTAATTTGGGCACATCTAAACATTCTTACTACTGATGATTATGTATTCCATATTACATGTGTAAAACATTGTTTGCTGTAAATAAATATTAATTCTTCTCTGTTGTTAAGTGTACTTTTGTAAGACTTGTACGCTTTTAAAGATCTACATGAAAAGAATCATACCCTTAGTACATCGAGCCATTTGTATATAGTAAGAACTAACCTAAAGTCATTTACATTTGGGGGCTCTTGGTAAAGAATGTCTATATTAGGAACTGACCTAAAGTTCTTTATATTTGGGGGCTCTAAGTTGTTTACAACGTGGCATGGGTAGGTTTGGTCAGTTGCAGATAGGCTTGATTCTTCTCTTTGACTTTTGTTCATTCTGCGCTCCTTCACGCTGCCCACTCTTCTTGCTTCATATCTCGTGGCTCCGACACTCATAGCTTCACGCCATGAGGATCGATCGAGAGCTAGTGCTTCCCAGCCGTCAATGTCGATATCTCAATATCACACTGCTTGAAGGAGCTCTTTCACACAAATACACTTATTCACCCACACACACATATACGCACACACACAAACATACACACACATATCCGTCCCTTACATTTAATGGTTAGTCCTTGAAACTTGTTGCTTATGTAATATTATTGAGGCCATATTTAGATCATGACAACTTTAGTGTCCCTAATAGTGTTTTTTTTACCACGGGTCGCTGTCTTTACATTCTTATTACTTTTCTAGTAAGAGTTGTAATACATTCTTTCTTTTTTTTTAGTCATCACAAAAGGAAAAAAAAAAGATTATCAAGAGAGTGTGTGTTATCACTAAAACTCAGATCTACAAAATGTAGTTATTTTTCCTTCTAAGAGAATCTATTGCAACAAACAAAGGGTAACATTATGGTAAAGCTTAACAGTAATTATCTATCGTTATTTAACATTGTTTAGACCAATAATAGAATATTCTTCCTCCGTTTGGGACCCCTCAACTCAAGAAAACATTAAGAAACTGGAACAAACACAAAATAGAGCAGTGAGATTGATAACAAAGGAATATTCACATTTAACTAGAGTAACAACTTTAGTAAAATCACTAAATTTAGAAAGCCTTCAGGACAGAAGACTCAAAAGTAAAGTAGCAATTATACATAAAACACTGAACCATAATCTTCAAATACAAAAACAAAATTTAATAAAATACTCGAAAAGACACAAAAATAGAGGCACATTCTTCATCCCATATGCTAGGAGAAGTGTTTGTGCATACTCTGTAATAGGACATTGCGGGCCCTTCATTTGTAGGATACATTTTGGAATTGTTATGGGGGAGCATTGTAATGAAAGGCCGTTTTGTTGAGGGGTTTAAAAGTGTTTCGGGCAAAATAAACATATATGCCAGCTACTTCAAACGTAGCGTAGCACGAGCAGTAATTAGTTAGAGATAAATGGTTTTAAGTATGTAAAAATAGTTACATTTTTATTACTGCAACTTTTACGCAGAATTTAAATATGTCAGCAACTCGCATCGGAAAAGAGCATGGGTGATTCCCTTTAAAGTATTCTTATTATCTTGTAGCCACGGGAAATACTGCATTCCTCATTAGTCTTCGGACTCGAAGACAAGCCTTATTATTATTATTATTATTAGTTGTTTTAGTATCTTTACAATTGACTTTATATTATAATCTCACATCTCCTTCCAAAAAGTGTAATATAATTCAGTTTAAGAAATAGATGTTTTATTTACCATTCATCATATAGACTTAATAAAAGCAATGTTGTCTTGATATATTGAGTTGTCTGTAGAATATAGAACAAAAAACACACTAGTTATTGCTGAATAAATGATTGAAGAAATCATACTTTTACAAATAACATACATATTTTATATATTGGATTCAGTAACACTACTACAGTGTTACTACACCATTTATTTTCGCTATCTGCTTTGCATATAAATACACTAAATCTTAATTTTCAAGACGTCCAAATGTTACTGGTTGCTCATAGGACTACAACTTGAGACCTAGTAACATTTCTTTTACTCAAATTAAAGGCTTGTACAGTAGTGCTCAAACTGGGCTCAGTAACACTGAACTTACGGGCAGGGGGCTAACGTCGTATTCTTGAACCCGGGCCCACGAGCACCATGCTACGCCACTGAGGACACGCCTTTCTTTACCATAACTTCTGATAAATCTATACTTAGATCTGTTTGTTATTAATTAATTGACTTCAGCTTTGGACTGGATTAGGTAGACATTTACATTAGATAATAGATCTACATACAATTGATAAGTACACCTAGACGCAAGTCTTTAATAACAACAAGTATTGAGTCACAATCTGAGAGTATTACTATTAATTAACAAGGAATTAATGTTAATATATAATTAAAAGATTAAAAGATCAAAACATTGAGAATAGTCCGTAGCATGTATGTGTTGTGATAGAAATGAAAACAATAAAGAAATTGAAAATAGTAAAGACATTTAAATAATTTGGAAGCTTTAAGATTAATTCCAGTACTTACACACATTCGATACTAAACAATTGTAAACTGTTGGTAGTCTTATGTCATATGCTTATATCGTCGGGATATATTAATATTTATATCTTTCATATAGCGCTTACTTTCATGCTTATAGCATGCTCAGAGCGCTATGGTCCAATCTCATTTGTGGACCAGTGGGGGGGGGGGGGGGGAGTAGGTTTTCCGTGCTGCCTTTATGCGCTCAGTAAACACGACTCTTCTCAATTTGTGTGTCGATACTAGACAACTGTGAAGAGAAATTTATGATTGAAAAAAAAACAACGATATTAAAAGCCGTCAGCTAGCATGTCATTTAGTCTATAGATTACGTAGACCAGATAAGATTAATGATATATGATATTGGCCAGATAATATTCGTGCATGATGTTTCATTAAAATTGTTCCTACATTTATTGTTCTAAAAATTTTAAGACTTGTTTGTGAACCTTATCCGAATTATTGCCTAGCATTGGTAGTTTTTCCGACGATTAAGTTTCATGCAAAGAATTGTTGACGATCAAACAGCGGCTTGTAAACAATATTAGAAACCTGCTCTGAAGAAGGCAATATTATTTAGTGACCGCAAAAGCCGATTAGAACTCTCATTTTAAATTAACTTCAAATAGTTGGTTATATGCTTAACTGATCACTCAATTCTGAAATTCTAAAACAATGACACAGAGGGCGGTTGAAGCTGAAAATAGTCTGACGATATGGCATTCTTATGTGGCCTGATGTACTGTGATCGATTGGTCAATGGACTTTCGTTTACGATGTGAACAGTCACAAAAAAAATAAATAAATCAACTAAACCACAACTTGTGACAAAAACTGAGCAGAAAGACATAACTTATAAAACAGCTAAAAAAAAAAGCGTTCTATTTTAAGAACACAACAGGTTGAATTTACATCACACAGTTGTATTTCTCGAACGACATAGGCAATTAAAAACGAAAAAAAGGATAATAGATTTTAGGAAACATAAAGGCGGCCATCTTGCAGAAATTCAGATAAACAACCAAACCGTAGAACAAGTGCAAGAATATAAATACCTAGGTACAACCATCAACAACAAACTGAAATGGAGTGAACACTGTCAAAACCTTTACACCAGTAGTCTTCAACGGTGGCGCTATCGCCCCCTTGGGGGCGTTTTCGAGATTTTGGGGGGGGGGGGGGGGGCTCTGGGAACCAAAGGGGCTGTAGGAGCGGCGCTGAGCACAATACGGAGCGGTAAGAGGGTGCTGGGCATAAAGGCGGAAAGCAGAAACTAAAGGTGCACTGAAACAAAACAAATAAAAAATATTGACAAAGTGTTATGAAAGCTCGCTGGTATGTAATGGAATATTGCAAGGGTTTTACTGAATTGCCACTAGATATAAAACAAATGATGAAAAAGATGTTAGACTCTTGTTGTCAGAAGTGGCCTTGGCATTAGTCCTGGGCGAATGTCAAATTGGGACCCTGCTCTGTAAGGGTAGACTACTTATATCGTACCATGTCAGGCTAACGGGATCGTCCGCCACTAACACTGAAGGCCGTTTTTGTTACTAACCCATACTCTCTGACGTAATTACTGTGCATTTGGCCTTTAAACTACATACAGTCGAATTATTCTCCAGCTTTTAACTTCTGAATATATTAAGTCCACAAAAACGCTATGTACAAGACATCTGCTCTTTGTGGCTAATATCAGGCGTGCAGTCGAGGAGGACTGAAAAATTTGCCATCAGGTCCATAAGCTCGTTTCGATTCCTATAACCGAGATACTGGTCGTGAGCCTCGGCGTTTTAATTCGTCGAAGTTCTTGCAGGGTTAGGTCAATGTTGTCTAGCATCTCAAGCAAGCCTCAAAACTGTGGCCCGTTGTTCGGCGCATAAAGTTTCTCTGTTCTCCCACAAAATGCACTATTGTTTTTTGGGGGGGGTCATTTATTATACCAAGGTGAATTGTTAAACAATGATAGCCGCTTAGAATGTACAGGTCATAAGATGATGTCTTAATCGAAACTGAACAGTGTTTCGAAACCAAAAAGAGCTTAAAAGGTAATTGGTTTCCTAGAAATGCCCAGTAATATAGAGCAACAAGTTATAGTTTACGAGATTTGGTCTGGTTTTCGAAGTGAATCTCGTATCGCGGGGCCCCCCTTAGGCGCGAGGCCTGAGGCGGTTGCCCAACTTGCCACCCCCTAAGGCCGCTACTGCTTGCAAACAGAATTTCGCTGAATTTCGAAAGGGCTTTGTTATTGCTCGTTTTGTTTAGTTCTTAAATACAATTTTTTTTTTTTTTGAGCAACAGGAAGATTCAACTGTTGGCGATGACTTAAAGCAGGCTAACAAATATTTTGTGTTATGGTAGGCATCTAACGCAAATGAATGAAACCAACCTCCGACTGCAAGGAAAGAAATGGATTTTCATTGATTATATCATTTTTTTCTTTTATCGAAATATTACATCTATTTTGAAGAGTGTTACAATCTGACGTAATTTGTTTGTTTACAAATGAATTACTGTGTAAAGACACCGATATCTGCAATTCATATAACACCCGTCTGCAGATCGAAAACAAACTTATTTACCTGTCAGGCACCCTCCAACCTAACGGGATCAACAACCAGCACACTTTTATTTAATATGCGATGGGCACTAACACTACGGTACCCCCTTTTCCCATTCATCTTTGCCTGACATCTCCGCCCACTTCCGTTTTCCCGCGCCTTTACACCAGCGCAGCTCATTTCTTTTCTGCCTCGATAGAGAACAACATCGGACAGATAAGTTAACTTAAGACTATTTTGTGTTAATAGTTTTTTATTTTTTGTTTGTTTTTTAGCTGATGAAGGCCTCGTGGCCCAAACGTCCTTTGTTTTACTTGGTCCGGCAGGGTTACATATATGCATGTTTTTCGTTAACTTTGTTAACGATATGTATAAATGTATTCATTCTACTTAAGCGTTGTCAATTCGTAAATTCACAACGAGATTCGTGCATTAATCATGCCGTGGGAACCTATGGCTAGGTTAGTGTTTGCATCAAATATCGTCTGTTATAAATGTCTGTCAGTAATGTCTTCTTCCATAATGTATTTTGTTCTTTACCAAAAATGTCTTTTGCCATAAATGTCGTCTGCCGTAATGTCGTTCGAAATAAATGCCTTCTGCCAAAAATGTTTTCGAAGATAAATGTCATATGTTGTAGATGTCGTTTGTTAAAAATGTTTTTTTGCTATAAAAGTCTTCTGAAATAAATGTCATTTGCCATAGATGCCATCTGCTATAAATGTCCTCTGCAGTCACGTCGTTTGCTATAAATGTCGTATGTCAAAAATGGCCTCTGTAATAAATCTCATTTGCTATAAATATGTATTTTGCCATAAATTTCTTGTACCTTAAATGTCGTTTCCTATAAAAGTCGGCGAAAATGTCTTCTGCCATAAATTGTGTCTGCCATAAAACGCCTTCTTCCATAAATGTCGTCTGTTAATGGAATCAGAAAAAGGAACATTTCACAAAACACTGCGAAAGACTTTGCTGGCTATTAGTACTAAAGTCCTGGCCTATCAAACCTGTATGCTGAGTGATGTGGTGAACAGAAGTGAGCCATGGTTTAGCTTCTCTTGCTTTAAAGGGCGGCTCTGAAAATAATCACCAACGACGAAGTTCAGCGCAGAGCAGGGTGCCAGGAAATCCGCCTTGGTATCAACAGTAGATGCCTTGACTGGCTTAGATATGTAAACATACTATCACAGTGTCGATTTCCACATGACATAGTGTAAGGGCAGCAGAGATGCGGATCATCCATTCATACTTTGATACATGTAAGCGAGACCTGAAGAACTTCAAGATTATCACCACCGGAGTACGCTACTCTGGTACCAGGGTGGAAACGATCGCTGTAGAAAAACGATTATACTAAATGAGTAGCAACATTAGACTTGTGGGAGTGTCTAAAGGGAATGCGAGAGCTTTTTCATTTTGTACTGTGCGGCGTTGTAGGAGCGCTTCCACGAGATTGTCAATAATCCAGCCTTTCAACAATGACGAGTCAATGGGTGTTCCCGGTGTGCTCGGCCTTCGCTACGTATTCTAGTAGGTGTGTCAGGGGTGTTCAATACATTGGAAATAGCAGTATTTAATATGGACATTGACTTGGACCTCTTACAGACAGACTGGTTTGTTCAATCAGGCTTGGACCTCTTCCATGCAGACCGGTTTGTTTAATCAGGTTTGGACGGTGGACCTCTTCCAGGCATCGCGATTTGTATCAGGCTTACAAGTCTAGAGTTCAAAGAGACTTCGGCTCAACTCTTTTGCCAGTAAAACACATTGACGCCAACAGATATGGACATAGAAACCCAGGATAAGTACACATAGAGAATATGCATAAAGGTCCACACAGAGAATATGTATAAAGGTCCACATAGAGGATATGTATAAAGGTCCACATAAAGGAGGATATGTATAAAGGTCCACATAGAGGATACGTATAAAGGGAAGGATCCTGGATTGCAGTAAGTGAACACACCAGAAGCAGAAAAGCTAAAAAACCGCTGAAGCGTCTGGTGATTTTGAAACGCCTAACCTGTGATCGTTGATGTTTATCAAAAATTAGCCTCTTTATGCACCTAAAACGTTGCCAAGGGAAGTAATTATCTTCCGATAACGGATACATAATAAAATTGTGGACAAAGGGACACAGCTGTAGTAATATACGATAGTAGACTTACTATTGACAGGGTTATCATGTATTAGAGCATGACAGGATAAGGAAGGGTCAATGTTTATCATATCTTATAGATTACAGACGTTGCTTCAAACAATTAAATAATCACGTCCTAGGCATTTCATGCGCCAATATAGCCATACATGTTAATCAATGACTTATACTTTGCTAAGCCGTTGGTTTTCCTGGCTGACTCAGGCAACCCATTCCATTCTCTAATGGCACTAGGGAAGAAGGAGCACTTGTACGAATTTGTTCTAGCGTATGGAATAAGAAATGTGCATCTGTCTTTATGAACGTTTGAGTATTTCAGTTGGTCAAGCTTTAATATTTGTATGTTTGTATTGTTCTGTCCTGAAGTGTCCATAAGTTTAGGGACTTTACTAATGGTATTACTCTAATGAAATTGGAATATTCGTTTGTTATAAATCTCACTGCTTTATTTTGTATTTGTTCTAGTTTCTATATGTTTTCTTGAGTTAAGGGATCCATATGTTCTTAATAATAATAATAATAATAATCTTTATTGTCCGTATGGAGATTTGTCTTACAATTTGTGCATTACACCAAACAAAAAACATCTTGTGTATCTTCTATGTTTTCTACTTGGTTTTAATCTATAAATAATTCTTTGTCTCCTGGGGCTGATAACGCTGAGGCAAATATATTTATTAAGAATGTTAGCTTTCATTTTAGTATCGTTATGTGTTGCGTTATCTTCGCCTTTTAATGGGGATACTCCTGTTGTTTAAATTTTGTTTTAGATTTAATATCTGACCATACGTTTGTAATGTTATCTTCAGATAGTACTTAATGGATTCGCTCCGCAGCTGTCTGCTAAAACGTTAGCCTAGTATTTGATTTTCACAGGGCTTTTTTGTGACGGTACGCACCGGTACGGTGTACCGGCACCCTTTTGAAAAAACGTATTTCTTTTCTTGTATTTTAAAGTATATTATTATTAATTTTTAGTAGTTAAAAGTTATGAAATCAATCACTGAGTATTACTATTCATTTTTTTTTCTTTCTTTTTTTTTTAAACAAAAAAGCACTGTATTTTTAAAGTACTTTTTGTGGACTATTTCTGTTTTAGTCTCTTTAAATTTTTTAAAATCATTCTAAATTTCAGAACAAAGAAATATAGTTCTTCTAAGCTTAATCTTACTTTTCTTATACATTTTTTTAAATATGCATATATTTTTGAGTTTGTGGAGGTTAAGGCCTTTGTAACACGCACTGACGTAAATCCGGAGCTGTATTTACTTATTCCGAGCATGCTACAAAAAGCGTACACCTCTTCATCACGGCATTAATGCCGTCAGTAAAAATGCGAAAAAAAAAAAGGTTAAAAAAAAACCCTTCAAAAATCGGATATATTTTTATCTTTTTTTGTGGAGGCCTGTTTCCTATGGAGACCCCGGGGCTGTAGCCATGCCCCCTCCCTAAAAGTCCGGCCTTGCTCTTCAATTTGATTCGGTACGCCTCTGAGTCCACCCAACTCTAACGGGTGCCTGAATCAAGTTGGGTAAGTAATTGCAATTAATGTTTGTGTTGGCCAAATGTCACACTCGTTAACAAACGGTCATAGAAATAATCTTCACATCACCCGCTCCAATAAGTCGCAAAGTCTAATATTTATAATTTAAGACAATCAGGCACCCACATCTATCTAAAGATTTTTTGCAGCTAAATAAATTAATGAGAAATTTCCACTAGACAATTTGACAAACTAGACAATTTGACAAACTAGACAATTTGACAAACTAGATATTTTGACAAACTAGACAATTTGACAAAACTAGACAGTTTTGAACAACTAGACAATTTGAAAAACTAGACAATTTGAACAAACTAGATTATTTGAACAACTAGACAATAAAACGTATTTTCTGATGTTACCTTGGGTTCTTGACGTGTGTAGTTTTTTTGTGTTTATAACTAAATGACGCTCTTGTCGTACTAAGACCACAACGAAGATTAAAATACCCTGAGCAACATTGTAAGCAGACGATATTTATTACATACAATAGATAACTTCATATAGATCATTCTAGCAATAGGTTGCTAGTAACAAAGCAGCATGTAAATCGAACATGCATGCACGATGAATAATATCCTATACGTGAAAAATTATTAAAGTCTGGTCTACACAATCAATCATGAAATACAACATCTCTCTACTGAACTTTAGAAATGACTGCCTCCCAAATGTTGACTTCCTCTCTGAAGTTTAGAGGTTTTTCTCGTGCTCCTGACACAGCTTACAGTCACTAAATATCAATCATAAACATGCCACAATGCGCTGTGACAACAAGACAGTAATAAAACGTACATTGTTATAAAGAACTTGAAAAAAAAATTCCCAACCGTATCCAAATTTACAGTACGAAATATGACGAGATTTGGCCCTTAATAACATAGTACGAAATATGACCAGATTTGGCACTTAATACACAGTACGAAATATGCCCAGATTTGGCCCTTAATAGCACAGTACGAAATATGCCCAGATTTGGCCCTTAATAACACAGTACGAAATATGCCCAGATTTGGCCCTTAATATCACAGTACGAAATATGCCCAGATTTGGCCCTTAATAACGCAGTACGAAATATGCCTTAGATTTGGCCCCTAATAACACAGTATGAAATATGCCGAGATTTGGCCCTTAAAAACACAGTACGAAATATGCCCAGATTTGGCCCTTAATAACACAGTACGAAATATGACCAGATTTGGCCCTTAATAACACAGTACGAAATATGCCGAGATTTGGCCCTTAATAACACAGTACGAAATATGCCCAGATTTGGCCCTTAATAACACAGTACGAAATATGCCCAGATTTGGCTCTTAATAACACAGTACAAAATATGCCCAGATTTGGCCCTTAATATCACAGTAGGAAATATGCCCAGATTTGGCCCTTAATAACGCAGTACGAAATATGCCTTAGATTTGGCCCCTAATAACACAGTATGAAATATGCCGAGATTTGGCCCTTAATAACACAGTACGAAGTATGCCCAGATTTGGCCCTTAATAACACAGTACGAAATATGACCAGATTTGACCCTTAATAACACAGTACGAAATATGCCGAGTTTTGGCCCTTAATAACACAGTACGAAATATGCCCAGATTTGGCCCTTAATAACACAGTACGAAATATGCCCAGATTTGGCCCTTAATAACACAGTACGAAATATGACCAGATTTGGCCCTTAATAACACAGTACGAAATATGCCGAGATTTGGCCCTTAATAACACAGTACGAAATATGCCCAGATTCGGGCCACATTTATTTCTCATAGTTTAGTTTAAAATTCTAAAGTGTGTTTATGTGTGTGTGTGAGTGTGTGTTTGTTTGTGACTTCCTCACGTAATGATAAATGTGTTTAGTTTAAAACATTCAGGATTTAAACATTTTCCAAAGCAATGCAGTATTAGAGCATGACGCGTAGGACGTAAACATCTTCTTTTTGAAGTAACGTCTGTATCATATAAGATAAGGGCCCTGTACACAAGGGTATATAATTTGTACTGCCATTTCCAGAGGTTGCCGTTCTTGTAGTATTAAAAAAAACAACGTAATTACGACTCCTAAACCGATCATGTAAATTAAGGAATATAATGAAAGTAAAACAATACAAAAAAAAAAAAAATGAAACAAAAATTTAGTTTCTTGTGTAGTTCTAAGTCACCTATCCCATTAATCTGTTGGATCGTTGGGGCGCCGCACAAGATTTGTTAACCGTCCTTCTCCATTCCTCTGTGTCATTTGCCTTGATAGAATCTCTTGCATTTGTTATTATGTTGTCTTTCCATCGCTTTCTTTGTCTGCCTCTTCGTCCTTTTTTCTGGTACTGTTCCCTGAAGGAAGGTCTTTGCGAGCCCTGTAGCCTTGTTATGTGGCCATAGAGTTTTAGATTGCGTTTCTTGACAGTAGTTAGCAGCTCATCGTGGAATAGCCCTGTCTTTAACCACTTTGTTTGTGATGCGGTCTTTGAATTCAAAGATTTTTAAAGTTCTTGATAGGTTAATATCAAATGAAAAAAAGTTATGAGCTTAATATGTTTTTTAATCTATAATAAATAAATTGTGAAGCTAAGAAAGCGATTTCTTGAAAATCTCGGCGGGTTAGGAACAACACTTTTATTATAATTATACCGTCCATTTTTTAAAAAAATCAAATAACCTTTACTAATGCCGAGGTTAGCCTTAGATAATGGAGCATTTGCACAAAGTAAACTTCCTGGTCATGCTTGGGAGATTTACAGTAAATGTATGAGGTGTATGTATTCTGGGTGTTTGGTCGAGAAGTCACCTCCGACATTGCGAGATGACACGACTTATCACCTATGCATGCATTTTGGAAACTTCGTCAGTCAAACTATTTTATACTGCTACGACTGTCTTGCTCTTTTCTAATACCTGACAGCAAGACAAAACTAACTCTAGAACTGGACAACTTGGATTCTGATTAGCGTGATTATTCTATTCAGTCTAATAAAGCGAGAGACAAACACTACAATTGACAATACAAAACGTCTATCTGGAAAGCCGCTATATTTTACTGGACCGTACTGCTGTGCTAAAAACGTATTGGACTCTTTGTCACGTCTTGAACTCATACTAGACTCTATGTCTAATCCTGCACTCTAACTGCCTTCTGTCTCTTCCTGCAGTCTAACTGCATTTTGTCTCTTCCTGCAGTCTAACTGCATCCGGTCTCTTCCTGCACTCTAATTGCATTCTGTCTCTTCCTGCACTCTAACTGCATTTTGTCTCTTCCTGCACTCTAACTGCATCCTGTCTCTTCCTACACTCTAACAGCATCCTGTTTCTTCCTGCACTCTAACAGCATCCTGTCTCTTCCTGCACTCTAATTGCATTTTGTCTTTTCCTGCACTCTAACTGCATCCTGTCTCTTCCTGCACTCTAACTGCGAGCAGTCGCGTCCTGCATTCTATCTGCACTCTGTCTCTGTCTCTTCCTGCACTCTATCTGCACTCTATCTGCACTCTATCTCGTCCTGAGCTCGTACTAAACCCTGCTGTAACTTGCCGTCCCAGAAGACCTTCTCCAAAATGACTTGTCTCAGGCTCTCCCTTGATGATCACGCCTAGTTTTCACGCGCAATATTTGAATCGGAGTTCCTCGACTAGCAGTAGGCTGGCCAGTGCCATTTGTAAGCCGGACCGTGACCCATTCGTTATAGAAGTCCTTTACACTGACCTGTAACGTCACAACCTGTGGGCAGTTCAGACCAATAGCTTGTTGTCAGGTCATACAGTGTTTTATTACATTATAAAGTGTTAATAATTATAAAACTCGACCCTGGCATCGCCAGAGAATGAATACTTGTTCGTTTCTAACATAATAATAATAATAATAATAAAAATAATAAGCATTTGCTACTACTACCACCACTACTACTACTAATTTCTAAACAATGTGAGACAGTTCTAGTAGATAATATTATATTGTTATTAAATTTATGTTTCATTGATTATTAAGTAAAGTAAAGTTCCCCTTTCAGACCTTGCGATCTATAGGGCAGATGATGTTAAGGTCATCTGTTTCTTCGGCCAACGGTTAACGAGCAGGGTCTCATGTGGCAAGCACAACAACCAACCGCCTTTACTTTCCCCAACTAAAGTCAGGTACCCATTAGAGTTGGGTGGACATTGCTACGACACTGGTAGTTTGTAAGATGTTTTACATGCTAAAGGTTTTCCTTCAGAGTTGAGGATAATCTACTTCCTAGTCCAAAACTCCCGCAGGACGATAAGGGATGGCAGCAGGCAGGTGCATGAACCCGGGACTGAATGACAGCTCAGCGCGCATACCTCAAGACCAGACAGCCATACCCACGTGGCAGAAGTTACCATAGAACTGTCAGTGGAAGTGATTCCTGTATAAAACTTTTATGTTAACTCTTTTTCTCCGTAATTAATTACCACATTCTGATGGAATCAACGTTGGTATCGTCGGTTAAGAGAGAAAGAGTTAAATCACATTTTATACATTACCATTAGTGTTGGATATACCTAGAGGCAATACAAGCTATTGATTAAAAACATCATATACTAGGAGTCCCCCCCCCCCACCCAAAGAAAAAATCAGGTTTTGTTAAGTTTTGTTGATTTTAAAGGCAAAACGTACGATGCAAGCCAGATGGTGTATGTGCGAGGGAAATACGAAAAGGGAGATAACTGAGTAAATGTGTTGGCTTTTTCTATTTTTGTGATTAAGCCTAACCCAAGCCGTAGACAACAGAATTACATGTCAGCAAACTTTCATCAATGAAATAAAATCAAATTCTTCTACAACCTACAGTAAATAATTAGCACCCCTCGTCTTGTCACACACAACTGTTAGCTAATTAATCAAATACCTGCGTGCAGGGGCGGACTGGCTATATGGGCATTCGGGCAAATGCCCTGTCGGCAGGTAACAAAATGGGCCGGTAATGCACTCAAGGGCCTCACGGATGTCCTGAAGGCACGTATTAAATTGAGGTTCTATAATATTATCTTATAAAAGTGACTTTTGGGCGTCGTGTACACAAAATCGTGTACAGTGTAATACTAATTTAATCGAACACATTTTCCCGAAATAATGTAATAGCCTACATCCGTAGACAAGACGCGCGGTGGCTGAGTGGTATAGTGCTTGGCTTCCGAATCCTGGTGAAGACTGTAGTTTTTTTTTCGGTTTTCATCTAGCACGACGCGTAGCACGTAATCATCTTCTTTTTTGAAGTAACGTCTGTATTATATAAGATAAGTGTCACAAGACGCTAGCAGTGTGCTGGCGCTTGCTTCAACTGGTCGTTGTCTAGGGCGATTCTGGAGGCCCGACCGTTGACGCTGGAACTGTGTATTTCGTGGCTTTAGCCCTGTCGCGATTTAACTCTACTTGGTAGTATTGGTGTTTGTGTATACAACTCACATATAACACTGAACACCAGAATGGTAATTGAAACAAGAAGCGTAGAACTTTATTAATAGATAGAATCCTCCACGAATATATGATTATATCAATGGAAACTGATCAACAAACTAAAACAAAAATAAATGACTGTAAATTTATGGTCTAAAGATAGTATTCCTCAAAAAAGAAGTGTAGTTGAAAATGTTAAAAACAACCATAAGTGGGATATGCGACCCTCCGCTCTCAAGAAACCCACGCTAAGTGCCTCCTTGTCCCCAAAGTCCCCAGGTCACCCTGCCTCGTTTAAGACCAGGTCACCTGGTCACGTGACAATAAAATAAATATTACAAGTATACAGGTACTTATTTCCCTTCCCAAAACTAAAAATCTAAATATAATTCAATTAAAAAAAATAAACAAAAAACATAAATAATTGTATTAGATTTAAAATAGAAATAACAGTAAAAAATAAAAATAAAACATTCCACACTAACTGAGGCCATGTTGGCGGGTAAAGGGTCAGTTAGGTCAACATTCCATAGCCAGGCCCGTAGTGGACTGGTGTTGTTCTGCTACACACACACAAACGGTTGTGGGCACACGGCGGTTTGTGACAGTAAGATAAGGGGTACCTTCCATTGGTTGGGGAACAAGTGGAGGCAGTTGATATATATTATCTTATCTTATATCATTATGATATTTATGCGCCGGATTGTAAAAAAATGCCTGGTCCTGTTTGACACACAGTCCGCTCCTTGAGAAGTACAACCGCCCAGTAGTTAACTAAACAAATACCAGCGTGACTTGAGGACTACAACCGTTCGGTAGAAAAACTAATCAAATACCTGTTCGACTTGCATGTCGTCAAAAACTCCTCAAAAAATGTCAGTTGTATGCATTCACTGAGCGCAGAGACTAACGGGACAAAGAATGTAAAGATACATTTAGTAAATATATTTATAGCTTTTATAAAGCGCTACTTTCATGCTCAGAGCGCTTTGGTCCAATCTCATTTGTGGACCAGTGGGGGGGAGGGGGTATCTAGGAGTTGGTTTTCCGTGCTGCCTTTAGGCGCTCAGCAAACGCAACTCTGCCCGAGTCGGGTGTCGAACCTCGAGCCCCCTTCTAGGTAGCCAAGCCAAGCTAAGTTCAAGCGCACATAACCTCTCGACCACGCTTCCCATACTAATAAATGCAACAAACATAAAATCCTATATGTATGGGAAGCGTAGTCGAGAGACTAAGTAGGCATATGCTTTAACTTGGCTTGGTTTGGCTACCTATAAAGGGGCTTGAGGTTTGAGTCGACACCCGACTCGAGCAGAGTTGTGTTTACTGAGCGCCTAAAGGCAGCACGGAAAACCTTCTTCCAGATAACCTTCCCCCACTGGTCCACAAATGAGATTAGACCATGTCGCTTTGAGCTAGCTATAAGCATGAAAGTAGCGCTATATAAAAAATCTATAAATATTATTATTAATTCTAGCTAGATAGATATAGATATAGATATAGATATTTGTATGTATTAGCGTGAGAAAGAGAAGAGAAAGAGAGCTAAGACAGGGGTAAATAGAAAGAAAAAAAAGAGAGAGAAAGCGAGAACAAAAAAAGAGAGAGAAGGCTGAGAAAGGAGAGAACGAGAAAGAGAGATAGAGAGCTAGGACAGGGATGGAAGAAAGAAAGAAAAAAAGACAAAAAGGTAGATTGAAATAGAGAGAGAAAGAGGACATAAGAAATGAAAGAGAGAGAGAGAGAGAGAGAGAAAGAAACAAAGAAACAAAGAGCGATAGAGGGAGAGACAAGAAATGGGCGAAAGAGAGACAAAGAGAAATAAAGCGTTGAGAAAGAGGGAGGAAGAGAGAGAAAACAGGGAAGACAAGGGGAAAAGCAGAAAGAAAAAAGAGAGAGGGAGAGATAATATATAGAGAGATAGAGAAATAAAGAACAGAAAGAGAGAGCAAGAAAAAGAGAGAGAGTGTGTAAATGAAATGTCTCTACACATTAAAAAGGCCCGAGCTTGCATTCATTGCTTGCCCATGGTGTTGTTCTCTCTACGTGTGTTTGTTGAATTATATTTTGTACAAGTGAAAAACCTTTTCTTGACGACGTGTAAAATGAACCAATGTAAACCTTTTAGGCCCACCTTCTGTTTATACATTAAACAGAGGGTACACTAGGGTCTTTGGGTGAAAAAACGTGCTCTAAATGTGTACCAGACAGACAGAGAAAGCTTTGAAAACAACAACAAAAAAAACAAAAAAACTCAGATTTTGTGCATAATTATTATCTTTATTCTGAATTTATTTTAATACACAAAGCTGATTTTATGATGTGTAACTTTAACTTTTTAAAAAGAATTTAAACAACAATTTCCATTTCAGAACAATTTCTACAAGAAACGATACATAAAATTAAAAACAAAAACATATGTAGTCAAACAATGTCCAGTTCTTCAGACGTAACCTTTAGTACTCTTAATGTACTTGACCTCACGTGCCAGTTGTGCCAGGACACAGCAATAGCAACAGCTAAAGCAACCTCCGGTCAGGTTAAAATCATTACACAATGATCCCTGTAAGAGAAAATAGATTTTATTGAATTGTGGTTTGAAACAAAATGTCATGTAATAACTAGTCGAAAATAAAAACAAAACAATGAAAAAAGCCTGACTTTTACAAGTATGATAACATGGTGTGTGTAGTCTATACGAGAAGGCTTCCGTTAGCTGAAAAACAACAGTGGATCCAGAGAAATAAGCACCAACAGTGGATCCAGAGAAATAAGCACCAACAGGGGATCTAGAGAAATAAGCTTTACCCGAGGATCCAGAGAAATAAGCACCAAAAGGGAATCCAGAGAAATAAGCACCAACAGTGGATCCAGAGAAATAAGCACCAACAGTGGATCCAGAGAAATAAGCACCAAAAGGGAATCCAGAGAAATAAGCATTACCCGAGGATCCAGAGAAATAAGCACCAACAGGGGATCTAGAGAAATAAGCATTACCCGAGGATCCAGAGAAATAAGCACCAACAGGGGATCTAGAGAAATAAGCATTACCCGAGGATCCAGAGAAATAAGCACCAACAGGGGATCTAGAGAAATAAGCATTACCCGAGGATTCAGAGAAATAAGCACCAAAAGGGTATCCAGAGAAATAATCCCCAACAAGGTATCCAGAGAAATAAGCACCACTAGACATCCCAGAGTTTTTTATTTTTATTTTGTGATATTGTGGGCGCATCTGGGCTCTAATAGTAGCTGAGATTAGTTGGGGAAAAAGTAAAAGCGGTTGGTCATTGTGCAGGCCACATGACACACTAGTATACCGTCGGCCCAAGTCAACATTGTCTGATTTAGGAACTTAACTTTACTTTATGAAACAGATGACCTTTTACATTATTTGCCCTACACTCGCCTACAAATCGTTAGGTCTGAAAAGGAAACTTTACTCTGTCTGTCTGTCTGGTAAAAAGTGTATACATGTTATTTCTCCCACACCAATTCTCGGATCAATCTAAAACTTCGGCCAATTATTCATTGGCATAAACAAGACACGAATTAATGCAATACACAAATCGGACTAATAGTTGATAGAATTTCATTTTGTTTAATAGTAACAAGTTAAACTAACACTACAGTATTCACAGATGTCTAACTTTGTTGGGTTTAGTCACCTTTAAAAATTTGTAAACGCTAATTCTCCCTCTCGTATTCTCCGATCAAGTTGATGCTTAAACAATTATTTATTGTACCAAACAAAACACAAGTTAATTAACAAACAAAAAAAAACCTTAACTAGTCAATTAATTATTGGTAATTGATTATTTTATTTGATATAGAATACGGGAAATAACTTGTACATTATTGGCAGATATAGTTTTAAAGACGTAGTTCTTCCCCTTTAGATAAGCTTTTTTTTCCTAATAGGATTTAAGGATTTTTAAAAATATAATTTGTTTTTCTTTTGTTGTCTTTTATAATTCAGTGCATCGACATTATTTTTCTACATACAGTCCTGTCTTCAGTTTTCACGCTTACTGTATAGCATTTCAGGTACGGACTTAGGCATAGGCAAACTAGGCAGCTGCTTAGAGCCTCCAATTTGGTGGGAGCCTCGCACGGGAATTAAATGTTTTTAGATGTAAAAAAAATTGCGAAACATTGATCTAATTTTAAACAAAGCAGAACTCTTTGGCTCTTTGCCTACTAGCCAAGCTCTAAGTGACTACTATGGTTCATGACTGTTCAGGTCTACTTGTTAGACTACGAAGGTCAAGATCTAGAACTAAATCTAGAATCCAGACTTGGTATAGAAAGACACAAAGAGAAAGGCACATTTCTGGTTCCATAAGCTAGGACAAATTTGTACTAATGCATTTTCTTCTCCTATTGCTAGGACTAGAACATAGACTAGATCTAGACTAGACCTAGGATTGGAATCAAGACTAGAACTAGATATCTAGACTAGTTCTAGATCTGGATCTAGACACTAGATCTCAATATAGAATGTACACTAGGTCTAGATCTTGACTTTTTAATTAGACTCTAGATCACGATATATAACTAAATTTAGAATCCAGACTAGATATTGAAAGACCCAAAGCTATAGGCCCATTCCTCGTTCCATATGCTAAGACAAATTTGTACAAATGCTCCTTCTTTCCTAGTGGTATTAGAGCCAGAAAAACCAGTGACTTAACAAAATTTAGGTCATTGGTTAATATGCATAACTAAATGCATGACTGTGCACTATATAAGTAGTTTTTTTTTTTTATCTTTCTATTCAACAAAAATCGTATCAAAATTCTTTTTTTTTAAACAACAATTGAATAAGTATCTCATTCCATCAGTTTGTTTATAAATGGAAAATTTAGTTGATAATGATACATTGCTACTTTTTCCATTGTGACCTTAGAAGCAAATTTTTTGTACCAATGCGCGAATCTAAGATTGAAGCTTGAGATATTAATTAAGAAGTCTGTGACCTTTTCAAAAAACCTACCTCCCCTGAAATTTTTCATTAAAAGTGGTATATTTTGTTTTTGAAAAAATCAGCGAGCATAGATAATTTTAAATATTAAATGGTTCACTTTCGAAAAAAAAAAGTAGCAGTTGCATCAGAACTTTGAATGACCAAAAATATCATGATGTCCAATTTTTATTTTCTCTTCTAGTTTCCGAGACGGGACGGACAGACGGATGGACGGACAGACAAGCCACACAAAACTAATAGCGTCTTTTCCCCTCATGGGGGCCGCTACAAACAAATTAACGTTGTAAGCTTCCATTTAGAAAATCACCAAAAATTACAGACGACAAAGTCAATATTTTGAAAAAAAAAAAAAACTTGAAGAATTTGTTGAGAAATAATCTCTATGCAGAATTCAAGAAAAATGTTTTACCCTAATGTTTTCTTTGCCTCTAATGTAAACTCTCATGCCAAACAGGGCTCCTGGGTTACAGCACACATTGTACAAACATGCCTCACAGCACGATTCTCCCATATCCTGGGCAAGTCCACATTGTAGGCAGCAGGGGCAACAGCAGGCAAGACAACCTAGGGATAATGAAAGTCATGGAGATAATTCTTAACATCTGTGATAGAAGACTGTGTGTAAGAGTGGCGGCCACATGAGAAGAATTTCGATGGAATATTTGGAAAAAAAAATGTTATTGTCGACATCTTTCGTTCTATGAGAGACTCGCAGCTAATATTTATAATGCCCATCTCTATGGTATAATGACAAAAAGCGATTTGGTTAGCATTCAATTTTATTTGTTTTGTTTTTTCTCTCCCCCTCTCTCTCTCCCCCCTCCCTCTCTCCCCCCTCTCTCTATCTCTCTCCCTCTCTCTCTCTCCCCCTCTCTCTATCTCTCTCCCTCTCTCTCCCCCTCTCTCTATCTCTCCCCTCTCTCTCTCCCCCCCCTCTCTCTCTCCCCCTCTCTCTATCTCTCCCCCTCTCTCTCTCCCCCCCTCTCTCTCTCCCCCCCTCTCTCTCTCCCCTCTCTCTATCTCTCTCCCCCTCTCTCTATCTCTCCCCTCTCTCTCTCCCCCCCTCTCTCTCCCCCCCTCTCTCTCCCCCCCTCTCTCTATCTCTCCCCCTCTCTCTCTCCCCCCTCTCTCTCTCTCCCCCTCTCTCTATCTCTCCCCCCCTCTCTCTCTCCCCCTCTCTCTATCTCCCCCCCCTCTCTCTCTCTCCCCCTCTCTCTATCTCTCCCCCCTCTCTCTCTCCCCCCCTCTCTCTCCCCCCTTCTCTCTCTCCCCCCTCTCTCTATCTCTCCCCCCCTCTCTCTCTCCCCCCTCTCTCTCTCTCCCCCTCTCTCTCTCTCCCCCTCTCTCTATCTCTCTCCCCCCCTCTCTCTCTCCCCTCTCTCTCTCCCCCTCTCTCTCTCCCCCCCCCTCTCTCTCTCCCCCCCCTCTCTCTCTCCCCCCTCTCTCTCTCTCCCCCTCTCTCTCTCTCCCCCCCTCTCTCTCTCCCCCCTCTCTCTCTCCCCCTCTCTCTATCTCTCCCCCCTCTCTCTCTCTCCCCCTCTCTCTCTCTCTCCCCCTCTCTCTATCTCTCCCCCCCTCTCTCTCTCCCCCTCTCTCTCTCCCTCTCTCTCTTTTTCTTTCTTTTTTTTTCTCTCTTTCTCTCACACGTAACAAAAGCTTTTTTGTACTGCTGAATATGATGAATCAATCTCGTGTTGTATTTTTAGAAAATGCTATCAACTCACTCTGTCTGTCTATTTTGCTTGTATCGAACAAGGGAAACAAATTGTACTTGACTAATGTGGTGAATTAAGTTGAATTAGTCCCATTTCTACTTTGTGTAGATAATTGAATCTTCGCTTTGAAGCTAACAAAAGATAACTATGAAATCTTCTATTTTCATTAGTACTTGAGTGGAATAGTGGTTAGTGTATTTGTTTGAGGAGGCTTGGAGTTCAAATACAGGTCGTACAACTTAAAAAAATACATTTAAAAAGTTATCACGATAAGCTTTCCCCAGGCCAGACACCCAGGCCAGACACCCAGGCCAGACACCCAGACCAGACACCCAGGCCAGACACCCAGGCCAGACACCCAGACCAGACACCCAGACCAGACACCCCTTCTCTCCTTTTTCCCAATTCCTTCCACCTGGTCAAGACAATTGACAGGATCAAAGAGTATTGAGAACACTTTAAACTACCGCTAAGCAAAAATAATTCGTACAATATTTCTAATCGCACAGATGTAGTATTGTTAGACCAGATCTATTGCGAATTTAATCAGATGGCTGATCCAGACTAATTGATACAATTACACTTAATATAAGCTTTTTTTTAAAAATAAAAATAGTTTTTACATTTTTCTTTTTTTTTTTATAAATATAGTTTTACTCCTGGTATTTATTTCAGATGGAAAACAATTAAAATAACTGGGGCAAACATCTTTATGTGTGTGGTCGTCACAGTTTTCAAATGGTCATCTACTTACAGCTGCCCATATCAGTGAAGCAGTCGCACAGTCCACTACTCCAGTCTCTTTGAACTGGGTGGCCACTGGACGCGGGGCTGACCAGTGATGACTATATTGGTGGTGGTATTCATTTGCTGGGATGGTCCTACTTGCTGAGGCCAGGGTGCCTGTTGCGGAACAGGGTATGGCGCGTACTGTGGAGGAGGTACCATGCCTGGCTGTGTAATGGTAGGGACATCATGACCCTGCGTAAAATGAAAACTTGTTTATTAGAATGTTGTAAGCATTTAAACTACAGAATAAATAACATTTAGACCTTGAACGCTGAGGCTGAAAACAGAATCCAAGCCCTTATGGGTAAATGCTACAGAAAAATGCAGGGCAGATACCAGAAAAAGAAAAGAAAAAGGACTTAGTACTTTTACAAGTCAACACTCTGGCTGGCAATAAACGAGGAGAGTCCTCATTACTGTGACTAGACAAAAGTCATTCTTCAAGGTACAGTGGAGGCAGCACGAAGGGCCGCCCAAAGAAATGCTGGATAACAATAAAGAATGGACCGGCCTCTCTCTTGATATCTTGCTAAGAACAGCTGCTGATATGAAAACGTGGAGGGATTGGTTACGCTAAGTGTCACAGCACCCTCACGACAAAAGTCAAGGGACAGATGATAATGATGATGAAATAACACAGTCAACATTATTCATACACATTACAAATAGCAATTTTAAGTGAAGAGTTTCAAAGAACATTTCTGAATTTACAATAGTAACACACTTTGTATACGTAGTGAAGCGGTAAAACATCTTGCTACATTGCTACATGACTTGAGTTCTAATTCCTCTGAAAACTGAGTCGAACAGTAAAAGTTCGCCATTCAGATCTTGAGGTCTATATGGCAGATCTAAAAGACATCTGTTTCTGTGTCCTGTCATGAGGGTATCACGTGGCCAACATAACGACAAAACGCCTTTAGCTTCCCCAAATATTGGCAGAACAAGTTGGGTGAACTCAGTGACTTGTTTCTTCAGGCGTTCACCTCGCATTTCTAGACTCGTCTTCCCCTGTTCTACTTATGGTTACATCAGAAAAACCTCAGCCAATACAAACACACAAACACACAAACACACAAACACACATCATAACACCCAAATACACTTTCAACAATTAACCTACATTAACATTAACCCATTACCTGACCACGTTTTTCAAATCCGACAGAAGCCATTTTTTAGATCAAAATAATTTCAGGTCAATTCACTTTCCTGGTTAATATGTCTGCAATGGAGAGAGAGAAAGAAAAGAATAAACGAACGAATACATGGAAAAAAGAGAGTTGGAGAGACAGAGAGTAATATTAGAAAATAAAAAGACATAAACATAAAAAGCTAAGAAGAAGAGAGACACACAAAAAAGAGAGGGAG